>OY747721.1:16735648-17410648 GCA_963556495.2 Valencia hispanica | reverse complement strand
ACTTAGTGAATTACAGACCTATATCTAACCTTCCTTTCTTATCCAAAGTCCTTGAGAAAATAGTTGCTAATCAAGTCTGTGAACATCTAAACAGTAACGAGCTGTTTGAAGAGTTTCAGTCAGGTTTTAGAGCTCATCATAGCACTGAAACAGCACTGGTGAAGGTTACTAATGATATTCTCATGGCCTCAGATAATGGACTGGTGTCTGTTCTGGTTTTGTTAGATCTCAGTGCTGCTTTTGACACAGTCGATCATAATATTCTCTTAGAAAGGCTTGAACATGTTGCAGGGATCAAAGGAACAGCACTAGGCTGGTTTAAATCATATTTGTCTGATAGATTCCAGTTTGTTCATCTAAATGATAAATCATCTTCACTCTCAAGGGTTACTTGTGGAGTTCCACAGGGTTCTGTCCTTGGACCAATTCTTTTCACCATATATATGCTTCCAATTGGTAGAATCATTAGACAGCATGGGATAAATTTCCACAGCTATGCCGATGATACACAACTATATTTATCCATAAATCCTGATGAACTCAGTCAGTTAGGTAGATTACAGGCATGTCTGGAAGACATAAAAGCATGGATGACCCTAAACTTTTTGCTTTTAAATTCTGACAAGACAGAAGTTGCTGTCTTTGGACCAGAAGTTCTTAAACAGAAACTGATTAGTCAATCACTTCATCTGGATGGCATTAAATTGTCCCCCAGTAATAACGTAAAGAACCTCGGCGTTATTTTTGACCAAGACTTGACATTTAAATCCCATATTAAACAGGTTTCTAGGATTTCTTTCTTTCACCTCCGGAATATTGCTAAAATTAGAAACATCCTGTCCAGGAGTGATGCTGAGAAACTAGTCCATGCATTTGTTACCTCAAGGCTGGACTACTGTAATTCTTTACTATCAGGTAGTCCACAAAATGCCATTAAAAGCCTTCAGTTGATCCAAAATGCGGCAGCAAGAGTTCTGATGAATATTAAAAAGAGAGATCACATTTCTCCTGTTTTAGCTTCCCTTCATTGGCTCCCTGTTAAATCCAGAATAGAATTTAAGATTATTCTTCTTACATACAAAGCCCTTAATAATCAAGCTCCATCATACATCAGAGATCTAATTGTTCCATATGTTCCTAAAAGAGCACTTCGCTCTCAGACTGCAGGTTTACTTGTAATTCCTAGGATCTCTAAAAGTAGAATGGGAGGCAGATCTTTTAGTTATCAGGCTCCTCTCCTGTGGAACCAGCTCCCAGCTTTAGTCCGTGAGGCAGACACTCTGTTTACTTTTAAGGCCAGGCTTAAAACTTTCCTTTTTGATAAAGCTTATAGTTAGAGTGGCTTAGGTCATCCTGAGCTATCTCTGTAGTTATGCTGCTATAGGCTTAGACTGCTGGAGGACAGACTTACCAATTTTCTTCACTCTGCTACTTCCTTTTCTCCTACGACTCTCCAGTTGTATTACAGTACATTCTGTTATTTCGACTGTTAACTTAGTTTTCTCTCAGTGTTTTTCTCCCCATCGAAGATACACCTGGTCTGGTATCCTGCTTGGCTGCAATGCCCTGTTGGACGGGGGTCATCGACTGGGATGATCCTCTCAGTAACTGAACATCCACTGTGTCCTGTTATCAACTTTTTACTTTCTGTAACATAGAAAGTTTTCTTATATCGGATCTTCTGTTCCTTCTGTGTTCTGCTCTGTCTTCTCAAACCTCCAGACGGTCGTGGCAGATGGCCGCTCCTACTGAGCCTGGTTCTGTTGGAGGTTTCTTCCTGTTAAAGGGGAGTTTTTCCTCTCCACTGTCGCTACATGCTTGCTCAGTATGAGGGATTGCTGAAGGATTGCTGTGGTTGGAAATCTGCCCAACCTCACGCCAATGACTGACGCAATCTGCTGGGATTCCTTAAATAGGAAACTTTTTACTGATTGGAATGTTTGTATAATTGTATTGAAATGACTTCTTGTTAAGTGCCTTGAGATGACATCTGTTGTGAATTGGCGCTATATAAATAAACTGAATTGAATTGAATTGAATTCCATGCATCCAAACCTGTCCTCATTTATGTCTACAAATCTGCCTTAGAATCCTAGTTTATGCAAAATGTAAGTGAAATATCCTTGCTTGCCCTATATAACTTTGTGAATGTGCAAAAGTTTGTAAGTCTCAACGAGAGACTTAGAAACTTAAAACTGACGAGAAACCTGCAAGCCTCCCTGTCAACTACTCTGGGAGTTGACAATGAGGCACCATGGATGCAGAGCAGAACCAAAGAGCAGAGCGAGAACGATGAAGTACAGACCATCTCTTTCAGTTATATTGGGCATAAGAACATATCCCCTCACTCCACCATCTCTGCCTAGCTTTCTAACCATATGGCCAGACAGAGATTGAAAGAGGAGTAGGAAAAGCAAATGAGGCGGAAAAGCAGTGCTTGGCAACAACTGATAGTGTCATCCAGGACATGTTATTGTGGAATATTGTCTTTGCTACCCGAATATTGAGTTGTTATATCAGAAACAGCTTTCAGTCAAAGGCCTCTTCAGATTTGTTGCGAGGCTGGTTAATATTTGTGCCAACAACATCACCTTCCACAATGACTTTTCGAAGGTACTTGGATATTATGAGTTACGACAACATTTATTTCCCTAATTTTTTTTTTTATTGAATTGCATTGAATATTAGGAGTTTTTACTATGCTGGAGAGCCCACTCTGGCAAAACGGTTCCCTCCTCAGAAAGGTACAACCAGTTATGAACAGAGAAACATGCCAGAGCTTCCTCAGACAGATAAATGAGGAAAAACAAAAATAAGATAAAAAGTGCCTGGGACAAAGGTTTCTCAGGTCCACAAGGCATTTTTGACTTAAAAAGTTATTCCAGTTTTACATTTATACAATAAACGTCTTTAGGTGCATATTTATAAGAAATACAAGAAATGTTTATTTAATTTATTCTGTTAGTGATGGCAGAACAAATGACATTAAGAACATGAATTCTTAATTCGTGGGTTTTTTCTTACCTAATTTACTGGAAAACAACATAAGTTAAAAAAGTTAAAGAATAATAAAATAAATAAATAAATAATCAAAGCTAAGGTTTTTTATAACCGTGCCAAATAATAAAATTAACTTTTTTCCTAAAATCCTTGAAAAAACTCTTAAAAAGTCTATTGAAAGCTGAGACACTATGAAGGTTTCTTCAATTAGATGTTTTTATAAAATTAAAATAAACCTTTGCAAAATAACGTAAAAAAAGGGGGCATTTTAGACTTTTTTTTCCTATTAGTGGAAACTATCTTCTCCATGACTGTGTAGGCCATAGCATGATTATAGCAGAGCATTTCTTTAAATAAAGAAGAAAGTCTTGTTTTGTTTTTTTCCCATGCATTATTTAGATTTGAATTGTTTTCATGATCTGAAAGCCATAATTCTATAAATTAACAGAAATAACTGATTAACTGTAATTAGTAAACCTTTTTTTCCAACTGTGTTGAAATGTTTTATCCCTTTTGTAAAGGCTGTATGAATAAAATAAAAATAAACCTACTCTCACGCAGCTAATAAATTTGAGCTTTTTAGACCTTTTTACATTTATTATCATTTTCTTCTGCTTTGATATCTCTATTCTGATGTATTATTAATTTGTATTCTTTGTAGGGTCCCACTCAGTGGCATGTTCAAGTTATCATGGAGAAGCTGCTAAGGACGATAAACAGGACAGTCATCTCCATGGGCCGGGATTCTCCTCACATCGTAAGTTTGTCAGACACTCTGCTAGCATCAGCAGGTTGCCCCCAGCTTTATACCTGTTTGTACACCAAGACACACATACTGTACATAAATACGCACTTATATCTGGCTGTAAAACTCCAATAAGCCCAGGACTGCACCAGTCTGACACGGTGTACCTCTGCAGAATTCTTTCAGATTCCTTCTTTGTAAAAATGACTCTGATTTGCTCACATCCTTCTCCAGACACTTGTTTGTATTTGAATGTTTGTTTTGATTTTTAACTATGGTTTTCTTATCTAAGTGTCTGATCCTCCTATTAGTGCAGATCTAATGCTGCGCACTGTTATCTAATTACTGTATCCCCCTGTTATTGCCATGAGCATCCTTCTAACAGTCCCTCTCCGTCGAGCTTCATAGTGGTTAATGCACTTATCAGTCACTGTGTAAATATGCTGTCTGCCTTTGTAGATTCCACTTGTGTGTCAAGCGTGAAGATCAACTTTTGACTTCTTTGGGTTGCATTTTTATTTCTCTTTTAAGCAACACTCTGGCAGTTAACATATTTCTAATGCCATTTTTTGTGGAGCTTTTATTCTGCTTATTCAAATGAAGTTAAGTGTAGTGATGATTCTTTTAGACGTCTTAGAGAGTACCCGGAGACACCAGGCTTTGGGGAGATATAGCTCTGGCTGAACAAATAGCCGAAGGTCAATAACTTGTTCGAGATTCAGCTTCCTTTTGTACTAACCTTATACACACAGAAGAAAAGTGTTTTCTCTCAGCTTGAAATAAGAACAGGAAAATGGAAAGACCTCTCACACTGACCGCTAATTGCACTATTTTCAGTTGGAGCTCTGTTTTTAAACAAGTTTTTATTTATATATATTTTTTTAAAAAGCATGTTTTTCTATATGCTGGAGATCATACGTAGTCTGGGCGAATTTGAAGACGTACTTCCCTTTATCCCTCTATCTTTCCATCCATCCATCCAAACACCCACCCACCCATTCACCCACCCACTTTGACACCAAAGAAACCAAGAAAACAGCATAATTAGTTTGAAAGGGAAGTTTATATTGGCAATCACTGTGCCACTCATAACAGGACAATAAAGATCACCCTGTCTGTTTGTTATACCACTGTCCTGTTAACCATTGGCAACCTCATTTTTTGTCTTCTCTTTTCTGCAAGTCTCATTTCTTCCCAGGATGCATTCATTTTTGCAGATTTCAGAGACTCCGTGATCGCTCTTTTTCTCCATCTCTCAAACTGTCTGATGGCATTCCCAGCTATGAATCGAGCTAATTTCGTAGATTGGAAGCCCTTTGTTAGGTAACAGATTGATTGTGTTCATCACGCTAAATATTGTGAAGCTAATGAAACTGTGAGTTCAGCTCAGACTGCCCTCTTGTCCATTTCTTTTCTTGGAGGAGGTTTAACAATGCTCTTCCTTTGCTGTTCTCCACTCTATGTATTGCTGTGTCAAAGATTTATTGTCTATATTGGCCTATCTGGCTCATATTACAAAAGTTTGGATAGTGGAATATAGGAAATAGGTTTCATTCTCTGCAACTCTTGGTATTTTTCACTGCAGTTGGTTTGTTTTGATCATGTATTTCAGATATGGAACTCTCCTTCCATTTTGTCTAAAAGGCTGTCAAGATGAAGGAAAGTTTCCTTTCTGCTGTGTTACTGCTGTATTATACTAAGTGCATCTATTTCAGCGTTCCCCCCCCGTGGTGGAGGTGAAACGGTGCCGCCTGCTTCCAGCGGCAGCCGCTGAATGGCACCGTCGGAGACCAGTGTCGTTTTTCAGTTAATGAAACTACTCCTCTCTGACTCCCTGTGGCCCTTATTGAAATGATCTGCTCTGTTTACAAATGCAGCTGCCCTCTAGCTCACTTTTTATTTTGTCCCTTCTGACCCCTACCTTTTGTTAGCTGGTTCCTCTTTTGCTAACTGGTCATTGCACTTGACTGCGATGACATTTCTAAGTACCTGAATGGTATTTTGCATCAGTGTGCAGAAACCTTTTATGCAATGGGGAGTTAGAGGTCACATCAAAGCCCGTAGTTTACATAATAAAACAGCATTTGAAGTAAGTCCGCAAATCATCACTAAATGATCAATAGGATTAAGTTGCATTTTTATAAGCTTTGGGAGGGCTTTCCAATCAGAGAGGTGTCTTTGCTGCCTCCTCTGCAGGCAGTGCTGCTGCAGCTGCTGCCGACCTTGTTCTTCTGAGTGGCAGCCTCTTACATTTAGATTTATGCATTAACTTTCTCCTCTCCCCCCACTGTGGTGGACGCAGAATGTTGATGAGAGCGATCGCTGCAACGACTTTGGGGGTGGCGTCGGTTTTGCTGCGCGTTGTCACTGCAGAGCTACGCCTGTTAGCGACTTAGACACAGCACCATCATACGTTTGATTCATTGGACATCCTAGCGGGGCCTGCCTTTTGTATTCACGTCCACCCTCGCAAGCGGCTTTGAAATGAGCCTCTTTGAATAAATTTACATGGGGATAATAGGAGAAACATGTTGGCAGGTCCTGCTGAAATCGCCAAGTTTTACCTTTTTGTCCTTGAATAACATTTTCTTCTGCTGTAGGCCTGGAATGAACCCTTAAAAAAAACCTGTGCCTTATGTCCTCTCCGCTGCAAACAAACTATTGTATTAAAGCTCAGTATTAGGGAAAATTACTTGAGATTAAATTGCTTTTCAGCAACTGTTAATTTCTAATAAAAAACAGTAGCATTAAAAATTCTGAGCGTAGAATGCAGGATTTCACGAAAATGCGGTTTGTTTTTTTAAGTAGCACCCTAAAAAAATAGCTTTAATCTAGGTCAGTGATGTCACAATTTTTGCCCTCAGGAAAGGCTTCCATGATAGATATGTATGCTTTGCCTGTCCGAGTCATGTTCTGTCTTTTCCATCAATTGTCCACATCCCCATGTTTGTAATAGTCCGCGTAGCTACAGTTCAGAAACAGGAAAAACACCAAGATGGAGTCTGAAAGCATGTTTGTTTTTGGGAGCATAAACATAGTTGAATGTAAACACACAGGGAGTTGTATGAGGAATGCTCTACCTCTATCAACTGTTATTCTGCGACTAATTGTTAAATAAAGGCATAATTCATTTGCAGCGACATCGCCTGTTTACTGTAATAAATATTGTGTGCCTAAAGCAAAGGTTTAAAATTAGTTACACTCTTTATATCCAAATTCTCTTGAGACATTCAGTGCACTGAGGTATATTTGAGGTTTGACACTTAAGAATAATAGTGAGGACTGTGATCGACACAGAAAAACGGGTTTCAGTGTTTTGTTGACTTTGGTAAACGCTACACTGAATGAGTGCTTTTTACAGGTTCCAGGTTAGTTCGGAAGCATCAAATAAGTTGGATGGATTTCTTCCCTGGGGAATACAACTCAGATGGAGTATAAGATACTAATCCAGGATGCTCCTGTACAGTTATAATAAAAACACATCAAAACATAAAACATAAAATTTACAATGCTGGATTTCACAAAAATACAAACGTTTTAAACTACAACCTAAAAAAAGGAAAATATATTAGTTCTGTATAAGCATGCATGATGGCACAGTTTTTGCCACTACTGCCTAGCAGCAAAAATGTCCTGGGTTTGAATCCAAGCCTGGAGTCTAACTGCATTGAGTTTGCATGTTTTTCCTGTGAATTTGTGGGCTTTCTGAGTTGTCTGCTTCTTCCTTTCAGTCCAAAAACATTTATAGTGGAGTAATTGAGGTTAATTGGTTCCTTTAAATTGCATTCTGAGTGTATGCATGCATGATTGTCTGTCCTTTGTTTCTCTGTTTTCCTATGATGAACTGATGACCTGTCCGAGATGCCCACCTCTTGCCCTGTGAACGCTGGAATCGGGCACCCGTGAGGACAAGAGGGCATTAAAACTGTATAGATGCATATTTCTGCAGCATGAACATCTAGGTTGATTTTAAAAGGGTCACATAAAGACCGGCACTGGACAGTGAGAACTGTTGGTGACCGAAAGAAGTTTCAGGGTGATCTGTTGGCTTCAGTGAACACTATGCTGGACAACTTAAAAAAAATAAAAAATTATCCCACGTTTTTCCCCCCATTATTTATCTCCTGTGTTCCTACCTAAATCCAGTCCTGGGCTTTGCTCTCCCTCTTCCAATCCCGGGAGGGCCCAGCACTGAAACTCAAGCCTCCTTCATGCTTGAGGAGTGAGCAGGGCCTTCTTTTCACCCGATGAGGTGGACATAGTGCTTGGAAGGATCACTTTATTCTAGCTGGATCCTCCCCAACCCCTCAGGCGCCCCAGCCAGCCAGGAGGAGGCAGTATATAGCCCAGGACTGGTGCATGTTTTTGTGAGAGTAGCTCATGTTAGCTAGTCAAGGGAACACAGGGAGAACATGCAAACTCCACACCCATGGTGTGGGTGCAGATGATGCTGAGGAACAAACATACTCTCAGCACCCACAGCGTCCCCGGCGGTAATCGAACCCGGGACCTTCTAGCTATGAAGTGAGCTGTGCTACCAGCTGCGCCACCGTGCTCCCATACGCAGGATGACTTTTGACAAGTTCTGATGCATACCCAAAAGATTTTTTATCTAGTTTCAGACGTTTTCTCTGAATATTACAAATGAGATGAAGAAGAAAATGATTTATTTTAAAAATGAGCATTCCAGCTTAAAGACTTTCAACCTTATACCTTTGAGGAACATTTTAAATTGATGGATGCTCATGTGGATGCAGAGGCTGAAACAAGTGGTGACAAGGATAAGGGTGATCTGCAGTACTTAAGCTAGTCCAACTCTACTTTGAAGTTTTTCATCTGATTTATTTTTTCTAACATGTTTGCCATTCTGCTATCATCACCTCAGCTTATGTCATATGCCAACATTGCAGTCATGAACATGAAATGCCTTTCACGTTGTAATAAGTATCTTACATTGTACCATTGTACCATGTCTAACATTGAAGGTTGGTAGGGGATGGTTCCACTAGACCCTTCAAAAGTCTGTCTGTTTGGTAATCATTCTTGGTAGTTGTGGTAGATGATGCAGCAGTTTTATAGGTCCTGACAAGATTTAAAAAAACTGCTTTTATGTTTTTTTTTTGGCAACAAATGTTTTGGAAACCTTGCTGTGTTTTTGAATTGTGTTTTTTTCTGCAGTCATTCAACATGGGGTGCTTAACCCCATATGAGAATTTACTAAAGTACTAACAAAAATAGAAAAAGAGATGAGGACACAAATAGTCCTACTTGGAGTGCATTAGCTATACTTGGCAAAACTCACTTCACATCACTTTCTTTTATATCTCTGAATAACAGTTAGGTTTTATGTACTAAAAATGAATTGTATAAAAATAGCAAAGAATTTTGTTTTATGCAATGCAAATGTTACATTGAATTTTTAGAGCGACATCTAGTCGTCTGGTTTACCAAATTTTTATGCAAACGTCAAGAGTCATAGATTGATACGTTGCTTGTCAAAAACCAACTCCCCTTTTATAACTTAAGAGCAACAGGAAACACAACGTGCCTATAGATTGCTCCACTCCTGTGGAGTTCTCTTGGCGGTTTCCCCTGCAGTGTGCAGAAGGAACAGAGCTGCAGGGGAAGAACCCTGTTATTGATTGACAGAACCGGGTGGACTGGCTGTAGGGGCCGGTCATTTTCTTCTCTGCTGCATGCTCTCTGGAAAAACACCGTTCTGCAAAATATTAGTTTCATTGCATATGATCAGATCAGAACGATTCACCCGTTTTACTGTCTTTTTGTTCCTCTTTTTCTTTTATGAATTTGGCTGTTTCTGTCCAAACATATTTGTTCACTTCTTGCATCTTTCTGCCTGTGCGCCATCCCTCCTCCTTCGTCTCTCTCCTACTGGCCAGACTGCTGCAGAGCTCACAGAAAAGAAGCATAGTGAGATATGGTGATGCATCATAATGCCTCAAACACCTAGTTATCACTTACTGGACCTCTTCTTCCTGATTTTCAGCCACATGTTTGAGAGATGTAGCCTTTTTGAGAAAAGTGTGTGAAACCAGCTGACACTGTTAAACCACCAAGTAAAATGTGTAAAAGACTGTAAGATGTCATGTTTGTCCTACTGTGCTTTAAACAGCCACTTAAAGGAACAGCCCCATAGTGTCTCTCTTACTGTGACTCAGAGGAGGAAGAGTGTTGCCCTCCAGTCAAACTACCTTGTGCATCTACACTTGGATCTCTTTGCCTCACTGCGTCTCTGGGGCATTTGTTCAGAGCTTTGTCCTCAGCTTGTGTCTGGTTCTAGTTGCATTTTGTTTCTGGTCCAACCGCATTACGGTTTTGATGTCCTCAAACAGGTTCCGAGGCAGACACAAGCCCTGCGCTGCTCATCCCCTCTGTTGTATTCCACTCTTGTTTCTTTGTCGCTGTGCTACATCAAAGACACAGCAGCATTCTCAACCTATTCTTCTGTAGGTTATCGCATTGAAAATGTATAAATATACACACACACACACACATTTGCCAACTCTTCACTACAGATGAGATTTCACAAGATTTGCACAATATTATTTTCCTATTTCTTTTCCTTCAACTGTTTAGCCAGCAGATGGTTTGCCCAGGGTTTCAGCTCAAAATATCTTAAATATAAAAAAGGTGATGCAAAATTAGTTAAATGAAAACTTGTTAGGTCTCATTATTGCTTTGTTATGTTAATTTAAGTAGCAATTTGCTCAAACGGGTACAAATGTATGATTGATACTGTTGGGCAGGGTTTTATCATAAATATATTTGTATGTGTATTTGCTTGCTTTAGTAATGAAACAGTCTACTTCATTTTTTCAGAGCTGTGTAGATGTCTTGTTTTTATTTTTATTTTCAATTTTAGAATAATAAATAGCTTCATTTTTATTTTTTCTTTAAAAACAGTATAAAATACAGTATTGCACATAATAAATCAATTGCACTTCTGTAAGGTACAGATCAACATCTAGTTCTTTCTAAATGCTACAATATATCTACGGAAAGAAACCAACCTGGCATTTACAAAAGTGAATTACAAGTAATCAACAGAATGCAGCATGTTTAAGCTTGTGAAGATTGAACCAGTCATGTTGTGTTTGGAAGGTGTTCATATTTTTCCTTGACACAACTTTGGCACATTTCCTCTTCTTTGGGGCAGTGCTTTTGCCTTTCAAAGGGACTTCGGTGGAACTGGTAACTTCATTTTGTTCTCTTTCAAATACTGGCTGCCTTCGGAATCTTCTAACAGTATTAGCCCTGTTTGATGCTAAATGACATATTTATCCAAAAAGCATGGGACAGTATCAGATTTTCTTGAGTATAAACACTAAGAAAAACCTGAAACATCACAAATAGTTTTAATTGAAAATTGAAGAGCAACAATGAGTCCCACTCATAAGTACTTATAACAGTTGTCTTTAGCATATATTATAATTGGCCTGAACCAAATCATTGCAAGACTGACTGCTACTAGAGATCTTTCCTGCCACCAGCATTACCATTCACAATGACACTTTGAAGATACGAAAGCCTAGTTTATACTTCTCCGTCAGTGGAGGTGCGGACACACGCATCACCATCATCTGTGAACGCAAGGGCTCTCTGATAGGCACGCAAGGATGGAGCAAGTAGAGCCCAATGTTTTAACTATCCGTTGAATGCAACGGAAAGTGCACATGTGTGATTGGTCAGCCTAACATCAGGAAGATCATTTCACCAGAACAGGGCTCTATAGTCGATGCAATAAGTAGTCAATGCAGCTTTTGGGCACTAGATTGTTTATATTGCAAGGCCAGTTTTTCTAACATGGTCTTTTGTTGATTTTGAACACCCGGATGCGTAGATAATAACAAAACAGATCACTGCGTTTGTTCGTTTACATGCATTTTTAGAGTATTCTATGAGCTGGGCTTCTAGTAAAAAGCTTTCCAGCTCAATCAAAACTCACTCTCTGTCAGCCATTATTCCTTGAGTGGATGTGCAGTTACAAGCAGTGTTGCCAACTGTCTCCGACAGAAAGTAGCTGAAGTTGTTCCAGAAAGTCAGCAGATGACGCACACGCTAATTTGCATAATGATGATGTCATCACGTGATGACAAATGAGGTGATGAAAACACTGTGTAGCTTTATGGAAAAAATGTCCTTAAGGGGTCTGAAAAGTCGGTAGAAAGTCGGTAGAAATAAGTTGGCTACACTGGTTACAAGCTGAAGTAAATAAACTTTCGTCAGTTTACTGAGACATCACTTCAATGTTAGACAGACCCACCAGAAAAGGTCTGCACCCCCTGCTGTCCTGGAGGGGAATTGCTTCGCAACAATGGAGAAGTATAAAAGGAAAACCTCTCCGACAATATATGGGCTTGTGAGTGCAAACATGCTGAAGGAGAAGTATAAACTAGGCTAAGGATTCTCCAAGACCAGAGCTGTTTGCGTTACAAAGATTGTGTATGAATAAAATACCGTCTGCTAAAAGCTTGAGGTCATTTTGGTAGAATATATAATAACCTTAAGGTTGTGGAAAATTCCAGCGAAAGGGATTTCTTTTTTTATTCTAATATAGTTATAAGATATTTTTAAAATATATTCATACAGACTCGTATGAAAATCTTGCAATCTGCTTTATGCTTCCAGTCTAGAGATAAAGCAAGTAGCTTCAGGAATTCCTTCCTTGGAGCCCAACAACCTGATATCATAGCTGATGTAGTTGGTTGATTAACAGGCGGACTGTAGTTTTAAGACATTTTCTAAGGAAGAGAAATTGGTTTAAAAGCCTTTAGTTTGAATACCCTGACTGTTGGTGTTTTTTGGAACCGAAAATATTTTTAAACAACTCTTTTTTTTTATTGTAAGCCTAGGAAAAGTTCAGTATCCCTCTTTATTCCACCTGATTGACACTGTGTAGCAACAGGTTGGGAAGGGACAATGACTTTGATTGTGTGCTCCACACAGAGATACATTGTCCATACAAAGTAGAGATGCACCAATCAATTGGCCTAAGATTAAATTTGTCCAATTTTCCCCAGATCGCCTCTGATCGCAATCAGCAGCTGAGATTCAGTAAGGTCTGAATTTTTCTCCTGTTCTTTAAATGCATCAAGCGAAGCCCCCTTACTATATTTGGACTCTGAACACATTAATAGGATAATTTTTATGCACATTATTTGCTTCAAGTTAGATAAAAGGTTTTGGACAGATGCATAAATGTTTTGAGCTGTTTTGTAACTGTAACTTTCAATCTTGATTCATATACTGGAAACTGGCCCATTCCTATATGTTGTAAAAATAAATGCTTGCAATGTTTTGTTTGAACATATTCTACGAACCTTATGTAGAGTACCTACATGAGTTTTTGTGTTTCAGTCAAATAAATACTGAGGGACCGGCAGACGGTTAAAATTCAGGACAATCAAAAGGGGCTTTTGTAGTTCTTCTTAAAAAGTGTTTCTTGAAAAGCTTAGAAAATAGCCTGCAAAGTTCAAGGCTTGTAAAAAGCATGCAAGGCTTTGCGCCTGCCACCCTGCACTGTAGAAGCCCTGGTTTTGATTAGAAGTGGCACATTTAGTTTTGTAAGCTTGGTGTCACTGACTGGAGCTGATATGAGACACTGAAGTGACAATCACTGTGATTCTTCTTATTCCTCACCATGTGCTACGAGCAACTTTATTTCAATGTTTGTGTGTGGCATGTTTATGAACAGTTCTGATCCCAAGTTTACATACACCCATCACGGGTATGATTGTCATATTAATTTTGGATATTCAGTGATTTATTTGAACCTTTTTTTTTCTTTTTTCTTTTTTTTTTTTACAAATTCAATGGTTATAGTACAATAAACTGGAAAAAAAAAAAATAATAATTGGGTGCACAAGTTAGAATTATTTGAGGGTGTTGCCTAGTTCTGAAATTCTGAAAAATTATACAAAATTTTAACTATACTAACATATCCCAACAAGTCTCTTAGCAAGCGGGAGAAAAATACTTATTGTTTTGTTGTCATCATCAAGCTTCTTTGTTAACTCTGTTTTGATGTTTGACCTGTCTTCTTGTCAGAACTGGTAGAGTTCTACTAATTCGGTTGGTTTACTGGCATTGACAGGCTTTTAAATGTCCAAAAACCAACACTAATGTTCAGGTCTGGATTATCCCAGACACCTCAAGTTAGCTGGATGTATCCACCCCGAACTTAGATTTGGCTTTGGAATCATTGTCTTGTGAAAATGTCAAATTGTGTCTAAGTCTGAACCAACTATAGATCCGAGATGAAGGTAAAGAATGTTATGATAGTCTTCCAACATTTTATTGACATTAAGTAGTGCACCACTGTGCCCCAATGAAATCCATTTTCTTCTTATTTGAGTCTGGAGGTTTCCTAGGCATTTCAAAGTTTCTCATTGTGAGTTTTGGGTCTGCTCGGAGGTCTTCTCCTCGTGGGATACACCAGACCAACCAATTTAGATTAAGTTCAGCCATTTTTGGTAAGAACAGTGATAAAATATTTTCAGAGTTAGGCCAGAGGCTTGTTGACTTTTGGGTTTGAAAAGGTAGCGATGCAACTTGCTAAGGGACTTTTTGCCTGTATGTATAGTTTTGACCCAGTTTTGAATCAAGAAGGTCCAAAGTCATGGAGGACTACGGGGGTCATTGGAAAAGCAATACAGCATTTTGACTTTGAGTGCTTAATTGTGAATTAAAAATATAGATTGCTAAATATAATTTCAAATTCAACAATTAATCCATACCAAAAAAAGACAAATTTTAAAAGCATTTTGTAATTACACATTTTAAATTGAAATACTAAAGAGGAATAGCTAATTGTATTTATTTTTTGATTATTAATACTGTGATATGAATTTTTTTTTTCAAATCCTATTTCAAAATGGCGAATTAAATAACACAATTAATAAATGAGATTGTAAATATGTTTCCTTTTCATACATTTAAAAAAGTTATTTCCTTTTCTACATTCGTTTTCTCTTTCCGGCTTCCATTTTCAAATCCTTTTTGCAATTGCATTTCCTAAATGGTTTCCCCTCTCCTTTTAGCATTTGAGTGACCCTCCTGGTCCCTGAGCACACTGAAAACCAAGTTCAACCAATCACAGCTGCTCCTTGAACGTAACCAGCTCTCTAGTTGGTTAGACACGAGCTGGGCAGCTTGGCAAGGTCCACCCAAATGTGTCTGTCTAACCAATGAGAAAACTGGTGTATTGCTTTTCCAGTGACCCCCGTAGTCCTCCATACAAAGTAAATTTAAACTTGTGCATCAGATTCATGCTTTCAGTTTTCACTGATACTGTTGAACCATCATTCCACCCTGGATAAAGAAGTTCATATCCATCACTAAAAACCCAAAACTATCGACGTTCAAGGAAATGATGACTATATAAACTACTGATCTAAACTGTATTCTCACATTTTTTGGTGATTTGAATGACTCAGTTTGCCATGAGCTTACTAAAAACTATACTTGATGCATTAAAAAAAGAAAGTCCAAACTTATTTTAAACTGTTGTTGAACTACACAGCCCAGCTTTTGCTTTAGTTCCAATAAATATAATTATTTTAACCCTAAAGTGAACATATATATGTAGATATATATTTATATAGAAAAAAGTAGTGACATTTAATTTGCCAATGTTATTAAGAAAATAAGTGGCATTTATTCATTATTTTCTCCAGTCATATGTTCTTTTGATACATTTGATCAGTGAAAAGAAGGTTTATCACAGATCTCCAAAGAAACTTCTCAGATGTCTTCTCCTTTAAGTCTTTTGCTCATGAAAACCCTCAGTCCATATATCGTTGGTACAAGCTGATCAAAATTATTTTCTCTGGTTATTCTGGAGGTATGGAATCCTGAAAAGTATTAGTTGTGCTTTGCAGTACAATGATATGCTGTTTATGGAGACCTTGGTGCTTCAGCGTTGAATGACCAGCCACTCCTGGAGGCTGAGAGGAAAGAGAAAATCCCAACAGCTGAGTAGAAATATGGCGGACGATTCTCCGTCAACATTGAAACAGGAGCAGGTCTACATCAGTTATAAAAAATAGAAGTCAAATAGTAAGCAAGTAAGCTCGTCTCCTCATCTTGCTGATCTCTGTATATATTTCCCTGTTGTTGTTTTAGGAAATTGGGCAAAGTTATGACTAATTCCATTTTAGTTGGGCATGACCATATGAATCAACGCAGTCCACACTTTTATCAATTATCCTGCTATCTTGGTGTATCCGGAGCTCTCCAAGTGCCTACCAGGTCTATGAAATCCTGTAGGTTGTGTAAACCAAATAAAGTGAATAAATTTAGTTCCTTGCTTAAATCCTTTGTTGGTTTTAGGGTTTGGAAATTATTCAATAGCTCTCACAGGAACCAAAGTTTCCAGCGGGCATGCTTCTTGGATTCAGCTTTGGACTTGCGTTTTGGGGTGGAGGTAAAGGCTTCCTGGGGGTAAGGCAGGGGAGGGAAGTGGGAGTCCGTTGGAGGACAAAGCCTTTTCATCAGTGGCTGTAGCTTGTCCTCCTGCAGCTTGAAGTCCAGTTCCACACTAAAGAAGCAAAACAGAGACAAAAGATTAGTGCAAACAGCAGCCTGATGCCTGCATGCATCTCAAATTAAGTCAACCATAGACTGTTTTTTAAGTCTAGGGTTGTATTTGAGTAACTTCTTCATTGCAAAAACAAACTCATAACCGGAGCAGATTAATTTAAAATATCACACGTGCATCTTAATAAATTTTAATATCATGGAAAGTTACTTTATTTCAGCATTTCAATTCAAAAATAGAAACTTACATATTAAATGGGTTTACAACACCCCTAGTAATTTCGCATTTACTTCTGTTGATTTTGGTGATTATGGCTTACAGCTAATGAAATTCTTAAATTTTAAATAAAGAATTTTTATTTGAACTTTTTCCCCCCAGTAATTTAGTGTATTGCATATGAAAGAAATAATAATACCAAAATGTTGTTTTACGGCCTATGTTATGGCCTACACAACAATGGAGGCTGCTGACTTGACAGTTGTCCAGCAAATATTCACTCCTACCCTCAAAAAAGCTGGCTGTTGACAGGGTGTTGTATGCAAACATATCAATGGAAACTTAAGAGGAAAGAAAAAGTGCAGAAAAAAAAGAGGTGCTTAAACAAAATTGATAACTGGAGTCTTTAGAAGATTGTAGCGTAAAGCTCAGTCAGCTCACTGAAATTCACAACACATGGACTGCTTTTTGGGGTTTTCATTATCAAAATAAACACCTAAAACATGTCACTTTTTATGTAATCTAAATTATGTATGACTCCTATTTTTTAGATGGAATTTAAAAAATTTGCTTTTTGATTGTGTATTGTGATTCATTTATAGACATAAATGCTAAATAATATAGTGGGGATGACTCATGGTAAAAGCATCAAACATTTATTTTTATTTTGATCCCTCGTCACTCTAAATAGTAATAGATATTCCCATTATTACAGTTGTTGCCCATTTTAATACATTTCTGGCAGCCATATTGCTCTTACAGCCATATTAAACATTTCCAGTGTACCCTTTTCTCACTTGACCTCTGTACACCATCTGTCACACCACTACTCAACCTGGAAATATGACCTAGATTTTAATTTGCTTCGTCTTTTAAAAAAAAATTAAAAAGCAGAGGAACCAAATGTGTCTATTTTTGATTGCATCATTCAAACTATTCATGCTGCTGTTTCAGATTGATTGAGCAAGAAGGACATTTCATCAGTATTTTTCCCTGTGTGGAACAGCTGGTCCACAGGACAGGGTGCTGAAATGAAAATAATTTGTTTTGCTGAATTCTGTGGATGCTTTTGTGATTCCTCCAAATATTTCAAAAGATGAGGGAAAATGCAAGAACGATTTGATATGTTGGGATTTGCGGGACACAAAACACAGAGCCATGTCCTTCTTAGCAGTCCGTCACATTTCCATTTCCAAAGCCCTAGGGAATTTATCCAGAGCCATCATTGTAATCCGACGCCCACACACATCTGACCACTAGGTTCTGCTAAGTAAAACTCCGATTACAGCCACAGCTGTGGCAAGTGTGTGTGCTTTAATCTGCAAAAGCTATCTCCAGTCACTACCTGAGTCGGAGCGGCTGAGGGGGTGGGGGGTGACAGACTGACCGACTTACGTAGCAGCTGCAGGGTGACTGCTCTGGTTTTAAATGCAGCGCATCCATTATCATTTTCAAAAAAAAAAGTTTTCATGATCAACATTCACACATTCACTATTGATTAGAGCAAACATAAATGTGGGCGTTTGACAATGAGTGAATTGAATGTTAATTTCTTGAGCTTGCACTCAGCACTTTGTTTTTGTTTGACTCAGGCCAGCTGTAATCAATAAATCACTGGCTGGTAATTACACTGGTGTACATTCACATTTGCTGTCGGTGTGTATTTTTCCATATACGTTTAAAAGGTTGTGGACAAACTCAGACTATGTGTTATTTTGGTATATTTAAAAGCAACATTATTTTAACCAGAAAAGACCCAAAGAAAGACTCAAAGTCTTGACAGAAATTGGTTGGAATGTCAATCTCGCAGTAATAGAATCAATTAATGAATTATTTTTTTAATTTTGTTTTCCTCTACATAATGAAGTACTGTAAGAGTTCAAATAAGATGCATAATAACCTTTATTTCTATGCACAGATCAAAATGCTCTGAAGCAGTGTCTCTCAAAGTTTTTAAATGAATTACCACCTCAAATAAATAATCTCATTTAAGTTATTTTAGCACCATCATCTTGACAGATATTTTAAACAGGACATGGAAAATTTCAGTTTTTGTTATAAACATTTTTTTTATATATACATGGTTTGTTGAACAATATATTGTAGTCATGTAGTCCACTTTTACTCATAAGTGGAATTTTTCACTTCACACATTACCATCAAAAACGTGTGTGCAGCCTGAATGTTGAACTGTATGCTGTTGCACTCAGACTACATTATTTGCCTTGGGAATTTTCCCATGTCAATATTGTAATTGTTTATGTTCCTCCCTCTGCAAACCCCACCTCTGTGTTGGACACCATTCACTCCTTCATAGCACGGCTCCAGACTCAATACCCCCTCTGCTTTCATTGTCATCTCGGGTGACTTCATCCACATAACTTTGAACTCCACTCTCACCACTTTCACTCAGTATGTGAACTGTCACACCAGAGGAGCGGAAACAATAGACCTGCTGTATGCAGAACACTAAAGATGCATATAGCTCATCTCCCCTCCTCCTGCTGGATCACAATCTGGCTCACCTCATCCCTCACTATGTCCCTCAGGTGAAGTTACAGTCTGTGACCATTAGGATAGTGAAAAAGTGGTCAGAGGAGGCCCTTTGGTCACTACAGAGCTGCTTTGAAATGACTGACTGTCAGCACTCTGTGGGCCCCATGGAGAAAACATTGATGGGCTCACAGAGGTTATTACTGACTACATTACATTTTGCACAGACTCCATCATCCCAACACAAACAGTGAGGTGTTAACCCAACAATAAACCATGGGTAACAAAGGACATCAAAACCCCAACAGGAAGAAGATGACTTTCAGAGCAGGTGAGGCAGAGAGAACTGAAAAAATCTTATCCTGGAGGCAAAAGAAACCTACCCGAAGAAGCTGGAGAGCAAGTTCCAGCAGAATAACTTGAGAGAGGTCTGGGGTGGCATGAGAAACATCACTGGTTTGAAGTCAAAAAGTGACGGGGGGTGGAGGATGGTGTTCATCAGGCTAATGAGTGGAAATTATTCTTTAATAGATTTATCTCTGTGGCTACTGATCTCCCCTCTGCAGACCACTCTGCTGCTATCAACCTTCATTCACCTGCCATTTACATCACTCCGCCTCCCTGCTACCCAATCTCCTCTGATTTCAAAATTAACACGTCCTCCACCACTCCTCAGCCCCCCAGCTCTACCTATACCATACTGACCAACACCTTACCTCCCCCCTTCTTCTGTCACCAGTGGACCAGGTCCAGAAACAGCCACTGAGACTCCACATTACTAACTCTGCTGGACCTGACTGTGTCGGCCCCAGAGTCCTCAAAACTTTTGCCACCCAGCTTTGTGGAGTTCTCCATCATATTTTCAGGATGAGCATCCATCTTCAAAGGGTCCCCGTGATGTGGAAGATGTAATGCCTCATGCCTGTTCCAAGAACGAAGAGTCCCGGTGATCTGATTGACTACAGGCCTGTGGCCCTGATGTCACACATCATGAAGACCTTCAGGAGACTCTTCTTGGACCAGCTTTGGCCTATACAGCGCCCTTTAGAAGCATGAAAACAATGAGCCCCCAGCCTTATTCTATCTGAGGATTATTAAACTCTGTATACACATGGAGTGTCTCAGGACCTACAAAAAAATTCTTAGAGCCATGGTCCAAACCCCACAGGAGGTTGGCCATTTTGGATCAAACCTGCCATTTTGTGCCATATATATACTTCGTATTTGAATGAACTCCTCCTAGAGCTCTGGACTTACTGATTTCGAAATGAGTGAGGATAGTCTTAATGCATTGAGGATCAAAATTTATCTAACAATTTTTGCTGCATCAAAGCATGTGGGTGTGGCCAAGCCTCAAACTATGGCTTCTCACTATAAAAGTAGATGGAGTAGTAACTTCCACAAATGACAAAAAACACAGCTGTACCAAATCGCATACCATGACTCAAGACATTCATAGGCTCATTTGCTCATCTCACCTAAGCCCTGCCCCATGAGAACAGGAAGTGTAATATTTTACTTTAAAAAGTTTATATTTGACTCCTTTTACCTAATCAACATCTAGCTGGGGTCAGTGACTGAAAACAATTTGGGGGAACTTTTTGTCCAGTACTGAGAGTTTTCGAAAGAAGGTGTGGCTCTCGCCATGGAACGTGGCGTCAAGCCATGGAAATACGTTTGGCTCTAATTTTCACATACATCATCTGATCTGCACCAAATTCAACATTTTTAATAGTTCAACTCTAACATATTTGTATGCAAATATTTAGTGGGTGTGGTCTAATTCCTGCACAGCGTCCCCTAGAACCATTAAAAAAAAATCAGCCATAAGCAACGCTTTAAACTAGAAAGGGGAATTCAGTACATGTTTGTAGTTTCTGAAGACTTATAACAAAAAGTATTTTGAAGCCAGGCTCCAAACCCCAGAGGAAGTCAGCTATTTTGGATCAAAGCTGCAATTTTGTGGCATTTACACATGTCGTATGTGAACAAACTCTTCCCAGAGCTTATGACCTAGACACTTCAAAATGATTGAGGATAGTCTTAAGTCATTTTGGAAGAAAAGTTTTTCAAAGGTTTTTGCTATGAAATAGAACGTGGGCATGGCCAAGCCTCAAAAATAGCAGGCGTATTAACTTCCACATACAAAGTCCCAGTTGTATTCTTGGGTTAATTTGATCATGTGACTTCGGTGTTCTGGCCACATTCTTTCTGTTTTACACCTATGTTTCTGTATCAGTTTGTCATCTTTGCTTTAGTCTGATTGATGTTTAGGTTATTTTTATTTTTTTATTTTTTTGCACTTTAGGATGTTTATTTTACAAAGCTTTCATCTTACTGCAATAACACTGCCTCGTGCCTGCTTGCCTCACTACCTCTGGGTCATGATACTGCCACTACAACAATTAATGTTATACACAAATTATAAAATATATATCAGTAGAACACCTTTTAAAATTGCCAGTCTGTGCGCCTTTGCTTTCTATTGTGATGTCTATCACAAGAGCCGTTAGCTCTACTTAAAGCAATGCAATTTCTCACAACCCATCTCTTTTGCTGCAGATTTCTCAGGGTTATAATATTTATTTGGCTCAAATTTCCAAAGCTTTTATTCAAACTTAGCTTAGAGAACCGAACCACCTACAGATTTGGTTTGGTAATTTCAGTCCATTCAGTCCATTGTAATATTGTTTCAAGCGTTGAAGTCTCATGGAGCACCAGCCAGAATATTAAATATACTACAACGACCACAAAATAAACTAGCTCTTGCAGTTTGAAAAGAACCATAAAAAGTTTTCATCAATGAGTGACTCTCTCTCTCCAAATGTAATAAAAGTGAGCTGTCGTTGATGAGACAATAGAATGAGAATTTCATTGAGTGTTTTGAATCTCTTCAAAAACCCTCAGTTAAGGCTGTGTAAAGGCACAAAGAAGCTGATCTCATTACCATTTTTTGGAAAAAAAGTAGTTTAATGCAGTGTGATTTTGTGTGAGATACACACATACACACACACACCTACGCATGCGCACACGCAGACACAGCGACAGACTTACATAAAGGTAATAGATTTATGAAGAGTGGATTGTGCCAAGGATTACCTGCCTGAGACTGTCGTGTTACAGTATGTTTGGAGAAGCTTACTAACGTGTGTCTAACGTCGCCTCCCCACCAATGTGTGTCTAACGCTGCCTCCCCACCAATGTGTGTCTAACGCCGCCTCCCCACCAATGTGTGTCTAACGCCGCCTCCCCACCAATGCCTGGATAACACCGCCTCCCACCAACGTCTGGATAACGCCGCCTCCCCACCAACGTGTGTCTAACGTCGTAACTGGCTTGAAGTGTGTACTGGAATGACGCTCAAACAAATTAAATAAAAAAAGGGAACCCTTATATCCTCTTTAGAAACTGAAATAAAGCCATAAAAATGTACATCCTGAATTTCTATGCAAAAGATCAGTTTAAGAAAGGTAATAGATTGCCTGACAGTAAAATGTCCTCTGTCGACTAAGATAAAGTCATAAGTCCATGTTTAAGAGTATCAACAGTATTGTCCTAACCGAAATGTTAGTCGTTTAAAACGGTGTTAGTGGTGGAGTTGTTAAATCATAACAGTTCTTTAACACAGAGGCTACAGATTAAAACCCCTTACAGTTATTTCAAACAGTCTTATTTTGGATATCTAAATGTCAGTAAAATTTCAAACTGAATGTTAAACTCCTGTATTTGTAGAATACTAGGAGAATAACCCCCCCCAACAGGTTGAACATTGACACACGTTTATGAGCCGACGATCATCATTTGACACGTAATTCTGAAGTATGCCGCCGTGACATCGCTGCCAGTAGACTTTCACTCCATGACGTCGCCGCCACGTCACCGCCCATCTGATGTTGGCAGCCTGTTAGCAGCCAAAGCAAAATCCCATTGCAATTTCACGTTGAGGCGATGATGTCAGGTTCGGCTGCACCTTCTCCTTTGTCTGGTTAGCCTTCACCCTGTCACTTTTCACACTCCATAATAGATTTACTTAAGCTGGCAAAGGAATTTCCCTGCTTTACCGTGTGATCCTCAAACAATGGATAGGCAAATGTTCTTATACTTCTTTGGTAGTGGTTTCTCAAATTTTCTGGTGTATTTGTTTTGTTTTGTTTGTTTTATTGAAACACTTCATTCTTTTTAAGGCATGGCTAATAACGTAGTTTTCCTGTTTGGGTAGATTTATGGTTAATCCTGAAAACATTGTGTGGCTTTTGTCATGTGTGATGTTTCAACACATCTTTATGCTCTTAGCTGTTAGAGACAACAGACAATCAAGTCTCTTGACTATAACTTCAATAGCAGTATATTTATCTTCATTTCTAGACTTTTCTTTTAATCAATTTCTCTCTTCATCTCTTTGGTTTTATAGCATTTCTTTATAGCATCAACAAAGCAAGACTGTTACTGGTGCACATGTCATTAATAAGACAGATAATTTCCTATTTTTAAGGACAAACCTTTTCAGGTTAGATAAGACTTTGTGATGTAACGCTATATAGGGAATAAACTTCAAACTTCTGCTGATCATCATAAAGAAGCGGACCAATATGCAGTGAGCTGGACAGACTCGTCTTGTCACACATTGCTCTGCCACTATAGAAATGAGCAGTTTCACTGAATAAAATCGCTACTATTAACTAGTACGATTATTTCTGTTTTATTAACATGACCAGTATAGCTATAAATAATTACAAATTGACAACTTTCTATTTCTGGGTATATAAATCAATTTCAAACTAGTGGCTCAGACAAAATTTGAGCTTAGTCAGTCACTCCCCCTCTCCTTGTGTTAAACAGCTCCATCAAACATGAGTGTTGTTATGAAGCTCAAAACTTGACATCTAAGCTCAGCGCAACTCAATTTCCATTTAATTTTAGTTGACACTTTTGACACTTGTCACTAAGGCTGCAGGGTATAAACATCACATGCGTTCCGCATATTAAATGTACATGGAGTTAAAAGATTCTGGGCAGATATACCAACACCAGACTGAAGCAACCTGAATTTATAAAGGGTAAACATTCATTACAGATATGAACATGTGATCAAGGTCTTGTTCTTACTCGAAGCTTTTCGAAAGACCAAATGGTCTTGCATAAATAGATGTGTCACTATGATATGTGTGCCTCGGAGACTGGTCTGACAGCACCAGTTATTACATAGGGAGACGGAAATAATGATGCTGAGGTTTATTTGCATTTCATAAAAACTGTCACATATGTCTGCATGCAGCAAAAAGTCCCTTGAAGAATAGTGCCTGGTATGAATTTTCTTTCTGGTACACATGCAAGAGCATATGTTGTTAGAAAGCATCTGCTGTAAGGATACTATTGTTGGTCATTTCAGTTTTAACATCAAAGGTATTTTAACCTCATGAGTGGCATTATCAGGCTAAATTTAAATCATCAACATACTGTAGACTGAACTGTTTGCTATTTCTAAAGTTTGTTTTTGTATTTTAGTACCGAATATGAAAAAAAAAACAGTTCAAACAAACAAACGGGTTGGCTCCCAAATCATGAAAACTTTAAAAAAAGAACAAAGCAAAGATACAGAAACGAAAGTTATAGTTCATAATTGGGATCCCGGTGAGTGTAAATTGTTTAAAAAAATCCTTGATCCTTACCTTGAACCTAATTAAATGTGGGATGAACACAGCTATATTAGTTTGCCATTATTTATACAATAAAGAATAAGACGATATGCTGAGTAAAGACAATTGCAGTTCCTTCCAGCTTTGAATATTACTGTGAGTAACCAAGGTCAGACTATGGAACACTTGGAAAAATAAACTAAGAAAAAAGTAAGGGTTCCTTCTCAGACTTAAAAACTCTTGACAGTCAGAAAGAGACTGAACAAGTCTGCCTCTTTGGACCCTTTTCTTTGTTTGTTAAAGAAACAGCCCAAATCAAGTTTGCAACTGAATGAACTACTAACACTTAAATAGATGGTCAAGATCTGGGCTTATTTTCCAGCTGCATTACCTTGGCCCTTTGCTGTCTTTGACATACATGCATGCATTTATACATTTGATAATCAAAAGTTAGTATGTAAAAGGATGTGCTTTACTTTGAATAATGCTTCACATATAAAGACTATTTTGATTTTTAAGTGGAAAGAAACGAGGGAAAATGGAAAAACTGAGCTTAATTCACTGAAAAACAAAGAAACCCAAAAGGATGATCTTGTCTCTAAAACATAGTTAAAAGTTCTTGTATTGAAATATTCATTAGTTCCTTTGAAGCTCAGACCTCAACGTCTCCCTATGAAAGTTTGGCGGACCTTGCCATGCTACTGTGCATTTTGCAGAAAGCAGAAATGGAAAGGTTGTTGGCATTTACCTGTCCCCTTCCTGCCACTCCTTGGAGTTGTTTGTTGGATCAGAACAAATGGAAGACAGCACTTTGGACCCTGAAGCTATAAACTCTCACTTTCTCTCGATGTTCTCTACATTTACACAAAGGAAATCCCTGCAACGCTAGATGTTCCTCCTCTGCCTTTCGCTACCACTTTAGAAATGTTTGTTTCTTTATCTTTTTCATCCTCCTGTGGTTACATATTTTTTCCCTGTCCGTCCTTTGTATGCTCTTATCTCTCCGAGGTGCGAATGGGCTCTGCTCGATTGTCCGCACTGTCCCTCCACACTATTTGTCCTGTCGAGAATTGCTCTTGTAGCCATGGCAACGAGCTTCCCCACCATGTTGGAAAACATAATGCTTCAACAAAAAGAGATGTCCTCCTCCAGCTGAGTTGTGCAACAGACCAGCCTTTATCAGTTTTATCCATAATGCATATGTTGGTTGTGATCTGCAGCCTTCAGCAAATTAACTTTCTTAAAGCTGGCCTAGCCAGTCTCCAGATCTCAACCCCACTGAAAATCTTTGGAGGGAGTTGAAAGTTCATGTTGCCAAGCAACAGCCCCAAAACATCACTGGTCTAGAGGAGATCTGCATGGAGGAAAGGGCCAAAATATCAGTGTGTGAAAACCTGGTTAAGACTTACAGAAAACGTTTGACCTCTGTCATTGCCAACAAAGGATATATAACAAAGTATTGAGATGAACTTTTGTTATTGACCAAATACTTATTTTCCACCATAATTTGCAAATAAATTCTTTAAAAGTCACACCATGTGATTTTCTAGTTTTTTGTTTTTTTTAAATCTCATTTTTTCTCTCATAGTTGAGGTATACCTATGACAATTACAGGCCTCTCATCTTTTTAAGTGGGAGAACTTGCACAATTTGTGGCTGACTAAATACTTTTTTGCCCCACTGTATGCACATCAAGGACAAAGTTACAAAACTAAAGTACTGTGCAGTTATTAGAAAATAGAAAATGAAAATGGCATACTCAGATTTAAGGAATGTGCAACTGAGCAAGATAATTTAAAAAATATATTTACAGAATGTGCATGTGTATTTGTGCCATAATTCACATATTATCTACAAGAAGTAAAAAAAAAATAGAAACTGCACAACAGGGAACAGTGCAAATTTTAGCAGAGATGTAAACATTTATTGAGTTTGTTTGGAGCAGTGATGGTTGTAGAGTCTAATAGCTGCTAGGAGGATGGATAATGGTTCTTGATGCACCTAGGAGGCAACAGTCTGTCGCTGAAGGAGCTCAGCAACAGCTTCATGTATGGGGTGGGAGACATAACATCACTGATGTTATTTTGGCCAGAGTCCCACCACCTGCACTTGATTGAGGGGGCATCCTAGAAGACAGCTGGCCTCCTTGATGATCTTATCCAACCTCTTCCTCTAAGCTATGGATAAATTGCTCCTCCAACAGACAACACCATGAAAGATGGCTGATGCCACCACAGACTCAAAGAAGGTTTTGAGCTCTCTGGGCTCCAAAAGTTCTGTCTTTTCAGCAGTTAGTCTGCTCTAACCCCTCCATGATTGTCCACAAAATGATTGACTCCATTGTGCACAAGCAGTCCATGATAAAAACACACAAACATAATTGAATATATATATATATATATATATATATATATATAATTCTTTAGAGAAAAGACTCACGACTGACTAGGGGCTGTACAGGCTTCCTGCTTGCCTGGGGCCTGAAGTAGAAAAAGGATTAAAACAACGAAGTGCCTTATTGCTGTGGGTGGAGAATGATATTTTTTAGCACTAGTGGCCTTTATTGAACACTTGACAGGAAAGAGGATGGTAGGAGAACGTAGATGTGCTGCAAATGGCCCAAGAACAGAAATCAAACCCAGGACATCCGAGATGAGCACTATGGCTTTAACACAGGGTGCATTTGTTCTACCAAGTGAGCCACCCATTGCCCTGAAAGTAGTACATGGTTTAAAAAAAATTCTTAAATAAAAAATTTGTGTGTGCATATTTTAGGTCCACTAATACCCCGAAAAAATCCAGTGAAACTAATTTGCTTCAGAAATTGCCTAATTAGTTTATAGAGCAATTAAATCTCAAAGTAAATGCAGCTGTTCGTTAAAGACCTCCAAGGATTGTTGAAGATAATTAGTGAGTGAACAGCATCACAAAGGCGAAGGAACACACCAGACGGGTCAGAGATAGAGTGGAGAGGTTTAAAAGATGGTTATGTTATAAAACAATATCCCAAGTTTTATTGGGGAGAATGGAGCTAAATGCAGGGCAATCCTGGGAGAAAATCTGTTATAAGCTGCAAAAAGCCTTGATACAAAGATAGAAATTCACCCTCAGCAGGACAATGACCCTAAACAGACTTTCAGATGGGATTGTGGTGAAACTTCCTGAATACAAAAGTAAATTATTCATTTCTAAACAGATTGACTCTTCTAATTAATGATTTCTGCAGGCAATTTGTTGTGGTGGATTTTATTTAGGTGTATCGGATTAAAGGGATTTAATACATCATAACACTACATTTTCCTTGAACTGCACAATTATATGTTAGTGTATTTCAGTTCTGTTTATCAGATAACATTTCTGTAAAATATATTAAAGTTAGTGCCAAAATATCAAAAAAGTTCAGGGGATATAAATACTTTTGCAGAGCATTTTATCTCACTGTTTGATCAGCACATTATCCCATACCAATGCAGTGTGGAGTATATGGAATTATTCTAACTCATCTGTCGCATCTTTTGTTTTTTATTTTACTCCTCCCCTCAGAAATCTGGGTTATATCAACCAAGAAGTGTTTTTTTATGTTATCCTCATTAAATATCATGGACATTTCATTAATTCACCACTTTTATTTAAACTCACTTTTGGTTAGAAGGATGCCTGGATACTAACTAGATAAAAATACATAGATAGGACGAAAGAATATGAGACGGTTTAAAATGAGGAAAAGCAGTAACAGGCAAGGATAGAAAACTAAAGCAGCTCATGTAATATGTTTTGAAATGTGAGACTGTTGGTATTCTAAGTGTATGTTGGATGATACCATAAACATACCTCTTAGACAAATTAATTATATTAAGAGACTGCACAGCTAACTCCTGACTGAGCTGTGGTAAAATGATTTATGGACTCTTTTGTCTCCTGAAATCGTCTGGCCAACTTCAAGCGCAAACCTAAGAGCAGTACAATAGCACGGAAATACATACAGTTAAAGCTTGACGCAACACTAGGGGGGTGTAGTAATTACACTAGCACAGTAGGCCATGGCAGACTGACTTTATCATTTTTTTAATGCCTATTGCTGCTACTATAGGTCAAAGCTAGGAATCAACATTTTTAGGAGCACATTCATAATGCCTATCCAGTTATATAATGCAGCCCCCAACCTTGAGAGATGCAGACTTTTGAACTAAGCACTACCATCCTATGTCCTCCATCCTGGAGAATGTGGTGTCCCTATTTGCTAAAGCTTTTCTAGTTACATTAAGATGTTTGTTTTCTCTCCATAACAATTTAACCAGCATTTTTAATAGCCTGGTGAACTGTCTTTAGACCCAATGATTCCTGGAAGTCTTCGTACATCCAAAGAGTGCCTATCATGATAGAATGATGCCTGCTCTCTGTACCTGAGGGCTGGAAGAGCACATGCATTGAATTTGATTTTTTTTTATTTTTTTTGGTCATTTGTCCATGGAGATTTCTCCAGATTAACGTGAGTTTTTTGGGATGATATGTACTGCTAACAATGATTTGTCGTTCCTAAAATGTTTACAAAATTTGTACTTGCATTATGTATTTATGTTTTACAAGGCAGTAAAACCCCTGAATGCTTCAACATGTCCCTTCTTTTTTGTGGTGCTTCTAACATTGTTACCTTTTAGATGAGATAATAAAATCTGTTATTCTTTGAACATTGATGTAGATTATGCATTCATCTCATTTTTAGGTGTTTAACATTTTGTTTTAAAAATAACAGCTGTAGTCTCAAGGTTTCATGAATAAACCTTAATGCGTCTTTTTTACCCACTAACCTTACTGGACTGCTTGTGAAATGGAAATGAAATGTTTATGAAATTACAGAGCACTCAGTGTAATCACTGTCTTAAAAATCAAAAGTTTTACCACATATTTACAAAGGCTCATTTAAAAACTAGACTTCAGAGGTAGAAGAGCATGCTTAAGAAAACAAGAAAATCCTGCTAGACACCATTGACAGCTATTCTTCCCACATACCGGAACGCTGCATGCTTTTTTTTCCTGTGCCTCTGCTTCCTATCCTGTGTTTTTCCACCTCCAGAGAGGTTGTTTTCATGGAGATCTGAGTAATTAGATTACTGTTTAATCCCTCTGCCTCTGTGAATACAACTGCTATATTTGATTCTGTGTCCAATCAACGCTATTAACCATGTCGAGTGAGTGTCTTAAAGATGAACTCAGGTCAATGTAGCAAATTTCAAACAGCTCTGTGGGAAATTTTTGCCCTTTATCAAGCAGAAACCTTGCCAAGTGCTGACGAGATTTGTCAAAAAATGAGCCTCGTTATGTGCGGAATTTCTATTTCTCTTCTCTCCCTTCAAAAAAATGTAGCTTTTCAATAGATTGGTGCAGTTTTAGAATTGAATGTGGATTTTTCATGTTTGCAGGTTAAAGGTAAAACAAGGTTAAAAAATAACAGATTTGATGTGTTTTACAGCTGATACTTGATATTTATTGGAGCCTAATCAAATGAAAACATGTTTTATAGTTCTTATTTGGACATTTAACATCTTTGTCATTTGATCCATCAATAAAACCTTTAAACTTATATCCCCTTAATTGATGTAAGGAAGATACATACAGTTGTACATCAATCTGCTGATATGAGCCTTTTGCAACTATAGGATTTTTGAGCACATAGTAGAAATTTAGCCAGAGGTTTATCAGTCTCTGATTAAAATTTTTTACATGACCATCATATATGTAAGTTAATTTTTAATGTATTCACCCTTTAACCCTGTAGCGTAACCATGTCCTTTTAGTTAAAGCCCCGTCTGTGTAATTCATGTAATTTGCCATCATTCAGCTCGACTCAGCTCATCTCACTGATGCCAAACTGCTTTGAAGGCACCTTTTTCTGCTATTGTCGTCCCCGCGGCGGTTTAGGGAACCTGTAGGGATTTTAAAAGCACTTCCAAGACACCGTGGACTTCCTTCGACTCAAACATCAGAGTACACACAGCTGTACTCAGCATCCCGACTAAATTTAGCCAGAGGCTTATCAGTTATGAAGAGAGTTTGAGATAGAATATGATTTAAATGCTTCTCAAGAGGGGAGATTCAGACTGCGTGGAGCGGCAGTGACCATTGAATTGATGGCTTCCTACCCTCCTTTTTTGTCTCTCATCTGTACCCCGTTCCTTTTGACTGCTTACTACTGGCGCACATTATTCTCAGCTTGCATCAGAATTTACTGAGGATTCCTGAGAAAGTTTAGGCTGGAACCAGGCACTTGGACTGACAGTGGTATCAACGTTGTTCATTGGATGTCTGTTGAATCTATTTGTTCAGTATCTCAACAGAGCTAGAGATGCTTTTATGTAAAGGTTTAATCAATTACAGGGGTAGTTGTTAAAGCTGCTGCTATAAAACTGGGTTAAAAATAATATTTTAAACAAAGTAAAAAATAATTATGATTTTCAGATTGTAAACCTTTAGAATTTCATGTTAGCTATTAGTGAGGTTTGCGTAGCAAAATCAGCTGTCTTCATTTGTATTTCATAGAGAATTTAAGTCCTTACACTATGGGTGTGTCGATTCACTATTTAATCGATGAACTGCGATGGGAAACATGCCAAATCGATAGCGATTCATAAGTGTTCAAAATCTATTATGTTTCATAATAATGAAATAATAGGAACATTAAAGTCAGGTGTGCCGCCCTGACATTTTAGTCGACATACTGATGGAAACAGCTTGTGTTTCAGCCATGCAGTGCAAAATTTACCAGCGGGTTTGAAGGCCAAGCGTTCAAATGCTCGCCAAGCCCATACCTTACACCAACTCTGATATTTAAAAGTCAAAAGCTCAATGTTTTCTAGCCTGCTTTTAACCTTCCTGTTATCAGCTGTTGCTGTTGCTCTTTCATGTCACAGAAAATACTGTCCTTGCATAGTTTCAAACAATATTGTTTCAAACAATACTGATACTGTAATTAGCTTTTTCCTACAGTAGCAACTTCCACACCAAATAGTGTTCTTGTAAGTGTGACCTAGCAGTGTTAAGGCTGCAATTGCTGATCAGAAAAATATCAGATTTTTTAGGTTACTACCAATCTTTCACCACTTAAAATTAAATAAAAATTTCAAATTAAAATTTCTGCTAACTCCTGTTATTTCGTGAATCAGAAACAAAGATGGGGCGAATAAAAATAATACGGATCACAAATTACATTGTATAAACTCTCCCGAAATGACTTGTAGTCTTTATTTAATAATTGCAAATAAATGATTCAAATATCAAAGGTCTATTGTCTATCTGGAATCTTTGACAGAAAGGAGGATTTTGGGCAATGCTAAATTAACTGATATAAGGTAGACACAGGCATTTTTGTAAAAAAACAAAACAAAAAAAAAACACTGAAACAATCAGTTTCTAGAAAATGGATTTTATGTGGTGTTTATGTTTTATATGGTGTCATCGCTTAATTTTGCTCTCTTGCTGTGAATTTTATTTTTTATTTTTTTGCCCATTTAAGAACAACATCTAGAACTGGAGCTTTTGTGATACAACTATTTTAAATGCTCACATGTACAATAATGAGATGTTGTTGGTAAGCTGATGGCTTTGTACCTCTATCTATACAGCTTTTAAAATACATTTATTGGAGGCTGAGCTTTGCGTTTGAGTCGGCATGGCAACTGGATCCAACCAATAATATTTTATGATGTTTGACATTAATTAATTTAACCTTTCACGTTCCCATGTTCACTCAATTTTCTTGGATGTGACCTCTCCGCGTTTCAGCGGTGCACCCTTTTGTCCTGCTAACTGCACACCTGCTTGGCACCAGTCAGTGAATAACATGGTGTGAGGGGATAATTGGACAGTTGGACAAAGATGTATAGGTTTTGAGAGAAACGGTGCTGTGTAAATGTCCCATGCTCACTTGTTGCTGATGAGCAGCATTTCACATTACTCCCATCCATTGCCCTTTCCCCTCTCCTAGCCCTGACCCTTTTCCCACTTGTTCTCAAGGAGAAAGGACAGGTTACATGTGGATCTTTTTGTCTTTGAAGATGAACGACCACTCACCTGTAAATAATACATGCACTGTTCCGGCATGTGTCACAGTTGGCCGTGTCCTGTCCGGTTCGATAGGAGAGTCTGCAGGGAAGATGAGAGTCGTGAATGAGTAATTACAGGACTTGTTAAGCTGCCGCCTTGCACCTTTCCTTTCTCATCTTATTTGTCATCTTTCGTTAGCGAGCCTGGGGTAAATGAGGGTGACGAGTAGTGATTTTGCCCTCCTTAGTGGCCTCTGCCCGGTAGAAAGTACACATTGTCATCCATTAACTGTGGATCATTGTCTGGAGACCGAATCGGGTCAAATGGTAACTAAACCAAGGTTAATATTTGCATCTAAAGTTTCAAGCAAGGACTTCTAGACTTCAAGTTGGTGCATATTTCTAAGATTTAATCTAAATAAAAAGCTTTGAAAACGTAATACAAACAGTAGGGGTGTGCCATCTTCGTTGCCTCATGATTTCGATTCAATTAAGATTTGGGTGCTACTATTTGATTATAAAATGATTATTCTTGTTGCATATTTTTACCCCATTTAGGGTTTTTTCTTCATTCCTGGTATTCATGGCTAATCTCTGCTCTAAAATCAATTCAGTTTAGATTAATTTAAGTATTCAAACCAATTGATGTCCTGTGTTTTAATTTATTTGAAACCACAAATCAAACCAACACATGTCCAAAATATGCTTCTTAATCATATCAAGGTCATATTTTCAATGAAAGCTAAAGGAAATGTGTTTTTGCACTTGGTCCAAACCTTAAACACATGTTCTGTTTACTTGAAGACTTTTGACTTACATATTTAAAGTATTTCTGCTCTATGTGGTTGGAAAGAATAATTAAATAAACTTCAGATCAGCTTTTACAAGTCCACCATTACAGAAATTACTTTAAAATCTAAATAGAAATAATTAATCTTCTTTATTAGAAAATAAACCTATAACAATAATAGCTTCCTTTTTAAGTCATACAGGACAAAAATTACACAAAAATATAAAATGATACTCTGGGAAAATAAGTATTATTTTTCTATTCAAAGTGATAGAGAATAAAAAGCAGCATTCTCCCAAAGATACTGAAATTTTATACTCTAGTCTTGGTTTTTTGTTCGCTGTCAATTTAATACAGAAGTCTAAGTTTGCACAGCGTTTTCATTGTTTTTGCGTCAGTTTGACCAATGGGATGTTTGCCACCTGTCATACAAAGAAACAAATCTGCCAGCTATGGCAGTACGGTGCTCTCCGCCCCACATTAGTCGCGACCGGTATGGAATGAAGGAAATTTCCTTTGTGTTTCATACTTATGTATATACACCTGGACTGAAATCTGGTAAACATGAGGTAACCTCCGCTGCGCTTGGGGATGACATATTGGACAGAAAAAGTTGACATGTCCAGGGAAAAGATGTTGCTGCTAACATGATACACAACAACGACAATGTCTCTTTCACAACTGTAGGGGCGTTTCCACTATCGGAACTTCAGGGTAATTTAACCAGATCTTTTCTGACGGGGTAATCTGTTGGCCTACTCCTCTCAGCCGACGTGTCTCCAAACACTATCGGCCCTTTCAAGACATCCACATGTCACAGCAGCGAGTAGCGTTACTGATCAACGCAAAAAAGGCGCCCAGAGCAGTAGAAATAACCAGAGATTGACATGGAAGAAGCATTACTTGTTGCTGTGTTTATGCTTTGCCAGCAACTCCTCTTATTTTTTATAAAGCCAGTTGTTTGGCGACGTCTGCTTATAGCCATTTGAATTACAATCAAACCACTGAGCGACCCGATCAGGCCATTCCGATACATACCACCATACAGGTACTAAGTTGGTTCCTGGAATGGCCCAGAAAATGGTGGAGTGAAGTGGAGACATGCATATTGGGAAGGTTCGGTCAAATTGCCATGAAGTTCCAATAGGCAAGGCAAGGCAAGTTTATTTATATAGCACAATTCATGTTACAAGACAATTCAAAGTGCTTTACATAAAACATCAAAAACATTACAGCAGGGGGCAGAAAAAGCAAAAGTACAGAAATAAAAACCATGATTTAAAATGAGAGAAAAAAAATCTTAAAAGAAGCCGTGCAGATTTAAAATTTACAATAAAAACCTAATCAAACGCACCTGAGAACAGGTGGGTCTTTAACCTGGATTTAAATAAACTGAGTTCTTCAGCTGATCTGAGGCTTTCTGGGAGTTTGTTCCAGACATGTGGAGCATAGAAGCTGAAAGCAGCTTCTCCATGTTTGGTTCTGATTCTGGGAACTGATAAAAGACCGGATCCAGATGACCTGAGGGGTCAAGTCGGTTCATACTGGGTCAGGAGATCACTGATGTATTTTGGTCCTAAACCATTCTGAGCTTTATAGACCAGCAGCAGAACTTTGAAGTCTACCCTCTGACAGACAGGTAGCCAGTGTAAAGACCTCAGAGCTGGAGTGATGTGGTCCACTTTTTTGGTCTTAGTGAGAACTCGAGCAGCAGAGTTCTGGATGAGCTGCAGTTTCCTAATTGATTTTTTAGGTAGACCTGTAAAGACGCTGTTACAATAATCAAGCCGACCAAAGATGAATGCATGGACTAGTTTTTCCAGGTCCTGCTGAGACATCAGATCTTTTATCCTTGAGATATTCTTAAGGTGATAGTAGGCTGATTTTGTGATTGCCTTAATGTGTTTTTCAAAGTTTAGGTCTGGGTCCATCACTATGCCCAGATTTCTGACATGGCTGGTGGTTTTTAGGTGTATGGACTGAAGCCCTGTGGTGACATTCAATCTTTTCTCTTTAGCTCCAAAGACAATTACCTCAGTTTTGTTTTTGTTCAACTGCAGAAAATTGTGGCACAGCCAGTCATTAATTTCCTCAATGCATTTGCCAAGAGCCTGTACAGGCCCTTGGTCTTCTGGTGACATTCTAATATATATCTGTGTTTCATCTGCGTAGCTATGGTAACTTATATTGTTATTTTTTTCCTGTGCCAGTGGGAGCATATAGATGTTAAACAGAAGAGGTCCCAGGATGAAACCCTGGGGAACCCCACATGTAATTCCCGTCTTCTCAGATGTAATGTTACCTATTGACACAAAGTACTTCCTGTTCTCTAAGTACGTTTTGAACCAGTTTAGTACAGTGCCAGAGAGACCCACCCAGTTCTCCAGTCGTTTGAGTAAAATAATGTGGTCAACAGTATCACATGCAGCACTGAGATCCAGTAAAACTAACACTGACATTTTCCACTGTCAGTATTCAAACAGATGTCATTGATGACTTTGGTCAGAGCTGTCTCAGTGCTGTGGTGCTGTCTAAAACCTGATTAAAAGACGTCATAGCAGTTGCTTTGTCTTAAGAAGTCATTTAGCTGATGAAAAACAGCCTTTTCAATGATCTTACTTAAAAATGGAAGATTGGAGATGGGCCTGTAGTTGTTCATTTGTGTCTTGTCCAGATTGTCTCTTTTCAGCAGGGGTTTAATTACAGCTGTTTTCAGGGGCTCTGGGAAAACACCTGACATTAAAGATGAGTTCATAATCTGTAACAGATCTGACTCCTTTTTGAAAAAGCCTGTGGGCAGGATGTCTAAGCAGCAAGAGGAGGAGTTCAGTTGACGTAAGATGTCCTCCAGATCTTTGCTGTTTATGAGATAAAACTGTTTCATGGTGTTTAAACGGATTTCCGTGGACACTGTACATAACCTGAACCTGCCGTTGATGAACCAACCGCTTGTCTAATATTTTGGATTTTGTCTGTGAAGAATTTAGCAAAGTCATTGCAGGCCTTGGTGGAATAGAGTTCAGGTGCTACTGACACAGGAGAGTTTGTTAGCCTGTCGACTACAGCAAATAATGCGTGAGCACTATGACTATTTCTGGTGATGATGTCAGAAAAAATATGACTTCCTTGCATTCCTCAGTTGTAAGTTATAAGAGTGAAGTTTCTCTTTATAGATGTCATAATGAACCTGAAGTTTTGTTTTTCTCCATCTGCGCTCGGCTTTCTGACACTCCCTTTTTTCATTTCTCACCAGTGTGGAATTTCTCCATGGAGACTTTTTCCTTCCAGAGATAACCTTCACCTTAGTTGGAGCAATAGTATCCATAACATTTAATATTTTAGCATTAAAGCTGTTGACAAGTTCATTGACTGAACCCCCTGACAGGGCAGGTGTTACAGAGAAGACCTGGTTAAAGATCTCACTAGTGTTTTCAGTTATACATCGTTTTGTTATAACCTCCGTTAAAACATTTATGTGAACCGAAATTATACTCTCAATGAAAACACAACAATGGTCAGACAAGCCCACATCACGCACATTAATCTTGGAAATGCCCAGGCCCTTCGAGATAAGTAAGTCCAAAACATGACCCTTATTATGTGTGATCTCTGTTATATGCTGAGTCAGCCCAAAGTTAGAGTGTTACTCAGGTCTTTAGACCCTTTGTTCTGGGGATTGTCAACATGGATGTTAAAATCACCAACAATAATTATACAGTCAAAATCAACACAGATTATAGACAGCAGTTCACTAAAATCATCATTAAAGTCAGCACAGTCATTTGGAGGCCGATACATGTTAAGAAATATGGCTCTAGATGAGGCCTTCAGCTGTACAGCAACATATTCAAAAGAAGGAACACTTCCAAGAGATAACTGCTTACACTGGAATGATTCATTAAATAAAACAGCAACTCCTCCACCTCTCCTGTTCTGTCTGGCCTGGTTGACAAAACTAAAGTTGGGAGGGGTTGATTCAATAAGAGAAACACTGCTATTCTGATCTAACCAGGTCTCAGTTAAAAATATAAAATCAAGGCTATGCTCAGTGATAAGATCTTTGATTAAAAATGTCTTGACATTTAATAACGCCATCTTAACAGGTTTAAGAGTATTATTGTGCCCCTTGTGTTTTGGGGTGGGCTGTGTACAGCGTATGTTTACTTTACTTTAGGGCTGTTTAGGGCTTTTGGGGCAAATAGAGATCCTTCTTCCTGCTTCTGTTCGAAGCTTCCCATGAGTGAGGGGAGAAGAAGTTCCTCCCCCTCTGCACTCAGCTTTGTTTGGTCTTCCTTTTGAGATAAGTTTTTGTGTATCTCCTTTTTGGCTCCAAGCAGAGAGGGATGATGCAGGAAGTAGAAAATATTGGAGGTGAACAGTCTTACACCTGACCTGTTCAAACTAAATCCATTTGCCTTAAAAATATGTCTGCGCTCCCCAAAAATCTGGAAGTTGTTAATAAATTGCAGTTTTTTGTCAGCACATGGATATAAAATCCCCTTATTTAATGCCAAAAGATGGCTAAATCTTTCTTCTCCTCCTCTGATGGGTGGTAAAGGTCCACTGATGAATACTGCTGCATCCAACAAGCTCACGGTGTTCAATAATCCAGTGAAGTCCCGTTTCAGAACCTCCGATTGTTGCTTGGACACATCATTCGACCCTGTGTGGAGAACCTTAAATGTTTTTCACTGTTGGATATTTAGTCACAGTTTTCAGAATCCTCTTCTGCATGTCACTGACCATATCATTTGGAAAGCAGAGGACTTTGGTGTTCTTTCCACACATCCACTGAACGTCCTTTACAGAGGAATTACCTACAATCAGAGTTTCAGGCCCAGTCTTTTGCTTTCTCTATGGCCTCTCACTCTCTGACAGGTTATCAGTCCTCATACCGCTGCCTTGGGGTGGATGGTCGTCAGATAAAATTCCAGGGTTCTCCAATAGTGGAGCAAATCTGTGCTGCAGCTTCAAATTCGGTTATTTTGAAAGTCTGTGGCTAACTTTCCCATTTGCAGCTGTTCTGTCCCGTGTCCTCTCATGTACGGGAGTAGAAGAAGCCCTCTCTCTTGTAGGGAGTGCAGGCCAGTCGGTCTCATCACAGATTTCCGCTCGCTGTGTCCAGCCTGCACTACGTCCTCCTGTTTCTCAGAGACATTATTTAGTTTTTGGCTTAGCACCAAGACAGTTCCAGGGAGGATTATCACTTGGTGATTTAATGTAATGAGCAGAGGCTCCCTCTTTCTTGGTCGTGTTATCTCTGCCTCTTAGCCGTGTGTTAGTTTGCTCATTTCCACTGTTTTGAAACAGTAGTAAGGTTGTTTCATTTCCACACAATCCATTTACCTCCACGTTAACTTCTATCCGTTGAACTTTCCTCTCCAGTGCTGTTATCTTTTGTAGAAGGTCCTGGTAGTCCATTGTGGAGACGGAAGGCATCTTGTTGCTGTAGCTTAGCGTTAGCACCCTTACGAGCTATATCTAGCTTCAGCTGAATGCTAAGTACTTAGATGCTGTAGATCAGGCTTCAGCTGTGTGTAGGCCACGCACACAGAGTGCTGAAGATAAAAGATCTATGAAATATTGCCGTTACTACTAAAAAAGGTTTTTCCCATAAATTTATATGTATTCAAAAGTCCTGCAGGTCGGATCATAAGGGGGAAATAAATAAAAATAAGCAGAAAAATGCAAGCAGAAGGGAGAGCGAAGTAGCGAAGCAGCCGATTGCAACGGAGCAGGAAGCAGCTAGTGGAAACGCACCTTAAAGTGCAAAATATTTGCTGTATTTTGTAAATTTTACGCTGCATGGGTGAAACTGTTTCATCTGTCCGTCCTTTAAAATTGTCTGTGCGGCAGGCCGGACCTTTGTTTTTTTTCATTTAATTATGTTAAAAAATATTCAATTTTTCAACACTTTTGAATCTCTATCGATTATGCAGGTTTCACATCGCAATCAATCGATTTAAGGTGAATCGGCACACCCCTAAGAAACAGTGTTTTAAACTTAACAGCCTGAAATGATTGTTCTGGTTATCTGCAGCTCGTTTTTCTCTCCTGCTTTCCTCTGTTGTTGAGCTTTTTATATATTCGTTCCAGAATAATCTTCCCATTGACTGATCTATTTGATGCAGAGCAATGTCATACAGGACGTGTATGAGTTAGTACTTGTAAATTGAGAATCATTTAGGTCCTCTCAGTAAATTAAAGATAAATAGTTTTGGACTCCAGCCCGCTTGCTTTTATGCTGTCAGTCTGGGTTTCATTGTGATGTTTCAATCATCTAAATAACGTTCATATCTTTACCCTGCTCACATATTGACTGGGTGGAAGATACAAAAGCATCTAAATCAATTAAAATATCATCCAAAAGTTAATTTATTTCAGTAATGCAACTAAAAAAGTCAGATATGGGTCATTATACACAGAGTGATATATTCCAACAAAAAGAATTTTAAGCAGAAGTGCCATGTTATGGCTCTTTGATCATGGGGAAAGACTGCTGACTTGACAGTTGTCTAGCAGAAAGTCATTGAGACCCTCCTCAAGGACAGTAAACTGCATAAGTTATTTGCGAAAGAAGTTACTGTTTAGAGTCCTGTTTATGTCTAATTGGAAAGTTTAGTGTTAGAAAAAAGTTCAATTTAAAATAAAATCCACCAAGAACACGAATTACCAAAGTCTTGAGAGTGTTGTGAAGCATAGGCTATGCAGTGGACCCCTGCCTATTCGTGGTTCAACATTCTTAGGCCATGTCCACACGAAGCCAGTGCGCTCCCTATCCGATGATTTTGTTTCCCTCAATTTAAAAAAAAATTCTATAAACATGGCATCGTCTCAAGAAATATTTGCGTACACACGAAACCACTGAAAGCGACTGAAAATGGTGTAGTATATATGCCAGACCTGTATGAGACGCTGTAATTCTGCCACAGAGATACACTATACATGGAGAAGAAGACTTTGAGCATGCGCATAACCTTGCGCAGTGTATACGAACCAAGAAGAATAAATGTATAACAAAGCAGTAAATTTTGCTGTAATAAAGCTAGTAGGCTTAGTAGCTTCTGTAGCACCAACAAAATCATGTGGTCCACCATTATTGTTGTTGCAGTCACGAGTGACGCAGCCAACACGTGATGTGATGACATCATCGTTTCACAAAATATACGGATTGGCTGTACACACGAAACCACAAGGGAGTAGTTTTCAGATTTATCCACTTTGGGACCCGGTTTCAAAAAATTGTGGTTTCAGTCTCCCAAAACGCCGGATCCGTGTGGACGAAATGCTAATACGATAAAAAATTTATACGTATACAGCGAAACGCATCTCTGTGTGGACGGATCTTTAGATTCAGCTATTTGGGGATTTTGCTGTGGAACTCCATAATTGTAGTATTTTTGAATTTTTTTTCCGTAAAGCATATGTAAGACATTGAAAAAAAATGCAACTTTTAGAAGCTGAAATATCTAGGCCCAGTGCTACTTGCCATTCATTTTTCTCAGTGCTGATTGGCTGTACCCCCAAGAGCGGGAATAAGGAAAACCTTGTTCCTGTAGGTCAGCTTTTTTAGCTAGGTTTTTCTATCAGCAAATACACGTATAGCTTTGTCATTTGTTTTAAATATATATTCTTTTAGACATATCCAACTCCCATCTTCAATAAATGTATATTTCGCTCCTGCTGACTATGTTTTCATGCAAATAAATTTCCTGAAGTGGTAGGCTTATTTTAGCATGTTTACTCTTTGTGTTTATATGACTTGTTGATGACATGGCTTTGAAACTGTTTATAGCAAGGTTCTTGTTAATCTTGCATGGACGCAGTTTTGCAAAGAGAGTTTTTGAACCATTTTATTAACCCACTGGTTCACTTTGAAGATCCGGGACTTTTAATGACTAGTGATTCAGCTGTGTTCGGTGCTCAGACATACAAATACTTTTGTCTATATTTTTTAAAACAGCACAATTTGCTAATACTATTAGTTTGGCTAAAATAAAATCACAGACAACATACCTAAAAATAAATACATTTGGAGTTGTGTTTAATCTCCGACACTGACCATTTATAACTGTCTTGATTGTTTAGATGAAATTTCTGACCCCGGATCTAATTTGCCTTAATGAACTACAGCAGTTTAATTTGATCACTTTTTGTTTCATCAGAGTTTTACAGTATATTAGTGTTTGTTGTTTTTACTGTGAAAGTTATTGGGGCTCATTTTATCAGTGAGTTGGAGACTAAGAGAACATGTCTGTTGGTTTTATTGAAACATAAGAATCCCATCAACAAAATGAGTCGCACTGTTGTTGGATGCATTTGTTAGAAAACAGTACTCTAACAAGCTAAAGCAGTCTTGTACATCCTTCATGGATTTTATTGGTATCCATTCTTATTTAACATTACAACAGAGCAAACATGGCCCCTTTTCTTTGTTGTATGGAATCGGTTTGTTTGGGCATTAACTATAAAAAGAGTGATATCTGTTTTAAGGGTTTGAGTTGTGTATTTACTTCAGCCTTTACTGTTTTCCACAATTACAACATGAGTAACAATAGTTGAAGACCAAGGTATTGGCTGAAATCAATTTTTAAAATATTTTTGATAATAACTCTAAATATGATTTATGGGCCGCAGCGAACAGTTGTCATTATTAATCATATTGACTGAATTTAATGAACAATAGGCAACTAACAAATATTACATTCCAGGCAATCCTTTCCATTATGTCCAAACTGATATGGCAATGATGATATATTGTACTGCGCTTATGTAAGAGTCTATGCATTGTTATAAACTCTACATTCTGTATCAGTCTCTCCTTCAAGCATGAGTCATCGGTGGTACTCACAATTGACACTAATGTTGCAGTACAACCAAAGAAATGACAGATTTTGCTTTCACAATAGCAGTCAAAATAAAAGTCGGGTTTTGTTTATTGTTCCTTCACAATGGAAGTTATTCAGGCTTTATTGCAATATCACATAGTTGGATAATGTTACTAATGCAGCTAATTAAACAAGGCAACAACAGCATTTGCCTTTAAGTTTTTAAAAATAGAAGTCAGTTTTCTTATTTTGCTGTAGAAGTTATTCAGGCTCATTTTTGCAATGGAATGGAGTCAATTTTTCTAAAATAAATCTCCTTTTTTCCTGTGTAATGCTAGTTTACAATGTTGGCTGCAAAATTAATTGCCTTCCAAATATTTTTTATTTATATAACTTAATGTAATTTCACATGGTGGTTGTTCATATTAATTTTTTTAATGAATTGAAACAGTTTTTCCAAAAAAGCTGGTTCCATCTTTTATTTCACAATTGGTATTTCAAGATAGTTTTAGCGATGCATTGAAGACTGAATGAACATTTGTTGCTTCTATTGTGACATAAAAAGCCTTAAAACCCATCACTGAAATTAGTCAGACTGCTACTTGGTAAATTTGCATGCTACCCAACCACAGAAACAACAGTAGTTACATTTACAATAAAGAAGTTTTTTAAAATAACAATCAGGTTTTTTTGTTTTTGTTTTTGGAATGTTTTTCTTTTATGATATTTTACCATTGATGAGTTGAGATTTTTTTTGTACTGGATTCAGAATTAAAACCTTTTGCAACTTTAGTTTTAGATTATCTATTGACCACAGTGGGCAAGGCCATCTAAAGGGTCAGACATGATCTTTGGGCCTTTGAACATACAAAAAAAAAAAGAAGTAAGCTGTTAGTAACTCGCTAAGTAGGTTTGTTTTCCTCTAAACCAGTGGTGTCCAAAGCTTTTCATATGTGTGCTTAGTTGAAAGTAATCTTGGACAACCAAAGCTTTTTTTGGTTGATATTTTTATTTTTATGTGTTCAACAATAAAATAAACATGCAATATTTTAGTGAGACTAACAAAGTAGATGTTTTATTTTTTTGTAGTGGTAGCTGCAAAACAGAAAGTGTCTCTCACTTGGGCATGCAGTATCTAAAGTTTCTTTGGGTCAGTTTCTTTTTCATTTTGTTGGTCTAGGAGCACAAATTAGGTCTTTGCTCAGCAACAAGAAGAGCATAGGTGTCACTCTTTCTTTGAAAATGCTTGTTGTATTTTGCCAAGTTTAATAAATGGAGTTGCCCTGTCTGGCTTTGAGTAAGAGTCACTGAAAGCCTGTAGTCATGTGGAATTAAAATTAAAACAGTTTAATAAAATACAAATACTTTGTGTTGGACCTAACGCTTTTCAATCTAAGAAGATTTTGATTTGTGAGAGAAACGATTTATAAAAAGTGTCCATCTGCATTAACTGCAAGTGTATTCGTGGGCTGCAAAAAATCCTTCCGAGGGCCGCAAGTGGCACATGGGCCACAATTTAAACACCAAATTTAATATCAGCTGATTAGAAATCCTGCTGGGTATTTTTTTTTTATGTACTGTGGATGATATTCCTTAAAGTTGGTCACTACTGGTACTCCTAAATGGAGATTCCTGAAAGTTTGTCTAGGCATGAAGCAATTTCAGTGCAAACTAAGTTTTTAATTTACATGTAGCTTATTCTGCTCAGACCAGCTTGTTGGAGCTTATCTTGGTTGCCATGTGATGAGAAATGGAATAGTTAAGGAAATCGCATGGGTAAGACACAGACAATAACAACTGTGAAAACTCAGGACAAACATGCATGCCTTTAGGCTGTGGAAAACAGGAAACTGTTTCTTGTAAGACACCATATCATAGTCTAAAAATAAAGACAGAAATTTGCAAGTAATCCATCTTAATGAATTTGTTTAGATTAATTTAGACCATTATGGTTGAAAGTCAGGGATTCTCAAACAGAAGCTGCACTAAATGCTGCCACATTATTCCTTTCAGTGAGGATATTGTGCTTTCCCTAATAAATGTTGTCTCTCATCTTTGCAGCACAGCAGAAACATCATTCAGCTCTATCATCACTACCCTTGTCACGCTGCCCATTGGTTGCGGCACCAATAAAATTTATACTCCTATCATAAATTCCTCCTTTTTATCTACTGCCCTGCCTCTAGTTCAGACAGGTGAAAGAGATACTGATAGCAGTACAATAAGAGGTCCAATGGCAAACATTGGATAACTACAGCTGCACAGCACATTTGCACCATGGATTATTTTTGTATACAATTTAATTAATTGGCTTTCCAAGTTTACATTTCAGTGCAGCATGAAAGGTTGTAAAACTTTCCGGTCGGCGAGCCAATCCATAAGCATCCGCCTGCATGGCCAACTGGATTGGATAATCAAAACAGCTTCACAGTATCTTCTATGTTCCTCACCTTCTCAGTTGCTCCCTGCTCCTCACTCTTTGCCAGCTGATAAGAGAAAATAAGAGACCAGGCTTCACTTTGGCAGACTTCCCCTGGGAAGAGTGAAGCCAAAAGTACCATTAATGGTATTTTTATACATCCTCCACCCTTGGTTGTGACCAGAAGAGCTTTCTCAAAGGTCACTGTGTGGGTGGCTGTCCAGCAGTGAGAAAACAAGCACACATACACAGTGCTAATAGACAGGTTAGCAACATGTCCCTGAGAAAGTAATTAATTGGCTGTAGTCTGCCAACACTCTTATGACACAGCAGTGTAGCCAAGCTGCGCAATATGGATCCAAAATATTCATATTAAATCGCTTCATAGCCATAATGCTGGTTAGGGTTGTTATATATAAAAATAAGCCATTTACTTAACTAATTTGTCTTTGGATTGCCTCTGAGAACGATCAGCGGGTTGAATACAAAAAAAGTCTTTTTTTAAATTTACTTTTATAAAAAAAGATCAAAACTAGAAACATAATTTTGGGCCATAAATCAACAACATCTTGTACTTTAATGCGCTTTTTTTTATTTTAATAAAATAAAATTCAGGACATATGCTTTGATGCATAAATAGGCATGAACTTTTAATTCCTTTATTTTCTTGTGAATTCAAAACTACTATTTCTGTCAGGGAACATGTTTTTTTCTTTTTCACGGATTGTTGTCCTTTGAGAGAAAAATTAAGATCAATCAAAAACATTGAGTCAGACCTTAAAACTGTAGTAAAGTTTAAAATCTACATAGTATAGCCTTTGTAAAACTATACTATCTCCATAAAGTAGAGTTGTATTAACTCTTATTATCCAAGTCTCTTCAAAAAGTCATTGTGGATGAGTGATGCTGTGGGCACGAAGGATCTCTGGTAGCAGTCAGTCTTACAATAATTCTAAAAAAGCCTCTGACTGAAGACTGTTGCTGTATGATAGTCTCATGACTGTCATGACATGCTAACAGCTAAATTTCCGGGCAGCAAAGACAATATTCCACAAGAACATTTCTTGGGTGATACCATCAGTTGTTGACAAGCACTGCTAATCCACCTCATTTGGTTTTGCCTCTTTTTTAATCTCTTTCAGGCTATTTGTTTAAAACAAAATGGTGCAGAGACATTTGAGTCGCAGACATGATCTTTACCCGTTATATTCTATGGAAGAGATTGTTTGAACATCCTTCTTTCTCTTCACTTTGGTCCTGCTCTGCATTCGTTAAGCCTCAGTCACATGTCAATAAACATTTGATAAATATAAAGTTAATTGAGAGACTGGTTCTTCCTCTTTTCTTCAGCTGTACCCCAGTTGTCTATTATTTTTGTATTTAGGGTCTCTTGTTATCTTTTTCCTGATGTCACAGAGATCAGCTAGAACAGAGAAATGTATAGTTTTACTTAAACTGGCAAAAAACGTTCTTTCTGCCCAGGACATTACATGCTTTACTGGACTCAAGTTCAGAACTCCTAGGTCTACATATGTCTCTCCCAAACATATATATCTTGAACACCTCTGAAGAAAAGGCTTGTGTCCAGAATATCCTTCAAGAACAAGCTGCAGGAGCCCCTTAAACAGAGCTGCGGGAACAGAATGATACCATATACCTTAATGCCATGCCATTTAGCTAATACAGTTTTGCAAGCCGTGCAGACAAAATTTGGCTGTAATTTAAATAAATTAGCTTAAAGTCACAGATACTAACCCAACAGCTGGTATCAAGAGTTGAATTTAGTCAGGTACTTAAGATACAGATGATCTGAAAATGCCTTAATCTGGAATCTGAGCTGATATCTTGGATAGGATCAGAACATTTCTAACTCAGGAAGCTGTTTAACAGACATAACTGCACCCATTCTGCTAGAGCATATCGGTGACTCCACCTATTCGATTAGTTACAATGATAGGTAGAATAGGAAGATGATGTCCTGTTAATAGAGCAGAATTTATTACTTTTTTCATGACTCACTTATCCTCCACCTTACAATAATGGAAACATGTACAGGAAGAAAACTGGTCTTGCATAGACAAAAAAAAGGTTATTTTGGCTCTGAATGGATTACAAGGGGGATTACGCTGCTCACTGACTCCAGCTGAAGACAGGTTTTGGTGATTAATGATCAGAAATGTAATATTTCTTTCTGTCTGTCTCTGAGCATATGGTGCTAATAAACAGTAGCAACAAATTTAAGTTAATAAAACCTTCTCATCCCCACCTGCCACTCCAGGCACATCTGATAAGGCAGATGTGCTGTGCAACACTGAAGATGGATCTTCGTTCCGCACCTCATGTCTGTTTACTTTTCAGTCAGCACTTTTTTATGTTTTGGGTGATAAGGGGATTAGAGTTACCTTATGTGAGATTGAAGGAGGATAATTGACTTTTTAAGATGGTGTGAACTCCCAGCTTTGCCTAGCTCAAGCCTTGTTTAATAATTTAACCCTCAACTCACCATTCATATTCTGAAAGAAAATAGCCTTTAAAGGCAAGTTATGAGAATATTGAATGTGTCATATTCTTGGCATAATTTCCTCCAAATGTTCACACTGTGCTGTTGAAAGCAGATAGGAATCTGAGAATCTGAGCACTTGCATTTGGCTCAACAAATCATCTTTTTTGTTTGCCGGGTCATTTTGGACGGACTGTCTATTTCGGCAGACCTGATGGTATCGGCTGCCCTTTTGTATAAACTCCACATCCATTGGACAGTAAATGGCTTTTTCACAGTCTGAACCTTTTGCTAAGTACTCACACATTCTAGATAAATATTTGAGAGTGTGGCAGGATAACGTTGGATGTAATTTTCTGTCAAGTGGGGTGTTTTTCTAAAGAAATGGAAAAAAAAGAAAAGTGATGTTTCAAATTTAGGTGTATTTTTCTGCATCCAAACTTGAACTTTAGCATTCTTATTTACTTCAAATGAATTGTGTGGCTTGGTCTTTGGCTATGCTCTTGTAGTCTACTGTTCCCCAGATTTGGCACAAATAATAGAAATGTCGGTATAGCAGTGAGTCTAAAGAGGAACTTGATAGAGTGCTCTGTAATTATTCTCACCTCTTGAACCTCTTCGCATTTGTATTCCCCTTTAATTTGACACGCCTAAATAAAATCCAGAAGACATCTAATTAGTATTAATAATAGTTAGGATGCAACTGTACATGTATTCGTATTTGTATTTTTTGGTATGGCCCTGTCAGTTCAGTACGCACGTGTACCAAAATGAATACAGCTGTATTCTACCATCACACATGCAAGGCAAGGCAAGGCAAGGCAATTTTATTTGTGTAGCACACTTTCAACAGCAGGGTAATTCAAGGTGCTTTACATGATTTGGTGATTTAAAAGAAACACATAAAAGAAACACACATTACACATGATACACAATAAAGCAAGAGAAAAATAAAAAAAAGCAAGAGAGCATCAACACATGGAGAATGTTTATGGACGGGACTCTAGGCACAGTGCAACGTTCCATAGCGCAACTTTAAAAAGTGACAACAAAACAGAAAGGACTCCCAGCTATCACTAAACTGTGCTATTTGGGGACATTAATAGTTTCTCATGCAGCTACAGCAGAAAAAGAAAGATGGGCTGAACCCGAACTTTGCCAGCGAACGTACATAATTCTCTCTGCACTGAACTGAATTACTCACTGATTTAAGAATGTGATTTAAGAATGTTTTATCCCTCAAATATGGGCAAAGTATTCAAACATTTCTAAACATTAACACAGACTGTTTTCAAGTGGTTATATTGTTTTCTACTCTGGCTATGTCTGCTTGTACTATTTTATTTATTTTTAAAAATCCAATCAACTCTTCAGTCAGTTCTATGCTTTCAACTTTTTTAAGGTATAGAACATAGCAAAATAAAATACATTTCCAGAATTAAAAGGAGGGAATTCAGGGAATTCAAACACACACTTGTATCAAAGATCAGTTCAGAGAAACCCATTAAGACCAATTTGGACTGTGGGAAGAAGCCGGAGTACCCGGAGAGAACCCATGCATGCACAAGGATATCATGCAAATTCTATGTAGAAAGACTCCATTCACGGATTCCAACCCAGGTCCTTCTTGCTGCAAGGCAACATTGCTACTAACTGCTCCACTGTGCAGACCAAGTGTGATTTAAACTCCACATAAAGCCAGTTGTTCTGTGAAGGCCTCAAGAGTTTGTTAGAGAACATTAGTGAATAAACAGTAATGGTAAGATCAAGGAACATGCAGGACAGGCCAGGGATATAGCTGAGAATTTTAAATCATGTTAGGTTCTTAAACATCTTACAGATTGCTGTTCAATCAATCATCTGACAATGGAAAGAGTACAGTACAGCTGCAAACCTACACAGCCGTCAATCCAAGCTGTCAGGCTAAAGGGTCATTTATGAGAAGCAACCAACAGGACCATGGTAACTTTGGAGGAGGTGCAGATGTCCAAAGCTTAGGTGGATGGATTGATTGACAGGATAACTTTTAGTTGTGCATCCCACAAATTTGAACTTTAAGAAAATGTCACAAGTAAAAAATCCAATGTTGAATAAAAAGCCACAAGAATTCTAATTTGCAGCACTCTACAAGTCGACACAAAAGAGATGTGGAAAAAGTTGCTTTTTTGGCTTGTTCTAAACACTACATACAACAGAAAATGAACACATCGTAGTACCCCATCCCCACTGTTAAATGTGGTGGTAGCAGCATAATGCTGTGGGGTTGCTTTTCTTCTGCAGGGACAGGGAACCTGGTCAGAGTTGATATGAAACTCGCTGGAACTACATGTTGGGGAATCTGGAAAGAAAGCCTGTTGGAAGTTTAGGCCAGAGAAACAATGCAATGACTTAAAGGATAATTATGTGTTAGAAACAGCTACTAAAACAGCTAAAGTTCAGACCTAAATATTATTGAAAAGCTTTGCCAAGACTTGACAACTGCTAAACTCTGTTGCTATTTGCCTGGTCTGACTGAGCTAGAAAGTAAAAAAAAAATGAGAATAGAAATTTCGGTCCAGAGGTGCAAAACCGGTCAAAAGATAGCCCAACAGACTCATAACTGTAATTAGATCGAAAGGAGATTCTGCAAAATGCTGATTCAGTAAGACTTAAGTACAAATGGATGCCACACTTACTTTTTAGGTTTTTATTTGAATAAAATGAAATAGATCTTTAAACCACGTATCAATTTTCTTCCACTTAACAACTATGCACTGTTTTATGTTGATCTGGCACATAACATCCCAGTAAGCAAATCCCTTGCCTTGAGATTCATTGGCAATGAATTGGAAACGAATTTAATTAAAACACATTGAAGTTTGTAGTTTTAATGTAACGATGTGTAAAATGTTCAAGGGGTGGGAAAACCTTTTCAAGTTACTGTATCTGCAAGTATTCTCAGCTGCAGAATATCTGGAGGAAGATTATCATTGAAAATGGCATTGCAATATCAAAGTACTGAAAGGCATGTCTGTAAAAGCCACAAAAAAGGATGTGGCTGTTTGGTGCAGTAGTGGCTCCGATGAGCAAAATAAGGATTAGCTTTTATCACAAATGTTGACTTTTACCCTCTGACCTCCAACCCTTTAACACAGTTCCCATTTGGCGATTAAGTACACTGGTTTAGCTTGTGTTTTTTTATGGTCATTTATTACATGCTTGCTATGTCTGATGAAGACAAGTAGTTGTGTTTCAATCTATTTAGTCACCAAAGTTGTACGGTTTTTAGAATAACTTCAGTCATGGCTGGCTGCGGACTCATTTTCAGAGCTATATTAATGTCTAGGCCTCATGTTATTTGCATAAGAATGGCTCTTATTGACCTCCATGCAATTCTTTTTATGAATGTAAATTTTGAAAAGCTGAAATCTGTGACTTGGCAGAAAAAAATTGATGTTTGAATTGGAAAGGTGCAGGTTTGAAGACGGGTCTCCTACCCTTCTCTGTGGGCCTCTCCCTTTTCCAGTTCCTGGATGACTCCCAGCAGTACCTTGATGGTCTCTTGACTGGAGCTGATGAGGTTTTCCATGGCTTGGAGCTGTGCTTTTACATCCCCGTCCTGGTTCACAGGCACTATTTGCTTGCAGGCTTCTTGTGTTTGGTTGGATGGAGCACCATCAGCCCGACCCCCCGTGCAGCCTGACGGAGGCTCCTCCATGCCCCGTATAGGTCGGGCTGAAAGCTGCCCTTTATTGCACTGCGCCTTTGTTGTACACCCCCTGCTGGCTCGCGGTAGAGTCTCGCTTGACAGTCCATTCAGCTGGAGGCCTTTCTTTCTCTTGCTCTGCACAGACGGACTGTCCAGACACTCAACTTGTGTGAGTGAGTTCCAGGCGATGGGACCCGTAACCTTGGAGGCTCTGTCTGGGAGAGTTTGGGATGAGCCTTCCTCCAAATTGAGCAGTTGCCTCTTGGCCAGGCGGTCTATGTCGGACTCCCTGTGTTGTAATCCAGTTCCATCTTTGGACGGTACGCTGCAAAGCTGGTACTCTCCTTGTGTTCCAACTCTGCTTGCTCTCGGCGTACCTGCGAGGCAGTCTGTGTCTACAGTGCAACTGAGCAGCAGAGCGTCAGAGCACAGGCCATCAGGTGCACTGTGCTGCTCCACCGTGGCAATGCACTCATTAGTATGGAGCAGAGCCCTGGTCCTCAGGACTCCTCTCCCCCTGCTCGCCTCCTCCTCCTCGTCTAAACCCTGCTCAGGCGCTTTGGATTGCTTCGCCTCCATGACAAAGCCGTTATTCTGACCTTTGTATGTTTCCACTGCTGCCACGTGTTTAAATGTGTGGCCTTTTTTGCGCTCAAAGGGAAAGGTCTGGTACCGTTTCTTCAGATCTGGTGACGTCTGGACGCCCGTGCTCCTTGTGACGTTCGGAATGGATCTGCGGGCGGGGACAGTCATGTACTTGCGGTACGCCACTTTGTACGACATTGGCTTGCCGGCTTTCCCTGCCGCCTGCAGCTCCGCCTCCCTTTGCTCGTTCTGGGCCTCGCAGATGTCCTTGAAGCGCACTTGCAGGGCTTTGTTTCTCTTCCTCACCTGTCGACTGGCTTCCAGGGAGTACTCCAGTGCCAGGGAAGTGGAGGGCAAAGGCGTTGCCTCTGAGTCGGACTCTGAGTTGTTGAGCATGCATTTGCCACCCTCCTTGCTCACCATGTTTCCTAAGAGACATGAAGAGAGATACTTTGTAAAAAATCTGTCACAAATGGTAGAAGGAAAGAACTTCTTGTCTTTCACATCTAACGAATAAACTCATGCAAAAATTATGGAAAATGCGTGGTTTCACAGTTGTTGGGGCAGCACAATTCTAGTTTCTTTATGCAGATCCATAAGCAGGCTTAGAAAGCAATAAAGAAATTTGTAGCATGTTTTTTTTAATAAAAAATTATTTCACAGTTGAGTATTGTATGTCTTTGAACATACCTTTTCATTTGACTTTTTCTTTTGCACCTTTTTAAGTCTTTTTATGCTAAAACCCTGCAAGTTTATAATTCCACTATGACCCAAGTGTACTGCAGATTTCCAGAATGCATTTAATCTTCGATATAAAACTAACTGCTCCTGTTTTGGCTTCATCTTCTCTGTGTTGTTATCGGCAGTTAAATTAATTTATTGCCTGTTTTCTTTATCTCTCCCTGCCACTAAGTTGATTATTGTCTTTTGCTTATTCACATGCAAGTTTTTGCTGTAGTTCTCTCCTGCTACGGTTACTTTTAACAATTTAAACACTTTAGTAAGAATCTCGCATGATCACACTCTTTTAAAACCCTAATTAGGATGTAAAATCAGGGTTTACAAACTACTGTGCCCTTTAAATGAGGGCAGTTAACTCCAAGTCCATTCCCACAGGCGGTGTAGTTACGCTAAGTGTACTGGTGTCACACTGTAGTATATACTTGTACTGTAGACATTGCATACACAGCTAATATTACAAATACCATAATGCTCTGCTGGTGCATTGGTGTGTCAATCAGGAGCCACAACCTCTTTCCACTGTTGACATTTACTAGCAATCTGGTGCTACTGCTAGTCAAATCAGGCCACCCCTCCCAAAAACGGTAAAATGAAAGGTGGAAAACCTTCTGGACAATTGAGAAACATATCTGTTTACAACAATGAGGGAGAGCCCTGATTGTCTTGTGTACGTAGCCAACACAGATGTAACAAAGGAATATGGAATAAAAAATTTCTTCAGTAAATATGAAGGTTTACCTGCAACTTTGTCCAAGTCTTTGTTTTTGACCCTCTGTTTATTTGAGTTTGACACCCATGGTTAAATATTTGGAACTTGATGATAGCCTCATTACCGTCTGTCCCCCTGGCAGCTACAAATTGATCCGTGGTCCACACAATCATCAAGCAGACAGATTGCTTTATCTTGTACCTAAAAATGTCAGGTATGAAATGAACAAAAGTACAAAATAGTTCAAGGGATAAATGACTGTCACCTTCAATTAGCTCTCTGTTTAGTAGTGTCAAGAAAATAGCAGCTGTGGCTAATAGTAAAACGTGTTGTACATGATGTACATTTTAATGGTAATGCTGCAAATTCAAAAAGTTTGTTTTTGTGTCTTAATGTTTGTCTTCTTGAGGACCCCAACTAAAGCTGACTAATGTTGACCAGATAATAGTCAGAAACCATGATGACCTGTCTTGCCAACTCTAGTTGAATGAGAAAGAAAATACTATGCAAAATGAGCAGAAGCACAGAAATTGAACAGGACTATTGCTGAATATATTTGCTTTTTATGCATTTAATAGTGATATTGTTATGATCTTTAGTAGAAAGAATTCTGGCTTTAAAAATGTCTAGAACATTGAAAATTGTCTTTGTTGGGATCATGGTTTCTTAATATTTTTCTTGAAATGTTATTATTGTGACAACCTTACTTTCCATATGCACAACTGCAATGAAACATATATTGAAGTGCTACTCAAGTATTTGCACAATAACCTGATGCAAATATTAATCTCATCCAATGATATACAGACATTGTCTTTCTTCTCATCTAGGTATGCTTAGTGTTTTTTTCTCCAACGGCAAGGTTGTGCATCCTAGTTTTTCATTTAATGGAAATAAATAGACGTTCAGCTCAAGATGGTTGGACTTTCGAAAATGTAAAATACGAAATATGATCAATTGACACATACAAAAAACACCATTACCTGTTATGATGCGGAAGTTGATGGTGAATGTTATGCACTTCATCACAATACAAACATACTACACAAAAAAGGGGTGCATAATAAGCAACTTACATGATGTTTTACTAAGTCCACTTAATTTATTTACATTTAGACCCCGATAAGGTGCTATTGAGATGCACCAAAACACATGGTAAGACAGGAAACTGGGACTCCCACTAAGTCGTTTTATTAAAAAAAGAGGCTGCAGAGTTCATCTGTTGTTGATCTACTGCAACAAATGTTTGTGGTTTACCAGGTCAATTTATTGAGTAGGACTTTTCAACGTCCAAAATGTCCCTTGTTTCTTAAAAAATTTTAAACTTATTATACAACAGTGGCTTGAGAAAAAGCAAGCAGAGAGGATGCATTATCATACCACAGGTGCAGCGCTAGCATTGTGACTGCAGCGTGCTTCCGAAGCCCTGACGAAAAATAGAATTCCCTCTCTCTGCCTGCTGATTTACAAAAAGAAAACACACCACACGCTTATAGATGCCGAAAAACACTGGACAAATATACTTCTCAGCCTATCTGCTATGACTGCTCTCTGACAATATAAATGATGTTCAGTTTGAACCGTGTCTCTTTTTTTCTCTCATTTGTACTCCACAAACTCCCTCAGTCTCCCTTGTGTTAAATTGTAGCTTCTTCCATTTTTTGGTTCCTTTAGAGGCAGATAGTCTGCTGTATTGGAATATTTCATTTTAAAACATCTGATGTAATATTGTTGTCTGCAAACGGTTGATCAAAATCCTCTCTAAACATAGACATTTTATTTTTTGGCAAGAATTATTCTCTCCTTTTTGATGAGAAATCAAGTCTATTTTACTGTCACCAGATAATGTTATCAGTAGTGTGTCTTGTCTCCATGAAAGATTGACGGCCCTCCTTTGTGGAACCACTCAAACATCGCTTGGTAGTGTCACTGGGAAGTGAGAATAGCACACAATGCACCTTGTATACAAACTGGAGATGGCAGCCTTCTGCTGTGCAAGCAGATGTTTGTTTGATTCTCGACATGCAGATTATTACTGAAATGACCACAGAGTTCAGTGAGGCTGCAGTTTGCAGGATGTCTGCAGGATGTTGGAAAGCATCAAACATATTGGAAAAACTTGGAGATTTTGCTATGAAATCATAATCTTCTCACTCTAATAAGATTGCAAATGCAGGACCAACTCACACATGATTATTATTGTACACTATATGCACTTTGTACTTGAATGGGCCTCCTTTTGCATAAATTACTGCATCAATACAACATGGCATGGAGGCCATCAACATGTGGCTCTTCTGATATTTTAAGGCATCTTTGGTTGTTTTAATAGCGGCCTACAGTTTACCTACATAGTTGGCTCTGGTGTCTTTCATCTTCCTCTGTATAACACTGGATAGAATCTCATCGGGTTTAAGTCGGGCCACTTTGCTGGCCAGCCAAGCACGGGGAGTCCGCTCTCAATTAACCACGTGTTGATGCATTTGGCAATGTGGGGAGGTGCCAATTCCTGCTGGAAAATGAAATAAGCATCTCTATAAATCTTGTCAGCAGGTGGAAGCATTAAGTGCTCAAACATTTTCTGGTAGACAATTGCACTGACTTTGATATTGATTACAAACAATGCACAAACACCAGAAAATTGCATAGCTCTCCAAATCATCACTAACAGTGGAAGCTTCACACTGGATCTCAGAAAAACATAGATTCTCCCAACTCTTTGTTCAGACTATGGACTTTAAAGTCCATATGACCACTTAACTATAGACCAATACTTTGTCTCCTTAGCTCAGGTAATACGCTTCTGATGGTGTCTCTGTTTCAGGGGTGCCTTAACGCATGGAATGTGACAGCTGTGGCTTGTGTCCTGGATAAGTCTGTGTTTGGTGGCTCTTTAAACTCTGACTGCAGTCACAGTCTCATGTTTTGTAAATCTTTTTACAAATTCTTCAACAGACTTTGCTTCATAATCTTCTGAAGGCTGTAGGTTGCTTGTTAAACAATGTCTCCCACAGTTTTTCTTTCAACTACATTTTCCATTGCAATTCTTGGATACATGAAGCTTCTTTAGGAACTGACCTTTGTGACCTGTGCAGTGTGTCAGTGACTGACTGCTGGATAACTATCAGGGTAGCCATCTTCCCTATGATTTTGTAGGCCGTAACATTTAATTTCTGTATTGATGCTCTTTTTATTGGTCTTATCAAAAACATTTGTTTTCATTATCTGATCATTAATCTACGTATTAATATTTATTTTTTCAACTGAATGGCTGAAATAAATGCAATTTTGTCGCCATTCTCCCTTATCCTGTGTGTTATACATTTTCCTTTTAATATCAAACTATTTGTTGTCAAAGAAGCCAAAAAAATCAAGGTTAGAGGATTATTTTATTTCTTCTGAGAAGCCTATGATCTGTAGAAAAAGAAGTGGTCCATTGTAAAGTATGAATAAAATGACTGAATGACTCCTGACCTCTTTGCCAGTAGGTTGATTGAGCAGAGAAAGTAGAGAGTTACCAGAATGCAAAGCAGGAGTATTCAGGCTGGATGTCTCAAACCCATTCATTTTCCAATTATTACCCCGACTGTCCAGCATACAAAGCATTTCTTTTGAAGAAAGGCAGATTTTTCCCTGTTCTTCTGTCTCTTTGAATATGTCAGCGTTGTATCTGCTCATCTGCAAGACTGCATGCTCTCCTGATCTCTCACTGCCAGTGTCCTCTGCATGTTTGTACAGATGGTGACATTTTCAATGGGAGATAAATGCTTCTGACATGCACTCTCTGAATAATTCTGTCATACGCTGGGTAAAAATTAAATTTAGTGATCTAGCGTAATTCTTAATTCTTACTATTTCAAAAGTGGCAGGTGTGGATGTAGCTTTTCAAAACAAACGTCGCAGATTTTTCCTTTTTATTTTTTGAAGCATAAAAGTGCATATGCAGTTGTATGCCGTGTATCATATTTGCTCTAGAACGTAATCCTTTCTGACACATCAGCACCGTAGGCTAAATGAAGTGTCCCAGGCTCCACATATCTGATTTATTACCCATTGGGATCCAGACCCGCACGACCGCTGCAGCGCTCGTATCTCACCCCTGGCTGGAACACCACCCCATGGCCTCTTCCATAAACAACACAATTCAGCACGTAAGCTCAGACAGCTAACCCTTTTTTACGGTGCGTCTGCTCCATTTTTTATTTTATTTTATTTTTTACATCTTAGGGGACGTTTGTCAAGTGGACTGACCTACTGTTTTCTACCCAGTCCCCACAAAAACAGACTTCGTGGAGTCACATACATATGGCTAAACACATCAACATGCTCACATTTGACCTTGCTCTAGAGGCACAGCTCACATCCCTGTCATTCAGGCACTATGGGCAACTGTTTGGGCATTTCTTGGAAGATTATTACAGCTCATTTGTCCTTAATTTGCATCTTTGGAATACTTCAAGTTCTGTCTAGGTCAATATTGCAAATTAAAAAAAATATTGCGCTTTTTTTACCCATCAATCGTCCTCATTTAAGACATCACACCTTGAATTAAAAATGACCTCTCATTACTTGCATTTTTTTTAACTCCACATGAGTCAGCAGTGCTGTGAACGTCACTCCGCGGATTTGCTTGTGGGGAATCTTTTAAATTTGCACATTTTGGTGTCCTCATTCAACCTGAGGGGATAGAGCGTCGTCCGTAACGTCTAGGCTGACTAATTTTGTTTTATCACTCCGGCTTCACCAAAGGGAAAATCCATTAATATAACATGCATCACAAAGCCAAATTTATTAAACGCAGGAACCATGGCTATACATGTCAATTAGAGGCCGCAATGCAACAGCAACCTTTTTGCTTAAGCTTTTAACACTGTGTTTCTGGGAGGCTTTTTCCATTATCCTCATTTTTCTTTTTCATTAACAACTAAACGTTGTGAAGAAAACACTGTGAAAATATTGCAATGGCAGTTTAGTGCAAGTGGAACAACCCTAAGCTCTTTACTCATATTATCTGATTACATACTTTAACTTAAAAGCACTGGGACGTTTTTTTATAATCTGGACCTGTTTGTTCCAGCTGAATGGGATGCTATTGGTAAATGAAATCACACAATTTAGAACAAGGGCATAGGGTTAGCTTGTCTTTATAAAGTCATGAACTAGAATCGTTTCAAACTTGTGCTAAACTGTACTTTGAAATGCCATAATCGGCAGTGAACTTTAGCTTCAGTGTCTTGACCTACTAATGTTACCAAATCATGCCGTTTTTGGAAGTTAGAAAAACCCTCTTAAAAATGTCATATTGTCCTAGTTTTTATTTTAAAAGTATGATTTTCCAAACAACAACCTTATAATCAAATATTCCTGTCAGTACGCATAAAACATCACAACAGTCTTGTTTATTAGCTGCTGATAGATTCCACCATACTGAAGCAGTTGTCCTGATAGTACTGTTAATGTGTTGCTGAAGTGTTTAAAAGCATATAGTTCAAAGAAATACATTGTTCCCAACTTGTATTACTCTTTTCTTCCTTTTTTTCCTCTAGTTGTATTTCTCACTAGCCTGGTCACTCCCAGATATAAACATGTACTGTATATGTCACCTGGAGCCCCAAAAGCATTTGTCTTATGTCGAGGAACACAGCTCCTCTCTGTGATCTGGAGGGATGTAAAATAAGACGCAACAAGGTAAAGGCGCCAGACTTTTGTGCAGCTTCCAGGTGTTAAAATGAAGAAAATAACCGACCCTGAACAACATTCAGTTCGTGAAAAGCTATTTCTGTAATATTTTATAGTTTAGCTGCCTCCTTATCAGTCTATTTTAACATGTTAGGTATAAAGAAAATTATTTTGAAAATAAACATGCTTATGATTGTTCTAATGACAGCTTCTCCTTTTTTGCCATTTTGTCACTTGCTCATCTTAATATATGTATACTAATATATATGTATACTAATGTTACACTAGGTTATAGACCTTATCATTTTTACTTATTTTTTAAAATATTGATAACTAGAATGATGCATCTTCTATAAAAAAAACTGTTGAGTGTATTTTGTTTTTTTATAGTACACTACTTTCTATAAAACAGTCAGCATGTACTACATAAGATCTCTGCTGATTCATTGCTTAGAACATAATGCACAGTATAATCTGAAACATTACAGATGTGAAAAATCACTCCATACAAGTAAAAAATGGTACATCTGTGTTGAGAAAGAATATAAGTTAAAATCCAACTGCTTAAAAATCAGCTGAAAATATCAGATGGTTGTATTTGTAGATAGCCATTTGCTACAATAAACTAACATGCTTTAGAGTAGAGGGTCCCCCATACCAAGATGGTGGCAGCATTAATCAGAATCAGCTTTATTGGCCAAGATTTTGTGCACTAACAGGGAATTTGACATTTAAGCACTTACAATTTACAGACCTTAAGTGTAAATATATCAACTTAACTCATTTTTTCAATAAACAGCAGCAGTCAAGGTAATATCTACGTATTTATGTCTATGACTCAGCATAACACTTATTTAGAGCCAGTAGCAAGGCATGCTCCACTATGTCTTTTCCAGATGCAGGTTACGTCTTTTGAGGTAAAAGAAATGCAACATATTCCTGCTGCCAGAGTCACTGCATTTTGGAATAAGCAGCCAAAGTACATATTATGTAAATAACCCTGATCTTTAAATGAAGAGGATGTTAATCTCATACTTAATGAGTTTTATAGTTGTAAAGTCCGAAGTTATGTGGTTAAAGAACAAAATGAGCTCTAATCTGACTTTGTACTACATGATAAGAAACCCCACCCCTCCCAGTTTTATATTGTAACAGCTCAGATGCTAAATAAAGAAGCAAGTGACAGCAATATCACAGTCTTGGAGGTTCCCAACTCCTCAGTGATACATCGTTTTTGTTTCTTGTTTTGCTTTCCTCTTTTATTCTCTTTTGTTAGCTTCTGCTCATAATTACATGGGGCTTAGTCGTGTTTTGAAACATGTTTGATTTGTCTACTAAAAGCGGAGTAATTATGCAGTACAAAAATTTGTTGCTGGGGTCTTTTGCAGTAATACTGTTGTTGGATTTTCACTTTTTATTTCTGTTCTTGTAATGTACTTTGGTCACACGGTTACTCTTGTTTTGTTATGGATATGACTGTACATTGTAGCATATTAACAAATAACCATGTAAGTCAGTTTTGAGGGATAACAATAATACAGGGCTTTAGATGGGCACCAAATGCAGCAAATCTGCATTTGCTGCATGTTGCAGGATTTTAGAGGATTGTCTTTTCAGCAACGCCTTGACCAATCACTGTTTTACTGCTCTGTTCAGAGGCAGTCTGAAAGATTATTTTTGTAGTCTTGAAATAACTGGAAAGGTTCACACCACCTAGATTTTGATGGAAATTAGCTGATTTTAGTGATGTGTACCTAGTTATGGTCTTAAACTTGTACTTTTGTTCTTAAAAAGAAACAAAAAATTCATAAACAGACAGCTTGTAATGTTATGTTGAAGTGCAACATAATTAGTAGAGCTCTGCAGCAAACACATGATTTGGGACCAATTATTTGGCAAAACAAGGCAAAAAAACCTCCAAATATTTTGGTTATTGCCATGTAAACAACTTGAACACTATTTTTCGATTTCCCGTAACAGAAAAAAAGGCCTGTAATCTGTTTGGACTCAAAATAACAGTAATTTTAATCAGCAGCAGGGATATTGCTTGAGCTAAAGCCTGGTATTCCTGTTTTGTGTTTAGTTTTTTTCATAGTCATAGGTTGCTGTAAATTATTTGTCTTGTAGATATTATATGAAAATGAAAAGATGATTTGGTGTGTAATCAGCATGATTTACAGAAGACATGTCTGGATATTTAAATCTTGCTGAGACAAAATTAATCGGGTCTTAACCCGTTTGTGCCCAGATTTCTTTCAGAGTTGTAAGGCATATCATTTTATCAGTTGATAGAGAATAGAGAAATAATAATAATAATATAAATATAAAATAATAATATAGTCATAATAAATAATAACGAAAGGTGGAGCCTCAGGTTCCCCCTGTATAAAATTCAAAACAAGAAACAATTTGAACTGGTTTCTTGTCATATGAATTGAAAATTACAATCCTCCATCTCACTCTTACTTTGTGATAATGGAGGTAAAGGTGTGTTGGCTGGAAATACATGCATTGCCTGTTCAAGAGTTTGTCGACAATATGCCATTTGCTTAATTTAGAGGATCAAAACCACAGGTATTACTTAGACTCCCTTTGAAGATTCCATATATAACTTGCAATACAATGGCATTTTGAAGTATTAAACCACTGCCTTTTTGATGCATCGTGTACCATAACATACGTAATATAAGATCTATTGAAGCCAGGCCGCACCCATTTTTTTTATTTTTTAAATTGGTCATGTGGGGTAATGCAGTATGAGTATCACAACCTAGAGACTTCTAAATTCTAGACAAACACACCACTGCTATAAAATGTATGTAAATGCTACACAAATGTCACATCACTAACCTGATAAGAGCACCACTTACTCTTGTGCAGAAACTCTATCTGCACTAATGAAGGTTCATGCTGAATGCTTGGAGTGGCTGACATGGCGGTGGAGTTGAACTTAATTTCTTTCTTAACTCAGCTGATAATTATTAGCTGAAAACTCAAAAACTGTGTATAGAGCAGTGGTCCCCAAACTATTTCTACTGGGTCCCCCTTTGGTTTATAAGAAAACGTTCACAACCCCCTTCCCTATTGAGAATGAGGAGATGTCGTCACGGCCCAGTGCCCCGCCCTCGTCGGCCATGTTGTCAGGATACCCGCCAGAAGCAGAAGGCGACAAGGCGTTCATTTGTTGTTGGTATCAGAGCAGCTTAACAAATATGTGCCAGTGTTGTCTGAGTGCCTCTTTGCTGTTGCGTATTGAAATAAATTCTCGAAACAACTTAATGTGGCTTACCAGTATTTATTGAGAACTATAATATATAAGCAAATAGAAATTGCGAAATAAAATTACAAAAAGTTGAAACAGTAAACTGCGCAATTCATGTCCATACACTATGAGAAAGTTGTGAGACTGCAGGTAAAATGTTCATATTTAGTACGTGTTTTCATCTGCTCCATGTGTGATGGCATGATGGAGATTCCTTGTTCAGATTGTTCGGGCTGAATATTAACTAAAATGAATGAAGAATGAAATAATATTAGATATGTTTCAGATTTTTTCAAAGTTTAAAAAACTGGCAAAGACAGAAAATAACGGGATCCCTGATGTAATGTAAATTATAGTAGAATCAATTATTTGTCTATTTGTCTATTACCGCTTTGGAATATTCCACCTGCGGGTAGCCGCGGGTGGAATATTCAGGTCAATATCAGATAAGATAAGATAAGAGATACTTTAATAATCCCTGTGGGGAAATTAAGTTTCGGTACAACCAATCCAAGATCATACAAACTATTACAAACAATAACACAATACAGGATTTGGAAGACCGCGGTAGCAGCCGGCTTTTCCAGCGCCCCTTTTAGCAGATAGAAATGATTCACAATAGGTAGGGGCGGTGAACAGGGTAGAAAAAGGCAACTCAGCCCAGCCCCCTACAGGGAGCCGAACCGAGGTGCTGAAAAAACCCCACTGCAAAACATATAAGCACATGTATCGGTCATAACATATGAGAACACAATTGGGACGGGGGGAGGTTCGGGAACCCTCCGCACAGAGAAACCGGTCGCGGCCATCCAAAGCACGCGCCCATCATTTCGCTGTCCGAAGAGTGGGCAGGAGTCTTAGGGTACCGCGAGCATGTTGAAATCCAGGACTGCGTGCATGTCTGTAGCTGTGGCGTGAGCGTGCGTGCATGTATGTGTGCATTAATGTGAGACAATGAAACTCCTCTCAGTTCAATCCCAGAGTCTGTCACCTGTGATGCAATAAACGACCTTGGGGCTGAGTCAGGGACCTCACAGGCTCATGTGGGGGATGGGAGAGTGGGGTGGGATGGAGCGTCCTTTTGCACACACATCCAAGGGAGTTTTTGGTTGGTCTACCAAGACCAGGGAGTCGAATTCCAGTAGATAAGAAGTTGTTTTAGAGACAGGCGAAGATCACTTTTTCTTTTGCTTTAGAGTCTGTCAGTGGTCCAAGTTCAGTCCAAATGGCCAAATCGTGGGTCAGATTACCTTCCAGCTGGCTGAGAACTTCTCCAAGTTATTACCCAAGCAGCAAAACTAGTCCAATTTTGCTCGCACATCACAAATAGTCTGACTGTTGACAGCACACCAACCTTCCTGTAGCCCGGGCAGCCTGCCAATTGCTGCCTTTAAGCTTGAAGTTTACGATACCTCAGAAAAGTCACCTGCGATAATCAGCAGATATCCGGTTATCATGAATCCAATTATATAAATGTTTCCAACGTCCTCGATGGTTAAAAGTGAGAGACAAAAGATCCTCCACGATGTTCCATCGGAACAACACGGCCAAAAATAGTTGACAAGACAAAAGAATGCAGAAGTAGAAGACAGTAGGGAGGGAAAGAGAAAAGCGTCCATCCTCGCGGAGAGCAGGAAGTGGAATGCAGGTACCCGCAGGACTCTGAACTCTTAGTTGAAGTTTCCCCGCACAGAACGGCAAGCGTTGTAAAGGGAACACGTTTTCTTATTGCGCATATATGACTTATGGCTTTTGAATTCTTGCATGGTATAATAGCTGATGCCAAAAACCAAGTAATCAATGATCTCCATGTAGGTGCACGGAGGTAAAGAGTCTAGATCTCTGTCCCATTCTGCTGCAGGGAGCTCGTATGGGTCTATGTTTCTGCTTGGCACCGGTAGTGAGTTTCTCCACGTAATGACCATTTTCTTTAGCCTGCTTCTCCATTTCTTCTTAATGATATCCGTAATTTCTCTGTTTAAATGCGTAATTCCAGTCGTCTTTCCTGCTCCGTCTTTGTGTCGCTCTGACAGTAATGCCCATGGCAACCGATAGTGTAGCCTGACAACATGGCCGACAGGCTCAGACCTCACCCAAACTGTTACGTGTCTTCTCATTCTCGTCACGTGTCTCCTCATTCTCAATACCTTCCTGTGTAATCATTTTAAGTATACCTTATTTTTCAGTATGCAACATTGGTAACATTGCTTTTGAATTTTTTTTAAATCTCTGTGCACAAGTGCTTTAAAAACTTAAAGAACAGCAAGAGGAAAGAAATAACTAATGTAAAGGGTTGTTTTGCAAAACTGAGGCCTTCATCATCATACTTTTCAGTACCTGGTGTGAGCCTGCTGTGATGTCACTTTCTCTGTCAGGTGGAGGCTTGTGTTTGTGCCCTGCATCAAGGAAGTTGTCTCATTGAACATTGGTTTCAGGGGGAGAAAATCACTGTATCCAAATTTAATAAAGAACTTGTTACTGTGAAATTTGTGAGCATGATCGCTGCACTCTTGCTTCAAAAAGATGCGGATATCATGTCACACTTCAAAGACCCTGGACAGCACCTTCCCACCTGACAGCTATCAGGACTCGCTGCAACACAGAGCATCTGTCTGGTCGGAGCCCATTTCCTTCCTCGTGTTTTTAAATTAGTTGACTGTGCTGAAGACATCGATCATTACACCATTTAGCTCTGGACTCGGCTGTTTAGACCCTGCATATGGGAGGGTAGGACGTGCTTGATGCAGCCCACTGTGCCCGGTCTGTGCAGAGCCCTTCAAAGTCCCTACATGTAAAAGGACATGTCATAAATGCACCTGTCAATTGAATTAGCCAGCTATTATCTGTATTTCAGGGATTTTTTGTCTCTAGTGTGGCAGTAGAGTGCAGATTCAGCATCCAGAACAATATCTAAACCCTCTTGAGATGTCATTTTTCCGAGGCAATAATCCAAAACCTCGTGACAATACCCTCTGCAGCAATCTCACCTGAGCCATTGATTAAGCACAAGTGCGCATTTCACTTCCATGCATACCGGGAGGAGGATGTGAGACTGTGTGTTCAAGCCACAGGTGAACTGTTCGTATTTTAAGTGCAATTGTTTATTTTCAGTGTTTATTTGTAGTTCTCAGTTCAGCTTGTTCGGACTGAATATTATTTAAAATTGAAAAAAAATGTTAGAATTTTAAAAATTTATTTGTAAAAATAGATTATGGATTTTTAAAACATCTAGCGTGACCTATGGTATTACTGGACAGATGAATAACTGCTAGTGTGCTGGCAGCTATTGTCATTCATTGTTGAAATCGTCCATAGTACAGTATTAAATCCTCTATAATTGCGTGAGGGTTTTTACACTTTAGCACTTGGTTCAAAAAAGTTTTTAAGGTCAGTTGAACATTTGCAGGTGTTTAGTGTAACAAAACCAAAGGCAAGATATGCTTCGGCATATTTTCTACTTTTTGGCTTAGAAGAAAGTTTGTTTAGATAGATGTTTGGTGGTGTTTTATGTTCTGCTTTGTATTTATGTGGGAGCGTAGTCAAAAACCTGTCCATTATGTTAGCAGTGTCCAAGCATTTATTTTATTCATTCATACTGCGCCCTCCCTGAAATAATTCCGCGGCCTCCCAGGGGGCTCACCCCCACTTTAGGAAATCACTGGGATAGAGCAATAAACTTTCAGCCCAAGATGGATAAGTGATCATTATGGTTTGAAAACATTTCATTGCATCACTTCTACACCCTCCCTTTCATCTTTACGTAATAGTACTCTGTTAATTTGACACCCTTCATCCCATGCAGTATATTCAACCTGGGGACCTCATAAACTATACACATACCTACTGTAAGTACTTGAGTAAAAGGCAACTGGATTTTTTCTCTCGTTTCTTTGAAACGTTTCACTTCTCATCCAAGGGTCTTCAGTTCTGAACATGAACTGGTGGTTGAACGTAACAGGTTTAAATGTTTTAATCCAAACAATCAGACTAAAGGGGCCATTCAGGTTAATAATGGGGCAGTTAGGACACATAAGTTCCTTGTCCCTACCCTCTATTCAGCTCAGTGTTTGGGTTGTTGTTGCTTGACGATCCAAAGATGTCCCTAACGATAACAATTAAGTTGCTTTGGTTACATGTCCCAAGGTGTGTAGTTCTGAAAAATTGCCTATAGAGGGGAGTTAGGGCTGCTGAATATGTTTTAGGAATATGAAATCTAAGGCAATCTCTTCTGTTTCGTGCTTTTTTTCTCATGCTTAATATAGATGGCTTCTTTCACTTCTCCCTCAAACCACCCGATTTTCCTGTACAAATTCTGCGCTTTGCTATCTTAAAACGAGTATCTCTTGTCCTTGAGATGTAAATAAACTGCTTATTCTTGAAACTCAACGCGTTTGCTCTACTCCATTGGCCGTCAGTTTGTGTTGCTGCTGTTTAGTTTCTCCAGTATAGATGTATGAACATCCTTTGGTGCACTGCACTGTATATATGACTACTGAGCTTGTGTTTGAGTGTTTTGTCTTTGGGATGAACAATTATCTGAGTGTTTTGCCTCTCAATAAGACTCCTGATCTTGGGATGGGTGTTGTGCTCATCTTCAGAAATATTCCCCGTCATATTGTGTAAGCCACTAGAAATTACAGTCATAAAGAGAGAACATGGTAGTCCGCATTTATGGGCTCTTCTTATCCTTGGACTGTAGCCTGCAGACACTGTAGCCTTATTATTTTGTTTACTCACCTGGTCCCTGCTGAATAGTGCTTGTTTTTCTTGGTACAGCCCTACTCCTGGTGCCTAGTCAGTATATGTGTCGTGGTGGTGCCCATGTGGGTTTTTAAGAGTTTGATTAATTCTCAGGAAGCCTGTCCATACATCAGCAAACATGCCGTCTGCTGTAGATGGAGAACAGACCTGAGGAAAGGATGTATTCTGCAGTGGGTGCCTGCTCTAATCAGAATGCTTCTGATGGCTCTACCTTTTTTTAGGCTCTTTATCTTTCAATGCAACAATCTTCATGTCTTTTTACGTTTTTTTTCCTCCTATCCCTCTCTATTGCCTTTTCCTTTTTGTCTGTCTTTCTCTTTGCTTTAAGTTTCAACCAGGCTTCAAAGCTGATAGGTAACTAAAGAACTCCCCTGCTGCTTTCACATAGTCATCTCTTGCGAAATAGAAAAGACACCTTGACAAGAAAAACAGCAGAAAAGGATAGAGGGGTGAAATACTAGAACAAACAGGTGCAGGAAGAGAGAAGTTGTCACTATGCTTTGGTGGTGCAGAGGTGGATGTAAGTAAAATGAAAAGAGACTGATTTAAAAAAAAAGAAGTGATGTCATGGATTGAGATCTAAGCACAACAATAGTGAAAGATAGCCGTATAACTATCAAAAATCATTGTCATATAAAGAAAACATATTTTGGGTCTCCCTAACTGGATCTTATGGTTATTTCTAAGTAAAGAATTATGCTTAAAAAGATAATTCTATGAGTGTGTTTCTTTGCAAATTAAGTTAAATAAACTTTACAGATGGTGCACAGAAAATTACATCTGAAATCATAAACAGGAGCCAAGGTTTTACATTCAGGGCAGTCAGATGCAGCTTGTGTTGTCCTTTTTCTGGCTGTGGCTTTTTTTTTCCTTTTCTTTTTTTGCATGTCAAAGGTAAAATTCTGTTTTGTTTTCCCCAAGACTGGTTCTTCACATACCAAAGAACTTAGTGTTTTTGCAGTTTTCATCTTTTCCCATTAGAGCTTTTAAATGTAAATTGGGTGCTACTTCTTGGGGGCAGTTATGGCCTGACTTGACAGCTAATTAGTTAAATGAATTTAATGTAATATAATAGTCCAGTGTGAAAAAATGCGGTTCTTGCTAAATCATCTTCCACTTATACAAGATGGGGTATAACGGATAACAGATCCACGAGGAAACCTCCAGAGTTTCCTCTTCCAAGCAACTCTCTCTGCTGCCTTCTAAAGTTTCCCAAGGTATTCTCTGGCTCGAAAGGAAATATAGTCCCTCCAGGGAGTTATTCATCTGCCCAGGGTCTCCTTCCCTGTATTATGGGCCTGTTAAACCCTGATCTGATGCCCAAACCACCTCAGCTAAGTCCTTTTGATGTGTAGGAGTAGAGACTCTACTCTGAGGTTGCCTCAGATGACTGAGCTCCTCACCCTAAAGGATCTTGTTTTTCAGCCGTAATCCATACATCCTGACCATAGGTTAACACATAGATGGACCAGTAAATGGAGACCTTTGCTTTTCGAACAAGCTCTGATTTCACCACAACAGACCAAATTATTGCAGACAAGGCTCCAATCCACCTATATCTATCTCCCACTATGATTTGCATTTGTTTATAAGACCAGTTTACACTCCAGTAGGATTTATCACCACAATTAATTAAAAAGTAAACGACCAAGAGAAATAAACTGATAAACAGCAGTTTAGTAGACAGGCACAAGATGGTGAGTTTTTATAATGGAAATAGATTGGGATAAATCAGTTTGGTACCAAACGGGACTGCAGGTAAGTTAATTGACAAACTGACCTAGAGCCATCTGAAACCTGATTATCATTTCAATTGTTGTTCTTAGGGTTAATGTTGATGGTATGGGGCTGCTTTGAGAACACACTACTGTATTAGAGATCTTTAATTTTTTTGCATCAGGCTTTGTTAATTTTGAATTACATTTGCAATCACAATATCACCTTGCAATAAGATTACTACTATAATGGATTTATAAACCGTTTGCAACTCCATTATGAAGTACCTTTTGAATATTTCATATATTCTTATTGATGATCAGTTAGAGACCAGCTTTGAGGCACTCTTATTGCACTGATAAAGATTCACTACAATATTTGCGGGGTTATGGACCAAAGCTTCCCATGAAATAGCTTAAAGCTGCAAATACTGAAGACCCCCCTCTAAAAAGGCTTATAACCTGCCTATTTTAATAGTTCAAAGACCCAAACATACCTTCATATGCATTAATATTTACAGCGGAAACCGTCTTGGGTCTACCACAGTAGCTAACAACTACAGTCTTCCTTATCGCTGCTCTTTGGGTTACAGCCAATTAGAGGCAAGGAAATTGAATGGTGCTCCTGCATTGTCCGCTTTGCAAACGACAGCCAATAGCATCTCAAGTGGCATTGTGCCTAGGTATTTCAGCTTTCCAAGCTGCATTTTCTTTTGAGTATTTTAGATATGCTGTGGAAAAAAAAAATACATGAATACTGGACCACGAATAGATGGGGTTACTTATCTCTTTAGCAAATTCCCTATTACTGCATTTTATATTGTTTTATAAAGTCGTTATTATTTACCTATTAGTCATTAATGAATGATATTCTTTTGCAAAATGGTGCTAATTACTAAAACATAGGGTTGAGCGTATTAATAGTGTAAATTGTTTAATGGCATTAGAATACCTGCAAAAAGCTAACTGTAATCATACTCTTAATTTTTATAAACAACCTGTCAACTCCAAATATATTGACCCTGCAAGCTGTTCTTCACTGTTTGAAATTAATCATTTGTGCCCAAAAATAGTTTTTCTCTTGTCATCCTTCTTTCCTTATAAATGTTGCAGCCTTTTCAAGTTGAAACAATGGACCAGGTTTGTTCTGTCATGCCATTAATTTAATAAAATTAGCAATACAGTTCCAAAAAAATCTAATTCTCCTCTTTCTTTTTCCCCCAGCAAGTATGCCCCCCCATCACACGGCAACCAGACCCACAATACTGTTTGCCTAAGATGCCTAGACCTTTTTGCTGGACTTGAAACCCTAATTAATAATGATTACCTAATGTACCTTAATAATTTTATCTGGCCTTTGCCTAATAAACACTTAGAAAAATCCTTCTTACAACATGGTTTTAAAAGTCTTAAATTCAATAATCTAAGTTTTAGCCTACATATTTTTTCCATACGATGGGTAAAAATACTATGTTGTGTTTTAAATGTATATATTATGTTGTTCACAGTACACCCTTTTTGCTGAAACTTGCTTGATATACATGAGCATTGTGAAGCTTACTTTATTCTGTAAAAAGGTGTTGAGGTTAAGTAATCTGGGTTTATATGCACTGTATTTGCAGACTAGAATCAAAATAGATCAACTGAAATTGACAAATAATATTTAACTTGCTTAAGTTATTAGGTATGGTAAATATAATTCAGAAAGCCATAAAGTTGTAGTTATTAATTGCTTTGGTAATTTTTGTATGCCTAATTTTGTTATTAACTCATTAAAAATTGTATAAACATTGGCTCATTTAAAGAAGATATAAATTCCACCAGTTCTTCTCCTCTAGCTCTGGGCCGTTTGGAGCCCCTGCTGACTGGATCGCTGCCACAAAGCAGAGTGAAACACATGCTTTACACACACTCACGCATACACTAGCTCACACTGACACTAAACACCGGGGAGAGATCAGGCGTGAAGACGTACAACGTCAGTCGCACAAAACCCCACAAACGTATGCTCCCTTCTCAGCAAGCCATATGCACGTTTCACCTGAGCTGCGTGGCGCTCCCCAAGTAAAAAAATAAATAAAAAAATTTGACTCTTAATTAATAATCCTATTAGCACATGAAAGGCAACATCTGGCTTGTTCCAGAAGCAGTCGTTCTTTCATAGGGCAGTAATTTATTTTCTGGATGAATGAGTATCCGTCCCGGTGAGGAGGAGGCCACGGGAGGTGAAGTTGCACTTCAACTTTCATTTGGACGCAGTCTTTGCAGGCTGATTTTAAAAGCACTCTTTACAGACCCATGAAAAGGTGTTTGCCCCCTTTGCAGATTTCTTTAGATTTTTTCTTTTTTTGTCAAACTCTCTCTTGTCATTTAAAAAAAAATATCCAACAAAGATCCAAAAGGTCTATTTTAAAAAAACACCCTTTGTGTAAAAAGTGATTGCACCCTTACCTAGCAACTAGTTGTTCAACCCGTGGTGGGTTGACTAAGTATTTGCGATAACTACCAATCAGTCTTGCACAACTGAAAATAAATTTAAACCTACATTGTTTTGTAGAGTTGTTGTAATTTAGCCCATTGCAGGGTTGTCAAGCATGAACGAGCTGTGTAAGATCATGCTACTCCATCTTAAGTCCAGACTTTGTTTAGGCCATTCCAAACCCTTCCTTTTTGTCTTTATTTTTTGCCATTTAGAGGTGACAATGCTGATGTGATAATTATCCTGGCACAAAACCCAACTGTGCGTTTACATAAGATCACAGGCCCACACCATCACACTACCACCCCTATGTTTCACTGTCTGTATTGTTCTTTTTCTTGAATTCTGTTAATCTTACACCACACTTTTGTCTCATTAGTCTACCAACTATTTTCTTAAAAATGTGGGAAAATTGACAAAATGTATTGCTGACAAATGTCACTGACTGTATCTGAGGTAAGTGAGATCTGCAAGCTTTAGATCTTCTGGGTTTTTGACCTCTTCGATTAGTTGTTGGTGCACTCTTGGTAATTTTGAGAGCTTATCAATCCTGGGAAGGTTCACCACTCTTCCCCGTTTTATTTATTTATGGATGAAGTGCTCCTACTGTGGTTTCTTGAAATGACAAAGCTTTAGAAATTGCTTTTTCCAGGCTGATAGATTTCAGTGACTTTGTTTCATATGTGTTCTTGAATTTTGTTAGACCTGTGCATGATTTGCTACATTTTGAGATCCTTTAACCTACTTCATGCTGTGACACAGGTTCCATTTCAGAGATTTGGGTCTGGCTTGTGAAACTAAACTGATGAGTTGGAACTTGTGACAGCAGAGATATTACAGCTTCCAATAAATATAACGGTCAATATCTTTTCCTCCTCAGTTTCCCAGACATAAAAAAATAGGCGTGCATCTCTTTTTCCTTCCATCTTTTTTTTCTCAGGTTTTGTTGAAAGTGAACTAGAGCAGAGGGGGAGATGGTATCAGAGCCTTGATGAGAGCCATGGTTGAAAGAGAGAGAGAGAGCGATGGATAGAAGGAGATGTGAGAGGATGACTGTGACTATTGCTGATTTTGCTGTGTGGAAACTGAAGGACAACAGATACATGAAGGTTTTCTCTCCATCATTCCTCGCCACACATCTGCAAACCCCACCTATTTTTGATCTAGAAGATGCCTAGATTATCTTCTAGATGAAGCTCATTACCCTTTTGTTCGTTGCACAAAACTGTGGCCTTCATTTGCAAAGTGGATGCTTTCTGTTAGTTTTGCAATTTATTTTAGATGTCTTTTTGTTTTGTGCAGCTGCAACATTGAGAGGAAATGCAGCATCATGCAAGCCTCGTTTTATCTAGTTAGCTGATTCAGTGAAGTTGAATATGGATCAAAATCTCCTTTGATGCAAAAAAAAAAAAAAGAAAAAACCTGACCTTAAATATTTTTTAACTCACTTTCTCTTAGTTAAATAAGTAATCTTCAACAGCTCTTCATAATTTACCCCAGCTTGAAATATGAGTTTTACATCCTTGTTTTCTGCTAAACATATTTGACTTTTCATCGGATGACTTTAAGAGGACATCTTCCGTGAAGATTTTCTTTGCTACTATCCAAGACTAGGTCAATCTGAGCTTCTACATTTCCTGGATTTCGCCACCATCCAGATGTCGTTTGAGCAGACTTTCTTTTCTTGCATATGCAGACTGAGTGATGAAAAACAAGAGGGGGTGAGAGCAAAGAGGAACAACTCACCTCAGACTGTGAGATGCTGACGTAAAAGATGCGATAGCCTAGATCCCCGCTTGTGCCCCTGCATGCTCGTTTCCCTCAGTGGATAAGAGGCGAGCTGGAAGAGGTGGGTTTTCCATGGCAGAAGTTGAGAGGACGCGGAGGCATGCAGAGCAGCAGCGGCAGCTGTTGGGAGTACTTGTCGCACATCCGCGTCCTCTGATCCTGTGGTGTCCGGACTGACTCAACACTCCTCTCCCCCCTCTCTCCTTTCCCCCTCGCACGGTGTCAAAGGCATGCACGCTCACACTCGCACACGCACTCACACACACTCACACATAGACGTGCGCACGCTGTAGCTGAACTCCGGACACCTCAGTGACGGAGCCCACGCAGGCAGAAAATCCCCATTATGCCGCCGCAGTTCCGCTCTCTGGCTTTCTCTTCCTTTTCTGTTTGTGTCTGAGTGCATGAAGGTGGGTGAGAAACACAGAGAGAGAGAGAGTGGGATGAGAGAGAAAGAGAGAGAGGGGGAGAGATTAAGTGAAAGGGGGAGGGAATATAGGAAGCAGAGTTGAAGGGAGGAGGCAAGGTTTCAATGGAGAGCTCCAAGGTTTGGCTACATCTGGCAGCCTCAAAGTTCTCAGTGATCATGTGTGCTGAAGTTCTTCATAGTTTTTTTCCCCCTTCTTCAAAAATTGATTTCCAATGTTGTACCTTCATGGCATCTCCGCAACAAAGACAACAGCAGATGGGTTCCTGACGTGCCGGTCTGCATGCACACCTGCGTCTTTAATTCCATTGTGTTGCCTGACATCTCCATAGAGCCTTGCTTATCAGGTGGGATCCTTCTTCAGAGTTTCATTACAAGAATCTTCCCCTTCTGTCTGCACAGTTTTTCCAAGTCCTTGGAGCTCTTTTCTTTTTGTGTGGGAAGACGATTCCATCTGCTTGTCCCTCAATCTCTGGAGCTTGTATGCCTGATCTCTTCTCAGCTATTTATCCATCTGTCATAGGCGAGGCAGTAGTTGAAATCTGTTTGTTCACAAGGAAATCTGTTTTTCTTTCTAAACCTACCTAGAGGAAGTTGGAGTGTGGTAGAAATGTGTATTTCCAGATTTTTCCCTATCCTCTGGTTCTTGGGAACATGGGATCCATTAATCTATCTCTCTGACTAATCATGCATTCATTCATCCTTCTTCTATCCATTGATCTGTCTGTCCTTATGTGCATTCACATATATCTAGTTGTCCATTCATCCTTTTCTGTCTATCCATATATTCATACGTGCGCCACAACAACCTGATTCTGAATGCCCAGAAGACAGTGGAGATTATTGTGGACTTTAGAAAGCACAGAGCCCCACTCCCCTCCATCTTACTGACATCACCACTGTGTACTAATTCTGCTTCCTGGGTACCACCATCACCCAGGACCTCAAGTGGGAGCCACCTCACGTCGGTCCTTAAGAAGGCCCAGCAGAGGATGTACTTCCTGAGGCAGCTGAAGAAATTCAACCTGCCCCCACCGACGATGATGCAGTTCTACAGTGCAATCATCTAGTCCATCCTCACCCCCTCCATCACTGTGTGGTATGCTGGAGCTACCATCAGGGACAAACAGAGACTTTAGCGTGTTGTGCGCTCTGCTGAGAAGGTGATTGACTGCAGACACCCATCTATACAGGACCTGTACACCTCCAGGACACTTGGACGTGCAAGCCGGATCACAGCTGACTATTCTCACCCTGGACACAAACTTTTTGACCTGCTCCCATCACCCAGGAGGTTTCGGTCAATTCAAACCAGAACCTCTGGACTTTAAGAACACTTTCTTCCCCTCTACTGTTGGACTCATGAACAATAACGCTAAGACTGTTCCCACCACCCGCTCTGCTTCAGTCACATGACCTTGTGGTTTGTATTTGCACAGGTCCGATTTTGCTCTGATCATAAGCTGCACTCATGTATAAATTAATCAGTTTACCCCGTTTTATTTGTATTTTTATTTATTGCATGTTTAGAAGTGTTTATTTTATGTTTGCTCAAGTACTGCAGCAATTTCCTGATGTTGTCAACCTGTTCACACATAAGGCAGTAAAACCTTTCTGATTCTGGTTCTGATCTGTTCATCCATCTATCCATGCATGTGTTCATTTGTTCTTTGTTCTCCACCCCCATTTCTCCATCCATATGTCCATCTGTTTATCCATTCGGCTGGCCGTCCTTTTGTTCACTCATCCATTTGTAAATTTTTGTGTTTGTCCATTTTTTTTATCTGTTTGTATGTCCATCCATCCATCCATCCATCATTTTGTCTGTCCATCCATATATCCAGCCCTTTGTTCATCTGTGTATTCATCCATCCGTCTTTCCCTGCATTTGACAATCTGTCTGTCTGTCTGTCTGTCTGTCCATCCATCCATTTGTTTGTTCACCCACCCATCATTTGTCTACCCATACATCCATCCATCCATCTGTCTGTCTGTCTGTCTGTCCATTCATCCATCCACGTTTTATCAGTTTGGTTCGATCCTGTTGTTCTTTTATCTATCCATTAATTTTTTATCCATCCTTCCATCCGTTTGTTCATCCATCCTCTGATCGACCTTTTTGTTTGTTCATTTAGCCATCCATCCATCCATCCATCCATCCATCCATCCATCCATCCATCCATCCATCCATCCATCTATCTTATCATTTTTCCCTCCGTCCTTATGTCAATCTGTTCATCCATTTTCTATCTTCCTAACTTGTTTACTCACATATATGGGGAAGATATCCTAATGGTTTGACTGACTATATTAAATCAGTTTTACATCAGGGATCAAAGTAGAGAGGTCCCATTGATAAAATATAAACATGTTTGTATAATTTTTAACCTTTTGGATTATTTGTATGGATGGGCAACTAGGAATGGTGTGTGAGTGCTTCTGAATGTATTTGTAGAGGGTTAGTGTGTATGTTACTTGGGTGAGGGAGGATGGCTCCTTGCCATGGTACCCGATGATAACACCCCAGGAAGTTCAAGGGAGCTGGACCCTCACTGGGGCCCGGCTCAGTCCCCGCAGCCCAAAGCCAGTCAAGAATATCACCGTGACCTACAGGGCACCAGCCGGGAACCAGCAACAACATGACCCGAGCCCTCAAATAAACACCACCACACCAGCTTGGTGACCCCCTCTGGTCCTCCTTCGTATAATCCCCCAAGAGAGCCCAAAATTGTCCCCATACCAACATTCCTCGTTGAGCCAGTGCAGGTGAAGGGGGAGGAACAGCTAAAGGCCTGCACTCAGATTTAAAGCCAGTCCACTGAAACTGAGTTTAACAAAGTACATAGGAAATATTTTTGAACTCTAAAAATTGTTTTGTCTAAATGTTTGCATTTTGAAATGAAAAATGCATATGAATCCTAAAAAAATAGGAGGAATGTTCAATTATTCTCCCTCAATAAAATCCCGATCATGTAAGCAGCTACTCTTTTAAGAGACAGAGCTGTCCTTCTTTGTCGGGGAAAACCCTGGCTCTGCTGGAAGCCTCGGGTCTCATGGTAATGAGCTGCAGCTTTACAGACAGCAGCTGCTGCGGAGTGTGTATGCGTTTGTGTGTGTGAACAACTTCATAACATTATATTTAACAGAACAGTGGACAGCTTCACCAGCTTTCCTTAAGTAAAGCATTGAAAGATCTTTCACCTCTCAGAACGTGCGAAGTCATTGTGTGTATTATTAGTTACAGAGACAGAAATAAAACAGAGAAACTATCTCTAAATGTTGGATCTGTGTGTTCTGAACAGCTCTTGGTCATTTAACACTATTGATGCCATCTTTTTTTTTCACTCTGTGAAAAAAAGTTACTTCTCTTTTTTATCATTGTTTTTGGTTGGCTTACTCTAACACCATTTTTAATCAAATCTTTTGTTATCATCTTTATTCAGTCTATTATAATGAGGTTTTTGATTGCTTTTCTATATAATTACTATTTTAATTTATCAAAACAATCATGAGAAGAAAATTGGTTTAAAAGTAGATTCTGGGAGGAAACAGTTTTCAAGGTCAGTGATTCCTAAATCTTGGGGCCACTTGCGTTCCAAGTTATGTTACTTTTGGTGAAAATTGAAAACACTGTGTTTCAAATATTTAATCCTGGTAAAAAAAAAACAAGAAATAAAAAAAAAAAAACATTCTTATATGATTTGCATATACTTAAAAGTGAAATTAGTTTGAGTTGGAATACTTGAGACCGGTTCCGGTCCAGATTTAGCAGGGGGGTCAGTATTTCTTTATGGGGACACAAAACAATAAAACAAAGCAAAAAAATGGGGCAATATCCCATTGTTTAACGTATTAAGTGAGATACTTGCAGTCCGGAGCTGCAGGTTGCAGACTTCTAATCTAGCAGATGAAATCTGCGATCCTGTCTCAATATGGCTGAAGCTAAAAGTGCAACACCTCAATTTTTAATTTAAATGAAGTTAGAAAAATGCCAGCCAATAGTGGAGTGACATTGTGCCTAGGTATTTCAGCTTCCAAAACGGTATTTTCTTTTGAGTACTTTAGATATGCTCTGTGAAAAAAAAATCAGTGAACTGGCAGATTTTCTGCAAATAATTTTGAGTTATGTTTCAGAGAAAAATGTGCAAATAGGTGAATCCATAAATACTGAACCGAGAATAGGGGGACGTCCACTGTACTTGTATATGAATTACTAACTTAAGTGTAAATTCTGAAATTAGCTCCAGAATTCATTTAGTTCTTCATTATGATAACCTTTAAGAAGGTCTTAAAAGTTATAAATCTAACACAAAATTTGCTGAAAGTTTTTCATCAATTTTTTCATAAACTTTAGTAAAACATGGAATAACCATTGACTTATTGTGACCGATAGTAATTTGTTTTGCATTATAATGTAACACAAGTAAAACAATCTGGTGTTAGTTGAAAAGATATTCAGGAAATCTGTTATTGCATCCAGTTTTGAGTCAGGCTTCCTAAATATAGATTACAAACTGGAATATCGAAACTCATGTTAGGTTCGTAAGTAATGGATGGGTGGCGATAATTTAGTTATCACATTATCCCAGCAACAGCTGGCTGAGGGGCAGTGCTGTGTTCCAATCCGTTACATCCAGTCCTTTTCACATCATTGTGGTTGTCCTTGACCAATTTTTAACCAAGTGCAAAACTCAAAGGAGCTTTCAAGATCAAAAAGAGATATGTTACTAGCAGCATAACACAGTTGTATCAGACTGCCTGCTTATTTTAGACTGACAATAACACTTCTACCTCAAAGCTTTCTTATTGCACTGCCAAGCAGCAAGCGACTGCAATTTTAGCACAGGAGAAAACTGAATATTTTTCGGTAATAATGTGACGGTGACAAAATCTCAACTCTCTGGTGTTTTACTAGATTTGAACCTAACTTAATGTCACTTTTAATGGCTATAACTTGCTGTCCTTTGTAAATGTCCTGTCCTTTAATTCTGCTCTTACTGAAGAAATAAAATTGTTCTTTATTCTTAAACAGTGCCTCATTTTCTTTTTTCCTCTATAGAAAAACGAAAAACATTTCCACTTTGCATTTATGACATTTAAATGTCATAAATACTTGCACAGTTATTAAGGTATTTGATGCTCCTGAGATAACACTCAAGTCCTCATCTTATTAGTTTCATTCTAAAAGCTAAATCTGCTTTCACACCAACGTTTTACTATTTATTGGCTCAAAATGTATAATTGTTGCCAAAGAAAAAGAGAAAAGTCTGTTCCTAAACCAACTATTCTTTCGTTGTAAATATTTGCATTTTTAGTTGAATGGGGTTTCATCACCAGCCTGTCACATCAGCTGTTTTGAGAGTATTCAGCCACACAGCATGCATGAAAAAGTTGATTGTCATTTCTGTGTTAAGTTGGATTCATTGAAGGAGAAGAGAGCTGTCAGTTTATTCTGGCTTGGTATTGCAGCAGTCATAGCAGAGAAAAGGGAAGAGACTTTTTTTGGGTGTGCTCGGTTGAGAGAGAGTGTGTGTGTAAATTTAGAGGCTGATGTGATGTGTCTGCTGTGCCGCAGCACTGCCCCAGCGACTCTTTACTACTGACAAGAATCAGAAAATGTGTCCACCAGATACCTCAGGGGGAGTGTGTCCCTTTCTGCTGCAGTCTTAAAGGTATTTTCAACTACATTAAAAGAAGAGTTCTAGCAAGTTTCAAAAATCTCTTATGGAAAGTGATTTGATGCATATTTACCAAAATGTCTTGCAAAAGTATCTATACCCCTTTATCTTTTTCCTAATTTTGTCACCACATTTTGTTAACAGCTCCGAGTTCAGCTCCAAGTTCTTTGGGGTGTGTCTCAATCACCTTAGCAAACCTAGAGAATGAAATTTGATCTGACTGTATGTAGAGCATCTGTGAAACACAATTTTAAGTCTTACCACAGTTTCTTAATTGGATTTAAGTCTGGACTTTAACTTAGCCCTTCTAGCACATTAATATACTTTGACCTAGCCTGTCCATTGCAGCTTTAGCTTTAAGTTTAGAATTGTTTCCTGGCTGGAAGCTGAGCCTTTGCTTTAGTCAAGCCTTAAGCAGCTGCTAACAGGTTTTCCTACAGGATTGCCCCTCGTATTTGGCTCGATCCATCATCCCATCAGCTCTGACCAGCTCTTCTTCAGATAGCATCCCCACATTACAATGCCTCCACCACCATGTGTCACTGTTGGGATGGTTTAGGGTTTTAGTTTTCCCTCACACAGTGTTTTACATGTAGGTAAATAAGGTCAATTTTAGTCTATTATGGTCTAATCACCTTCTTTAACATTTCCTGTGTCAAAGTTTAAATTGGATTTCTTTTTCAAATGTTTCCACTCATCCATAGCCAGTCAAATTAGGTGGATGACCAAGTCTTTGAAGGTTTGCAGTTGATCAACTGAAGAGTACTTTGCAAGATTTTAATAACACCAAAACAAAATTCCAGTAAGACTCAGACCTTGGACTGAAAAGTCAGAATCAAGATTGTTTTACATTGTTCTATTACACAAACACTTTTCTTTGCCCTAAAGGCTGTCATATTTTCCTTTCTCAGCAATTACCCCAATTATGAAAATTTGGGCCGATATCAATAACCAATATTAATGTTGCTGTTATTACATAATTATCACAGTCACATGACCAAACAAATACCACATTACCGATCCCCTCCCATCCCCTCTCCTGAAACACAAACGGCAACAAGATGGAAATAAACATACATTGTTAATATCGGTCTAGTTTGATTTACTGGGCCAGTACAGATATCTTAAAAAACGACCAACATCAGCTGATTATTACTTTATGAAAACTCAGAAGGCCCTGACATCTTGCCACTGACATATTCAGTGGGGCAAAAAAGTATTTAGCAGCCACCGATTGTGCAAGTTGTCCCATTTAAAAAGATTAAATGTATTCAATTTTCATCATAGGTGCACTTGAACTGTGGGACAGAATGTTTAAAAAAATAGTATATCACATTATATGATTTTTGTATAAAGGATGATAAAAGTAATATTTAGTCAATAACAAAAGTTCAACTCCATACTTCGTAATATAACCTTGGTTGGCAATGACAGAGGTCAAATGTTTCCTTTAGGTCTTCACCAGGTTTGCACACACTGTAGCTGGTATTTTGGCCCATTCTTCCATGCAGATCTTCTCTAGAGCTGTGATGTTTTGGGGGTGTCCCTGGGTAACACGGACTTTCAACTCCCTCCAGAGATTCTCTATTGGATTGAGGTCTGGAGACTGGCTGGGCCACTCCAGAACCTTGAAATGCTTTTTATGTAGCCACTCCTCCGTTGCCCGGGCCGTGTGTTTGGGATCATTGTCATGCTGGAAGATCCAGCCATGTTTCATCTTCAATGCTCTCACTATTGGAAGTAGGTTTTTGCACAAAATCACACGATACATGGCCCCATTCATCCTTTCCTTAATACGGATCAGTCCCCCTGTCCCCTTTGCAGAAAAGAAGCCCCAAAGCATGATGTTTCCACCCCCCATCCTTCACAGTGGGTATGGTGTTCTTGGTATGTGACTCAGCATTCTTTCCCTTCCAAACATGGCGAGTGGCGTTTATACCAAATAGTTCTATTTTGGTCTCATCTGACCACATGACATTCTCCCAATCCTCCTCTGGATCATCCAGATGGTATCTGGCATACTTTAGATGGGCCTGGACATGTGGTGGCTTGAGCAGGGGGACCTTCCAAGCACTGCAAGATTTTTTATCTATGACGACGTAATGCGTTACTCATAGTAACCGTTGTTACTGTGCTTCCAGGTCTATTCAGGTCATTGACCAGTTCCCCCCATGTAGTTCTGGGGTGTTTTCTCAGCGTTCTCAATATCATATTTTGCCCACAAGGTGAGATCTTGCTTGTAGCCCCAGGTTGAGGGAGACTGACAATGATCCATTTTCTAATAATTGGTCCAACAGTTGATCACTTCTCACCAAGCTGCTTGTCTATTGTAGATTGGCATATCCCAGTCTTGTGCAGGTGTACAATCTTGTCCCTGGTGTCTTTAGACAGCTCTATGGTCTTGGTCGTGGTTGAGGTTGGAGTCTGGCTGTTTGGATGTGTGGACAGGTGTCTTTTATACAGATGAGTTCAAACATGTGTTATTAATCCAGGTAAAAAGTGGAGGGTAGAAGAGCTTCTTAAAGGAGTAACAGGTTTGTGAGGGTCAGAATTCTGCCTTGTTTGCAGGTCCCAAATACTTATGTTCTTCACCAATATACAAATAAATTCTTTTAAAATCATACAATGTGATATCCCGCAATTTGTTACGTTCTGTCCCTTACAGTTGACATGTACCTATGATGAAAATTACAGCTCTCTCTCATTTTTAATTGGGGACAGCTTGTACAACCGGTGGCTGCAAATTACTTTTTTGCCCTACTGTTCTAGATTTAAATAAGGTTTAGTTGTATTTTAAAAGCTACACTGTCAATTTCATTATATAAACTGAGGGTGCTGAACAGCTAAGCATTCTGGACTGTTCAGATTTTAATTATTTTTTTTTTTTCATCATTGTCGTTCCATTTCACAATAATCTACTACTTTGTGTGTGTCTATAACATAAAACCCGAACATAATACTCTATACTCATTTATAACTGATTAAAATATTTTAAATATCTTAAGCAAAGCATCTGCTCCTATCTTAAGAAAGTGGCATTCTGTTAAATGTTTTGTCCTTTCTGGGTGCTATATATATATATATATATATATATATATATATATAGATATAGATATAGATATAGATATAGATATATAGATATATATAGATATAGATATATATATATATATATAGAGAGAGAGAGAGAGAGAGAGAGAGAGAGAGAGAGAGAGAGAGAGAGAGAGAGAGAGAGAGAGAGAGAGATATATATAGATATATATAGAGAGAGAGAGAGAGAGAGATATAGAGAGAGATATATATATAGATATATATAGAGAGAGAGAGAGAGAGAGATATAGAGAGAGATATATATATAGATATATATATAGAGAGAGAGAGAGAGAGATATAGAGAGAGATATATAGATATATATATATATAGAGAGAGAGAGAGATATAGAGATATATATATAGATATATATATATAGAGAGAGAGAGAGAGATATAGATATATATATATAGATATATAGAGAGAGTATATATAGAGAGATATATATATACACACACACACACAAATAGGACAATCAAAGAATAGAAAGGGACCGAAAAGCAGCAGCACTTGAACAGTTCTCACACTGACTTGTAAAATAGAGGCAGAGCTGACAAGTACAATACACAGCACTTGGCCACTTGTGCATGATTCAGCAAACCCACTTGGCTCCAACATGAGACCAACAGGAAGGCAGCAAGAGCCTTCCTTCCATTGACTCAAGTGGGAAACTTGTCAGAGGCCATGTGAAACCATCCACATGCTGTTTGCTTTTCAGCAGTAGTGATCTTTACCTGTTCTCATTTCCAAATACAATACTTGATTTAAATTGATTCCTTATGTCTTGTGATGTAGGGAAGCTTGAAGAGGCATTTTCAGACTTTCAGTGATGAATTCATCATGTATACTTTAACATTAACATTCATCTTTAGAAAAGTCAATGTGTGCAACTGAGGAAAGGATACTTTTCCTTCACAATAAAGCTGTTTGCTCAGCACCAAGCGAGCATTTTTGACTGGAGGGTGAAAGAAGTTGCTGACCGATGTCCAATCAGGGCAGCATATATGGTGGATTCACTGGAGCATGAGTGAAATGTGAAGGTCAATTAATGTGCTCCACAAATTAAATAAACCTGTTTGTTACAAAAAAGAGAAATGTCCAAATCAAGAGTTCTACCCCCGTATCAATCCAACAGTAGTTAATAAGTGGACATTTGGACTATGGTGCTATTTATTTAGGACACCTAAGGCTTCAGATCAAAAGACAAATATTGACTTAATTTATTAATGAAAAAAAGGTATACAGTGAGGAACATAAATATTTAAACACCCTGCAATATTGCATGTTCTCCCACTCAGAAATTATGGAGGGGTCTCAAATTTACATTGTAGGTGCATTTCCACTGTGAGACAGCATTTTTTTTAATTCAGGAAATCACATTGTCTAATTTTTAAAGAATTTATTTGTATTTTATTTCTGCACATAAGTATTTGAACATCTGGCAATCAGAAAGAATTATTGCTCTCGAAGACCTGTTACTCTGCCTTTAAAAAGTCCACCTCTACTCCACTTATTAATCTAAATTAGTAGCACCAGTCTGAGCTCATTAAAGACACATGTCCACCCCACTGTTAGTCAGACTCCAACTACTACCATGGGCAAGACCAAAGAGCTCTCAAAAGACACCAGAGACAAAATTGTAGAACTCCACAAAGCTGGAAAGGGCTACGGAGCAATTGCCAAGCAGCTTGGTGAAAATGGCTCAACTGTTGGAGCAATTGTTAGAAAATGGAAGAGGCTAAAGATGACAGGGCTCCATGCAAGATCTCACCTGGTGGGGTATCTCTGATGATAAGAAAGGTGAGGAATCAGCCCACACCTACACGGGAGGAGCTGGTCAATGACATGAAGAGAGCTGGGACCACAGTTTCAAAGTTTACTGTTGGTAGAACCCTACGCCGTCATGGTTTAAAATCATGCATTGCACGGAAGGTTCCCCTGCTCAAGTTACCCCATGTTCAGGCCCTTCTAAAGTTTGCCAATGATCATCTGGATGATCAAGAGGAGGCATGGGAGAAAGTCATGTGGTCAGATGCGAGCAAAATAGAACCTTTTGGTCTAAATTTCACTCGCCATGTCTGAAGGAAAAAGAAGAATGAGTTGCATCCCAAGAACACCACACCCATTGTGAAGCATGGGGGTGGAAACATCATGTTTTGGGTGAGCTTTTCTGTGAAGGGGACTGGATGACTGCACTGTATTAAGGAGAGGATGAATGGGGCCAGAGTATTGTGAGATTTTGAGCAACAACCTCCTTCCCTCAATCAGCATTGGAGATGGATCGTGGTTGGGTCTTCCAACATGACAATGACCCAAAGCACACAGACAAGATAACCAATGAGTGGCTCCCTAAGAAGCATATCAAGGCTCTGGAGTGGCTTAGCCAGTCTCCAGACCTAAATCCAATAGAAAATCTTTGGAGGAAGCTGAAACTCTGCGTTGCTCAGCTACAGCCCCGAAAGCTGACAGATCTAGAGTAGATCTGTGTGGAGGAGTGAACTAAAATCCCTGTTGCAGTGTGTGCAAACTAGGTCAAGAACTACAGGAAACGTTTGACCTCTGTAATTGCAAAAAAAAACAAAAAAAAACTTCTGTACCAAATATTAACACTGATTTTCTCAGGTGTTCAAATACTTGTGCAGCAATAAAATATAAATAAATTATTTAAAAAGCAGATGATTTCCTGATTATTTTTTTAATGCTCTCTCTCACAGTGGACATGCACCTACAATGTGAATTTCAGAACCCTCCATAATTTCTATGTGGGAGAGCTTGCAAAATCGCAATGTGTTCAATGTGGCCACATTTGTTTGAGCACTGCAGTTCAATTTTATTAGTAGTATGTGAGTCTGCAACCACAACTTGCATCTATGGGAGAGTTCCACAGCCAAAATGCATGATAAAACTCAACATTTGCCAAAATCATCTTAATGATCTCCAAGACTTTTGATGAAATATTCTGTGGACAGACAACAAAAAAGTGGGACTTTTTGGAAGGTGCGTGTGTCCTGTTTAGTTTGGCGTAAAAGCTACACTCGGTGGAAGAACATTGTAAAAATGGTTAAACACAGCGGCCGTAGTATAGAGGTCTGAGGCTGACTTACTGTTTGATAATTTGGAAGACTTACTATAATTGATGCAACCATGAATTTTCCTCTCTATCCAGAGCTCTATGCCTGGATTTAAATCCAGTTGAGATGCTGCAGTGTGACCATAAACAGGCTGTTCATGCAACAGACTGAGTTAAAACAGTTTGCCATTGCCAGTTTTTGGAAACAAAGCAGTTTTTGGTGCCAAAGTTTCAGTTGGTATGGATAGAAATCTGCATCGAAACCGTATATAACCAACTTTAGACTTAGGCTGTGTATTGAAGATATTTTGCATTTAGAGGAAGATGATTTGCAGGTCTAGCTATTCTACAAGTGGTGCTCTCTTTTAAATGAAAGTATTTCTTTCTGTGCCATTTGATGGACTTTTGAGGATGGTTATTCGCGCTGTTAATAATCCCATCAGGAAAACATCAATGTTTTCTTTTTAAATTCCATTAACAGGAATGCTTGAAGGTTTTTACCAAAGGGCTTTTTCTTCTTCCATGATTTTCTGGTGAACATTTCATTTATTTGCATGAGGAAAGCTTATTTACTTTACTTCGTACTGTAAATGTCATAGCACACATGTAAAGGATTCCGTCTGCACATGTAATTTCCTTTGTAATCAGCTGCGTAAGTCATGTTGTGTCAGGCTGAGAGTAAAAATAGAAAGAAGTAAGTCATTTTGACGGCTGTTGGTCATCAAATCCTCTTTCTCTTTATTCTTTCTAGTCCTTTGCTAGTATGCTCCTCTCTAGAGATGTGTGGAGGCTCAGGACACGACTCAATATAGACTGGCATGCCATTTCCCCACTGGCTTAATTAAAAGCCTAAAACAATGATCAGCTAATGCAAAAGCCCTCCCCAGCTTGTGCAGACATACATTTTTTCCCCCTTTCTCTTCTGTCAGGTGCTGAAGTGAGATGAATTATAAGACAGCTCTATAGCTGCTTATGATGCATCTGGCTTTGCCCTCTAATCACAGACTTTTTATTTCCTCTGAAATTTTGTTTCATTTGTCCTCGGGCATAAGATGGATATTGAGTCTAGGTTTGGGAAATCTACAGCTCTTAAAGCCAGTGATTGATATCAGAAGCAAAGCTTCCTTTGTTGTTTATCTACAGAAAGAGCAGTTGGCATTTTGCAGCTTCATCATAGTAATATGTTAATGAGTTTTCTGACCCTTGAATCTGAGATATATAGTGCCTATTTTTCTACTGCTTAACTTGTGAATCGCTCAGTTTTGACTATTTCTTTAGCTATTTAGTTTAGTTTAAGAGTACTAATTTGGGTTTCTCAATACCTCTGACCATAAACAAAACTATATCTTCTGTGCTTTCCAGTCAAGTTTTACTTGCACTACAGTATTGGGACTGTCTTAGATAACACAAGTCTGGAAAGGTGCAGTGAATTCCAGAATCCTAGATTGGTTCAGATCTCACTTGTAAGTCGGGAACATAATTTGGCAATGATTATAAGTCTCAGTGAGCAAGATCACATGTGGGGTTCCTCAAGGCTCTACTCTCAGGTTACTTTCATTCAAAATCTAGATTCTCATCTCCATTTATGGAATTTCACAACTCCTCTTACCATATGCATGTTTATAACATAAAACTGTACTTTTTTGGGGGTCACAACACAGCCCGGTTCATACTGTGTATTGTTAAGCCATCGCAAAAGACTGCTTCATGTCACACTGTGCGAGCTCTAGAGAGGTGGCAAACTTCATGGCCCAAGATTTCAGTGAGTCAAACTGCACCATTTCTTGCTCTAGCAGGACTTGCCAACATCACAAGCGTACGTCGCCAAAAAGTCACTGAAAGTTGACAGATACCCAAGATGGCAATGATAAAATGTCATACACACTGTTTTTGTTGCTTCACATGTTCTTGCATGTAACCTCTGTCGTTGTCACATTGTGCTCTTGCCACTAGCTTTTCCAGTTACTGCCTAGGTGTACTTTCATCAGTCGATTGCAGACCAGAGTTGTAGATTTTCTGACAATGCTTGAAGACTGTCGAAGGCTGGATTTGTTCATGAGAGTGCTCAATAAGCTGTCGGAGGACCCGTCACACTGGATAGCCACATACCTGTGAATCACGCTCATGCGCACCCTTTGTTTGTCCTGACTCTTCGTGACAAAAGATTTGTCTACGATGACAGAAAAATGCATAGTGTGAATCAGGCTTATTAAAGTTGCTGAGTTAGTGTCCATATATCCATGCATAGTCTTCCTCTTATTCGAGATCAGGTCATGGTGTTAACAGGTCCAGGAGGGAAATCCAGACATTCCCTTCCATAGTGACACTCTGCTGCTCATTCTGGTCGATACCAAGTTGCTTTAGGGCCTAAGGGTATATATACTGACACAAACAGTGAATCAGGCTGTCATCAGCTACACAATTAATGCATTTGGGAATGCATACATATTAAAAATGACTTGCTTAAGCTCAAACTTGCCATCTGAATTTGAAAAACAGAGGATAATTGACTTAGACCAGCAAATTGGCACCAACTACCATGTCAGAGTCAGAGTATTTCAGAAACTTGTAGTCAACTTGGATTTTTACACACAATCATATTTTAGATTTAATGATAATCATCCAAAAAAGAGTAAATATCCAGTTTGCATTTTCCCATCCAGTTATCTTGTTGATGTCAGAGGGAATGAGCAGACCATTTTAAGATGATAGAAAGGCAACAGTAGGTTAAAGAGTAACTAAACCCCAAAACAACTTTTTTTGCTTCTAAACTGTATAAATGGGTCTTTACCAATGCAATCTTTCAGTTCCTGGGGATTTTTTTACATTTTGGTGTAAACTTGTTTAATTCTACACTTTAAGGTCTAAAAACGTCTTAGTGCTGCCCCTTTAGGGTTGAACGGTGGCTACTGCATTTGAATTTTGTGATTGGTGAAGAGCGGTACATCTTTACGTCACAGGCATCGACTGTGTCACAGGCATGGTCTCGCAGACACGCCTCCTTGGGTTTGGGGATAAAACTATCAGACATTCCGGCCCCGTGGCGAGTTTGGAGTTGGATTGCGTTTTTCAGTTTATCATTATTATTACATTAGCACTTAGTTAGCATGGCTAACATACTGTTTTGAACGTTAGCCTATGTTAGCATTACCACTCAGAGACTGGACTCCTGTCTGTCTCTTTCTCCCTCAGCAGCGCGCCGGCCTCGGACAGTGCCGACTCAGCGCCCCGAGCCAACGGCTCGCGGCCGCTGGGCTCTATAAAGCCTCGCTCTACCTCCAGTGACGAGGCCCGGCGCCGCAGAGGGAGACAGGAGGAGTCCGGTCTCTGAGTGGTAATGCTAACATAGGCTAACGTTCAAAACAGATGAATGTTGATCAGATCGATCAGTCACAAAACTGCCAACGTCGCTTTGGTCACTGTTTCAGTGTCAGATTAAGCGAGCTGTCACTGTCCTCCTGAACAAACCCCCACGTTGCCCCTTCCGCTCATCCTCTATAGTTGGCCATACCCCTCAGGGCTTCCTGGCACCGCCCACTTTGTAGAATTTTTCAAATGTTGTCTGGGGGCGGGGTTATGATTTTTCATGGGGTTCAGTTACACTTTAAATGACTAGTTGTTACTACCAAGGTATGTGGAATACCATTTCTGAATGCACAGCACGTGAGCTCATTAAGCAAATATGTGGATAACAACTGAAGACTAGCTTAGTTGCCTCACCTGCATTTAAGTACAAGAAATTAAGGCTGTAGGGTTCTCAGACTTTTAAAATTGGACAATAGCAGATTGGAAAATGATGCCTGCAACATAACTATAATGGGCAGTGTATTTGGTTTAAAGCAGTGGTCCCCAACCCCCGGGCCGTGGGTCGGTACCGGGCCGTGGGTCAAGTGGTAACGGGCCGCGAGCCACACATAAAGAATAAATAACTTCCAGTATTTCCGTTTTATTTATTATCTGAGGGTGACCGCTGTTTTATTTTGAAAAATAACCAGATATCCTCGTTACATAGCTCAGTCTTGACACGTAATCCCACAAGGTAGCAAGAAGAATAGAAAACAAAAGTTTCTTTGGAAAGGGGAAAAGCCCAAGGCTCTCACTGATTCAGCGTTGTGGTGAGTTAGATTTTTCATGCAATTTGTATTTGTTTTTGTGGTTAATCTTGAATTATTAAAGGTATGTTTACATGTTACCATGGCGACCAGAGATCGTTAGGGGGCTGAGTGTTACTTGTGTTATGTTGTCTGCTCGATGTTAGGAGGAGGCTGTTAATAAAGCTGCGAATGCACATTGGATTTACGTCTATTGTTATAATTTTAAAAATAACCCGTTTTTATACCGTCCATTATCATTTATCCGCCAACTCCTTAAAGGCCGGTCCGTGAAAATATTGTCTGATATTACACCGGTCCGTGGCGAAAAAAAGGTTGGGGATCACTGGTTTAAAGGACATGAAAACAAATCCATCCTCCCTTGTATCAACAATCCAGGCTTGTGGTGGCAGTATAATGATGTGGGGCTTATATTTCTTGGTGCATATTGGATCCCTTAGTACCAATTGAGCATTGTTTAAATTTGAAAGCCTATCTAAGTGTTATTTCTGACTATGTCCTTTCCTTTATGATCACAGAAGGGTTGTGCACCATATTACTAAGCTCAAATGTTCTCAGACTGCTTTCTTGAACATGACAATGACCTCACTGTACTCCACTCCCATTCATAGTCACCAGAACTCAATCTAGTTGAGCTCCTTTGGGATCTGTTCAAACTGAAGATTCCCATATGTAATTAAAACGCCAGTTGCAATTTGGAAGGAACTGTTCCTATGCCATAATGTTTTGGTTCTGATAAACTAGGATTCGCATTGAGGGAAGATACTCAAACAGTTTATATCGAAGGTTGAATGGATCAACCACAATTCTTCTGGCTGTCTTAAAGTCCTGGACTCATACATGTCATATAGAGGGCAGACAGCCAGCCAGCCACCGTCTTTGCATTTGAATGACAGTCTAGAATCTCCCTTGGTCCTTAAAGGTAGCAGCAAAAGTACCAGACAGAAGATGGCTGTAAAATATTGCCTAAAGGTGTGTAGATGTTGGCCATGTTCGTAATTGGATAGTAGGAGCTGTCCTAACCAAAAACCATGCTTGAGTCAGCAACTGTTGTGGCAAATAAATAATTTTATAATTTAAGGCATTGCTGGAAAATAACATTGCAACTAGAAAGATGCTGGTCGATCATGTAAACTCTGTGCTGACTTGATCCAAAAACATCTGGTGAGTCATTAGGTCCGACAGGATGTGGAAACGTTTTTTTTAACCTCCTTTTCTCACATATCCTCATACATATATCAAAAAGGTAATTTGATATATAGCATGGAAGAATGTTTTTTTTTCTATCTCCAAATTCTCCTCAAGAAGGCCCGATTTGACCTACCTTCCTTTAACTCCCCCATATAAAATGAAAGAGTTGTCATGGTAACACTACTGGTGTCATTCCAGTGAGAAATGTGGAGAGATGAGCCACGAGAGCTCTGACTGGCCTTAGAGAGCTTCTGGTTGACTCCAAACACAGCTCGTCACTTTAATAGACCCACACAGATGGTGAGATGAGTGCAAAGACTAACATTGCTGAACTGAGCTGAACTTTACGTTGTAGAAGCAAACCAAAACATGCATTTAAATTTTTTTTGTGATTCAAAATCTGAAAAGTGGCATGCATAAATATTCTGCACCAGCTATTTTGATAGTTCAAACAAGTATACCCTAATATTACCTAAAATGTGCAGTGGAAATTGTCGGTCTTATTTTTTCTGCTTTTGGAAGTACAGCCAATCAGCACCAAGGAAAATGAAAGGTGCTTCTGGATTGGCAGGATTAGAAACCCCAGCTAAAAGTGTGTCAAGTAGCATTTTTGCCTAAATGTTTAATCTTTCCAAGCTGTATTTTCTTTCAAATATTTTAGGTATGCTGTACGAAAAAATCTGCAACTAGGGGAATCGGCGATTACAGAACCACAAATAGGCTGGGGTTCACTGTTTTGTTCAGCTGTTGTGGAAAAGTAACACTGCCCACCACCCTAGACACTCCATCCTCAGAGTGAAAGATTGTTGCAGTGAAATTTTGCTCTCACTTTCATAGATGATGGGAAGATGGATGGAGCTAAATACCAATGCCAGTTTTCAGGAATAAGTTCCCCTGTTCACAGCTGAAGGTATATAATTTCTCCTTTGGCGCTTTAGATTGAATACTGGTCGTCAGCTTAAGGCTACACTACTACACTAGTGTATGCTGCCTCTGAGTCTTTTGGCAAGACCCACACTAAGGCTTACAGCGTGTAAAGTTTGCTGAGGGCGTTTTATCTTGAGGATTCATTCACAGCTGAGGAGATACATGGAATAAACAAATGTGCGAAAGCCTTCAGCTGATCTGGCCTGTCTTTTTTTGAGATGGTCGGGGGGAGAGCCTGCAGAAGGCGCCAAGCCAATGACTTCTTAAGACCGTTGCCTGCTTTGAAGCCCTTTGCTTCTTTTATTAATAAAGTGCCAACCCTGTGAATACACTGCTATTGCTGAAAAAAAAAATCCAGCTGCCCTGATAACATACTCTAGGCTATTTGTGTGTATGGAAATAAATAATTTGTTCTTCAGTTTAGAGGATAAACACTTTTCATTTTCCTCTTTTTTTTCTTACTTGTACAATTGTCTTTGTGCTACTTTCTAATTCTTTCTTGGCTTTTATTGCTGAAGAGCTGACTGAGGCTAACTGAGGCTTACACGCCCCCATTGGTGAAAGAGCCTTTCTACTCTTTGACATGACTCACACACATTTGTGTGATGCATTACAGAAAGGAAGGTGAAGTGGCCCATGTATTATGTGGCATCAGGAAAAGTGAAGGAAACAAGCATAATGAATTAATTCCGTTGAGGTGTATTTTATGGCTGCTTCAAGATGTTTATGTTAGGATGGCCCAGGAAGAAAGACTCTGTAGATGGGGCTTTCAGTTGAACAGTGAAGGATTTTATTAAACTGTAGCCCACATCAGAGAAACAGAATAATGAGGAAATCTTTGCCAATTGAAGAAATTCCCTGTTGAACAGTAGACACGGTCTCTTTTTAAAGAATACAGTTCCGTACACACATATATAGTTCCATATTTGGCACTCCCATGTTCCAGGTACCCTCAGAGGCCTCTATGTTCAGAAACTACACTGTCAACCAAGGTAATAGTTACCACTAGTTAGAAGACCATAGTAAACTGTTTCTGTACTGCTGAGTTGTTTTTATGTTCTGGGACTGGGATTGAATGATGAGATAGCCTGCTTTTACACCAGGAAAGTCCGGTAAACTCTGCTTAATTGAGCAGGGAATGCAGAAAATTTCATAGATTTTGTTAATATAAGATAGGCCATTACTTATAAACGGATTAATTTATTCTGCGAACTTGTGCTGTAACACTTCTGCAATGCATTGGCTCCATACACGTGGAGTTTTACTGCCATTCTTTCATATCTCTCTCTCTCTCTCTCTCTCACTCTCTCAGTTTTGAATGCTGTTGCTTCCCTACCGAATGCTATCTTAAGTTGCTTCACGTTTCCCTTACTTAGAAAAAAAAATGAACATATTCATGGGTCTTCCAGCCCACTCTGTCAATACAAAATTGCTACTCAAGAAATACTTCGTCTTTGACTTCAAAATAAAATCTCAAACATAGATAAACCATGTTAAGCTATATGCACTCACTTTCTCATCCAGTGCTGATAAAAATTGCTTAAAGAGGCTATATGCAATTTTCTGAAATTTAAATTTGCGACTGACACCTGCGGCCAAAAAATGGAACTGCTCTTCCTTTCTGCTCGCTCTTGCAGCGCGCACTCCTACGCCGGTCGCTCTCAATCTTCGATCTTTTTCGGGCACTTGTCAGGGGTTTAACTTTTTTAGTCTCATGTGGAGTTACTGTTGGTGTCAAAGTTGTCCTTGGTCTCTTCTGTGTATTTGCACAATCCATTGAACTGCTTGCGAGTGCTGACTAGCGGTGGTGACAGAGTGATCTTAAACATTGAACAAGAACGCGCTTGAAGTCACATCCGCCAGAAAATAGAACAAATTGGATACAGGCTTATAGGTGCACCCACTGTGAGCTGACAAGGTGTCAGTATGCTCATAAGGAGATGTTTGAGTCATAAATGGTCAAATAAAAAGGCCACTATTACGTTTATTTTGGGGAAAAAGTTGCATATAGCCCCTTTAAGCATATTTTATCTGACAATGGTCAACACCGCAAATAGGGAGCACTTTGAGACATAGTAAAGTTTTAATAGTGTAAGATCTTGTGGCACAAAACCCTGACTAACTGTATTGTTATTTCATGTGAGATTATTAATTTTTTTTTAGGTTTTGCCATAACTATCTAAACTATATAAACAATGCCTATGTAAACTTAGAAACTTTGAAGCACTGCTGTTTAGCTTTAAACAAGAGCACCCACATGTTGTTCCTCAAAAATATCAGTGGCTGTTATTTAACTTTTTGTTAAAGATAAGTTTCCAATTACTCCCACATCTTGTGTTACTTATTAGCAAATATAATCTCTTTGCCTATTTTGTATTTCTGCTTCTCTCTTGCTTTTGTTTTTCTCTTGGTGGCTGATTATCGGCATAAATCTCTTGAGTAATTACCCTTGAATGTAATTGTCTTGTCAGTAAACAATAAACGCTCCTTGTTAAATGATTGGTCAAAGGTGCTTCTGCGCTGTACAGCAGTGACAAACATACAGGCAGCATCAACTCGTTTTTCTATCGGCCAGCCTGCACATGGGCTTTTCCTGAAATTGGCTTCAAATTTACAAGCAGGACGGTGAACTGCAGCACTAAAACCAGAGCTGTTGGGAACTCTCAGGCATTACAATCAGTGAAGACAAAAGAGCGGGGGAGTGGAGGGCAGCAGGTTAATGAGATCACCCACTAGGTGAGGTCGCCAACCTTGTCAAACCGAGGGAGGCCGAGTCTGCTTCAGGAGTCGGATCCAATCAGCTGAGCTTGTCGGAAGCCATCAAAATCACAGCCACCCAGTCATTCTGCCCTGGTTCTTTGATTTAAACTTGTTTATTGAATGCACTTCCTTCTCGTTTCCAGGGGAGCTTTGTGGCCTGCATGACTGCGATCCTGAGACAGATGGATGACTATCATTATGCTCATCTGATTGGCACTTTTGGCAAGATAAGAAGTGACGTGGTGGTGAGTACATCTTGTTAATGAGTCTGGCTTTTTCTAAAAGATATTTCAGCCTAGATTTGGACATAATTTAAAATCTCATTTTCTTCTGTGGCTAAAAATTGGAAGGTCGGATATTTCATACAGCTACAGCTTAATAAATTAGAATAGATTAAAAAGAATTAATTTAGTAATTTAATTCAACACCCCCAAAATTAATTAATTTTTATTACCTGGAAAAATATTAATTTAATTGCATTTAAACAATAAAAAAATACCTTGCTTTAGTCACTAGAATACCCTACCCCATAATAGTTATCCCTTACCCCCTTTTGCTAAAATACCTTCAATAAGACACTTGTTGTTGTCACTGACATCAGTCTGAGGAAACTTCTCCCACTCCTCTTTCGGCTGTGTAATGTTTGAAGGCTTTCTTGGATGCACAGCCTGTTACCCCAGAACGTTTGAACATGATAAAGTTTGGGATTTTGACCTGACCCGGTACTACACATTTCTTGGTTTTCAGCCAGTCCTCTGTGGATTTACTGGTGGATTTTAGTTCATTGGTATGTTGCAGAGTCTAGTTCTGCTAGAGCTTAAATGGTTTTACAGTTGATCTGATGTCATCTTTATCCACGGTAAAAATGATTCAGTTTAGCTGCAGCAAAGAATCCCCAAACAAGGACACTTTATACTTTATCGTTGTTAATAGGTTCTCTTTCCTCAGTACTCTATTTGGTTTATCCAAATAATGTCTTTTCTGATTGTACAGCCCTTCTCTTTCATATCAACAGTAGCAAGAGCCTCCTGTAGGTCCTATTATGACAGTTTAACATTTTTGGAAACTTCTTTTAGCACTGTACAATCTGCTGTTAATGTGATTGTAGATTTCAGAAGAAACAGGGATAAGTCAAAAACTGTTTCCATCATGGGAGAAGAAGTGGAGGTGGTTGAGGTGTATAAATACCTCGGAGTTCACCTTGACAACAGACTGGACTGGAGGCGCAACAGTGAAACCGTCTACAAGAAGGGACAGAGCAGACTGTACTTCTTGAGGAAGCTTAGGTCCTTCAAGGTTTGCAGCAAGATGCTGGAGATCTTCTACAAGTCTGTTGTGGAGAGTGTAATCTCTTCAGCCGTCATCTGTTGGGGTAGCAGCATCAGAGCCAGGGATTTAAAAAGGCTAAACAACCTGATAAAGAAGGCTGGTTCTGTTCTTGGGACAACTGTGGAAAATCTGGAGATGATAATGCAAAGAAGGATTCTTCATCAAATCAAAAAAATTATGGACAACCCTGAGCATCCTATTCATGAGAGAGTCATACAACAACAGAGCGTCTTCAGTCGGAGGCTTCTTCAGTTTCGCTGCAATACAGACCGCTACAGGAAATCCTTCCTGCCCACAGCCATCATCATCTACAACAACTCCATAAAGAATTAATTATATGAGCTATACCAACACTTGATTTCCCTCTGGGATCAATAAAGTATTTTTGAATTGAATTGAATTGAACTTTTCTGGATGCTCCTTGTTTCTGAATGCCTCAGAGAGCTCATTTAATCTCGGCATGGTGGTGTTTTTGTTTCACTTAACTCTCCTTTGTTTGGAGGCAGGTTTGTAGTCATCCCCTTGTTTCAATGACTCCCCTGTCAAATCAGAAGTCTTCACTTTGAATGAGTAGGCCACAGTATAGGCCCAACATGTAATTTATTTATTAAGCCTATTATATTTATTTTATTAAAATTATTAAAACATATAATTCTGTATGTAATGAATGTATATATTATTTGAGTTTCAGGTTTTCAACTGAATAACTAAAATAAATAAACTAAACTTCCTGATTATTTTTTCTATTTTTTATTTATTGAAATGCACCTGTAAATGCTAGCCCTCCATGTCAGGATATGAAATTGAATTTCTTTAAGATCTTGCCTTCAGGGTTCTACGTGAACAGTAAAATCGGAGGAAAATTGTTCACTTGTTGCAGCACGCATGTAGTGGGAGAGCAGGGATAAACCTCAATGATTTTGGATTTCAGCCTCGAATAATCCTGGCCTTAGAGCGGTATTTCTCCAGTATCTGCTGCCAGATTAGCATTCTATTGCTCCTCGCCAACAACTAACTAAATCTGACTGTGAGGGAATTGGGAAAGTTGTAGAGCATGGATCAGATAACAGATTAGCTTTTCAGGTACAGCTCTTAAAAATACTGATATTTTCCATTTACCTTCAAAAACGATAGTAGCGTTTGTCATTATTTCAATGAACTCATATTTGCTGACATCCTGGTAAGTAATCATTGTACTATGAATAACAAATATATAGCATGTTTGTATAGAAAACTGAGTGTTCTCTGATCCTTTTTTGGTTTACAATATGTTTGGGACAGATTTCTCCTAATGGTACATTTAGGCTCATACACATTTCATATCCGGAAGCTACCCTAATGACTTTGTTGTCTTGCAGTTTTTGTCTGCTATTCACAAAGATTATTTTATCTAGATGGGAAAATCTGATGCTAAATACCTGCAAATTTACATTGCAGGTTTTTAGATATTGCTGCGTTAAGAAGACATCTACCTAAAACAAAAAGGTGCTGTTATCTATTTGTGTAACTCTATGGCAACCCGGTTCTATCACAAAAAACTGAAGGATTTAAATAAAATAGCCCTAAAGGACTCTTTGTTGTGTTAATTGATTGAGTGAATTCGTATTCAAATTTGTTTGGTACGGCCCTGTCAGCGAATACAGTTCTTTTCTACCTGATCACATGCGGAATCTTTATTTGCATAACTCCGAGGACAGTGCAACATTACACAGCGCAACTTTAAAAACTGATACCAAAACAAAACATCAAGGACTCCCAGCTATCACCAAACTTTGCTATTTTAGAACATAAATGGTTTCTTATGCAGCCACAGTAGAAAAAGAAAGTTGGACTAAACCAGAACTTTGTCAGTGAAAGCATCTTTAAACAGCAATAAGATACATAACACGCTCTGCACTGAACTAAATTACTCACTTGAAACAATATCAAGCTGAATATGAACATCACTGATACTGGGGAAACCCAGCTGACGTCCACATGGCTATGAGTAGCATCCAATAAGCCCAAACTCCTTATTTTGGATTAAACGGAGGTCTGCAGAATCTCCATAAATTAGAAGGGATTTTCCTAACAGCTACCCATGCAAAAGTTTGTTGTTTAATGCTGATCAAAGTAAAACAAAAGTTATATGCACATTTGTATTTATTTTCTTGATTTAAGTGTACCGAATGCATAACAAAGTATGACTTTAAAACTCCAAATACGTACTTAACCGTGATTTTTGTGTACCTTACACCCGTAATAATAATAAATTCAGAATCTAGATGTTAGTAATCTGACAGGATATGAACCTAACAGAGCTTTTGTGACCATTTTCTGATAAAGGATTTTGTAAAGATATCACCGGCCCATACCGATTTTAGCTGAATGTGACTTCTCTTTCAGAGTAATTGATACCAAAAAAGCCCTTTTTTCCATTATTTTGGCATTTCCAATAACTTATTGAACAGCCTGCATGCCTCCATAAAAGTACAGCGTTGTTTTTTTATTGCGTCCTATAGTGTTTGTCCTTCCTCTGATTTAATTTTTGCACGTTTGCATTGCCTTCTCTAAAATTAGCTAAGTTTTTTTTCCCATTTTTTCCCACTGCAGGAATATCTGAATTGACTCACAGGGCAACAAAAGCTTAATTGATCTTTCACCTCGCTTCTACTGATTTAATGGTTCAAGAGTTTGCAGGTATGACTGGCTCCCGCTAGCTACCTTGCTTTTTCTCGATATACTGATGTGACTCTTCACTGTAAGTGGCTGTCACATGTATCCTTGCGCCTCCAGCCAACCGTGTGCTGACAAAACTTAGAAACGTTGCTCTTCTGATCCATAAAGCTCACTAGCCCTAAATGTTGTGCAAGGTTTTGAGTTTTTTTGTTTTAATTTTCTTGGTGGCTGTCGGCGTTTCAGTGAGTTTTTTTTGTAATTGCTGACTGTGGTGGGAGAGTTGAGACCAGCCCCCGCCTTGACTTACCTGTTAACGACAGGCACAGGAGCTGTGACAGCAATACTAATTCTGTGAGAGTCGACATTTTGTTGTGGATTCCATTTTGGTTGTGGAATTCCACGATTTCATCAGAGTTTCACGCATCACGGAAATCATAGTGCCCTATATGTGATGTGTCAGCTGAAAAGAAAAAGTTAAACAATTTATCTCCAATCCCTGATCAGGACCTGCCAAATATAAAGTTGTCCTGTTCCAATCACAACTTATTCCTCCAGTGCATCTGTAGTTATAGTAGTCCTCCCAAAAAGCACATAACAGAGATGCAACGAAAGAATTGATGCACTTTTTCCTTCCCCTCAACTTTCCATCGGGTATCTGTGAATCAATAACCAATCTGGCAAGTCTGAAGAACATACTTGTACAGGATTTATACTAAGGACAATTAGGCTGTTTTGAATGGAGGAATCTGAAGAGAATGAGATCAGACTAAGACTAAGAACTTTTAAAATATGCTGGGGAGAAACATTTTAGAAGAGCTATAACTGTAAAATGGCTCTTTAGGAGCATTAGTGTTGGATATTGACCCAGTAAACACATTGGTTCACTACTATGGTTTAAATTTTAATGCCCCAATCTAATTTCATCTACAAACGCTCACATACTGGGTACATATTTAGCCCTGCACAACAATTCCCAAATGTTTTTTTGTGATGTTTCGAATAAAAGAAGACCCACTGTGGAATAAAACTTAGAAATTTTGTCATATAACAACAAACTTATAAAATAGAAGAAAAAACTTCAAAGTCTATAACAATGTGGAAAAGTTTACTAGAATAAACAAAGAAAATAGAAAATATACCTTCATAAAATAGGAAGTTATTGAGGACTGGCTGCTACCTCTTTATTTCATTTTCTGATCTTTGAGGTCAGAAGAATAACTGTTTTCATTTTGTCACCTGTCTCTCTCACACAGGATTTCCTAATGGAAACATTTATCATGTTTAAAAACCTCATCGGGAAAAATGTCTACCCCTCGGATTGGATCATAATGAACATGATGCAAAACAAGTAAGTGAAATTTTGCTGGACTTAACACACAGTCGCACACAGATACAAAACGGTGAAACAGAACCAAGCAGCTTGAGAACGTCCGTCTCTGTTGTTGCTAAGGAACGACAGTCGCGAGCGGGTGAGAATATCTTTTCAAAATGTTTTTCTCTCCATGCAAATATCGGCACAAGGCCTCAGCAGTGTAGCAATCAGATGAGCAGTCAGCGCAGCCTCAAACAAACGCATGAAATATAAATGCTTTGGAGTATGCTGTCTACTAATCTTCAAATTTAGTCCCAGCATCTCTTTACTTTGCCGCTTGTTGTGCCACGGCAGGTTTCTGTTTTGTTAATGTTGCCTTGCCTGATAAAAAGTTTGGGGAAAAAGATGGAATATGTTTTTTTGTTTGTTTGTTTCCTTGAGTCAAGAGCTCTCTTTTTGTTTGTGTCACCTGAAGTTGGATCAGAAAAAGTATTTTAAAGGATTTCCTTTTCATATGTTACTTGTGGAATAACATAACTCCGTGTGATGCTTTATGTGTTGAAACAGCAGAAATGGACTGTGAAAACCTCACTGTAATCATATTTCTTCTCTACAGGCATCAGAGTTTAGGTTGATTTCTGTGTGATCTCTGAGAAAATGCCAGATAGGATGAAGGCTTATCTGCCTTTGAAACTTTTTACTTTTCTTTTACCATCTTTTGTCTTACAAAAAGTCTTTTAAAATCATCAAAGGACATGCTGTGTGTTTTAATACTCCCTTAATTCTGCCTCCCTGCTGCTGTTTGGGTTGTCTAGATGCATTTTTAGGATTTTATCCATGTGTCTCTCACATGGTCTTTTTTTGCATGTCTTAATGGAAAAGCATCTGTTGAGTTTATTTTCAGGATGGATAGACATATGCTCAGATGGACACTTTGAAGGATGCAGGTCCTTTGGCAGGATGGATGGATGAATGGATATTTCCCTTATACTTTCTTCATTAGCAGCTTGACCAGTAATGGGACAATTATAGTAGTAGTAAACCAGATTACACACAAAACTTTAATGTTTCCTCGACCTGCTCGTCTCAAGCTCAGGCTGTACAAGAGGATACAAATGTTTTTTTTTTAATAATTTCTTGAGCAGAAGGAAACAAGTATACATTATCTGAGCAAATGAATCAGACTATGCACATTTTTTCTTTTGAGCTACTGAAGATTAAGAAAAAAAATTTTTTCGTAAACCAAATAGAACCAAACATGTAAGACTGCTTAAGTTGAGTTCCTTTGTTGTTGGAAATCAAAAGAAAAAATATTCCCTGTTTGGAAAAAACATCTGTTAAGGTCTGAATCTTATAGTACATTAACCTGTGAGATATTGGCTGTGTGATAAATTTGCGAAATCGGCTTATGAACCCTGCCCACATGCATCTGCAGAATACGGATGAAAGATTCAACCTTTTGGAGAATTAACAATCTGAGTGCCGGCTGTTAAACTGGGGTCAAACATTCATATATTTTAAACGGTTTGGTGGCACATGCATTAGTCAGAAAGCACAGAACAGCAAAATCCGAATAAGTGTTGAATTTGTTTGCGCGGGTGTAGCAACCAGCTATTTACAGCAGGTGCTGTGCTTATTACACTGCCCTCTATTTGACTCTGAGCAGTTTTCAGTTGCTGCCTAATTCTACCAAAAGCATCATCTCCAGCTAGGGCATTTGACTAGAGATTGCATTGCTTCTCAGTTTAGATTATATTGCTTTTATCCGTCCAGCTGATTGCTGAGAGCTATTTTCATTTATTTGCCAGTATTTGCCATTGATGTCACAAAGCAAAAGGCATTAATGTGTTTTTATCAGGATGCACCCTTTACCCTGTTGGTGAGCAATCACATCTGTTTTGATGTCGGTGAGTAAGGGAGCCCATATTAACCTCACAGCAACCTCAAACTTAACATTTCAACATATCTCAACTTGAATTTACCAGTCAAACAAGCGTATTTAACAACTCCTGACCTGATGTGATTCTGTGATTCATGTGCCAGCAGGTTTTTAAGATGCTGCTTTGTACCCAATGCATAGGGAGTTTTATTTTTGACTCACAAACTTGAGACCAGTGTGTCATCCCCTTTGCCTCAGTAGACTCTTTGTCAGCTAAACCTTTTGTATGCTTGTGCATCTGTGACAGGCAGCCAAAAGATTAATTCAGCATTCTAGCTTTTGCATTCTGTCACTTGCTTGAGGTAAATTGTTATTTATTTCAATGAAAAACAAGTCTGTCAAATCCTGACTCATCTCACCTTCTTTATACTTGAGCCTGTTGAAATACTTAAACTGCTTGCTTCATGACAAATTAGCAGAACTCCTCCATTTGTCGCCATCCGCCTGAGAGTGTTTGATTAGATGTGTTCCTGCTTACTCTCAGAGCAAGGTGACACAATGCTTCATTCCATGACAGAGCAATTAATGTTTTGCAAAACAGATTTTCTTTTTAAATACTTTTAGCAAACTCCAAAGTTGGACAAATGTCACAGTAGCTTCTTCAGGCTCGATGGGCTTTGATTTTGTCCTGTCAAGGTAGGACTGCAAGTTTGTTCTAAAGCTAAAATTATACTTGGCCAACGTGTGATTGTACTCAGGCTGGAGGGGTACTAAGTGAGGTGTACTTGTGTGGGACACATCTGGGGCCTGCTTATTATGTGAACAAAACCAGCTGAGCCCCCTTGATGGGTCTAAACTAGATTTCAACTGTGAATAACCCCTAGTAGACTAATATTGTGGATTTACGTCAAACCTCTTCAGGTCTGAATGCAGGCATATGTATTCCAATTTTGCCAGGTAATGCTGCCAACTTGCAGCCAGAGACATGGCCAATTATTAGTAAACTAGCTCATTTGCATGCTAACTATTTCAATTCATATCTGTTGAATGTGAAACTAGTTGAAGTTGCACATCACATCTAGAGCTCATATGGGTCCCCCTTTCTCACCCGAGGTTGTCCTCACTCAAATCTGTTTAAGCAGTTATAGGGCTAATATGAAACTTGTGAACAATCCCAACTTGAGATCAATTTCCTATTGATATTGACCCTATATTTTATTGTTGACTAGATGTCTTGAGTAGTTTCAACTTATTTTGTACCAATTCAGGAGCAGAGGCATTTACCATAAGCCTTTGGATTATTTTTTACAAACTGAAATTAGCTTTACTGATTTTACAAGTATAGTTCAGATTTGGCTTGAGTAGTGTTCTCTGAAGAAGTTATCAATAGTCCGTGCCATTCCTGCAGTAGGCAGAGATCACAAATCATTTTAACCAAGTTAATGGATTCGAAAATTTTGCAAAATGTCCCTTGTAGCATTGAAAATTACTCTTTTAAATGCACAATCTTTTTTATTCATTTTTGGTAGTCAAAATCTTGCTCTGTGAAATAAATGCCATTATTTCAAAACGATTTGAGCAGCTGGTGGTGTTTTTACACTTACAGTCGTGGCCAAAAGTTTTGAGAATTACATAAATATTGGAAAATTTGCTGCTGAAGTTTTTATAATAGCAATTTGCATATACTCCAGAATGTTATGAACAGTGATTAGATGAATTGCATAGTCGTTCTTTGCCATGGAAATTCCCCTGCATTTCATTGGTGTCATTAAAGGACCTGCTGAGATTATTTCAGTAATCGTCTTGCTAACTCAGGTGAGAATGTTGACGAGCACAAGGCTGGAGATCATTATGTCAGACTGATTGGGTTAGAATGGCAGACTTGACATGTTAAAAGGAGGGTGATGCTTGAAATCATTGTTCTCCCATTGTTAACCACGGTGACCTGCAAAGAAACGCATGTAGCCATCGTTGCGTTGCATAAAAATGGCTTCAAAGGCAAGGATATTGTGGCTACTAAAATTGCACCTAAATCAGCAATTTATAGGATTATCAAGAACTTCAAGGAGAGGTTCAATTCTTGTTAAGAAGGCTTCAGGGCATCCAAGTAAGTCCAGCAAGCGCCAGGTTTGTCTCCTAAAGAGGATTCAGGTGCGGGATCAGAGTGCCACCAGTGCAGAGCTTGCTCAGGAATGGCAGCAGGCAGGTGTGAGCGCATCTGCAGGCACATTGAGGCGAAGACTTTTGGAAGATGGCCTGGTGTCAAGAAGGTCTCTGTTGGCTGTGGGGGTCGGGGCCGGCCAGCGGCCGGCATGTGCAGCCGCCTTTCTCTTTTTCTCTGGGCCGATTGTCATCGCCAGTCCCTGTATGGCGTCTCGCCTTGTTTGCTGGTTGGGGTGCCTGGCTGCTGGTCGCGGCGGCTGGGTGGCGTTTCTGGGCTGGATCAGTCCTTTTTTTCACTGGACTTGGCTCCTGGGTCTTGGTCTTTGTGCAGGGCACTGGGGTTGGGCATTTGGCCGGGTTTGGTCGGACTTGCGGGTGGACTGGCCGGGTGGTGGGCGTGCAGGGCAGGTGGGTGGGGCGCTGGGTTTGGTCTCCTGCCGGGCCGTTGAGCAACAGTGGTCGCTCCACAAGGAATGAGGCCGGTGGATGTCGGCCTGGTGAGTTGGCCGCCCGGCTCATCGGTTTGCTCCTGGTCTGGGCAGGTACGTCGCCGTGGTTCGGGCTACGGGGGCCTCCGGTGTGCGGGTGGCGCTGGGGGCCTCCTTTGCTGGCGGGGAGGCTGCTGCTGTGTTGCAACAGGTGCTCTCCCCCTACAAGGGCACTTGGACGGGGGGGGGAGGGGTGTGTGGGGAGGGGAGGGGGTGGCGAACTCAACCTGGGTGTCTAGTGTCTTTTGTGTTTTGAGAGTAGAGCGAATGTCAGGGTGGGTTTAGTTCCCCTTCTGGGATGGGGCTGGTGGGACTGCCTTGGGGTCCATGGGGCTTTGTGGTGCTGTGGCCGTGGGCCCCGGGTTGAACGTGCCATGGCCTCCCTCCCCTGGTGGATCCTGGTGAACAGCGGTGCCTATTGGGGTCAGTGGGGGAGCTGGCTCCCTGGGAAGACATTTTGTCTCCCAGTCCTTCCCTCCCCATCACTGGACACCTCTGTCCACCCGCTCCATCACTTTACCACTCATATAGGGTCTTGGGGCATGGGCACATCACTGGGGTGCGAGGAGGGGCTTCCCTCCTCGCTATCCCGTGGTGTCCTGGGTCCCAATTTTAATATACAACTTAGACACTCCCACTTATAACATTCTCACGCGACACATATGTAGGGACTTTGGGGTGGGCACACTTTTCGGCGTCCAGAGGGGGAGCGGTTAAATCAGCTTCACCTCTGGTGCCGGTGCCCACTGTTAAACCACATATAGACACTGAGGGCTCAGGGTGGGGGTTGGGGGATGTGTGGCTGCCTTCCCCACATCCCACCCCTCTGTTTTAAATGCACATTATAACAACACGCATCAACACCATACTCGAGCGGGAGGATGGAGGCTAGGGGTCTTTTCACACCCCTGTTCGCTACGGGCCATCAGGAGTTGAGGTCCGGAGGAGGAACAGGCGGTCTGGTCGGGGTCCTGGGCTGTCGGGCTGCTTTGCCACTGTGGGGCCCTTGGCAGTCTGCTTGTCTCCGTCCTAGAAGGTAGGGGGTCCATCTCCCGGGTCCGGGGGCTGGTGGCTCTACTGGGGCATTGGTACCTGGACCTGGGAGCATAAAGTGTGTATGGGGTGTGTGAGTGAGGGTACAGCGTCATTTTTTTGGGTGTCTTGGTGAGTCAGTGAGAATGTATGGGTTTAAGAGGGAGGGAACGTATGACTGTGTCTGTATGTTTTTGTCTATCTGTCAGGTTGGATCTTGGTCTGCCCCCTCGCCTGGCGCACCTCAGGCCTTACACTTAATGGGGGGCCCATTTCCCCTCCGTCACTCCCCGCCGGTGACGGGGGCCCCTGCCTGCCGGTGCATCGGTGGTCAATCCGGTTCGGACCTGGTGCGTGCCTGGCCGGGCCTGGGGGGGCCGGTGTGTCGGTCGGCCGATGCGCAAGGCCGATATCTTCCTTTGGTTGGTTGGGGCACCTCTTTTAGAGGTGCCAGGTTTGGGATTGTTGGGTGGTGCCTGCTCGGCGGGATGCGGATCCGGCGTCTCTGCTCGTTTGATCACCTGTTCTGTGCGCACCATGCGTGGCCGGTTCATTGGCGGGTTGGACCGGCCCTGGCCCTCGTTGGATGCCTGGTCTCGGCGCCCTGCGTTGCGCGGGATCAGGACCTGGGAGCTGGTACAACTTGGTGTCCAGATGCTGGCTGAGCCTGGCCTGGGGATGCTGTCCGTCCCCTGCGGCTATCGGTGGGGCGCCGGGATGTTGGCGGTGGGGATTGGCCTAGGGTGGAGGCAGCGCGTGGCGGCCGGCCGCGGCCCCTGCAGTGCCGGGGTCCTCTCGTCGGCCGGTCCCTTGTCGGGTCCCTGCTGGGGGGTGGGGTGCCCCTGGGCCCTGGCTCCCCCGGTCCATTGACCGGCTGGTTGCCGGCGGGGCCCGTGGGCTCGTCACTGCTGCCCCCCGGGCCCCTACATAGTGGCCGCTGGATGTTCCCCTGCGGTTCTCCTTTGCTCCACTCTCGGGGGATGCGGTCGGCCCCGCCCGGGTCCGCCTGGGGCTCTGGGGGTCCTTTGGACATCTTTGCTCCGATCTCCTTCATGTCTGCATCAATTCCTGGTTGACGGATTGATGCCTGCTCACACCAACTATCGAACACTCTTATGGAGAAACCTTATATACACCAGCATGCTAACACACACACATAGATGTGGGGTCTCTGGTGTTTAAGTATATATTCTTGGGCTGAGGTTATCATAACTAGAGCTTGATTAATCGGTACCATGAGTTTTTCTGTGACATTGTTGTTGTATGTTTATATCTATTTTTGTGTGATGTGGTTGTGTAATTCTTAGTTCACAATATTTGGTTTGTTTTGTCGATGTTCCTTTTTCGTGTTTTGTTTTGTTTTTCCCCCTCTCTCTGCCGTCCTGGGGGTATGGAGGCAGACTTCAATGTCTTCCTGTGTTTTCTTTGTTCCCCTTCCTCTCTTGTATTTTCAACTCACCCTCTCTCTTGACTTTTTGTTTCCTTCCTCTCTTCATCATCTTCCTTCTCCTTAATTTTCCGTCTCCCTGTCCATAACATCAGGAAATAAAAAACCCAACAATTCATAATAAAGATTTTTCACACATATATCAAGTGGAGGACTATAGCACAAGCTGTACTGCTCCGCTTGTGAAAGTAAATCTGTTGGGCTTCTACTTGGTACTCAGACACCAATTCTGAGCTCCACACTGCCAAACAGGACACGTAAAAAAAAAAATAAAAAAAATAAAAAATAAAATAAAAAAATAAATAAAAGTGCAGCAAAGAAGCCACTTCTCTCCAAAAAAACCCATCAGGGACAGATTGATCTTCTGCAGAAAGTATGGTGAATGGACAGCTGAGGACTGGGGCAAAGTCATATTCTCCGATGAAGCCTCTTTCTGATTGTTTGGGGCATCTGGAAAAAGGCTTGTCCTGAGAAGAAAAGGTGAGCGCTACCATCAGTCCTGTGTCATGCCAACAGTGAAGCATCCTGAGACCATTCGTGTGTGGGGTTGCTTCTCATCCAAGTGAGTGTGCTCACTTACAATTTTGCCCAAAAACACACCCATGAATAAAGAATGGTACCAAACCACCCTCCAATAGCAACTTCTTCCAACAATCCAACAGCAGTTTGGTGAATAACAATGCATTTTCAGCATGATGGAGCACCGTGCCATAAAGCAAAAGAGATAACTAAGTGGCTCGGTACCAAAACGTTGAAATTTTGGGTCCATGGTCTGGAAACTCACCAGATCTTAATCCCATTGAGAACTTGTGGTTAGTCCTCAAGAGGCGGGTGGACAAACAAAAACCCACTAATTCTGACAAACTCCAAAAAGCGATTATGAAAGAATGGGATGCTATCAGTCAGGATTTTGCCCAGAAGTTGATTGAGAGCATACCCAGTCGAATTGCAGAGGTCCTGAAAAAGAAGGGCCAACACTGCAAATACTGACTCTTTGCATAAATGTTGTGTAATTTTCAATAACAGACACAGAAACAACTGAAACAAAGATCAAACAGTAGTTTTGCAGCAAACTTTGTGAAAAATAATATTTGTGTCATTCTCAAAACTTTTGGCCACAACTGTACAGTGCAGTGACCTACTACACTCAGTGGCCTGTGTTAGTCAACAGAATATGGTAAAATCCATATGATGACCAGGACTTAACTTTATTGGATGAAGGTTTTTCAACTTCTGTGGTTTCTGTTAAAACGTGCAGGCCTAACATGTCGTTTCATGTAGTAACACATGTTTTCTTCTATTGAGAAAACAGCAAAAAACTGAACACCAAACCTGTGAAAGCTTGCAGGTTTAAAATTAAGTATGATGTTTGCCTCCATCTGTCTGTGTTTTTTTTATGTAGCTGCAATCTGTCATGTTTGGTATATTAAGGGACCCAAAGGCAGCAACAATGAAATTTAAATGATTTAATAATTAACAAAACAAGGAACAAAACTTACTGAACTCGGAGAACCAAAAATACTGGGATGAAGAAGGAAAAACAGGAACTGGGCAGGAATTAGGAACAGGCAGGGAAAGAATGACGACAGACCAGCGAGTAGTGAGTGAATGCAAGCAGAATATATACTGGGGAGGAAATGAGGAAGTGAGAGGAGACCAATGACCAATTAGGGGAATCAGATGCAGGTGAGAGGGAGAGAGCTGGTGGAAACAATTAACAGCTGGGAAGAGAGGTAGAATGGTTATGGAGACAGAAAACTCTTAAGAAACTAGAAACTAAAGATAATATGTCTGGAAAGGAATCTAAAGGAAACACTGGAAAACAGAAGGAAGAAATAAATAGTAAAACTATCTAGAAGGAATAAACTAAGGAAACAAATGAGGACACAAACAAAAAGTGAAAACGTCTAAGAGCAAGAAGATACAGAAACAAGTAAATGCCAGAATAAACTAATAAAGACAAGGAATATTCTAACATGAAAAAACTAGATAAAGAAAAGTTTAAACACAAACAGGAGGGACAAAACAAGAAAGCAGCTTGGGGTACAGAGGGGAAGGAAATTAAGTGGAAGGGAAAAAAAGCAAAATCTGACACAATCTCCTCAATGATCCCACTAGACTGACTAGCTGCTCAAACCTGTGTAAGAACAGCTTCCTTTTCTCTTAACCTCAGTTCTTTATAACTTCTCTTTATGGTACGTCTTATCAGAATCCAGTTTTAAAAGAACATGTTTATCCTTTTAATTATTGCTAGACAAAGTACAAGGTGTACTGTTTACTGGAAGATCTTTGAGCAATATATACCTAATACTAGTACACCAATATTGAACAGACAAATAATTGCTTTTGTATGTCACTTAATATGACTGTTTCTGCATTTTCTCCTGTCTTTAGCGTCAACATATATTATTGTACAAAGACATGTATGACACATGCTGGAATACTCTTCAGTCTTCTTCATGGCCGTCTTGATTGAGGTTAACTTGTGTCACATTTAGCTCGCCGAATTGAACCCCTACCGTCAGCAGATGGCTCCTGTTATGTCCCCACATTGTGATAGCACTACTAATGAGATGGGCTTAACCTCCTACTCCTTCTCATGGCCATCAGTTCCTACTTTCCTCTGGGTTGCAAGCAGATTTATGGTCTCTAATTGCCCCGGTGACAGCAGCATCAGCAGGGTGAGCCGCAGACTGTCGTTTACCCCTGCGCCAACTGGCCGTGACTTAAGAGCGACGGCTAATTGGCAATAGAGACTGGCTCACGTGTTCTCTGAAGTGACATGAAACATGTTTGCTTCTTTTGGTCAATTCATTAAACACTCCGATAGTTACTTTTGATGCATCAGTCTAAACTGTTAGTCAGTTTTTTTTTTGTTTTTTTTTACTTTACCCCCTTTTTGACAAGCACAGCAGTGGCAAATACAACACTTCATTGAACGAATGTTTCAGAAAGAATTATGCCATCTTTATGTATCCATGGCCTGAAGAATAATCAGTATAATTAGTGATATTTAATAAATGTGTTCTCCCACTCTGGCTGCTTTACCTGTTAGCCTGTCATTAACATCTAAAAGCTATTTAATAGCTCAGGTAAATTACTGTTTCATAACATTACAAAATTGAGAAAATGTAAAGGTTCTAGCCTAGTTTTCAAAGTTATAAAAACTATTCGGTCTTGAAATTGTATAAAGTAAGAAATGGGGAAGAAGCAGTGTTTTAACTCTGTTATGCATTCCATCACCCTCTTCCTCTGACTCATTAGCAGATGTTTTCTAAAACTGGCTCGCTACCATTCAAACTTTCCTAAATAAGTAAAGACTCATGGAGGATCAGGAGGGCAGATCTGCAAGGCAAAAATGAGTCTGTTTGAATAAAGCAACTGACACTGTAAACCTGTAACAATGTAGCATCTAAAACATTTAACAACAATGCCACAATGCCACTTGTTATATATCATACTTCTGTAATATTTGTTTTGGTAAAAATAACATTTAAAAACCTTTTCAATCCATTTTTGCATGTCCTGTGTCTGCTTTATTTCTAAACTGAAATACGTGGTGATTCAAATAAACCAATCAAGTCCAGCTAATGTGAACAATTTGAACCTATTTTTGCATCAAGTTGAAAATAACCTTTGACTGCAGTTAGACTGTAAAGTTGTCACATGTAGCCTTGACAAATATAAAATGTATTCATTTCTTATATGTTGTCAGGATAAATACACAAATAACTAATAAACTCTAGAATTTCTGAGCTTATGATGGCAACATGTTGGAGTATATCTGTTACGTTAGTTCTATTTTGTTGTTTTTGTAGACCTTGGTTCCTAATTTTTCTGGTTGAGGCATTGCATGTTTGCAGAGGTGGGTAGTAATTAGTTACATTTACTCAGTTACTTTTACTTAAGTAACTTTTTGGAAAAAATGTACTTTAAGAGTAGTTTTACTACACCGTACTTTTTACTTTTACTTGAGTCATATTATGAATTATCGCTACTTTTACTTGAGTAAAATTTCTAGATGCTCTACCCACTGTGAGTAACTTCACTGAATGAAGAACAGACATGTTTCAACAAAAATACACCAGACACAAAAACAAACCTGCAGTTTATTAAAGGGGACATATCTTGGAATTCCCCTTTTTTTAGACCTTAAATGCTTTGTGTAGTGAATTTAGAGTGTCTAGGAGTGCAAAAAGCATAAATTTGTCACTCTATGTGTTGTGGAGATATTTTTGTAAAATGTTTTGGGTCATAATTTCTAAAACTTTCAGTTTTCTCTGTTATCTATTCTGTTTTTTTGAACTATTACGTCACAGTACTTGCACTGGAACTGCCAAACGAATCCGCCATCTTTATTCCTCACTATGCGTTTGTAGTGCATGTTTAGGTATGCCGAAAGTACAAGTCTCAAATTGTTCTGTTCTTGGGTGTATTAACTTTACACCGTCTCCCAGCATCAGAACCGCAAAGTGCTTAGTTAAGTTTTATTTTTAATGGTAATGTGTTAAGTAAGTGTTTCAAAGACACAGCCGCTGGTATGGATGGAGATATCAAGGTACATACAGTAATAACGCACCATTGTGAGACATTCATTTCAAGGCGCGGTTCGTCAGGTTCAACGTCTTCATTTTCCTCTCGCTCAGGGTCAAACTCTGGCTCGAATATGTACGGCTGGATGGACAACACTTCTGACATAAAAAAAAAAAATTGACGAATAAAAAATTTCTGCAGTGTTATGTTGCAGGTTCTCTATCAAACTACAAAAATGGCTGAATGGGGTGGAGTGGAAGGTTCAGCAACCTGGAGGGTGGGGAGAGTATGAGCACATCCTACACATTTAAAGGGACCGCACCAAAACGAGTCATTATGCAAACCCTGTTCAGACACCTCTGAAGAGGGGTAGAAGATGAGCCTATAGAACTACTATAAGAAAAAGTTCCAACCTAATAACTGCAGTTCTTTGTAAAAAGATGTAAAAAAGGAAGAATTTAAAAGCATATGTCCACTTTAAAGAAGACCACCTATTTCTACACAAGCTTAGTTTTTCTACTGTTATGTTCTTGTTCTCTGTTGAGCTTGTTGATGCATTTTGACTTGCAAAATTGACTTAAAAAAGTTTCTTCTGCTTAGAATTTATTTTGTAATGTTTGTTTTTTGTATACATTTCTTTCATTTTAGTTTTTAAAATACCAGAATTTGCTGATAGCTATATTTTTCTGCCTGATAACATTTTAAAAATATTACATCAGATGTTACTCAGTACTCAAGTAGCCTTTTTACCTACTCGAGTAATTTTTTTGACAGCTACTTTTTACTTTCACTGGAGTAAATATATGTTGATGTAGTGATACGCTTACTTAAGTAAAATTTTTGACTACTCTATCCACCTCTGCATGTTTGAACACTTATTCCTTCTGGTTTCGGGTGTTGTGTCACTCGGAGGATTTTTGCTCCTTTTTTATACTTTTGGACATTTGCTATGATACATCACAATAAGGTGTTTTTGTTTGTTTTTCACAACCGGGAGCAACTGATTAGGATCCCAAAAGCTCAATAAATGCCGAACTACTGCCCCAAATCCCGGAGGAGTTAAAAAAGGGGCTTCATGGATGCAGAGAGGAGGAGGAACTTCAAACCATCTCTTCTATTAATCATAATGGGCAGGATCATATCCCTTACTCTGTCTCTCTGCACAGCTTTCTATTCATACGGCCAGACGGAGATTTAAAGCAACACTAAAGAGTTTTAAAAAAATTAAGCTATTGCTTTCAAACTGGTTTCAGTGGTTATTGAGCCAGAAACTTGAGGTGCTTCACACAGGACTGCACTCAGCAGCCCTCTGCTGGCCAGAAACTGCACTAAACAACTTTGGTGCTTTGGGTAGACACTAGTGCAAGGTCTCTACCTGCTTAACGGCAACAGCTGATGCAAATTGCTAATACATGCTAAACTTTTTGGGACTTCATCTGTGTGTGTATCGACCTAGCTATTATTGCTTTGTCTTTTCATTTTTTTCCTTGTTTCTGAAGTCTCAATAATCATACATTCATAAAGACATGCAAAATACACTACCTTGTCTGACGAGATTATCTGCAAAGCTGTTGCGAGCAACTGCAGGCTACGGCAGGGTTGTTTACGAGAAATGTAATTCTGCTTTCAACCAGTAGGAAGGAGATGCAGGAAACTGAAAGTGCCCCTGGCATGAAATTTGCATTTTTTGAGTTTTTTGGTCATATTTTTTAGTTTCCCCAGCCTGCCTATGTCCCCTAAGGGGTTAAAATGACTGATTAGTGCTTCCTTTGTCCCCTGGTATGTCTGCCTACATAGTGAAATTAGCACACAGAAATGGGCTGTTTTGCAGTTCGGCATATGACCTCACGTTTCGTCATATGTCGTCACTGAGTTCCAGCCAATTACCCCCTTCTCTGAACTACACCCTCCAAGTCCCTCCCCCCGCGGCGCGTATAACCTAAACGAGAGCTACGGTAAAAGGCAAACAACAAACCGACAGCATGGAGTCCAGACCGCATCGACACTGTCATCCCCTCTTCCTCCCCACTGAAAAGCTTGTGGATGGACTTTATTTATGCAGGGAATGTACCCAACCGTGGCAAACATTTATCTGACGAATGTTTTATTAACTTGGGACAATACAGCAGTGGATTCACAGATCGTCTTAAACGTCTACCAGGATCAATACCAACTCTCCTTGAACCAGCAAATATCCCTATACAAATAAGTACATTTCCGCAATAATGTCCTTCAGCTGTTATATACCAGTGTTTCCCAAACATGACGAATCTGTGGCGGTGCGCCACAGATTAAACTCCGACCGCCACAGATTCAAGACCGAACAAAAAAAAATCAACACTGACTGTCACATATTGCGTTTGCTTTTTTCTTTTTTACGCTATTTAAAACAAGCAGCGTATTCTTTCCCTGCTCTCTCTTCGTCTCTGTCACTCACTTCCCTCTCGCACACACACACACACATACACCCACACACACTCTCAGCCTCTCCCCTCCGTGCACAGCACGTCTGTCTGGATCACCTGTGCAAGACGTCCTCTACCTTTCTGGTTCCTCCTCAGGTGCCTCGCCGTCCGGATTAGATTCCGGATCAAATTGAAATGCCATTACATAGTTATAGTAGCCGATAACTGAGCCATTACTGTCGTGGTGAATCTAGAGACGTAATGAGGATGGATGGATGTGTGGATGGATGATCAAATATTTTATTTGGCCTGTAATTTGTAAACAGATTGTTCAACACACAATATAATAAGGCCTAAACCTAATTACATGTCATACATAATATTGGAATTTGGGCAATTTGTGGTGCGCAAATGCATGTCTGTCAATGTTTCATCAGATGCGGACTTTAGAGACTCAATGACAATAGAGGCGCATGGCTTGGGCTCCGCCCACCAAAACTCGGTCGTCCCGTGCTAATGCTAAAAGAAGGGCCACATAGTACAAATAGTAGGGGCTGCAATAAAACAACAAGGCTGAGTTACAGCTAACAATCCTTTGATACAGTATTAAGGTACTTGGAGTGTGACTAAAAAGGCCCCAAACGTCGCGGGGAATTTCAATCCAGGGACACTTTAAGTGTTGCTTTAAAGAAGGGGCAAAAGCAAATGAGATAGATTAGCAGTGCTTACCAACAATGTTAAATCTTTACATTTTTTAAATCAAAACTAAAAAAAGCATACGTCTCTCAACTCATTGACACTACTTGTCTAGAACTGTTCTGAGGCTAAGATTTCAGTATATTTTTCTGGTTTGGTCTGTCAGGTCTGATTGTACACATCAACTCCTTTGCTGCTTGGTTTCAGTCTCTCCTCTGTTCAATCACTTCTTATGCCAGCAAGCCAGGTCAGTCACCCACAAGTTGTCTTCAATGATAGCAACAGCTCAGTGAATAATCCAGTTTATGGAATTTATAAGGTGATCCAATTAATCGCCCCTATCTGTAAGGGAACCATGGTAAACACACACAGAAAGCTACAATCAAACGGGCTTACATGTTGCACGGTTTTTCGACCTGATTTGTCTTTATGTAAATACAGCTAAAAAGGTAAACCACACACCTTGGCTCAAATTGTATCTTCTTGCTGTCAAGATGCCCGAGCCATTAATCTAGTACATCAGGGCTTGTAAACACATATTCTTTGCCTAGGTATGGTTTCTTGACTGAAGCAAAAGTGTAAAATTTACAATGTATATCTGTAATGGTAATGCACTGTACAATTGAATCTGTATGGCCATTTGTCCCATTTTTAACCCCCCTCCATTACTGAACTTATCGGTTCAGCCGTTATACTTGTCATCTCCCACTTGTTATTCCTTCTGTTTGTATCTTTGTAAACCAAGTAAAAATGACATTTATTTGCCCTGATTAAATCCAATTACCTCCATTCTGGTTACGATGGTTTGAAGCGCTGTAATAGGCTGGGCACAGTCACATTATGATAGCAGCCATTTTTGGAGTCTTAATAAGAAAGTGGCAGAAAGACACTGAGGCATGTAATCCTTAATAATAGCATTCGTTAATTGCATGGGATCTAAACTCAGCGTTTCTGTTTAGTTTGGTTTAGTTTAGAGAAGTATGGACTTCTTTTTCAGATTTTTTTTTAGGTGTGAATCAACACAGAAAAGAATAATATATAGAATTTATGCTTTATGTTTTTACTTTATACTGGGTCCAATGCATCGGTATAGTCAGTGCCATATGTATGAACCCAACAAAACAATAACTCAGCTAAAGTAAAAAAATTCTTTACAAAATATTGTGTATATAAATGTGATTCAAGGATATAAGAATAGGTAAATATGTGCACAGTTATACCCTTTATTATAGTTTTGTGAACGATTTGTTCAAATATCTCAACAGGTATGATTACAGCCAGAAGTTATAGGAGCCCGAAAAATCACAGTTTTTCTATAGCAGAAATCTTAACATTAGCAGGTAAAAGTCACACATAGGTTTGCTGTTGCATGTTGTTTTTAATATAACATAAACTCACTGATCAATTTATTAGGTATACATACAATTCTTTCGGGTTAGAAAAATGTTACTTGGTCTCAGGCAGCATTTAGATGGTGAGATCAGAGTTGAATGGGAAAAACATGAAGGCATGACTTCTTCCATATAGCAAAGGTTCAGGGGTAATGGTCTAGACCTCTTCTGCCTCATGTCCACTGAGCAGTACGGCACAGGTTGGTGCAGTTCGGTTCGTTATTTTATGTTCCATTGTTTTCAGTAGAGCATTTCCACTGCCCGTTTGACTTTTGCTCGGCATATGAGGTTAAACCAAAACACCTAAAGCCTACTTTATACTTCTCCATCAGCAGGGGTGATGGAGACATGCCCTTTTGTTCTGTATAAAGCTACAGAGAGCACAAGCCTGTGATTGGTCACCATGCCACTTACTTTAAATTTGTCAACAGCACCACTATTTCCATGAAAAAAAACAGGCTGAAGATATCTAGCAGCAGCTATTGAGCAGATTGCAGAACATCTTGCGGAATAAGTCAGAAGATACATACATCTTTTCAACCCTTCACTGAAGTAGTACAAAGATGCATAGCAGACTTTTAATTAGTTGAAGGAAATTGTGGGAAATGTACGTTTGGAGGTAGTTTCCCCCTGTTTTCCGGGTGGGGGGAATTGCTTTGCAAGACTCACCAGACAACAGAGAAATCTGAAAGGAAAATGTCTCTGTCGATACTTGTATATGCCTGTGCAAGCCTACTGACGAAGAAGTGTAAACTAGCCATAACACACTATTATGTTCCGTGCTTGTTACAAGCATTGACGTTTTTCTGTGCCCCAATCAATGGACTGTGTTGTGTGATGCCAGTAGCTCCACCCTAACCGTACCATTGTCCTTTGGACCAACAATTGAAAGGAGCCTAGGACCGGTTCAATACTGGTCTGTTGTAATGGCTACTTTTACAATGGAAACAGACAAAATAGTGTACCAAACCGCACCGACCCATGCTTTACCACTCAGTTGAAACAAGGCATGTGGGTCCGCTAGTACCAATTGAGCCTTATTGAGGCAATGAAACAGCCTACCTGAGCATTGTTCCTAAGTATTTCCATTCCTTTATTACCTCTATATATACCCATCTACTGATGACTTCTTGCTCAATAGCACTCCATGTCACAAATAATCTCGAGCTGCTTTCTTGAACTTGACAATAAGTTCACTGTAGTCCAATGGCCTCCACCGTCACCAGATCATAGCTCTAAGAGATGTGTTGGAACAGGAGAAATGCATCATGGATGTGCAGACAACAAATATGCTGCAACTATATGATGCTATGATGTCAATGTGGATCAGAATATCTAAAGAATATTTCAGACACCTTGTTGAATCTATCTCATGACAGTTCTGAAGGTATAAAAGGGTCCAGCTGTGCACTGGTAAGTTGAACCTATTAAAGTAATTTGTGAGCACATTTTTCCTTAAGCTTTGCATAGACATGCTTTATTTTACAGTTGTTGTCAAGCTGTTATTTTGGCCCACAGATAAATCAAATGTCATTGTTTCAAATTGTGCCCGAAGCAGTTTGTATTAAATACCACATTTCAAAAGTCGTGCGCATGTTAAAGCATTTTTATGTGCCTGTAATTTGAGCGTAAATCCTCCTTTCAACCCGCTAACTCGCTTAGATCACCAGTATGTCAAATGGAAAGGTCCCATTTCATGACTGCATATCTGATTTGCTTTTAATTTGGAATTCAAATAAGCATTGATGCACACAGCAATCAGCTGTGATTAAAAGGGCTACCATGCCATGGAGATTAGCCTTCTATTATTCCAAAGCCTTACATAGCAGTCTCATAATTGTGGTAAAGATCCAAGCTGTTTCACTTTATAAATCTTACTCATATTTTTATTTAATGACTTTCAGATAACAGGGATTTTATTTTTTTTCACTTGTCTGGTTCTGTGTGCAAAAAGTCAAAAATCATTTTTCTTAGCTCTTTTATTTTCCTTGTATAATTTGTGTATGAATTATGAAAAGTCAAAATGTTAAAGGTTTCTCGGAACGGATTTTGTTTTAATTGCTTTGTGTTTAATATAGAAGCACTAGCCACTATTTAATTAAATGTTTGACATGAGCTTTCCCACAAACGCCAAACTACAATGCAAAAGGGGAGCTCCCTTAGTCCAAAGTTTCAGGAGTTCTGCCCAAACCAGACTTGTTCCTTCATTAGTAACCCATTCACTTTTTCACATATTTTCCAGCAGTGGAAAGCAGTTTATTTTCCTTACAACCACTGATATAGCTGTAATTTTAGGTGGCTAGAATGTAACTTTGAGCAACTCTGACATTTGTTTCTGGCAGCAAGCCGCCAAGTTGAAAAGGATCAAGACCTTTTGTCACAATATTTGCAAAACTGGCAGACCAACTGGCCTGCAGGTTCAAACTGTCATTAGGCACGTTTTAATCTACTTCCATTATAAGGTCTGAGTTTCAATATGCCGAAGACATGTGGTTAAATAGCAACAAAACTGAGTAAGAACTGGCTGTTCTTGTAGATTCTTGTGCTTTATAAGTGCGGTATGCATTTCTACGTCAGAACCTCATCATATTAATGCTGATATTAGTGTAGTGTGTGTGTGTGTATGTATATTTATATATATGTGTGTATATATATGTGTGTATATATGTGTATGTATATTTATATATGTGTGTATATATGTGTATGTATGTATATATATATATATATATATATATATATATATATATATATATATATATATATATATATATATTATTATTCAGCATATTATCAAAGTGTTTCAATTCTTCATGATCTCAAATCTTCATAAAAATATAGTAGCATTATGCTACTATATATATATATATATATATATATATATGAAGCTGAAGAAGAAACATTGAGATACCATCAAAAGTTTGCGACCTATAATTTCCACATTGTGGAGAATGTGGGAAAAATAGTGGCATTTGACAAAAAATGCAACACTAAAAAATATGGAATATTTTACAATTTGATTACTTGTGGATGTAACTCAAGTGTTTTCCCTTTTTAATCTGATGTTCACAGTAAGACTCAGTTAACGAAAAACAATTATTATCTAAATCTCTAAATATCTAAACAGAGTGAGGGGATAAGGTCTTCCTTTAGTATAAAGTTCTAGCATATGATTGCGGTACATTGACTCATTCCAGTGATATTTCTAGTCATTAAAGCTTCCTATAGTATCTGTGTGCGAATGTAGCTCAGAGTGAATTTTCCTAATGAAAAATGGAAAAAATCCCTGACATAGTTTCAGTTCCATTTAGGCTCTCATAACAGTGCACAAACTGTTTTAAAATATGTTCTCAGATTGGTTGGTCTTAATATTAGATTAAGTGTCTGAAATAAAGTTAATTTAATTCAATTAATTGCTGTGATAATGAAGGTTTTTGATCTTGCATTATTTCTCAGCACAGCCAGATAACCCAGCTATTCAGCAATAGTATGCAAATGGACCACAATGATTATCGGTGATGCTTGCTGAACTCAATTAGCAAGTATGATTGGCTGATAACTTTTCATTAGCATAAAGCTTAGGTGCAGATCATCTGACAGCTCAAGGCTCTGTATCATGACCACAGAAAGTCATCTTATTTAAATAATCTAAAAAATGGGTGTAAAATCAAATCGTCTGTCCTGTGTAAGGATGTAAACACCCATCAGTCAGTAGTAATGGGAGGATTTTCCTGTCACCGACAGCTTGATCAGGCATATTTATCATAATGATGGCCTATGTTTGCTGATTGAAAATGACTCCAGTTTTGTAGGAGGTGCCGTGTTGCTTTTGCTCAGCCTTATTAAAAAAGGGTAGTTTTTTTTTTTCTCACTAAGCAGAAGTTAATGAAGTCTCATCTTTTGTTGAGATAATTAGAGATACCTTCAGTTTTTGAAGCTGAAGAGCCTAGAAAATAGACTTGCAGGTAGGGTGACACATTTGGGTCTTTGACCAAAACCTTTTTTCTTACGTTAAACACTTTCCTATTCCTTGGCAATAGGCTTTGACTGGGGTGCGGTTTGAAAAAGTTAAGTCTTTAAGTGTATTAAATGACCTGTTTGCTTTTATTTAAAAACAGAAATGCAACTGTTGTTACTAAAGCTTCTAAATTGTTGCATTTCACTAAAATATAAAATATATGTATAGTAAATTGGACTATATAAAATGAATACTCCAATACCTTCCTGTGTCTCCAAAAAATTTGTATCAGCATTTTTTATGTTCTATGAGACTGATTTTTACTGGAGGTAAAGGGCATTTATTACTTCAATGTCAAAAATCTAGAATTATATTAACCAATCTGAAAGAAAGCATACAAGCAAATGGCATCTGATAAGGCAGCCAAAGGTTGTCATAACATGTTGACTTTACCTTTGAAATGCCAAACTTCGGCATCAGTCCATGAAAATTGTCTTACCAAGACAGAAGTAGTGATTAAAAAAGGATCTAGCTCGAATTTTTATTTAAGAAAGTGAAGATTCTTGTGTCAAATTGTCAGATGAGGATGAGATGGTCAGGAAAAAAATGTGAGTGCAGTAACTTGGATATTTAACAAACCATGATTTAAAAGTGCTCTGTGGTTAACTATAGAAAGCCGTTTGAGCATTTATTAAATATCTTTGATATCCAACCCAAGTCCATGTACTAGTCTCACACTTCGTCCTCACTAGTAAGACAATTTGCCACACTAGTATAATGACTAGGGTGCACTAGTATAACGACTGTGTCTTACTTGTCACGTTTTTTCCACTACTAGGTCCACTTTTGGACTACTAGTATGCAATCAAACCTTACTAGTAAACTACTGTGCAGCACTAGTGACACTACTAGACCCAACTAGTAGGCATGTGTCACGCACTAGTAGCCTTCTGGACCCTACAAGTAGCTCATAAATACCAACTAGTAGCACTAGTAAGGCATGTTGACCTCACTAGAGGTACTGGTAAGAGACAAAATGTCCACTAGTAGTACTAGTGGAGTGGTTTCTTTCTTACTAGTACTACTAGTAACAACGAAGATGCTCACTAGTAGTACTAGTGAAAGCTAAAATATCCACTAGTGGTACTAGTGAGGATGTGTTTTACCTTACTAGTAAAACTAGTAAAAGCCAAACAGTCCACTAGTAGCACTAGTGAGACTTTTATCATATTAAAAGTACTACAAGAAAGGGCCAACATGTCTGCTAGTGCTACTAATGAGGCATGTTTTACTTTACTAGTACTACTAGTAAGGGCCAAAATGTGCACTAGTAGCACTAGTAAGTGGCAAAATATCCACTAGGAGCAAAAGTAGGGGACTTGTACACCTTACTAGTAGTACTAGTTACATCAAAAATGCTCACTAGTGTTACTAGAAGCAAGGTTTTGTTTTTTACTAGTGTAATTGCATTGGCTACATCTTACTAGTGAGGCAAAACTTTGCACAAGTTGACATCTGTATGCTACTAGTACTACTAATGCAGAACTAGATGTTAACTAGTAGAAATGTATGATGTCACTAGTAGCACTAGTGGTACAGAATTGTTAACTAGTGCACAGTTTTGCCTCACTAGTAAGATGTAGCTGTCCTACTAGTATGCCAAAGTTGTCCTACCAGTGTGCAGAAATGTCTCACATGTTTCAGAAATGTTGCACTAGTGGTGTGCTAGTTGCGAACTAGTGATGTGCAGATGAGCACTAGTACAGCCAAAGCCTTTACATGTGACATTCAGAAGCTCACTAGTGAGACAAACTTTCTTCTACTAGTCACACTAGTAAAAAACAAAACCGTGCCACTAGTAACACTAGTGAACATTTTTGATCTCACTAGTACTACTAGTAAGGTGTAAAAGTCCCCTACTTGTGCTACTAGTGGATATTTTGCCACTTACTAGTGCTACTAGTACACATTTTGGCCCTTACTAGTAGTACTAGTAGACATGTTGCCCTCTTCTAGTGGTACTAGTGAGATCAAAAAAGTCTCACTAGTACTACTAGTATACTTTTTGGCCTTTACTAGTGGTACTAGTAAAACCATAATATTGTGTGTTACTAATGTCCACTAGTGTGACTAGTGGACATTCTAGCCTTTACTAGTAAACATGTAAGTTGCAACATGCAGCCACTAGTGTCACTAGTAGGACTAGTGGACTGCATGCAGATGAAGAAGGTGGGACATGGATTTTGATTGGTGGATGTTCAAACTGTGTGCTTAAAGCCTTAAAGTGGCCACTCTGGATACTAAAGTGTTTAACACCAGTCATACTGAAAGATGTGCCACCTTTTTTTGGTAACTTAATCAGAACTATTTTATTCAGATATACCAATAAAATAGCCCATGTGGCATTCTGGACATTGTAGTGGCGAAGATATGCACAGAATTACTAATGTAATAGTTTGTGTCGTTCCCTCCATAGTCCCTCATTTATTATTTTTCTGGTTCATAACAGTATGTTATTGTCATTTGGTAGCCACTAGTGCTACTAGTGGCCTCAAAATGCCCACCAGTGGTACTAGTGGTCGTTAAGTGCCCACTAGTGCTACTAGTGGCCTCTAAGCTTTGCGCCACTAGTGCTACTAGTGGCCGCTATGTGCCCACTAGTGGTACTAGTGGCCGCTATGTGCCCACTAGTGGTACTAGTGGCGTTAAGTGCCCACTAGTGGTACTAGTGGCTTCTAAGCTTAGTGCTACTAGTGCTACTAGTGGCCGCTATGTGCCCACTAGTGGTACTAGTGGCCGCTATGTGCCCACTAGTGGTACTAGTGGCGTTAAGTGCCCACTAGTGGTACTAGTGGCTTCTAAGCTTAGTGCTACTAGTGCTACTAGTGGCCGCTATGTGCCTACTAGTGCTACTAGTGGCCGCTATGTGCCTACTAGTGGTACTAGTGGCCGTTAAGTGCCCACTAGTTCTACTAGTGGCCTCAAAATGACCACTAGTGCTACTAGTGGCCTCTAAGCTTTGCGCCACTAGTGCTACTAGTGGCCTCTAAGCTTTGCGGCACTAGGGCTACTAGTGTCCTCAAAATGCCCACTAGTGGTACTAGTGGCCTCTAAATCCCCACTAGTGGTACTAGTGGCCTCTAAATGCCCACTAGTGCTACTAGTGGCCTCTAAATGCCCACTAGTTCTACTAGTAGCCTCAAAATGCCCACTAGTGGTACTAGTGATCGTTAAGTGCCCACTAGTGCTACTAGTGGCCTCAAAATGCCCACTAGTGCTACTAGTGGCCTCTAAGCTTTGCGCCACTAGTGCTACTAGTGGCCGCTATGCGGCTACTAGTGGTACTAGTGGCCGCTATGTGCCTGCTAGTGGTACTAGTGGTTGTTAATTCAATTCAATTCAGTTTATTTATATAGCGCCAATTCACAACAGATGTCATCTCAAGGCACTTAACAAGAAGTCATTTCAATACATTTAGGCAAACATTCCAATCAGTTAAAAAGTTTCCTATTTAAGGAATCCCAGCAGATTGCGTCAGTCATTGTCGTGAGGTTGGGCCCCGTTGATGCAGACTTTCCAACCACAGCAATCCTTCAGCAATCCCTCATACTGAGCAAGCATGTAGCGACGGTGGAGAGGAAAAACTCCCCTTTAACAGGAGGAAACCTCCAACAGAACCAGGCTCAGTGAGAGCGGCCATCTGCCACGACCGTCTGGGGGTTTGAGAAGACAGAGCAGAAACACAGAAGGAACAGAATATTTGATATAAGAGAACTTTCTATGTTACAGAAAGTAAAAAGTTGATAACAGGACACAGTGGATGTTCAGTTACTGCGAGGATCATCCCAGTCGATGCCCCCCGTCCAACAGGGCATTGCAGCCAAGCAGGATACCAGACCAGGTATATCTTCTATGGAGAGAAAAACACTGAGAGAAAAGTGCCCACTAGTTCTACTAGTGGCCTCAAAATGCCCACTAGTGGTACTAGTGGCCGTTAAGTACCCACTAGTGCTACTAGTGGCCTCAAAATGCCCACTAGTGCTACTAGTGGCCTCTAAGCTTTGCGCCACTAGTGCTACCAGTGGCCGCTATGTGGCTACTAGTGATACTATTGCCCGTTAAGTGCCCACTAGTTCTACTAGTGGCCTCAAAATGCCCACTAGTGCTACTAGTGGCCGTTAAGTGCCCACTAGTGGCCTCAAAATGCCCACTAGTGCTACTAGTGGCTGCTAAGTGAAGCATAGGCATACACTTGAATCTGAATGTCAAATTCATTATATAATTGACAAACAACCATTGTAGGTTATGTAAAAACGTAAGACTACCAGTTACAGTTACAATTTCTCTTTCCCAATCAGCACTAGCTGTTATTTGCTGTCGCAGCTTAAACTTCCTCATGATGAGAAAGAGATGCCTATAACATAATCATTAATAATTTTCCCCCAGAGATATATTAGAATGACTCAATTCATCATCTATATAGTATATATATATAATAGTTATTTTTAATTATATTATTAATTATCATTGCTGTTATTGCCAACAACAACAGTGAAAGTTCATCAGGCTTTAAAGGGTTAAATTTTGGCTGGGTGCAATTCTCTCTGAAGAGCCAATAGCAAGAAGTACAGTAGTTTACTAGTAAGGTTTGATTGCATACTAGTAGTCCAAAAGTGGCACTAGTAGTGGAAAAAACGTGACAAGTAAGACACAGTCGTTATACTAGTGTGCCAAATTGTCTTACTAGTGAGGATGAAGTGTGTAGTAGTACATAGATTTGAAGTTGGATATCAAAGATATCTAATAAATGCTCAAATGGCTTTCCATTGTTAACCACATCTTGACTTGTCCTGTCCAAAAGTGTCTCTTTTTTACATAACCAGTCTGTGTTTTACTAATGAGGGTTTTACCAGATCACAGTAATGTTGTTGTCAAATTGTTATTACAAGTACCATATTTGTCAAGCCACTCAGACTGTAATAAAAAAAAGAAAATACATTTTACAAAGGCACTTAAAGTATATATATATACAGTTGCTTAATCCACAAAATGTAATTTGAGGGTAGTGAAAAAAGCAAGTTTAATGTACCCCAGTACAAAGTATAATATACACTTAATGTTCATTGCACTGAAAGTGTGTAGTCATGCTCATGTTGCAATTTATGTACACGGACGTTCCCTTAATCTTGTTAGACTGTAGGGTCCTGTATTATTTGATGAATTATTCATTTTAACTTAAATATATTCCAAGCTTTTATTGTATTACATTTCCTTAGGGACCACAGTTTTAAAATGTCCACACTCTTAGAGCCATACTAAAAATTATATATTGTAAGGTTTAGGAAATGGGACCTGAATTCCTTTAATCTCGTTTGAAATGGTCCTACAGGAGTGTCCGTGCAAAGTTCACAACAAGGGAGAGTATATTCTATTTTCAACCACCTCATTAACTTTTTCACTGTAATTAATGGCAGGATGTGCTCACAGAGGAGCTGTCATGTCTATTAAAGCACATGATATGTCTGCGAATGGACGGAGTGACTGACTACTGGCTTCAAATAGGCTTTTACCTAGCATATTTTATATTAGCACTGCCGAGAGACACTTTTAAACATATCTGTGGGTAACAGCCGCTATTTGCATACAGATGGTGAAGATCGGTTGTGTAGAGGACATAAAATGTCATCAGATCGCATCACCAAGCAGTTGGACGTTAAACCGTGAGGGTTTCTTCCGAAAAGGGGAGATAGGAAAATAAAGTGTTGATCGTTTGCATGTTGAGTAATATTTTGCTAGAAGCTGTGAAGAGCATTGATTTAACTGTTATCCTGGCTGTGTGACCCACGAGCTGCATGCAGCATTACTAACACCTTGAGAAATTACAGCTACTGATGATTAGAAACAATCACTAATAGTATGACCATGTATGACTAATGCATTTTCAGTCTCGTTTCTGACGCTGTAGTGCTAAGTGTTTCGGTAATGCAAATTTGCGGTTCTCGAAATAAATCTTAGGATAAAGTGTTTAGAAAGTAATTTTGATTACAAAATATATTTGTATGGGAGTGATGGTAGAAAAAATGCATTAAAACAAATATATGAAATGAATACCATAATTGCAAAATTGGTGAATAAATTCCACCGAGACATACTTGTAATGCAGCAAATGGGGACTAATTCATGGCTGGGTGAGAGGTAAGTGTCATGGGTTGTCTGGTGACATCTTTGTATCATTGGGAGAACTCTTTAAGCCTCTAGTTCTGGGATAGCTACAATTTAAAGGGTGTCCTCAATGTGTTTTTGGGATGGTCGTTCAGGGTGATGTGCAGCTTTTTCTTTACCAGGGTGCATCTTGCTTTGGGATGTTCAGAGGCTTTGGTGTCAGGTAGGGTTGGGCTATGTCCCCCAAATTGGCAGTTGACGATGTTTACAGTAAAACATCGCGATGGACGATGATATCGTTGCCTCGGGGAGTTATTTTTTACTAAAGAAATATTTTTTACAAAGTAGCAAAAACCTTAATTTCATAATTTAATTCAGTTTTAGCCTTTGTAAACTGTACTTTCGTTATTTTACTACACTAATACATTATAAGTTGTAATAGGTTGTACGTTTCAACTTGTAATACATTTTACGCAGCTGCGTGACTCACTGAAATAAATAATGAAGTGGCCACTTAAATGACACCCACTGTACTCACCTGGGCGTTTTAATACGTGACACTCGGTTGCACATAAGGGGAAAAAAAGAGACTGATGAACCGAGCAGTAAAGCACAACAATGTATTTTCGTGTTGGACCAGTCGCTGATGCCAAAAAGTAAAAAAAAAAGAAATAAAACTTGATGTCCGGAGTGACCCATAAGGAAGGCGGTAAGGATCCACCTACTACTCCTGGTCGTTCTCCTCCCAGGTAACAGCCTGTGCGGGGGTCCTCGCTCGCTTCTCAAAACAGAGGTGAAACGGTACTCACAGGCGAGGCAGATCTGCCTCGCGCTGCCTGTCTGCGCTCGCATATTTGCTAGAGACATGTGCGCAAGTCATCGCTCGAGGGAAAACAAATGCGAACAAAACACACCAAATCCACACAAACAAACCATGCTAATAAATACAAAAATATAAGAATATTTCCCACTGTGCAACACATACGCATTAGTTAGCCTATATTCTCAATTTTTACAGAGCAGTCCCTGCAAAGGTTTTCGTTAAACTATAGAAGAGACTATAGGATTATGTGTGTGTCTGACAGGGTGGGGGGCGTGCCATCACGATGGTGGCTCTCCATCGTGATGTCGGTCAGCCATCACGATGGACGATGGCATCGTCCATCGACACAACCCTAGTGTCAGGTATTGTGTTTGAAGGTTGCCGTGTGCAATGGTTGGAAAAATCTTGGTGGCGCAACTTCAGGGAGAGACCATGATTGTTTTTGCTGTGGCCAAGTTTGGCACCATGGTTTCCAGGGGTGCCCATTCAGGGTGGGGTGGCAATCTGACCGAGGTCATGGTTACAGCCGGGGCAATGGTTGATTTTGCAGGAGCTTGCAAATCCTGGCCCTTGTCACCCCTGTTTCTTGTGCCTGTGTTCATCCTGCGCTGCAGCAGTTTCTTTCTATATATGTTTTCTTTTCTGGCTTTTTTTTGCACTTGTCATGTCCTGTGCCATTTGTTTCAAGGACCACATACGACCTGTTGTAGCTTTACTTCAATAAAGTAAAGTAAGTAAAAGTAAATAATGCAACGGAAGGATCATTTCCACATTTGTGGAACAACTTTGATACTGGCGTTGTGGAGCAACCGGACAGAACATACTCTTTGCCGAAGCGGCCAGAACATGAAGCAAAACATTAATTTCCCCAACATAGAGCAGCCCGTACAATGCTTTTTTTTTTAGCTGTTTTGCAATGATACAGCTGCAATGCTTCAAGGTCATTGATAGTGCTTAAAATATATGTAGTGTAAAAGTTTAAAAAGTTGGTTCCACTTAAAAAAAAAAAACCCATCTTAACATCTAAAATAATCTTTCTTTTGACCTTGAGCAATCAGTGAAGTGTTTCTCTTTTTTTTTTTTTTTTACATATATGCAAAACCTAAAAACTAATAGAACAGTCACAGTCTCTCTAGAGTAATGATCTATGGACAGAGATAATCAAAGTAGAGAGCTCTTTGAGAATGCACTGCATCAGTCACATTATGTAAATGATGAACGGAGGCATCTGCTGTGAAGTGAAGCCAATACAGCAGTGCCTTAAGGTGCAATATTACTGATGGTTGCTATGTGTTCAGGCTTTTAGTACATCTCTGGCTTCAATGTACAACCCATTTAAAAAATGGCAACTTCTCACATAAAATGCCAAGACTATAGATGTTTTCCAAAAGTCCTTGTGGGGTTTTTTTTCTTGTTTTTTTTTGTTCTTTTGTTCTCTTGACTGGTGGTCTAAGGATAACCTTATATAATCTCAGAAGTTATTTTTCAGTGACATGTCCAATGTTATTCTTGTATTCTTTCTCCACCATCTATTCCAAATGTGGTCACTCCTTATACACTCCTGTTTATAAGAACTGAAATGAAAATCAGTGGGAAGAATTTCAAATGAAAATTAAGCATTCTTTACGACTGTGTTCATTGTGTGCTGTGTTTTAAAAAAAAACTTAAGATGCTCAGTATCTGCCGATTTTTCCATACAGCAAATCTAAAATAAAGAAAATGCAGCTTGGGAAGCTGAAATATCTAGGCGCAGTGCTACTTGACACGCTATTGCCTGACGTTTGCAAAACAATTAATCCATGAGCAACTTCTATTTTCCGTTGCACTGATTGGTTGCACTCCCAAGAGCAGAGATCATGTAGACTATATTTTAGCCTTTGCAGTAGTGCTAATATAGTGTGCAATAATCCATATTAAGGTATGTTTGGTGTTTTAATTATTCAAATATGCAGTTATAAGCGTTTTTTTAGAGAAGTCTCAAATATTTGTGGATTTCAGCTTTTTGCAGGCGGCTGTGGTCCTACAAACACCGGGGATTCACTTTATTTGTTGGTTTTCATAGATGAACTTTAGGCTTTGAAAATTTTTTTCAGATTTGTTTGTTTTGTTTTTTTACTCTTTTGTTTTATCGTTTGTACGGTTGCATTATCAATTGATGTAAATAGTAGAAAAAACACTTTCTACTACATGGCTGGTTCCTGAAATTGGCATCTGGAGGTGAAAGCTTAACAAAATCGGTGATCGGAAATTGGCAGCCAAATCTCTGATTGGTACATCCCTATATAAAAAGGTACATTGGCATTCACTAAAATGTTTGATCATGAATAAAAGGCTGCTTTAGGTTTTCATGAGAACAGAAAGTGTGTTTCTTTTTTAAAGTGGCCTTTAAGCAAAGCAAATGTTAGCTTTGTAATTTTGTCTATCTAGCAATCTATACTACTCCCCCTTGCGTTTCATGCTTAAATAAGTATTTAATGAATAATAAAAGGTTTTCTTTTTTCAGTCTCTACTTCAGCCATCAAATAAACACAAGAAGCTTATATAAAAATAGGTATGCAATTAGCTGCAAATATTGAGTACCAGTTCTTTCTAAGCTTATAGGTGCAAAGCAAGGAAATACATTTAAGCATTAGTCCAGCATTGGACCTATAAACTATATTGGCATGTTCACAGCTGCAGAAAATTGAGTAAGGTCTGCTGAGGGGAGCCTGTGCGGGTGCAGACAGGATAGTGGTAATAGGCTGTCTGAGTGCTTGGAAGATGCAGAGAGCTGGAGGAATGGAGTTCTAATGGAATATCCAAAGGTGTTCAATGACAGTTAACCTTTCCGGCTAATGATTGGGGTCACAGGGAATGTGTATCGCACCCTCAGATACCGTTTAGTCAGCAATGGAGATATATATGGGTGATGAATATTGTATGACCTGAAAATACCGGCGGTCCCACAGCTCTACTGCCGAACCAGTTCTTTTATTCCTCTTCAAGGTCAGTTATTTGGGGCAGTGGAAAACCCCTGCCCTGTATCCACAGCATTAAACAGTTGACCTTCCATTAAGCTCAAAGATCCTTAATCCCACACAAGTGAAGCAGAATGTAAGAGATTTAGAGATAATACACGTGAAAGAGCCAATTCCCATCATTATGTGATCCTGTTTTTAATGAGGGTTTAGCGTGGGTGAGGACAAGGCTCTCTTGAAGCTATCCCTGCAGCAGATGTCTGCTCACCTGCCAGTGTTGGTTACACAAGTGTTGCATCTTAATGCCGCTTTATTGCCTGCTCATGAAACTCTGATGCAATCCACTTAAGGGGCATCCCAACTGTCCTTCTTTTTTCTCCTTTGTGATTTTCTGCACATCCTGAGGCATTTTTATTTGCTATATTAGACAATCAGGTTTGCATTTAAGTACAGCAAATTGCAACAGTTCACATATCCATTCCTCACTGAACCTTTCTGTATTTTGTCAGATTTTGATGATAAACTCCAATGCATTTTATTTGGATTTCATTTGACCAACACAAATCACCACATAATTGTGAAGTAGAAGGAAAAAGATGTAGTTTTTATAATTTTATTTTACAAATGGAAAATCTGAAAAGTGTAGCGTTCATAGATGTTCAGTGACCGTCAGTCAATATTTTGTAGAAACACCTTTGGTTGTATGATGGAAAGTTAGAGTACTTTAGACATGCATCTTTAAATAACCGTTTGCTGAATATCCTGTGCTGGATATATATATATTTATATATATATATATATATATATATATATTGGATGAAAGTACAGTTTTAAGTGTGACTTTCCAAGATTGGCACACACATTATTGCACAACAATTTCTTCCTGGAAATAAAGTTAAATTAAGCAGAGGCACAGGATCTCTGTGAGTGGCATTAATAATTTGCCTCTAAAAGCTTCATGCCACTTAAGTTATTAACATTTAATTCAGCAGCGTCAGAGTGGATTAACCTATCAGCCAATGTACTGCAGGAGACATACTTAGTACATCTAATTTCTAGTGTTCCTGCAGTCGATTATACCTCCTCTGTCTGTTTGCAGAAATGCTGATCTGCTGTGGAGATTTGATGTGTTTTATGCTTATAAGGGCAAATGTACAAAAGTAGATTGTGATCTTTTTCTTTTGCTGTCGATTTAGGACCTCATTGTCTTTCAGTCCTTCCACTAAACCACATTTTCAGAAAAGTTGCTAACTTTCTAAAAGAAGGTCTTGCAGTTTTTTAAAGGGGAAGTTTTCCCTTGGAATAATGGCTGTACACTTGGGCCTCAATGCATAGCCTGTCTACTGACAAAAGCAGTAATGGTAATGCCTCCAGCTTCAGCTTGAGTTCATAAAGTTGATATTTACATGATGAATTATCCATTGAGATGGAGGAAGAAGTCTAGTCAGATATTGTTGAGAGATAGTAGCTTAAAGACCCAACAAACCAGCACTCTACTTGTGGATTTAAAAGGTGCTCTGTAGTGTTTCCAGTCTGCCTGTAATTAAACACTGCAATGTATGACCGCTTGTGACAATCACTGTTTTTAGACACATTGATTTGTGCAGGTTGCATTTTGGCTGTTTTTAGCAGAGGTGTCATGCCCGTATGTTAGCTTCTGTCAGGTGGCTGGTGGTTGTGTGTTGCGAGTTCTGGCCCATGTCTACCTTGTTCCTCTTGTTGATGTTCACCCAGCACTGCAGGATTTTTTGTCCACATGCTCGACTTTGGTTGTCTGCTGTGGGACTTAGTTGGATTTCCCTGATTCCCTCACCACTTCTCTTTTTATCTCTATGCATTTTCATCTGTGTTTTTTTTCGTCCATCCATAATTTATGCCGTCTATCCCTTGCTGGGTTGCACAGGGGCTGGGGCCTATCATCGAGCGGGAGGCAGGGTACACCCTGGAGCGGGAGGCAGGGTACACCCTGGACAGGTAGCCATTCCATCACAGGGCAACACAGAGACATACAGGATAAACAACAATGCACACACACACACTCATACCTACAGCCAATTTAGAAAGACCAATTAACCTAACAGTCATGTTTTTGGAATGTGGAAGGAAGGCGGAGCACTTGGAGGGAACCAACACATGCACAGGGAGAACTTGCAAACTCCATGCAGAAAGAACCCAGGCCGGTATTTGAATCCAGGTCCTTCCAATTGCAAGGCAACATGTTGTTCTAACAACTGTCCCACTGATCAGCCATTTTTCTTCTTGTGTCCTGTGCAATTTGTTGCCAGGACTAGATATGACTTATCATTCCAACAGAGGATCATCACATGGTCCCGTCGGTCTATATTCTGATAATATATATGTACACATAGTTTCTGTTTTGGTTCTGAGGAGCATTGTTACTGTAATGTGCAGAGGCATCAGCACTTCCATTTGCAAGTGGTTGTGTAACAATGCAGAGGATGTGTGCTGCCAGGTTCTCTGGGCACAAGCTCATCACACATGGACAGAAAGACAGATGAGGTCTGTTGTTTAGATATGTCTTTGGTTTATTATGAATTTAACAGCTTTTTTTCTGTATATCAATGTCACCGATTCCTTTTACAAAAAAGGTGCCAACTGGCATTTATAAACCTTTTTCTCAGTGGGATCAATAAATGCCAAGTCATGATATTATAATCCGTCATTTTGTGATAGCAGTTATTAATGGTGTTTAAAAAGAGCCGTAAGGTACAGGTGTCAATGTTGCTCAATGTTGTGTATCAGACATCATTTGTTAATGCAACATTAAACCTTGCATGGCAGAAAACTAAGAGAAATTACTAGCTTATATTACCTAACTGTGGTTGCATAATTACATCCATCTGGAGGATGTGTTTTTATTTGTTGTGTCTTGAGTAACATGGATTGGTTATGATTAATTTCTGTTTTTTTGAGCTGTTGTAATACTTTCTATCTTGCCAACAGGAATGGGCCAGTGTGCAATTATTGCTGTTTATTGATGTATAATAGATTGTAGTTGCTTTTATGTAAAAAATAAAAACAACATTTGTGGGGCTGTTACAATAATAGAGGGAAGTCGGTCTTCATTGGTACGGTCTTCATTGGTACAGACAGAGCATTTGCATACTGGAGCATAGTTTTAAGCAAAGTTAAAGCTGCATATATTTTTACACCATAGAAAGGCAAGGCAGATACTCAATAGTGTGACACTAGGATCCCAATCTAAAACTGTAATCTTTGTCAGGCCTAAGCAAAAGGATGAAAGAAAAAAGTTGAGCAAAACGATTCTACTAAGGAAGTTACCGGTGGTTACTTTCTTATTTGAAGATTTTTCTTATTAAATTACACTTTGAGTAAAGTGCCATCAAAGCTTGCTACTGTCACTATAACTAAATCGATGATTTGCATGTACAGTGGGGTAAAAAAAGTATTTTGTCGTTTTGGAAATCAACATATTAGTTTGTCACTGTTTGTTTATTTATGTTGTTAGAGGCTGATTAAAAAAAGATGCATTCTGCATTGGTTTTATATTCTCAATTAATTTCATAAACACTCTATTCTCGTGTGTTTCTAGGGTTTTCCTTCGGGCTATTAGCCAGTATGCAGTTGTGTTAAACAAGAAATTTCTGGATCAAGCCAACTTTGAGCTACAGGTAAGCACTGTACTGATATTTATAGTCTCTTTTTAAGTTTAAATTACTTTGCATCAGCTTCACAAGCTTCAAATAATGATGCCTTTTTTCATGTCAACACTGTAAGTGACATTTGAAGCACTATAAAAATTGCAGAATGAGAGGGAGAGAGGGAGAGAACATCAATTACATTATAATAGCCTGCAATTTTTATGTCCATTGCTGAATATTTTACCTGCTCCCCTTTGAATAGAGCAGCAGTTTCTTTTTTTTTCATTTTATTATCTGACACATGGAAGAATGTTGTCAACAGCTAAACTACGGCATCAAAACGATGCCAGCTAAAAATGAAACTGAAAATTAATGTTTGCATTGAAAAATATAAATGAAACTGAAAATATTGACTTTAAATCAGAAATAAATGTAGTGAAATGAATTTGTGTATTGGAAGTCAAACAAAGATTAAAAGTGAGAAAAATTTAAACGAAACTCAAAATATATACTTTTAAACAAATAGCTTACAATCAAGTTTTCACACTTTCATCTTTTTTTCAATGCTACAGTTTTTTTCAGTGCTGCTGCTGTTCAGCCTCATTCCTCTGTCACTCTTTTCACGTCGTGCACGCGCATGAGGGGAGAATGTCAGAGCTGGATGTCACTTCTTTTCAGTTGTCAGTGAGTCGGACTGTTTTAAGACTAGTTTTCTAAACCAGCAAATAAAGCTCACTTGTATTTCTTTTATATATCTTTAATTCTAAAATATCTTTGCATCACAGCAAAATCCATAGCTACAACTCTCTGTAATGTTTCTTTTGATATAATGTTAAAATGAGTTACTGCTTTCTTCCTTTCTCCGGATGCACTGTTTAAGTATACAGAAAGGGACACTATTGACCTGACTTATGCGGTGACCTGGTGGGTAAAGACTCTGCTTTATGAACCTGAAGTTATGGGTTCAAATCTACCCTAGAGCTCTTTTTTTGATATACAGTGGCTTCCAAAAGTATTCGGCCCCCTTGAACTTTTCCACATTTTGTCACATTACAGCCACAAACATGAATCAATTTTATTGGAATTCCACGTGAAAGACCAATACAAAGTGGTGTACACGTGAGAAGTGGAACGCAAATCATACATGATTCCAAACATTTTTTACAAATAAATAACTGAAAAGTGGGGTGTGCGTAATTATTCAGCCCCCTTTGGTCTGAGTGCAGTCAGTTGCCCATAGACATTGTCTGAAGAGTGCCAATGACTAAACAGAGTGCACGTGTGTGTAATCTAATGTCAGTACAAATACAGCTGCCCTGTGACGGCCTCAGAGGTTGTCCAAGAGAATGTTGGGAGAAACAACACCATGAAGTCCAAAGAACACACCAGGCAGGTCAGGAATAAAGTTACTGAGAAATTTAAAGCAGGCTAGGCTACAAAAAGATTTCCCAAGCCTTGAACAACCCACGGAGCACTGTTCAAGCGATAATTCAGAAATGGAAGGAGTATGGCACAACTGTAAACCTACCAAGACAAGGCCGTCCACCTAAACTCACAGGCCGAACAAGGAGAGCGCTAATCAGAAATGCAGCCAAGAGGCCCATGGTGACTCTGGACGAGCTGCAGAGATCTACAGCTCAGGTGGGGGAATCTGTCCATAGGACAACTATTAGTGGTGCACTGCGCAAAGTTGGCCTTTATGGAAGAGTGGCAAGAAAAAAAGCCATTGTTAAAAGAAAACCATAAGAAGTCCCATTTGCAGTTTGCCACAAGCCATGTGGGAGACACAGCAAACATGTGGAAGAAGGTGCTCTGGTCAGATGAGACCAAAACGCAAAACGCTATGTGTGGCGGAAAACTAACACTGCACATCACTCTGAACACACCATCCCCACTGTCAAATATGGTGGTGGCAGCATCATGCTCTGGGGGTGCTTCTCTTCAGCAAGGACAGGGAAGCTGGTCAGAGTTGATGGGAAGATGGCTGGAGCCAAATACAGGGCAATCATGGAAGAAAACCTCTTGGAGTCTGCAAAAGACTTGAGACTGGGGCGAAGGTTCACCTTCCAGCAGGACAACGACCCTAAACATAAAGCCAGGGCAACAATGGAATGGTTTAAAACAAAACATATCCATGTGTTAGAATGGCCCAGTCAAAGTCCAGATCTAAATCCAATCAAGAATCTGTGGCAAGATCTGAAAACTGCTGTTCACAAACGTAGTATTGACTCAAGGGGCTGAATAATTACGCACACCCCACTTTTCAGTTATTTATTTGTAAAAAAAAATTGGAATCATGTATGATTTTCGTTCCACTTCTCACGTGTACACCACTTTGTATTGGTCTTTCACGTGGAATTCCAATAAAATTGATTCATGTTTGTGGCTGTAATGTGACAAAATGTGGAAAAGTTCAAGGGGGCCGAATACTTTCAGCTGTGTGTATATATATATATATATATATATTTATTTTTTTTTGGCAACATTTATTTATTAGTTTTACAATTTTACATAATGCACCATGTATATAAATGAGATATTTATATGTATATTTAACCAAATATAACAGTATAATAAAATTTTCTCAGTATAACACTATAATGAAGACATCAAAAAAGCACTTGTCTACTAAGCCAAAAATATAATGTAGTTGAACCCATGACATCTAGTTCATAAGGCAGAGTCTTTACCCACCAGGTCACCACATGAATCAGGTCAACAGTGTCCCTTTCTGTATATTTAAACAGTGCATCTGGAGAATGGAAGCAAACGGTAACTCGTTATAATGTTATATCAAAAAAATAACATTACAGAGAGTTGTGGCTATGGATTTAGCTGTAATGCAAGGATATTTTAGAATTAAAGATATATAAAAGAAATACAGGTGCGCTTTATTTGCTGGTTTAGAAAACGAGTCTTAAAACAGTCCGACTCACTGACAACTGAAAGCAAGTGACATCTGGCTCTGAAGCCCACTCATGTGCGTGCACGATGTGAAAAGAGTGACAGAGGAATGAAGCTGAAAGGCAGCAGCACTGAAGACACGGTGGCATTGAGAAAAAGATTGACATTGTTTAAAAAAATTATGAAAGTGTGAAAATCTGATTGTGAGTTATTTGTTTAAATGTATATAATTTGAGTTTCACTTAAACTTTTATCTCTTTCAATTTTTGTTTCCCTTTCAATACAGACATTTTTACTGTATTTATTTCTGATTCAATCTTAATGTATTCAGTTACAATGTTATTTTTCGATGCCAATATTTATTTTAATACGAATATTTCTTTTCAATATCATTTAAAGCTGGCATTGTTTTGATACCACACTAAACTCCTCACAGCTTTCAACGTCTTTATGGAGTGAATAATGTAGGTTTTTTTAATGTGACTCAGCAATTAAAGCTGTCTTTGTGGTGAAAGAAAAAGATTAAATCTCAATTTCTCTGGACCGAATCAAGTGTTTTCATCCAGGGGTCCTCTCCAGTCTGGGAGTTCTTTCTAGATCTGGAAAACTATGGAAGCCTTCTATTCCCAGACTTTATTCCACATCCCATTGAGTAAATCCAACCATCCAACCATATTTTATTCATTTATCCATCATCCATCTTTTATCCATCCATCCATCTTTTAACCATCCATCCATCCATCCATCCATTTTCAGTTAATACACTTCTTGTTGGATTTGTAACCGTGCACTTTATATTTATTCCTTATTCAGAGCATTTATTTCATTTTACATTTAAAAAGAGTCACATAGAAATGAATAAACCTAGATTCCCTTGATGGAAAATATCCTGTGGGTGACATTGACCTAAATCAACAACCTCTACATCCACTGGGACAGCTCCCCAGTTACAAACTGTAACCATCTCATCTACAGTTTTGATTTAAAGAAACTATAAAGCTCTGCTGCCCACACTGTCTAGCACTGAATAATATTGTTGTAAAACTGGCTTTGAGCTGTGAGTGAAACACTGTCTTATTCCCTGTCCACCTGTCTCTGTCTTAATCTGGGTTAGCTGTGGAACAACTACTTCCACTTGGCCGTGGCTTTCCTCACCCAGGAGTCCTTGCAGCTGGAAAACTTCTCGAGCGACAAAAGATCCAAGATCTTCCACAAGTAAGCTTGGCCTCACCCTTAAATCATCAGGACATTCTTGTGTTACCCTGCTATAGTTTAGACTCAATTCTTAGTGCAACCACATCAAAGCCTGCAGGGATATCAAACACCCCACAGCTTCTGTAAAGGCTGTTCTGGTTGTTTTTCCCCTCTGATCATAGCACAGCAGACTCATAGTACAGCAGACTCATTGCTGCTGTAGGGTGTATTGTGATTACATTTTGTACCTAAATATCTCTGGTCAGGAAACGTTCTGTACCATCTCCTGGAAAGAAGGTAAAGACTTTACATTGTAATTACTGCAGTGAATATTTTTTATATTGTTTCAATTTTATATCCATAAAAGTTAGAAGATCTACCCGCTGTTCCAGTCTTTGTTTCTGCAGAGGATGCAGTTTATATTAGTATTTCTCAGAGAGTCTGATAATATATTCAGACAGAGAAATGCTTTCTGGGAAGACGTGGAGCGTATTGGCGCTCATCTTCATTTGGAGGAGTCTGTCAGCAAATTATACATCGCACTGGCTGGTGCTCGACAGTGATTGTGCCTGTTGTTTAGTGTTTTATTACTGGACCTAATAAACTCTTGCCAGGAAATACAAATAAACCCTCTGGCTAGTTATTGGCCAAGACATTCCATGGCAAACACATTCATCCTCTCAACCACAAACATAAATGCATTAATTAGGATTTTATGTGACAGACAAACAAAAAGAAACACATAATTGCAAAGTGGAAGGAAAATAATACATGGTGTTATGGATTTTATTTAGAGGTACCAGAGTTGAGGGAGATGGATAAAAAAAAGAACACTACACTTTATTTAACATTTTTGTGGCCCGAGTGGCCTTCATTTGACAATGGATAGGCCAGAAATGGGGGAAGACATGCGTTAAATGTCCACAGAGTCGGGACTTGAACTCCTGAAAGCCGCACTGAGGACTGACGGCTTCGTACATGAGGCGCCCACTCCACCACTATGCCACACGACTACCCCAACACACTTTAAAAAATGTTTATTTGTTAAAACAATTGAAAACACTTATCCTTTTCCTACACTTTACAGTTATGCACTGCTTTTTGTTACTCTTTCACATAAAATCCCAATAAAACATATTGATGTTTGTTATTTGGTTCCTTAGGTTTCCTGGCCCCATTTTAGATATGATAAATCTATCCTTAGTAAATGGATACATACCACAGGAATTCAAAGTTGCTGTAATTAAACCTTTACTTAAAAAACCATATCTCGATCAAGATGACTTAGTTAATTACAGACCTATATCTAACCTTCCTTTCTTATTTAAAATCCTTGAGAAAAAAGTTGCTAATTAAGTATGTGAGCATCTAAACAGTAACGGCCTGTATGAAGAATTTCAGTCAGGTTATAGAGCTCATCATAGCACTGAAACAGCACTGGTGAAGGTTACTAATGATTTTCTAATGGCCTCAGATAACGTGATTGTTACTGTTCTGGTTTTCTCTTAGAAAGGCTTGAACACGTTTCAGGGATCAAAGGAACAGCACTAAGTTGGATTAAATAATTTTTGTCTAACAGATTCCAGTTTGTTCATGTAAATGATACTTTTTCTTCAAACTCAAGGGTTACTTGTGGAGTACCACAGGGTTCTGTGCTTGGACCAATTCTTTTTACTATATATATGCTTCCAACTAGTAAAATCATTAGACAGCATGGGATAAATTTCCACAGTTATGCCGATGATACATAACTATATTTCTCCATAAATCATGATGAATCCAGTCAGTTAGGTAGATTACAGGCATGTCTGGAAGACATAAAAACCTGGATGATGCTAAACTTCTTTCTCTTAAATTCTGACAAGACAGAAGTTGCCGTCTCTGCACCAGAAGCTCTAAAAAAGAAACTACTTAGCCAATCACTTCATCTGGATGGTATTAAATTGGCCTCCAGTAATAACGTAAAGAACCTCGACGTTTTTTCTGACCAAGACATGACATTCAAATCCCATATTAAACAGGTTTCTCGGATTTCCTTCTTTCACCTTCGGAATATTGCTAAAATTAGAAACATCCTGTCCAGGAGTATTGCTGAGAAACGAATCAATGCATTTGTTACCTCAAGGCTGGACTACTGTAATACTTTACTATCAGGAAGTCCACAAAATCTAATTAAAAGCCTTTAGTTGATCCAAAATACTGCAGTAAGAGTTCTGATAAATATTAAAAGAGAGATCACATTTCTTCTGCTTTAGCTTCCCTTCATTGGCTCCCTGATAAATCCAGGATAAAATTTAAGATCCTCCTTCTTACATATAAAGCCCTTAATACTCAAGCTCCATCATACATCAGAGATCTGATTGTTTCATATGTTCCCAACAGAGCACTTCGCTCTCAGACTGCAGGTTTACTGCTGGTTCTTAGGATTTCTAAAAGTAGAATGGGAGGCAGATCTTTTAGTTATCAGGCTCCTCTCCTGTGGAACCAGCTCCCAATTTTAGTCCACGAGGCAGACACTCTGTTTACTTTTAAGGCCAGGCTTAAAACTTTCCTTTTTGATAAAACTTATAGTTATAGTGGCTTAGGTCATCCTGAGCTATCTCTGTAGTTATGCTGCTATAGGCTCAGACTGCTGGAGGATAGGCTGACCACTTTTCTTCACTCTACTACTTTTCTTTTCTACTACTCTCCAGTTGCGTTATTTGTTGTTATTTCGACTGTGAACTTTGTTTTTCTCAGCGTTTTTCTCTCCATAGAAGCTACACCTGGTCTGGTATCCTGCTTAGCTGCAATGTCCTGTTAGACGGGGGGCATCCCAGTAACTGAGCATCCCCTGTGTCCTGTTATCAACTTTTTCTTTTCTTTAATATAGAAGGAACTCTCACATCAGTTCTTTTGTTCTTTCTCCTTTTCTGCTCTGCCTTTTTAAACCCCCAGACGGTCGTGCCAGATGGCCGCTCGTACCTTTGCCAGGTTCTGTTGGAGGTTTCTTCCTGTTAAAGGGGAGTTATTCCTCTCCACTGTCGCTATATGCTTGCTTAGTATAAGGGTTTGCTGTGGTTGGAGTCCGCATCAACGGGGCACAACTGCCAGTCAATGACTCGATGCAATCTGCTGGGATTCCTTACATAGAAAACTAGCTAAACCTTTTAACTGATTGGAATGTTTGTATTAAAATGACTTTCTTGTAAAGTGCTGTGAGATGACATCTGTTGTAAATCGGCGCTGTATAAATAAACGGAATTGAATTGAATTGAAATTAAAAATTGGAACTTTGCATAGGACATAAAAGGTTTTCTAACCCAGGTGCATAAGTGTCCACAGGCTTAGCTAATACTTTGTTTAAGCATCTTTAAATTAAATTTAAGTATTCAGTCTACTTTGGTAGGAATATATCAGCTTCCCGCATCTTGACTTTGCAATATTTGCCCTCTTAGCCTTGGAAAAGTTCTCCAGATCTTTCAGATTGGGAAGGTAATCTCTTTACCGTTTTCTTCATGTGATCCGAGAGACTCCGGCTGGTCAGAGGTCATTCTAAAACTTGAATTTTCTTCAGGTGAAGCCATTCTTTTGTCAATTTAACTGTTTATTTAGGTCCATTGTCGAATGAAAAATCCTTATCTATTCCTTTCTAACCAAGACATAGTGATATTTGAACTTGTTTCTAATTTCATCCACATTTTTAAAAAAAAATAATAATTTCCATCTACAGTAAAGTTTTTGTTTGTTCCAAATACACTGTTTGTTGTTTAAATGTTTCATCAGACCATAACACATTCTTCCACAAGGATTTAAAGTTTTTTAGCCAAGCCTGTATATTTCCTTGACAAGAAAATACTTCTGTCTTGAAACCCCCCAGCTTAATCCAGACATTTGAAGGATAAAGGTTTTTGTCAAATGTAGAACATAAACAATTCTTTTGTTTTCACCTTAAATGTGCCAACAGGTTGATTTCACACCCCCTATTCCCATCTTAGTTCTCTCAAGAAACACTGAGAAAGGGAAAAGACATCTGACTTGGTGTGAAAGATGCTAGAGCCTGTAAATGGGTAAATGGCAGGAAAATCATAATAGGACAGCTGAATTGAATAATTGTATACCTTTTTTCTAGTCCCATCCTAATTAATTATACAATCATTGAACAGTTAACCATCACCTGTAAGCCCTAATAATCAAGTTTAATTAAAGCTTGAGACAAATAACTATGTAATGAATTCTAATTTATTTAGATGAACCTGTAAATATTTCACATTAAAGGTCAGTAAACTTCACAGAAGCCTGACATTCTAACAGGAACTTGTAAGCAATTGAGAGCCACTGTACATATAAGTGCTGATGTCTCTTTTGAGATTTTGTCATGCACACACGGATACAGCTGAGTAAATGAGCATGCAGCCATGTCATTGTTATGATTTGCTTGAATGAGTGATGAGGAGAGGGACCATTACATTGTCAGGTTTAGTGAATATCTCGCTCATCTTTGCTTGAGGCTTTGATCTCATCCAAGCTGTCTTCACCAGCTCCTACTTGTCAGTCACGTGTGTTTTTGTCTGTTTCTCTTGTTGTGCCTGCCACTCTGTATTTTGTTCTTCATCTCCTCTCTTTCTATCACCTCATACCTTCACATCCAATCTCCTTTCTTCCCTCTCACTCATGATCTTTACTTCATGACCCAGTTGCATTACTCTGCACAGCCTGCTGGGGCCTGCACCTCGATGACCCTCTGCAGACGCTATATTGTTATTTAACCTCTGCAACGGCTTTTTGTGTGTTGCTGACAGGTACGCGTTGTAGGTCCTGACAGCCGACAGTCACAACTGTCTGTCTCCAGGTCTGCAGGAGTGTGACAGAAAAGCAAGTTGCATCTGTCTCTGCATAGACAGGAAAACTGTGCCTCGTGCACAGTCATCTACACGTGTTAATGTGGAAAACGACTTTACTTCCTGTCACATACACACAAGCGTGCTGCAACTATTTTTTTCACACATATGGAATGAGATGTGAAAAGACTGAAGGATAGTTATATATAATGTATGCAGCCACAATTATTTAGAGGCCAACTTTCATTAATACAGTATTTTATAATTCTGCGAATACTCTCCCCACAATCAATCCCTGGGCTCTGCAACACTGCTCCCTTTGACTGCAGAATACTGTGAAGAAGTCTTTCAGTGCACTTACCACTTACATCAAAGTGCATTAGCATGTAGTCAGTTTGGTTTATAAATTCTGTTATGTCCTCTGGATAGTCTGAGGTAGCACAATATGTGGATAAAAAGGCTTGGAATTGATATTAGTTGTGGGTCAGCAGACGCTTCACTTATTTCTCTAGAATTGCAACAAGGTATCACGGCATCAGTGTGCATTGTGGAGGATTGTCAGGGATGTGTGTGAAGTATGGACCCAAACACAGACGCTGAGGAAGTGCAGGATGTTTATTAAAGGTGGAGGTGATGGTGATGATGATGAAGAGGACGACGGCAGGAACAGAGAGACTGGACATCGGGCAGGAACGAGACAGGAGGGAAGGCACACGAGACATTAATATTAATGATCCGGCACTGAGTGAAAGGAAGTGATGGGTTTTAAAGGCAGGAGGTGATTAGGATCAGGTGTGAATGATTGGAGAGACAGGTGAGGACAATGAGTGAATAGGGCAGCGTGACAAGGATGGGATAAAGAGAGGTCACTGTGTCCTAGAGGCAACCAATGTGATTCAGTCATCTTGGACAGGCTTTGATCTGAGCTTGGAAGGACATGGCAGAGGGCACCCAGTTGGGAAATTTAATAATTTATTCCATTAACAAAATGTTAGGAACTGAAAAACTGTTTGTTCCATATTCCTGTTAGAAAGATTTCTTTTTTTTAAGGGTTAAAACAAATTACAGTCATGCTCTGCTAAATCATTATTCGTAAATGGTAATGGTGTTTCTGTTTAAGAGAGACATGGCTTCCTATACTCTTTTTTTTGTTTTGTTTCAAAAAAGTTTACTGAAAGTAAAAACAGTTGACAGTCAGAGGACGTTTCTTTTTTTGCTGAGTTTATTTCATAGTTTCAAGATTAGTAGGTTTCTGGTTCTAAGATATGATACCTACCCTGTCTGGAGATGGAACAGAAGATAAGGAGGCTATTCTTTTTTGTCTTCATTAGAAGACTATTTGTATTTGTACTCTCACACTCTACACATTTACTTCACACCTCCTAAGAAACTTAAACATATATAATTGTTAGCTATTACCAAACATGTTAAATGACTAATAATAAACTCAGCAGCTTCCCTTGGTGATTGTTAATTTTATTCAAGATGCTTTTTTTATCTCAATCACTGAGTCAACATAAGCTGCAGACACAGCACGGCTGTTTGGATAGATTTATGCAGCTTTTTTTCCCCTCCTGCATCTCTATCAACCTGCTGAGCCACACAGAAAGGTTCCAACGTGGAAACAAATATTGAGTTCAGTGTAGTTATTCCCAGTGGTGAACCACCAATAAGAATACATCTAATTACTTTGTCAAGATGCAGTGGTACCTGGGTACAGTTTTTTTTCAATATGAGTCAAACCAAAGAAAGACATGATGCTGTAGCTTTTATTCATATTCTCAATTTTAAAAATGTGTCAATCTTGAGTTTAACTTCTTAGGAATTCATCAACAAAAGACTTACTTTATTTCAAAGAAATCGTAAAATCAGTATATTTCCTGTCAAGTCCTTTGCTGATGTAATCAATAGTTCTATTATTGCTTATCAGGATCTTACATAAGATTTTCATCAGCAAGGAAATATGTTTCAAGAGTGTGACTAAAAAATTGTGTTCATTTTGTTTTTTTGTTGGTCGGACTGTTATGCCTAATGTTTTTCATATATTTTCCCTTGCAAAAACATGGATGTTTTTTGTCCGTACAACCTGCCAAAGAAAGTTTTCACTGACCTGGCCTCACTTTGTAACTTTTTCCTCTTCCCAGTCTTGTTAGTCTCCCCGTTGTTCACTGTTTGTCCTCTCTATGACCTGGGACAGTGTTCGAAGATGGGAGACAGGCACCAAGCTGACCATGGAGATCGGTTCATGACCTAAACATGACAGAGCTGATCAGCTTAAGAGCCCTCAATTTAATAAAGCCAGACAGAAAAGAAGGATTGAAGGGGTCCTTCTGTATTTCTCTGGAAATATTTTATATGCGGCCTTATGTCACAGACAACCTAAAAATACAGTGTTAAAGACTCAACGATCAAACAGTGTTTCTTATTTACCCTTTGCTTTTCTGGATCCTTAATTGCATAACCAAAACAGAGGGAATATTGTAGCTGACAGCCCGCTGACTGAAGGCAAGTGTGTCTGTGTCATGAACTTGCTCAAAGAAAAATATCTCATCATGTAGTGTTTGTATACCAGATAAGATCGGGAAAAAACAAAAGAAGCTATCTTACCATCATCCAGGCAAATTGAATTAATTTCATTACTAATCACATTCCATGAATCTCATTTATTTTCCAATATTTGTTCAGTTGTCAAGGGGAAACCAAGCAGAAACACAATGATACATTAAATGTTGCTGTGTACATCTAGTATTTAGGTTACTGTAAGGTAGTAGAGATGCTATGAATGCCAGGTTTAATAGAATCGCAACCCTGCATAGGATAGACTGAATAGATAATGGATGGCTTCATTGTGCAAAAATCATTAGGGATTTAAACACCTATTGAGTTTGAGTTTGTTGGAACGGTAATGGTAATAAAGTCAAGACAGCTGCTAGAAGAAAGGATCTGCAGTGACGCTCCTTTGTGCACCTACAATGTTTTTTTTTTTTTTTTTGAGTCCATCTGTCTTTCACCACCTGCACTGGGTTGACGGGACATCCTATGATAGAGCTGGTCTTCCTGATAAGTTTAACTAATTATTTGGAAATTGTGTCTTTTTTTCCATGCAAGTGTCTGGAAAATTGTATATTTGAACTAGTTTTCTTTTCACCTATTCCAACATTCCAACATTTCAACTTCATCTTGTTCTTACATGTCAATTCAAATATTAGAGGTGTGACCAACAACATCCAGCTCAATCCACGGGATTTTTATTGGGGGGTGGGTCTGGGGACCAATATGGCCATGGAAGCTGCTTAGATGTGTGTCTGAACCATTTCTTTGTTGTTGTTGTTTTCCTGGCCACACATTTTGGATCTTTATCCTCAGTGGCAGGTTTTGCTTATATATCACCCTTAACAAACTCCTTAGTTGGTCAGCCAAAAACAATCTAGGGTGGGCCCAATTTCAAAATAGTGTTGAAAATTCTCCCTTTACCAATTTTCGCACATAGTTTAGCGCTGTCATTTATCTCAAACTGTGTTCTGAAGAATCTCTGCATTGTGTACAATTCAGCTCATTTTTGATTTTGAACTTCAGGTAATAAAGAACAGTCGTTATTACTTAATAGAACAGTGAAATTGCCCTTTGATAAAACACCAAATCAGAAGGTGTAAATCGGATTGCAACATGGGCCAGGCAATGTTTACAATTGTTTTTTTTTCTTCTTACAGTGCTTACAACAAAACAGAGTTTTTTTGGGGCACAACTGAAATGTTGCAACGAGAAATGTCAGTGCTCAAGATCCCCCCAAAGCCATGCCACCCTGGGCGCACTGAGCCATTTCTCCCAAATCAAAAACCGCCTCTGATCATCTCACTGAAAGACCCACTGATATTAGCCACCAGATTTTCATTTAGACTTCCTGTTTTCTCGAAGAGTTCATGATGGAAATTTTGTCAAGTCATCTGGTGGCATTTATTGAAATAAAGATGAAAGTGAAAAAACTATTTTAAAATCTGTTGTAATCTTTTTTGTTGTGAATATACTTTGAGTTTCTAACTATATGTTAGTTCAACCAGTCAGGAAATAATCATATTTTTAAATATGTTGTTTGTTAAGGATGCTTCAAGAGTGGAAAAATAGTGAAAGTTAGAACCCCAATAATGGAGTTTCCAAACATAATCAATGCGTCAGGAAAAATCAAAGCACTTATCACAATAAAGATCAAATCCAATATTGATAAGCGGTACAATAATTGTCCATCCCTAGCTATTCGACCCTTGGAAGAGAAACTGGCCCACATCATCAGAGATCCTCCACTGTCCAGAACACTAACTTTAGCTTTTTGAGATTTTGCGCCACTGGTGATTTTGTTAAAAACAATTATTTCCTAATGCCATTTTTTTCACTGAACAAACATAGTTTAAGAAAATGTTAAGAATCAAACCTTTCCACATATTTATGAGGGGTGCCAACAGTTGTTATTCAGCAGCAGAAGGAATAATTTTTCTCTTTGTTGTTATTTCAGGTACCAGGACATGAGACGACAGATTGGCTTTGAAATCAGAGATATGTGGTACAATTTAGGTAATTTTACTGCATATACTTTGTTACTGAGGTCACACCTCTGCACTTTACAGCTGATATTAACACGATTAGTGCTTTCTCAGTCTCCGGAAGATATTATCTATCTGCAAGGCAGAGATCTTTAACGAAATATATACTGCCAAGTGTTAATTAGCTGTAGAATGTGATGAAAGACTCACTGTTGACGTCGGGTCTAAATTTTCCTGTAGCACAGGAAGGAGGTGTTGGATAGATGCAGCTGCCTCCTTTTTATTGTACCTAACACCATCTGATCCTTTTATTCCAAAAGATTAGACTGGATCATCCTCCTGAGGTATTATGATGACGTTAAAGGTTATTTACAGCTTAAATTTTATTCTAAGAGGGGAGAAACTTTCATTTTTTGCAGCTAAGCTGAGGGAATGATAAAGTACACATCAAAATTAATTCTACAAATTGCATGTCAGAGATTACTTTTTCTTTTATCTGTCTTATCTTTAAGGCCCTCACAAAATAAAATTCATTCCTGAGATGGTGGGTCCTGTTCTGGAGATGACCCTTGTTCCTGAGATCGAGCTGCGAAAGGCCACCATTCCCATCTTCTTTGACATGATGCAGTGCGAGTTTCACTTTACATGCAGCTTCCAACGGGTGGGTATTCTGACATATGAAATAAATGCTGTAAACTAGATGAAAGGGTATTGTATGGGAAGAATAGCAGGAGAATCACAAAGCGGTCCCTATGATGGTGAGTTTCATAGCCCAAAGCCTATTTGTAATTCTGCAAATCTCATTTTGTTGTATCAGAATTATCAGCAGCCACGGTAAGTGGAACTTAATATTATGCCTTTCTGCAGTGGAAATTAAGCCTTTCTGCGTGAGTAAATCCGCTCGGTTCCAGCTGTTGTGTCATAAATATGTCTCAGGTAGGTTTCAGCCCTCTGAGAAAGGCCAAATATATGTGCAGTGCCAGTGAGTTTATAGGCAGTCATCAAGGGCTTGAATATCCAATGAATTTGGCTCTTTTAAAAACCTATTTAGAGATCGTCCTTTTTTATTCTGGACTAAATATTCAACAAACAAAAATGAATATACTACCTAAACTGCTACATTTATTCCAAGCTCTCCCAATTATAATCCCCCAACACAAATTTATAACCTTATTCATTTATAATAATAAAAAACCAAGAATTAAATTTGCAACACTTCAACTATCTAAGAACAAGGGGCGGTGGCTCTGCCTAACCTTTCGGATTATTTCTATGCAGCTCAACTTGGGCATCGGGTCTGTTGGTATATACCCGATTATGAGTCTAATTGGAAAGAAATAGAAAAGGAAGTTCAAGGCTTCCACATCCAGATATTGGTGGGGATAAATATTTGACAGGTGCATTGAAACATCTTATGAACTCAATAGTAGCATTCACACTAGAAATATGGAACATCATAGGGAAAAATTACAAACTTAAAAGGGATATAAGTGCTCTAAAGTGGTCCGCGTATGACCCAGAGTTTAAACCAGGAACGTACGATGCAGCTTTCAAAGAACTGATAAAAAAAGGGATGACAGCACAGGAGTGGTACCGCATGTGTGAGACACAATGCACATCAACAAATTCATTAACATGGAGGAAATTCTGTTGGAAAAAATCTAACTCGGTATTTTATAACACCAGAGATAAAATCTAGAATACTAGAAAGCTGACCATGTACACATCTTTTGAAAGTGTTCAAAAATGAGGATATACTGGCAGAACATTAACTCAGTTGTAAAAAAAAAAATTATTGGGCTATGAAATCCCGAATACCTGCTCAGTGATGTACCTTGGAAACATTGAGAAGGTAATAATGAAGGAAGATCTGTATCTGACAAAAGTATTACGGTACTTGCTGCAACCAAAAAGGCGGTCACGAGAAACTGGCTCAATGTGAATGCTCCAAAACAAGAACAATGATTAAAAGTGGTTCAGGAAATCTCTGATGTGGAAAGATTGACCTACCTGCTAAGGCTCAAAGGGAACATATTTGAAAAGAACTGGGAAAATTGAACTATGATATGAGAAACAACACTAACTAGATAAATACTAAATGGAACACCAGAATGTACAGTAGAATACCCCTACCTGTTAATCTAGTTGTTTTCTTTTGTTAATCTAAACTGTCTTATTTTTTTTGTACTGTTAAGACTATAGGAATATGTGAAAAATGTAAGCTATAAAAAATATTCAACAAACAACTTCAATGAGTTTTATAACAATAATTGAGTGCACAAATTTACGTTTATTGTTAATATCTCAAACAAATACTCACTCCACCACTAAGATTTTGAATGATTGTCTTTCTCAAGTTATAGGGAAACCACACTTTTGGTGATGCCATGGGGGTAGTCCCGACTTATATCTGGTTGTGTATTTAACAACTCTTCTCAGTAGATTAAGTTAAACTTATTTTATTTTAAGCATTTTTTTACACTTCTGAGGTTAGAGCCCTTGTTATCTATTTCCTCCGCCATTATTCTATCCACTTTTTGTTATGCACCTCTACCTCTAGCAGGGAAACCGACCCTCAGCATGATAAAACCATCGCCTTGCTTTCCAGCTGGTACAGTGTTCTTAGGTTTTAGAACTTTACTTTGAAGACTTCTCAAAGCTTTCAGCATAATTATGGCTGCATAAGTGGTAGAAATCATGGGAACTAGTAGCTTTCTCAGCACAGATTTGGCTTTCGGGCACTGTTCATAAATTTGCTATATTGTTGAGGTATGGGCCAATTCAGAAGTGTAATGTTCTGCTGCTTTATCCATGTTAAAAAACATTTTTTAATGTGAGTTTTGGGATCATTGTTCTCTTGGAGCAACCAGCTGTGTCCAAGTTTCATCAATTTGACCCAAACCTTCACCCTTTGAGGAAAAAATATTTTGAATGATTAGGAATAATTCAGGACCCAAAAAGATTCAAGCCTATCTTAAACTGTAAGATGCTAAAACATCAACGTCAATGAGGACATTGAAACCAGTTTTCCATCGCCATCCTATGAAAAAGCTCCAATCAAGAAATAAGCACCTTCTGCAAAGTCAACACCTTCAAGGTTGACCAAAATTTGCTGCTGCCCACATGGACTAGTATCCAAACAGTCAAATATCTTATGGAGAAACATTTTATATACAGAAAAGACAAAGATGCAGCTGTTTGGAAGCCAAGGCTTTTAAAGTTAAAAAGACTGTAACAACTGTCAGACATGGGGGAGGCAGCATCATGCTTAGGGACTGTCTTTGCTGCCAGAGTTACTGGTGTATTGCATTGTTTTGGAGTGGTAAAGCAGGTAGGCATCTGGCTTCTGAAATTACATGAATTGTATAGTGTATAGACTATGCTTAAAAATTCAGCCTGTGCAAAGTCACCAAAATAATTACATGAATTCTACTGAACAGTGTGCAAATATCCAGATTTATACCAGAACCCTGCTTAATTGCACAAAAAGTGTCATTTCAGTGCAGCTTTTTACGGAACATTTTAACAGATTTTAATGGAAGTGTATGTATGTATTTGAGCATGTATGTTTATCATTAAACCTTTGTGAAGGAGAAAAAAGTATTGATAAATTGTAAATGTCTGCTCCCAAATCTTGTTTTTGAAGAACATTGAAGCTGCATGCTGTCTAGTCCACCCTATAACAACTCAGTTCAGACTTTAAAAGCCAAAACTTAATATCATTATTCCCATGATGAGTGGATGTAAACTTCTAACTTACACTTTAAAACTGTATTGAAATGTAAAGTAAAAATCTGATTGTAGTCAGATCTCTTTGTAGTCCTTTAAGGAGGACAAGAGTTTAACCAACAATCCTCAGAGATCCTTTTATTCATTTCCTTGTGTTGCTGAGGTTGTACTAAGGTTTGCTGTTTTAGCTAATGTGCCACTCAGATTGGAGCTCATTGGAGTTGAACCCTAATTTCTCATCCTTTCCTTCTTTGTCTTGGTCTCCTTTTGGCTCCGAGCCAGTATCATTTCCCTTTCACTGACTTTCAGTCTTTTTTTTCCCCTTGCTGTAAATACTAGACTAAAACAGACAGCGCCGTTGATGCTATGCCTTGCATGGCCGCGCTCTCCTGCTCTGTTTTTGTACCTGGTCGAGTACATCAAGGAGTCAGTTAAAATGTTTTATTTCAGAACAAAAAAATCTGGTTTTGATACAAACAGATGGAGAAATGGAGTCAATGCATCACTGTCGGCAGCTCCAGCAACAACAAAGCAGAAGGAAAAAGGGAGGCATCTCATGATTCAGCCTTGTTCTGTCCTCTAATGAAATTTTAGCCAATTATGAATAGCTCACAGCCCACTGCAGTGATGAACGGGACTGTTAACATGGAAGCCATAACCTTCCTCAGCTCAGACTTGAAGGGGGGGCTGTTAATGAATTGGAAAAAATTAACCGCCATGATTATTTATTCCTGCTCTGTCTAATTGCAGTTTGAGAACGAGATCATCACCAAACTGGATCACGAGGTGGAAGGGGGCCGAGGAGACGAGCAGTACAAAGTTCTCTTTCAGAAAATGTAAGTGCTGATTATTGGGGAGGATTACGGCGGAGCTTCTCACAAGTTGGATCACTCTAATTGCAACATCGCACTCCTCAAAATAACCCATTTTTTGCTGATAATCACACGACTCTTTAGCTCAGCTTTCCTCTTTCAACTCCAGATTTCACCGCAGAGTGATGCTTACTCTGCTTGGTTGGGATAAAGTTATATTTTCTAATTAATTAGAGTCTAAAAGTATTGACAGTAGCCTATTAAAGAAGTTTCCTTCACATTTGTTTTTTTTCTCTCTTTTTCTTCTTCTTGCTTGTTCGCAACCAGTTTGTTGGAGCACTGCAGGAAGCACAAATACCTGGCCAGGACAGGGGAAAACTTTGTCACCCTGGTGGTGCGACTCCTGGAAAGGCTGCTGGACTACAGGACCATCATGCATGACGAGAACAAGGAAAACCGCATGAGTTGCACCGTCAACGTGCTAGTAAGATTCACAAATGCGCAGTCATACTAAACACATGGGTGTCCTTCCATTATAGGACAAGTTTGCAGACTTTCTATGGTTTCATCATTGTTTTATAATATTGAGAACACTGATTAGATGCATATTAATTACTGCAGAGACTTATTAGCTTAAAAAGTTTACTTGCCCTCTTTATTCTGTTACCTCTAAACAAAACCCAGTAAACCGGTTGCCTTCAAAAGGCACCTAATAGGGAAATAGTCCAAAGAAGCTACCAAAGCATGGCCATTCACCTAAACTTTAAATCGAGACTAAAAACCCATCTGTTTAGAATTGCCTTTGAGTAAATGCTTGATGTCATATGTATGAAATGTGTTCATGCTCTCTTGCTTATTTTTGATCTTTCTCTTGCTTTATTGTGTATCATGTGTAATGTGTGTTTCTTTTATGTGTTTTTTTTAAATCACCAAATCATGTAAAGCACTTTGAATTACCCTGCTGTTGAAAGTGTGCTATACAAATAAAATTGCCTTGCCTTGCCTAAACTGACAGGCTGGGCAAGAAGAACATTAACCAGAGAAGCAGCCCAAGTAGCTCATGGTAACTCTGGAGGGGCTGCAGAGATTTGCAGCTCTTGTGGGAGAAAAGGTCAACTGGACATCAATTAGTCCTAACCTCTATGCATCTCTCCTTTATGGAAGAGCAGGAAGAAGACTATTGTTAAAAGAAGGGCAAAGTTTACAACATGCCACATAGAGAACACAGCAAATATGTGGAAGAAGGTGTTCTGCTCTGCTCAAATGAGACGAAATCTGAAATTTTTGGCCTTCATGCAAAACAATATGCAATTTGACTCATATAATTGTTTAGATCAGGGGTGATGAACTCCAGTCCTCTGGGCTCTGTAGAATTTGACGGCATCTTGAAGGGGTAATTTAGCCTTCTATTAGGTGTTTTGGACCAGGGACACATCTAAAGCTTGGTTTATACTTCTGCGTCGCGTCAGTCGCGTAGGTTACGCCGTAACCGCCGTACCCACTGCTGTGTTCATACTTCTGCGTAGGGCTGAAAGCGTCGTGTTGCTGTTTCATTTCCAGACCTGCAGGTGGCAGTAGGCTGGTATCGGTCGGCAAACTTCACAGGGCGGAGTTTTTCTGATGGTTTGCTTATGTTTGCTTCAGTTCCGGCAAGTATTTCCTTAGATTAACGATGGCAGCCGACTTGGTGTAGTGTCTCAACGAGATTGTGGAAGCAGACGAACAAATTATCCTTCTTTTGAACACTTTACAACGCAAACAAAAGAGAAGACAGAGATGTAGAAGATGGTACGTTTGTACGTAATCTCACTGACCAATCACAAGGGAGTACTTCTGCGTCGCGTCGCTGGGCTGCACGTCAGGTCCGAGGAGGTGCACGTCAAGCCTCTGCGGACCTACGCAGAGGCTAGGGTGGTTACGGCGTACCCTATGCGATGGACACGACGCAGAAGTATAAACCGGCCTTAAGAGTTGTAGGACACTGTCCCTTAGGGACTGGAGCTAAAAACTCCTGGTTTAGATTCATGTGTTTAGGTAGCCCAGTCAACTTTCAGAACTAAATCCCATTAAGAATCTGTAGCAAAACATGAACATCATTTGGCACAGACCCCCTCCATTTGAAATCCAGTGTGTATATTTTCAAATCGGATAACAGAAAATGACAGAAAATGGAAATTGCTGTAAAAAAATAATTTTAAGTCACGTTTTTTTCTATAGCACATTTCAGCAACAAGCCTATTTAAAGTGCTTTACATGGTAAAAACACAAACAAAAAAGGAAACCACACAATATGGTATCAAAATAAAGAGAAGTAATGAAAAGCTGCAACCCAGACTAAAATTAATCTGTTTCAGTGATTATTGATCAAAGGCAGCTCTAAACAAATGGGTGTTTAGCCTTGATTTAAAGGAACTTGGTGTTTCAGCTGTTCTGGATTTTTGTGGGAATTTGTTCCAGATTAGAGGAACATAAAAAAAGGAATAATGGTTTTTGCACGTTTGGTTCTGATTCTGGGAATGCAGAGTAGACTAAGTAAATGCAGAGCATTCATTCACCCCACAATTACTCACTACTTATTGTTGGTTTTTGACAGAAAATCCAAACGAAATACATTAAATCCTTTAGCGAAAATGCAGAAAAGTTCAATGGGGTTTGAATACTTTTTCAAGCCAGTTTAGATATTTGGTTTTGGTAGTATTTATCCAATAGTAATATTTCCATCAATATTCCAAAATATCCTTCCTCTATGTAAAACATAATATTTTGTTTCAAACTAACTTTCTTTCTTTATGACCTGTTTTTACATTCAGATGTTTGCTTTCTGTCAATCAGAGATTTTGGTTATTTCCAGGATATATTTTATGAATTTAAGTTATAATACACAATATTTTTTAATTGAACCTGATTTAATGTCTGCATTTGTTTATTTTGTAGAACTTTTACAAGGAGATAGACAGAGAGGAGATGTACATCAGGTAAGATCCAAATCAGATGTTCTCTTTCATAACAGCTGTTTCAATGCAGACTTAAAACCCATTTTTATAAGTTGATTCCTATGAGTTTTCATTTTGCTTGTTGAGAGTATTTCAGGTCAGGGAAGCTGTCATGATTCAGTCTCTTGTCCTCGCTGAGATACGACCACTAAATCATTGCTGTATCTTGCCAGGTACCTGTATAAGCTGTGCGACCTCCACAGAGAGTGCGACAACTACACAGAAGCTGCCTACACTCTGCTGCTACACGCAAAACTGCTCAAGGTACACAAACAGCTCTAAAGACTCGGAACATGGAGGCAAAATATTTACATTGCTCAGCTGTTGCTGGGCGAGTTTCTTTTAACCTCAGGCAACATACTAATGTAATTCTCTGAATTAGATTATGCACAGATTTAGAATGGTTCACAAAACGGTTTTAATTGCATGATGGGATGAGATGACTGCTGAGGATGCTGAGGAGAAGCTTTGTTACTGGGCTGAATTCTGGTCTTTCATTCCAGATAAGAATGAAAGACTTTTTTTTTCACCCTTTAAACACATCAACAAATAGCATGTTCTTTCAGGCACTTCCCTCCATCCATCTATTATCTTTTGATTAATCGGGGGTCGGGTCACAGGGGAGGCAGCCTAAGCAGAGAGGCCCAGACTTCCCTTTCCCCAGCCAAGTCAGCCTGCTTCTCTGGGAAAATCCTACGCCATTTCCAGATCAGCTGAGAAACATAGTTGCTCCAGCATGTTCTGGGTCTACCTCTTCCATGCACCCTCCAGGATTCTGCCGAGGGTGTAGAATGTTCAATAAAAATATGATAAAGGTTAGGGCATTGGTGCATAAATTAATAGTTTAATGTTATCTAGGAACCTACAGAATATTTTTGTATCTTTTATTGACTATATTTGCTTCATTTAGTTGTTGAATTAAAACAAAAGTTTCCACAACTGAATATTTGTGTCATAGTGCAGAACGTGGAGGTCAAAACGCTAAGAAAATCAACATCAGTGAGGAAAACTCAGATTAATGCATCTCATAAAAGAAGTTCTGATGATGCATTTTTGTTACAAGTATTAATTTTTTGCCAATGTAGTTCTCTCTGTGCCAAAGAACAAACTACACCACCAAACAAAACTTTCTTTTTATCAATCTGCCGAGTCTATTCCCCCTGGGGAGTAGTATGGAGAAGGTTTAGGAGGTGTTCCTTTTATCCAAATTTGTATCATCTAACGTCTCAACCGAATTTGCAAAACTGTCCTGCTGTTTGGGCCTTTGTAGTGGTTCTGTCAGAGGAGAGCAGGTTGTCACTGAATCCTATTTTCATCACTGTCGTGCTCGAGGGAGCTGATGTTACTTTAAATTTGCAGATCTTTTAGCACCTGTGTTTACTTGATTATGGCAAGAAAATAGGTTTCTACTGTTGTGCTTTAGAAGTTGAACATGTGTCTGGATTTTTTTTATCTAACTTTTTTGGAATGCCACACAGACATTTGGAGGGCCTTGCAAAAGTAAGCTTCAATCTATTTTGTGAAGTTTTTGTAAAGTGGAAGTGTAGTTTGACAGACACCACTGGGAACACTGAAAATAATATTAATGAAATACAGCAGTCCCCCTTTTTAAAGAGTAAAATTGATTCTTCAGCCATCATGACTGTTCTAATAACTTATTAGCTCTTTGCTGTATTTCCAATAACGTCTCTGCTTTTTAGCTGTGTCGATCCAGGGTCAGTTGCCAGTAATGCATAAATGTGAAGGTCCTTTTTACAATATGAATGCTGCAGTCAAGCTGGGAAGAAATCAATAGACTGAGCCTAAGCTTCCCTATTTCTATACTACAGCAGCAGCGTGCAGAGGCAGATTTTTCCACCTATCTCCCTGAATGTGGTCATCACACACTTTGTGTTCTTCTCAGAGCAAAATCCCACTTAAAACGGGTTGGTGGTAAACACATCCTGACACAAATATAGGATTGTAATTTTCCTGACAGTGCAAAGCAGCTTCAGTTTGTCAGAAATCAGGTTATTGTGCTAAAAACAAGTACATAAACATGCTTTTCCTTATGTTGTTTTATCTCTTTGTGACTGCCTACAACATAAAACCCTGCCTTGTTGTAGAGTCAATAGCCCCATGACTCAGCTGTATATGTTTATATCAAAACAAGTCAAAATTATGCTTGTTTGCTTCCTTAGTATCTCTAAAGCAGATTTTCATCCAGCAGTCCAGTCCATCAGAGCTCTATTTCCTCTGCCAAAAATTAATACACCTTGTGTCGGGCACATTTGCAAATACAGATAAGAGATTCTTTGATTGATCTTCCTTTAACTTGATTACACAATTTATGAAAAGTAGAAAATGTAATGTGTTCTAATAAAACTTAAGTGCAAAAGAAGAAAAAAGTGAAAACAAAAATAACTGATTTAGCATATTAAACTTTTACATAATAGCTGCAGGAATGTATTGCACTGATTCTCTTTCTGAACTGTTCAATAGATATTGACGCATGCATCACCGCCCACATCTTAACTCTTCATTTTGCTCTGTACAGGACTGTGTTCAAGGGAATTAAGCATCAATATCCCTCATTTGCATTGGCTATAAGTCAGTGATCGATTTCTTGTCACCTGTTCGACTTTTACCCTGCATTGTTTTGCACAGCATTGACCCCGGCGTTCATTTGTTCTCTGTAGTGGTCAGACGAGCAATGCGTAGCCCACCTGACCCAGAGGGAAGGATACCAGGCCACAACTCAAGGACAGCTTAAGGACCAGCTCTATCAGGAGATTATTAATTACTTTGATAAGGGCAAGGTAAGAGGCGTTCCAAATACCCTGTCTTGTTTCTGTGGAGCATTCATTGACAATAACCCATTTCTTTTGGATTAATGAAGAGGCATGTGAGACTACACAATTGTAATAGTGTTTTTGTCCCTTTTATAACATAACCTTATCTAAAATCTTTTTCCTTGCTTCTCGCTCCATATCCTTTTTCTGTTTTGCCTTTAATGCCTCATCAGGGCTGTGCTTTAATACCATCGGTGCCACTTGAGAGTTGAAAAAATGTCCCGTTTTCTGGAAAACAGCTTTTTATTTTTTTATTGTTTTTTACCCTGTAAGCTAAATATAGGAAGAATTGAAGGAGAGGTAGCCAGATCTCATTGGCAATGAGTTCCTAAAGCTGTGCTTGTAATATCAGAATTCCTCTTAGTTTTCGATCCAACTGTACCTCAGCAAATTTTATTCTGGGATGATACTTGAATGACATTTGGAAACAAACCAGTGAGAGAACTATTGACATTAGGGTTTTTTTAATCTGCACACTTTTTGGAAATCTCAGCATTAAAGTAAGTATCTAAATTTTTTAAGAAATACACAGGGAGGCAACTATTTGTATAAACTAGACTAACCATACTAATTGCAAAGATGATGCTGTAAAGAGAAATACTTTAAAAACAAAATGTAAATAATAAAGTACAACCTTGTTAAAGAGCGACTGCTATCACACAGCAGCTTGACTTACCCTATATAAATAAATAAATAAATAAATTAATAAATAAATAAATAGATAAATAAATAAGTAGGATTCACAACATGCTAGAAAAGTGTGTTCTTTAATCCTTTTATATCTTATTAAAATTATTTTTAAAACAATTGTGTCAGCTGAATTTGACATCAGCAGGTCAAAGCTTTACTAAAACCATTGACTGGAAATCAATCACAAAATTCTGGTTGGTACATTTCAAATCTTAACCAACATCCTTTCGTGTGAGAGTCACAGTTTGGGACAAATGGTTAAAACTTGGACTAAACTGAAAACTCTGAGAGGACAATAAGCCTATCAAAGCTGGTTTTGGAAATGTTGAAGTAGGCTTAAATTAGGGCTTTAGCCTAAACGGGTGTGAACTTATTATAAATATATGTATGTATTTATTTATGTATTATTATTATTATTAGTAGTAGTAGTAGTATTAAATTTTTTTAGCAATAGCGGCCTTTATTTGAAAGTGGATAGGTCAGAAAGAGGGAGAGGAGTGAGGGCAGACATGGACATCTTTGTTCACGATGCCGGGTGTTGAACTCAGAAGCCCGGATCGAGGCCTGAGGCCTCCATACACGGGGTGCCTGCTCAAACCACTACATCACACGACACCCCATATTTATTTACTTTAATTATTTAATTATATTTAATAGTTTTTTTAAAATATTTTTTAAGGAATTTAAAAAGAAAATGTTTGAACTACAGTTTAAAATCCAATCTATACCTTCAAAAACATGCGGTTATAGTCCAAATTTCTAAGGGACATTTATCCAAATATGAGCCACGTATGTATTTGAGCGAATAATTCTCAACATTGGAAAAACTCTACTATAAATTACAACTAATGCCCAATTCTTGTTTTTCATTTGAAGTTTGTACAGTAGGACAAATAAAGATTTGGTTCACTGTCGTTTTTATCAAGTTTTTCCTACTGAGAGGTCTCTGAATTTGATCATATATACGCTTCAACTGTGACAGACAGAATCTAAAGAAGCAAAACTAGAAAATCTGTTTTTATTATTTATTTTTTATAATTTATTTGCATTTTAGTGCATGAAATAAGTATTTGATTCGATAGCAAAAAACATCTTAACGGTTTCATTCACTGAGAAATCAGTGAATGCTCTCTTTGAAATGTGATCCTTCACTCTGAGTAGGACATGTACTGTATGCTTCAGGTGATACTGTTGTCCCACCACCATTGCCTGCTTTAGCCACAGAATGTAAATAGACACCAAAAACGAGCAAGTCAGAATAAGCCGTTTTATCTACGTAGAACTCCATACCGGCCATGTCCACCTTGGCCCTTTCTCATCCAAAATCCTTGAGAAAATAGTTGATAATCAAGTATGTGAGCATAGAAACAGTAATGGCTTTGGAGCTCATCATAACACTGAAACAGCACTGGTGTTATTTGTTCGGAGGCAGCATAAGAGTCTAATTGCTGTTAGCCAATCAGAGGCGAGACGTTTGCGTATCATGAATATTATTGAGTAAGACTTGTAACCCAGATGTTTCCTCACACCCACTTCTCCAACAAACTGCAACCTCCTGAAACAGGGGTGAGAGAACATTTTTTGCTCAGATAACGACTCACCAGGCATTCATTCAAACTAGAGACCACATCAGATTTTTTGAAAAGACGAGTGAATGAAACCGTTAATATTTGGTGAAGAAACATTTGTTTACAATTACAGAGGTCAGATGTTTCCTGTTGTTCTTGACCAGGTTTGCACAAACTGCAGCAGGGATTTTTAACCTACTCCTCCATACAGATCTTTCAGTGCTGTTCCTGGGTTACAGAAAGTTTTAACTTAAGGCAATGATTTATTTATTTTTATTAATTTTGGGGGGGTCCAGGTCTGGAGACTTGCTTAGAACAATCCACGATCTTAAAATGCTTGGAGCCACTTCTTCATTGCGCTGGCTGTGTGTTTCAGGTCATTTCCATGCTGGAAGACCCACTCACGCCCCATCTTCAGTGCTCTTACTGAAGAAAGGAGGTTGTTGCCTAAAGCCTTATGATAGATTGCCCCATCCATCCACTTCTCAATACCTTGCAGTCGTTCTATCCCCCTGACAGAAAAGCACCTCCAAAGCATGAAGTTTCTACACCCCATTCTTCATAGTAGGGATGGTGTTTTTGGGATTGTTCTAATCCTTTTTCTTCCTCCAAACACGTCGAGTGGAGTTTATACTAAAATGTTCTATTTTCGTCTCATCTGACCACATGACCTCCTCAAGTGCCTCTGGATTATCCAGATGGTCACTAGTAAACATCAGGCCTGGACATGTGCTGGCATGAGCAGGGGGACTTGTGTATGCGGCATAATTTTAATCAATGATGGCGCTGTCTGTTACTAATGGTAACCTTTAAGACTGTGGTTCCAGCTCTCTTCATGTCAAGTTTTCCCGTTGTCGTTCTGGCTGATTCATCAGCTTTCTCATTGATTACTCCACCAGGGAAGATCTTGCATGGAGCCCCAGTCAGAGGGAGTTGTTGCCTTCTCACCAAGCTGCTTGCCTATTGTCCTGTAGCTCATCCCAGCCTTGTCTACAATTTTGTCCCCGGTGTCCTTAAACAGCTCTTTGGTCTTGCCCATGGTGGAAAGGTTGGGGTCTGATTGATTAAGTGAGTGTAGACGGGTGTCTTTTATACAGGTAACACGTTTAAAGATGTGCAATTATTACAGGTAATGAGTGGAGGATAAGGGGGCTTCTTACAGATAACCTAACAGGTCAGTGAGAGCCAGAATTTTTGCTAGTTGTTTTTTGTTAGACTCTCTCAGTTTAAGTGTACCTATGATGAAAATTACAGCCCTCTCATATTCTTTGTAAGTTGGGGGGGACTTGTGTTGTGTCAATTACTTTTTCCCTCCACTGTATGTTAAACAATCATTCCACCCTGGAAGGGGAACACTTCAAGCAAATAGTCAAAAGCCTGAGATTAACTTGATGTTCCTTCTAATGATGAATGAATGTAAATCTCTGACTGGAACACAACTCAAACACAATAGATAAAACTCGCTGGAAAAGCAATTAGAAGAGGGCATTTAAGTTTTTCTGTCTGACCAAAAAAATTTAATGATATCCGAATAAGTTTTTCTTATGTACTATGATCTACATGAGGCTAGCAGTGAATTTGAGGTATTCAGCTGGCAGGAGGTTAGGTATCTATCCTTGGTTTAATCTTTGAAATTAATTCATTTTTTGACTGACTGTGTCCTTTCTAGATGTGGGAGGAGGCAATCGTATTGAGCAAAGAACTGTCTGAACAGTACGAGAATGAAATGTTTGACTTTGAGCAGCTTAGTGCATCCTTGGTAAGTAGGATTAATGTGTTGCTTAACTGCATTTCTGCTTTGTACACTGTCATTCCTCCGCTGCACTTACAGATTGAAAGAAGCCGACAAGTACAGAACCTGCAGGACTTTGTCTTTTGTTTTATGAGCTATATTAGAGCTATTAGTAAAGGGGAGATCAACCACCTCTGTACTTGAGTGGACTGGGAGGAACAGTGAGTGTTTCTAAAACAAAGTAATTTTGACATGTAGCCTAATGAAACAACTGGTAGCTGGGCTTCAGATTTAGTAGTAGGTCTTCTTTTAAGTTAAACATAAGGCGCATTTCCACTATCGGAACTTTGACCAGACCTTCTTGATATGCGCGTGTCTCCCCTTCATCGGGTTGGGACGGCAGGGCCATTTTGGGGCCACTTCAGGTACCAGCGGAGTACCTGTATGTTGGTATGTACTCTGAATAGCTCGATCGAATCGCTCAGCGGGAGCTGTGGTTAAGTCACGCTAATTGGTTGGAAAGTAGCAGACATCGCCAAACAACCGGCTTTGTAAAAGTAAGAAGTGCTGCTGGCGAAGCAGTTTATAACAACAGCAAACAGAAACACAGCAACAAGCCCTGCTTCTTCCATGTCAATCTTTTGTTATTTCTTCTGCTCTGTGTCCCTTTTTGCACTGATCAGTGATGCTACTCGCTTCTGAAACAGTTTTAATATACCGGATGTCCTTAGCTGATTCTTTAAAGGGCCAATTGTGTATGGAGACACGGCGGCTGAGAGGAGCGGGCCAACAAATTACCTCGTCAGAAAAAGATCTGGTTAAATTACCCTGAAGTTCTGACTGGAAACGCGCCTATAAGCAAACAGTATCATCTCATAAGCATGTGTGTTTAAAAGTCAATATATAACATTTCTCTCTAGAATGACTTTATGTAATGTAAAAAATGTATGCTAAAATGCTTATATTAAACTTCCCAACAGCGGAAACAGGCCCAGTTCTATGAGAACATAGTGAAGGTCATCCGGCCCAAACCAGACTACTTTGCTGTGGGCTACTACGGAATGGGGTTCCCGTCTTTTCTACGTGTGAGTATTTGCATTGACTAACACTTCTTACCTTCTTTAGCTGTTTGTATTTACTCCTTGTTGTCTGATGTTTTTATGGACATTCAGAATTGATCCCCCTCTTATACAAAAGAAGAAAAAAAACATTTGGAAGAAATGTTTAAAAAAAATGTGATCCAATGCACTTACATAGAAACTGTCTCCATTTTTGTATCATTTAGTTATTGTTTAGTCTTTTAACCTTTACTGATTTAAATCTTCTTTTAGAATTTGTAACTGTCTACCAGCTAGTTTATCCACTTCTCCTTTATTTTTATTATTTATAATTTTTTTTTAACATGCTCTTTCTGGCAGTGTGGCACTCAGAATTGATGTCTGAGTACCAAGTAGAAGCCCAACAGATTTACTTTCACAAGTGTAAAATTACGGCTTTTGCTAGAGTACTCCACTTCATATATATGTGTAAGAAATCTTTATTAGAAGTTGCTGTGAGGTTTCTTTCAGATATTATGGACACAGAGACGGAAAATACAGGATAATGGTCTCCTAAATAAGATCTACTGAGAAGTGACCCTTATTTCTTTGTCTAAGCAAGAGATTTTCATTCCATTACTTTAACTTCACCAACCCCCTCCTTCAGACTGGAATTTGAACATGCTAAGATCTCAAAAGCATTCAAATATCGATGCATTAAAGCAAATTTGGAAACAATTTGGACTCACAGGGCTGTTATTACTTTTATTGGGTTTTTCCTTGCTGTTCTAAAATGCTCCTACAAAGTGTTATTGCATCTGCTTTCGGATGCTGCCTGACAACCTGTGGAATTTCCCTGTCTATACAGGAGGTTTCCAAACCTAAACCATCAGTTTCAACTCTTCTTAGCAGCCTGATAAAATCCACTCGAAAAGGTTTTATGTACTGATGCAGCACACCGCTAGATGTCCTAGTTTGCATAGTAATTTTATGCTACCATTTTTCTCTGTGTGAAAATCCATAGCTCCATCACGGGCAACAGGAAGTGCAAAGTGTTTTGGATCCATGTCAAAACACCTTTTCAAACCCTTCACCAAGTCCAACTACATTCTGACTGAAATTGCAATGTTAACACGATTTTGAGGTGGTGTGATGAGAGAATTAAATACCTTTTATGTCTTTACAAAAAATGCATAAAAAGAAGGTATACATTGAAAAATTACAACATTCGGACACACGTACAGATGCCACATTGGAAATTGCTTCTAGTGGCTGGTTGCACCTCTGAAACATTCAATACTTTGGAATCAACCTGCACAGCAGATGGTTTTAAAAATGCTGGCATTAAACAGAGAGCTGTGCCAACTTCTTGAAATGTGACTGATTATGAATATTGAAGGGTTGGTCAATGTAATAAATCCCACCTCCTTCATTCATTTATACAGGATAGGTGGCCTCTTAACCTGAGCTGATGTATTTCAGTACTAAATATCCTGTTTGGACACAGGCCAATCAAACCACAGCTTCCCACAAATTAAGTAGCTGTTTGATATTCATCATCTGTGGAGCCGTTGTGTGCATGTCAGACCTCATTATCATTTTATGAAAGATGTATTCCTCTCTTCCCAAAGCTCTTTGTTTAAAATAAAATTAATTGCATTTCTTTTTCTTTTTTTTTTTGCATCACTGTGTGAGGGAGGGTTTAATCTTAAACCAGAGCTTTTTGTTTGTCAGAGGTAGAAGCAGCTGCATTGCTGACAAAGGCAGATTTGTTTCCCTTTAATGTATTCTTGGAAGAGGTGTTGTTTTTTTGGCCTGTCATTTGGCGCGTCACCCAAGGTGCTGTTGTCTTGTTTAGAAGGATTTCAGTCGCTTATCACTCAAGCAGCACACTAAATGGCTCTCAGAGTGATGGTCCCGATCTTGCCCTTTTCATTCTATTATGAACAACAGACCTCTCTGCTGGGACGTTTGCTTTGCTGCCGATCACCATGTGACCCTCCTAACCCTTTTTATCTGCCGGGGCACAAACTCCATTACAGACAGGGCAAGCCATGCTGGCCTAATCTAACTGGCTCTTTAAACAGGCTTTCGGTGTGGACGAGACTTCTTTATCCTTTTCATATTGGACTGACCTTATCCAAATAACAAGGGCACATGAATACCAGCCTGACTTTCCTGGGGGAAGTCTGTGTGAACTGGTCATTGGTTTATCTATTTTGCCATTTTCTGGGCATTATGAGACAAAGTGATATACTATGCCTTTAAAAAATTAGTCAAAGTTATAGAACCACTTTTCACTGAAATTGAACTCTTTTGGGTTATGTTTTTACTTACTTTATGCCTCTTGAGACTGAAAGTTTTGCTCATTCCTCTTTGCAGACTAACGTCATCTTCGTCAGATCGATCTGAGAGCCTCTGTTGACATCAGTTTTCAAGTCTTACCACAGATTCTCAGTTAGGTTATTCTAAAACATGAAATCCATTTATTTAAACTATTAAGTTGTAGCTATGGCTGCATTTGCTGTCTTACTGAAACATGAACCTCCACCTAATTCTCAATTCAATTCACTCATTCAAATAAGTAAAAAAAATTCTTTATAAGGAATCCCAGCAGATTGCATCGAGTCATTAACTTGCAGCATTCACTCTTCCTGAAAGAGCATGAAGAGACAGTGGACAATCACTTGCGTTGTGTTGTTGAGGCTCCCTAAAGTCTTTTGCATCCTCTAATGCCTCATTTCCACTGAGCGGTATGGGATGGTTTGGTATGCTATCTAGTCTGTTTCTATTGTAAAAACCGCCCATACAACTGACCCGTATCGTAACATTCCCCTTCAGTTGTAACACAATATGTCAATGGTATGTTAAGGTTAAGCTGGAGCTACTGGCGTCACACAACACTGTCCATTGATTCGGGGACAGAAAAACATCATGAGACAAACAAGTGCATCATGTTTGTCGACACCCTTGCATGATGCCATACTGGGTTTTGGGTTTAACCCTGCCTGCTGAGTTAGAATCCAGCTGGTGGTGGAAATGCTTTCCTGAATACGCCGGACCATAAAATAGCGTACTGAACTGCACCACGTTGTGCCTTTCCGCTCAGTGGAAACAAGATTTCCTCTAGTGTATCATCTTTTACTAAAGGCAAGGCATGGCAAATTTATTTGTTTAGTACACTTTCAGCAACAAGCAATTTAAGGTGCTTTGGGAAAATAAAAGCAGCAATAAAACAACTATAAAACCTGAAAAACACAACATCGAAGACATAAATAACATTGAGACATACTACTGTGACATTTCAGATATTAATCAAAGGAAGGTCTAAACAGATGTCTTTTTCACTTTAATTTTAAGGAACTCAGTGTTTCAGCAGCTTTGCAGTCTGTAAGTTTATTCTAGATAAGACTGAAAGCTGCCTCTCCATCTGTACAGGGTTATTCTGACCAACTCCTCTGTCCCTGTTGATAAAAAGTCTCCCCACAACTTAAGGTTGTCATCACTTAATTTCAGCATGGCAATATTGTGTTCAGGGTGATTTGAATTTTTTTTCTTCCACATATAGTGTATGCATATATGTCAAAAAGTTACGTTTTGGTCTCGTCTGTCTAAAGTTCCTTCCACATGTTTACTGTCTCTCCCTCTTGGCTTGTGACAAACAGAACATCTCATGGCTTTCTTTAAGCATTGGCTCTCTTTTTTATTATTCTATAAAGGCCAGATTGTGAAGTCCATGACTACTTATTTCAACAGATTCTTCCACTTGAGCTGTCGAGCTCTGCAGCCACTCCAGAGTTTGCATGGGTTCTCTTGGCTGCTTCTCTGATTTATTCTCTCATTTTCAACCTTGTCAACTCAGGTGGATGACAATGTGTTGGTAGCTTTGTGTAGTTTTATGCTAATTTTCAGATGATGGATGGGATACACTGATATCCAAGACACACAGCTGGACTCTGACTAAATAGATCAATTCTGATTGGAGTTGGTTGTGTTGGATCTCATTTAGGGGTTTTAAAGGAAAGGGGGCTAAACAAAAATGAAAATATCTAACCTTTTGGATCTTTTTTTAAAATTACCATTTATAATATTTCTTCTACTTCACATTACGCACTACATAAATATAAACTACAGCATGTAAAAAGCATTAATCTTAGTAGACAATATAACAGTCGTTTCATTAGGTAGAGCTTGTTAAACAGCTTTGAATTTGGTTCCTTTTTGTGCAACATTTAAAAATTATCCTTTCTGGCAATGCACACAAAGAGGTATTCAGTTGAGATTCCCTAACTACAGTAATTACGGTTTCAGCGCTTTCTCCCCTCACTCTCTGTATTGCATTTAGTGCTGTAGCATCATTGTGCCCCTGGGGAAAAGTAAGCTTTGTGAAAAAAAAAGAATACATTTTCTTTTAAAGACATTTTGTATCCAATCCTCCCCACAAAATTGATTTTATGCAAGAGTGTGTAATTTTTCTGCTTATCATCTATAGCATGTTATTTAGTAAGGCACTAGGGTATTTACAAAGGACAAAATGTTATGGACCTAATAATTTGCACCAAAACATCACATGTGATTAGAGCATTGATCTTTGGTATCCTTGTGAGGAGACAGTTGATTTTGTAATATCGTGTACTTTCCTCTAAACAGATATAAGTAAATGCATCAAATTCAATACTTCATCATTATAAGTAACATTTGTGTTCTCTAAAAAAAACCAACTTATTTCAGCTTTAAGATCTTAACCACGGGTCAGCAAACCTTTCAATTCAAAGAGCCATTTTTACCCCTGGTTCTATAAAATAGAATTGCTCAAGAGAAAACGTGAATTTATTAATATGTACTAAATGAAATGTTAGATTTTGAAACACCGGTGCAGTCAAGGTAGGCCGCAAACTCTGCTCCTGCGGCACACGAGTTGAGTGTCCTCATAGGACACTTATGAGATATGTATGTGGCGTGCCTGGGTGTAGCCCATGCTCGGACAGCACTAACCTCCATGGTAAGAGTGTATCCACTGTGCAGCCTTCCCTCACAAGCTGGTGTGCCGCAAGCTAGCCCGCCAGGTTAGCTTGTGTGGAGAAGCCCCAGTTATGTGTGGGCCAGCTACGTCTCAGGTTGAAGCCGAGGTGGAGCCACTCGCTACACCTAACCTGAGCTGGGCGGAGGAAGAGCCCCAGGTAATTTGCTCAACATTCCCAGTGCTCCAAACAGATGAAGTGTATGATGACCTCACCACTTGCCAAGCATTTCTGGAAGTAGATAGGTATGAATATGGGGTAGAGTTGGGAAACTGAGCTGTAAAAATCCACATACAGATGCCTTTTTTGTGGGCTTAGGAGGTCTATAAATGGCAATTGGGGGGTTTGCTGAGTTCAACTCATATAAATTGTCTAGAGCTGATGGCTGTTCATCTAGCTCTGAAACATTTCTTCCTGTCGCTCAAGGGGAGCAATGTTTTGGTAAGGAATGCCTACACATGTTAGCACACAAACTGATAGTTTGTACCAGCTTGAACCTGCAGTCTCTGAACACGACTCACATAGTAGGATCCCTGAATTACGGTGGAGATCTGTTATCCAAGGTGGAACCCACTTAATGCAGATTGGAAACTCCACCTCAAGGTGGTAAACCAGATCTCGATGAAGTTTGGTCAGGCCACAGTGTATGTGTTTTCTCCATGATTTAATGTGCCATTCAATGTACCAGAGCACCATCAACCAGGTAACTGTATGAGCAGAAGTGGAAGGTGTTCGAAAGCTTGTGCGCAGACTCAAAACCATCTCCTGTCCTATTGTGTCGGGCGAACATTGCAGGAATCTTAAGGGGTTTTAAACATCAAACTCTTCAGCTACTTCTCTTCTCACTCAAAATGTCAAAAAATGAGATCAGAGGTGATTATTTCTGCATTTCTAAACCAACTTTGAATGTTTAGGTAGGCTTATATCAACAGTATTGGTTTATATCAGTATCCGACATTAAGATTTAGACTATATCGATAAAAAAAGCTGATATTGAACAATCCTATGTGCAGAAGTACAACGAAATTGGTTTATTGATCACCTAAGGTGCATAGAGAATAAATGGTGAATGGACTGAATTTATGTAGCACTTTCCTGGTTATACTGATATAGCCACATTCATGTACTGAGACGCAGATTGGTAGGCAACTTGGGGTAAAGTGCTTTGCTCAGGGGTGCATCGACATGCGACAAGGAGAAGTTAGAATTGAACCCACAACCTTCTGATTGCAAGACGACTACTCCACCTACTGAAACACAGTCCCCCACGAATAAAGAAAATAGTACCGAGTTCAAATTTTAGTCTGGAGGAATAAGGAATTTGAACATACAAACAGTGTAAGTACCTCTAAAGGTCTCCTCTGTTTTCTAAAAACGCTTTTAAACCTCAACCCTCCCCTTACATTCTGTTTGCATATTTACTGTTTCATCTTTTATATTATCACCCCATTTTCTGTGACAGCTGCTCTTTCACTCACACTTTGTGTGAAAGTTGATTTTGTAATGAGTATCTGAAGACATGATCACATTTAAAGGATATCGAGGTGAGCTGTCATGTTCTATTGGTGCAAAGTTTCTTCAGGCAGATCAAGGAACGTTCCCCCCACATGCTGTTAGAAACAGTCTTCTGATCTCTTTAATATATTCTTGTTCTTAATAAGACAAGCTGACCCATTAATCAGTCTGAGTAAGTTAACAAACTGACTAAAGTATCCATGTTGTATCAAATTGTTCTGTTCCTGTGAGCTTGTCCAAAAAGCTCTAATCTCAATGACATGTGCTCTATTTGTAGTTGATAGCATTAGCCTAGTTTCTATGATATTAGTCTTTGTCATTTGTGGGTATAAAATTGGCTTTTAACCAACTGACTGAGAAAGAAAAGGCAATTTTAGAATATATTATTTGCATTTTCAAAAATACACAGTGCATGTTAAGGACGACATCAAAATCCTGAGTCTTAAAAACTTGGTTTAAGAACATCCTGTTGTAAATGAGTGGGAATCCTTTCAGGTATAAAACATTCACATAAATTAGTGTAAAATTTATGAAAAGGTTTTGCTAGGCTGATGGGAAGGATGAATGTTGAACCCAATCCTCTTTTGTGAAGTTGTCAATCAAAGCACATTTTATACATGGTCCTGAGCAAATATCACAGCTACAATAAATCTAATTAATCTGGGAATTGAGATGTGTGATAGGAGCAGACCTTTCTGTGTGTGAACTTACGTGCAGTAATAAGATATGGACTGAAGCAAATGTAAAATTTTCCATACTGTCCTCCCAAGCTGCAACCCTTTAGCTCCTTTACACCCTGATTAAAATGAAAGGTTTCCCTAAATTCTGACTGCATGGGGAGTGGTATCTTTTTGCAAGGTAATATGGCTCACCACCAAGGGTGCCACTACATCAAATGATGGCACAAACTTTCAAAAAATATTTTTTTCTGCAAAACTAAAGGGGTCTTTGACACTTTTGTTTCAAAGAAGTCTGTACCACGTTTAACCGTTTCCACTCCAAAATATAAAATAGTTAAACTGTCACAATCGGCTCTTTAATGATCTACAATGAAAGTGATTCTTTAAAATGCATTTTATCTTTATATTTATAAATATCACATTTAATGCTTAAATGGCATTAGGACCACATTAGATTGAGATTCACTGATGTTTTGCCACAAACATCAGTGGATTTTACTACCATTTTATAGACCGAAAAAAGCAGCACATTATGTTTTGCGAGTAAAAACCAAATAATTTTGGCATGCATTTGAGTCCAGCTTCCCAGATCTTCCCAGATCTTACGGGTTATGGCTTAGCCAGATTGTATGGAGAGCACCTGTAAATATCAGTTTCCTACCCGCGCAACCATTTCTCATTACGATTTAGATCTGGACTTTGATTGGACCATGAATTTTAGCATTTTGTAAATACATTCTCCTGTCACTTCATAACCCTGCATAAATAAAGACATTAAAATTTGTGAGTTTAATGCAAACTGTTAAAAAGATAATGGGTTGTGAATACTTTTGCATGGCAATATAACATTGTAAGAACAACCTCAACCTTTTCTTCTCATATAGTATTGTTTTCTATTAGATTTTATTAAATACTGTGACATCTTTGAGCTAATGCGGAAAAAACACTTAAATGTCACATTAAGCAGGAAAACATATGGTGCTTTGTGCAGCCAGCTGCAGACATACAAGCTGTGTTCATATTCTGTTGCTTGATGTCTATGTAAAACTATAAAATTGGCTTTTAACCAACTGACTGAGAAAGAAAAGGCAATTTTATAATATATTACTTGCTTTTTCAAAAATACACAGTGCATGTTAGGGATGACACCAAAATCCTGAGTCTTAAAAACATGATTAAGAACATCCTGTTGTAAATGAGTAGGAATCTGTGTTCAGATATAAAACATTCACATAAAATAGTGTAAAAATTATGGAAGTAAAAGTACTGTATATCATGTTATTTTATTTCTAACAGATGCACTGTTTTTTAAATTGGCTATACAGTGCCTATAAAAAGTATTTACCCCCTTGGATGTTTTACCCTTTTTATTGTTTTTACAAATCAACCATGATCAGCAAAAGTTGTGCTATTACACTAAAAACCAAAAAAACGCTCTAAGCAAATCAGAGAAAATTTTATAAAAATGTATCAGTCAGGGGATGGATATAAAAAATCTCTAAGGCACTGAACCTCCCCTGGAGTTCAGTTAAAGACATTGTCAAGAAATGAAAGGAATATTATAAATCTGCTTAGATCTGTCCGTCCTCACAAACTGAGAGATTGTGCAAGGAGAGTTATGAGAGAGGGCACTGTTGAGAAGGTGTTTTCACTCTAATTTAAAGCCTATTTTAAAGGAACAGACACACATTTAATTTATTACCCTGGGCTCTCTCTGAGCTCTCATTTCACCTTCTCGCGTGCTCGTTCATTTCTGTAAAAAGGAGCAATAAGAACAACAAACAACAATTATATATTTTAACAGTGAGACGTCGTTCACTGGACTCAGTTCTAGTAACTGAGTACAGCTTTATCTCAGGATAAGGTTTTTATTTGAAACAAGTTTAAAAAAAATCTCCTCCCACATAGATCTTCCTTCACAGAATGGTCCCAGCTTCTTCACCAAAAGGCACACAGGATGTGCCACATTCCTCTTGATTATTCACGGTTTCTAAGTGTTTCCATATGCACTACAAAATTAGACCCTCATACAACATTAACAGAATTTATATCTCTTCATGTCCCTCTCTTGATCTCTTATTTTAAGAGATCATTATATATAAGGAAAAATGTCAGACAAAGAATCATATCAATTTTGAGTCCATCTTCTCTGGAACTTTTCGGATCAGTAGTCAAGTCATCTTGTTCTGGCCGGGAATTGTGGTCGTCCGGCTCGCTCTTCTATGACCTAAGGTGAGAGGTTGCCAGCACATCACCTATATGCAGCTAAAGTGTATCTTTTCATTAGCCTTGAGTTTGAAAACTCTAAGGACTGCACGCAGACCAGAGGATCGTTCAGCCCCTTTTGGCAGGGGTCTCAGCTTCTTTTCCTTCAAACCCTGCTGCCCCAGCTGGGCAGCTCTGTGCTCCAAGCCGCCCTGCCACCTGATGGTGCAGGTGTGCTGAAGTTGGAAACCTCTCAGCAGAGGGTTCAAGTAGGTTGTGTGGTCTGCTCCTTGCTGTTCTTCTCCCGCTCTGGCTTGCTGCTCCTGCATGTCCTCTCAGGTTCGTCCTGACTCCTCAGTGGGAGTCCATTGGCTCCAGCCTTTTTCTTTAGTAAGATTACCTGAGAGATTGTGGTCTGGTTGGCTGCTGGTCTCTCACCTGGTCAACCAAGCCTAAAAGAAGAGCTTGCAACTAATATGCTTTTTCCTGTTTGCTTTATCCATAATTGTATCTGTTTTGAGATTCATTTCTTATGGATTTGTCCTTTTTTATTTTTTTTTTATCAAATCCCTCACTCACCTCATAGTTTTAAGTAGTGCCGCACTGATCGGCCGCACTAACACAAAATCAAATTATTATCCTGACTGCTTACAAACTAGGTCTATCTGTAGAAAGAGCTAATGCTTTTGCTGTATGTAAATCACAAAAATCATCATTGACGCAAAGTGCACTCTAAAAATCCTGTATCAAAAATGAGCAACACTGGAACAACCTAGACCATAAAGAATATTTCTTCAAAATATATAGTAGACATTATAATGTAAATGAAAACTTCCAAACAAAGACTAAATGCATAAACATGCCACAAGGTGAGATGAATGGGTTGTGTGCTAAAACAACCAACCGCACAAAGGTGCCAAAACAGGATGGAAAAACAGGAAACATCTGGTCTTTTTGGATTGTGGAAATGGCATCATGAGCATGACAGACTGCTCAAAAGAAAATTGTGCTGCTTTAAAGCTCAACCCGCAGAAAAAGATCAGTTTAATTGTATTCATTTACAATGCTAACAGCCTAAATTCATTAAACCTATAGTCTTATAAGATTTCACCACATCACCGTCTATTATTCATTTTTCTGAGCTGATGAAGCCCAATACTTATAAAAGAAAACTATAATTTCAACCGATTTAACCAATAAACTGTTGAACCCTAAACAAATGCTGTTTTCTATTTTTTTTTTCATTTATCTGAAATGCTTTTAAAGCAACAAATTAAAAGGCTTTGTTTTGTCAAAAATAATTGAAATTTAAGTTCCAATTTAAGTTCCCCTAGTGCCCAAGGATCTCCTCCCTCTTTCTGAAACAGAACTGTAAATTGGAGACTGGGACCTGGGTGATGACCAATTTTCTGTTTACAGCTTTTAATCAGGATCCAGATAACCTACTTTCAGCTCACTTCTTCCTGTAGGAATATAGGATCATCTGGCATATGATAAGTTTGCATTTATAACTCATGTACTTATCGGTATTTTGATCATGAAAACTCCCAGATCTTAATCAAGTTGGATGTTTTTTTAAAAGATAGTAAACCAATCTAAGGAATTCTATATCTACGCCCATAGATTATTTAAAATATAATTAGGCCAATATTCAAATTTTGTATTATATGCATTTATAATTTACCAAATCAAGACTATCCAATTTTTTCCCGTTTCTTCCATTGCTTTTTTTATTTTTTTCAATTTGCAACATTTTATCATAAAGTCATAAATCAGTTTGTAATTGTTCCTCTTATTTTAATATACCAAACTGTAGTAAGGATAAGGTCTCATCAAATTCGTTCAATTACTCTGTGTTATATTCATATATAACTTTATCATAACCAAACAGTATCTCCAATTCTGTTTAGTCTTATCCATGGCCTTTCTTAATCTGCTTTTAGAATCCAATTGTCTCTTAAAAATGATCTATAATCTTTGTCCTATTTTAGCAATTATTTCATTCACAAAATGTGTTCTGTTACCACCATAGATCATTTGTGGATATCAAATCTAGCCATTATTTCTCTAAACAACATTTCTGCAACAGTTAGTGTATCTAAATGTTTCACTGTTAACATTACAAATCCATTAGGAAAAATTATCTTTTCTTACTAAATAGAGCTTCTTCAATGCAGCCTTCATTTGCTCAAAGCTGTTTCTTAATTTAATATGAGAAGCTTTTCTTTTTTTCCATGTCTGACACACTTCTTGTCCATGAATCAATCAGTTTGAGAATTAAATTGTCTGTAAGAAATGCTTTAATTAGTTCGCCACTAGAGGTCGCCATACCCCTGTTCCCCATTGTTGGCCAAATGCCAAAAGAATGCAAAGTTCAATTTGAATCTTCTGTTAGCAATAATATTATTATTTATCTTCATCTGATTACAAACTTCACTTAAAACTTCAATTTTTCTTTTTCCAAGTAAAACAATTCTTTGGTAGCTTTCCCGTTTCAAGAATTTTATGAAAATCTAAAATTTGGATTATTAATTTATCCCCTACAGAGAATATGCCCAACTTCAAGTGAAATAGGAAATATCTTCCTAACAAATTAGAAAATAATCTCTAGATTTTATGATTATCACAACAGTTTTTTCCTGTAGCAAAATCTATTATTTTTATTTCATTTTTCTAACAACTCAATCTCATTTTTAGTGGGGAAAAAAATTCCTTTTTTTTTTTTCTTTTCCATCTGGCTTCACTAACTTCCTACCATTTTGTCAATGAGATAATCAGCAACTGATATTTCCATAACACAACATCACATCTCTATTCCTTGCTCTCTGCTTATCTGCTCCTTCATAAAGATTCTACAAATTAGCTTATTATTATGATTATATGTGAAAGAGTCTGTTGCTAGATGCCCAAAAAAAATGGTACCAGTCTCAACTGATATTGGGGCGAGGGCCGGCATCCTCTCCCAATCTCAGGTGTAGGTCCAGACATCTTTCTTGCTTAATCAGACCCTTAATTTTGTCCCATTAGCAACAACTCCATTGAGTGTAAACATTGAAGTGCGCTTAAACTCAGTGTGCTACGGTAACTAAAGTTGAATTTTGGAGTGCGTTACTACATTCCTTATTACGGTAATCCCGTAACGAACATTTCTTCTCTTTTTTGCAGTCTCTAACCCAGCGCATTACAAGATTGTTTCCTTTCAACATGTATCTTATCTGTCATTAAAATGTTAGAAGCAAACATCTGAAGCTGCCGGTTGTTACAAAGAATAAATTCACGTAGCCACCCAGCTGCTACCCCACAGGTCCTGTAGACATCCGCCTGTATTTCAAAATAAAATCACTCTGCTCATAATTTGTCATTTTTAAACCATTTCTTTTATACTATATGAGAGATCTCACAGACATCCCATGAATATCATTAAAAATATTAGCTAAGTTTTTTAAAAATTATTATTATAGAGTAAAAGTTGCCGCTGCACTCAGGAAATCCCAACCTTTTGTATTGAGCTGCACGCAGCTAAAACATCCCCCTCATTATCAGCTAGCGGGGGGAGGTGTGTGTGTTCCTTCTCTTCTGCCTTCCGGCAGTTGGATAACCTTTAACAATTTTGAAACGCATGATGAATCTGGTTTCAAACAAGTCTTTCTCAGGAAGTCCATTTTACCGATTTCTGTCACAACCCATCACAGTTGGTTTGTTTATTAAGAGAAAAACTAACGACCCATTGTTAAGGGACAGAGGTGGGGGGTCGCTTGTTTATTATCAGAACAGCCCTTCCTTGAGGGACAGAGGGGGGGGGAGGTCGCTTGTTTATTATCAGAACAGGCCTTCCTTGAGGAGAAGGGGGGAAGGTGGTCGGTTGTTTAAGATAATTCATTTAGATCACAGTAAAGTTGACCTTACTCTTCATAGGACTTTTAAAAATATGTTAGTGAGTTTACTCTTTTATTTTCTTTTTCTTTCGGCGGAACTTTAGGAGAAAACAAAGTTTAAAACGTTTTCTATCCTCCCGGGTGCTAAAAAACACATCTGCTTTACACATTAACCCCCCTTTTTTCTCTTCTTCCTCCTTCAAGAACAATTCCTTTGAGACGCCAAATGTCTAATTCTTCAATTTTGATCTTTTTAGTTTTATTTTAGATCGCAACTACCAAGAAGTGCGCGAAATTACTCAGTCAATCGTCGTTTCAAATTCATAATCTTTATTTTAAAGAAATGTATTGTCTTTTCTCTTACATTAATTTAGCATCTCCTTTAAAATCTTCTTTGCTATTTTTTCCCCATATTTCGATAAGTTATATTTTACTGTTTTTATTTCTCATTTTGAAATATTTATCATTCTCATGTTAATGAAGTAAATTCAGCTTTTGTTTCTCTTTTATCTGATCTATTTATCTTATCACAGTGTTATTTACTCAATCTTCAAACCATGAGACTCCGTTCAGCCTACAGCTGTTTCACCATAGAAATCTCCATTCATTCACACACACACAGTCACACAACCGGTTTATCACACATTAATATAATTATGTATTTATTATCATGCTTTTTCATTACTAGTATTATTATTTAGATATTATTTATCATTAGGCCTATTTCTAATTGAGATCCCAGACCTCTGCGCGCTTTTGGAGTCCAACTCCTTTAACATGAATATTCACGCAAAGATCCCCGATCTTTATTTGCAAAACACAAACTTGCATTACATAGGTCCCGGACCTAGTTATTTTTTCTTCTTTCACGCATAACATTTTTACTCACTGGCTGTTGTCCCTGTGAAGGAAGACCCCATCCAACTGTTGCTCCGGGAGAAACCCCGGATCTGCCGGCCTCTTTTTTTTTTCTTTTACCTAACGGTGGGGTGGAGGACTTTGATACTGGTTCCGAACCAGGTTAAGCACGCACTCTCAGCAGCCTGCGTTTCCTCCCGGAGATCCAGTCCGATCTGAGATACTGGTCAAAGGAACAAGAAATGCCAGGGTTAAAATCGCTCTCTGATCTCTGAGTTTTCTTTTTTTGACATTCCGTGGTTTCTCAATCCATGAGCTGCTCCCACTCAGCCTTCTTCGTGTCCAACACGCAAGCTTTCAGTAAGAAGCGTCCTAGCTTACCTTAGGGCCGGCCACACCCTGAGTTCACCGACCCGGTCGGCTTCTATTTAACTCAGCAGAAACAGATAAACATTTACTGGAGAACAACAGACAGAACATACTTTCAACAGACAGAACATACTTTTAGATTAGTCAAATTTGTGCCTCGTGTGTCAGCGCTTACCAAATAACTTCAGGCCTGGGTCACTTCCGTCCTCCGATCTCCAGTATCTGTTAATCACAACAATTTCCAAACTCACGTTTTCCTTTGCTACTTCCAGACATCACGTCGGGGTCACCATTTTGTTGAGAAGGTGTTTTCACTCTAATTTAAAGCCTATTTTAAAGGAACAGACACACATTTAATTTATGACCCTGGGCTCTCTCTGAGCTCTCATTTCACCTTCTCGCGTGCTCGTTCATTTCTGTAAAAAGGAGCAATAAGAACAACAAACAACAATTATATATTTTAACAGTGAGACGTCGTTCACTGGACTCAGTTCTAGTAACTGAGTACAGCTTTATCTCAGCATAAGGTTTTTATTTGAAACAAGTTTAAAAAAAAACTCCTCCCACATAGATCTTCCTTCACAGAATGGTCACAGCTTCTTCACCAAAAGGCACACAGGATGTGCCACATTCCTCTTGATTATTCACGGTTTCTAAGTGTTTCCACATGCACTACAAAATTAGACCCTCATACAACATTAACAGAATGTATATCTCTTCAGCACCAAGACACCTATGACTATGCTGAAGGAGTTACAGGCTCCCATCTTCTGAGATGGGAGAGACTCTGCATACAGTAACTGTTGCCCAGTCAAAGCTTTATGGGAGAGTGGGAATAAGAAAGTCACTGGTGAAGAGCCAAAGGTGCATATACTAAATACTGGTTTGAAGGGGGTGAATATTTTTTGCAGAAATCAGTTTTAACTTTAACAGGAAATTTTTTTTGTACATTTCTGTCTCAAAAAAGCTACTTTTTTATCATTAGTGATTTAAAAAAGCTATAAAAAAGGTATAACATGCAATGGGGTGAATACTTTTAAAGTAACATCCTTGGCTGCTTTTTGGATTAGTAAAAGTTAGATTCCAACAGACATGCCAGGTTTTTTATGTCTGTTAATGTATTCAACCTTACTATAGTATCACGCCAAGAACACTTACAGAACCAAGGAAAGTGGTGATTTTATTTTATTTTTTGTTTTAACCCTATGCTCAGACGAATTCTTAACCAGATCTTGTAAATTCCTGATGCTGTCCCTGCCTTAACATTTTTCCTAGTTTATATTCATAAAGTAGGTACTGTGTGCACACGTGTGCAAATCAGCCTGTTGTAGACATTCAAGGTCTCACTGGTTTCCTTCTTTTCTTTCAGAACAAAATGTTCATGTATCGTGGGAAGGAGTACGAGCGCAGAGAGGATTTTGAAGCACGGCTACTCACACAGTTTCCCAACGCAGAGAAGATGAAGACCACCACGCCGCCCAGCGAGGACACAAAAAGCTCCTCTGGACAATGTATCCTCAGCATGATGTCCCTAAGTCGTACTGAATTACAGATGGGCAGTACAGAGTCTTAGGGATGGAGACAAAACTTGGACCCCCCTTTCTGCCTCAGTTTCTGAGGCAGAAATTATGAAAATAAAAGCTTTGCAGTTTAAAGTAAATACAGATAAAACTAAAGCCTGGCTAAACATGGTGAATAGTAAAATCTGAACCTTTTGGACCATATATAAAGGGAGGTTTTAGTTTTCAGGTTGCTAAGATAGAACAGAGCAATTAATAACTTTTGCGAGCCTGAAAAAGGTAAAACAGGCAAGACATTACCAAAAAGTAGCATCAAAAAATTATTATACTTGTAAATATGCTATCATGATTGTGTTTAATGACCAACTAAGTATAGAAGAAATTGTTCAAATGTTTGAAAAAGAAAATAGAAAGCAGACAGTATGGATTTCTTGACCCTGTATACTGCCCCTTTTCTGCTTGCACCTACTCAACTGTACTCGGTTTCAGGGTTTTCCGCTTGTAACAGCTACGTGTTACTAGCCCCTTTTTTAGAATGCGTGTCAGAAGACTGTCGGTCACTGATTGGCTTTGGGCTGGAGTCACTGGTTGCGTCCCACACTCTCCTGTAACTCTACAGAGTGTTTTGTCTCCCCTTTTCTGACTCTTCTTTTTTGAGTCTGACAGAAAGCCGCAAACTGAGCAGAATTTTCAACATAGCTTCACTGTCCTCGATTGTTGCATTGTTTTTGTGTCACATACACATCACATCACGCTTTTGTTTTGGACTGTGGGACCGCCCTGCTGGGACAACCCCACCTCCTAGACCTGGTACTCAATTGTAATGCAAAACCACCCGAACTGTGTCAAATTGAGCTGAGTCAAGCCAGGCTGCTAAGTGCTAGTGGAAACACCCTAGAAATGTTTCCATCCATCCAACATTCTTGTCTTTCTTTCTTTCCATCCATTCATCCAAGGTCCATCATTTCACTTTCTACCTGTCCATCCGTCTACCATCTGACCTTGATCTTTCTGTCCCTCCGTCCACCCATTCATCCATCCTTCCTTCCTTCCTTCCTTCCTTCCTTCCTTCCTTCCTTCCTTCCTTCCTTCCTTCCTTCCTTCCTTCCTTCCTTCCTTCCTTCCTTCCTTCCTTCCTCCCTTCCTTCCTTCTTTCCTTCATCTGTCTGTCCAATAGTCTGTCCATGTACCATCTAACATTCATCTGTCTGTCCATCCATTGTTCTTCTCTCCATTCATCCATCCATCCATCATGTTTGTCCATCTACCCATCCAACAATGTTTTTTCCGTCTGTCTGTCCAGTTCTCTTTCTCTTCCTCCTTTCTTCAGTGTATCCAACATTCATCCATCCATCTGTCTGTATCTCTATCCATTGCCATCTATACACACTTCCTCCCTCTGTCAATCCATATGTCAGGCTGCCCATCCATTGTTTATCTTTCGCTTTATCCATTCATCAAAACAAAGCCTGACAACCATAAAATCTGCTGTATTACTCTACACCAGCTTTCTCCAATATAATCTTAGTGATCTTTGGCATTTATAATTCAAAACATATGTTTAAGAGGACTGAAAACACAGGAATTTTGGGTCTGGAAAGTAAATATTGTTGCCTTGGAAAATGTCAGGGAAACTCGGTCATAATACAACAATATTAGTTCAGCATTGTTTTCTGATTTCCTTGATTTTTCTGCTCAGACATCCAGTGTTTCAAAGTGAAACCCATCCTCAACCTGCCTGCTAAGTTTCAAAACAAGCCTGTGTCTGAACAAATAGTCAGGTAAGCTGGACACTGCAAACACATTGTGTTCCTAACAGTAGCAGAGCGTGTAAGTCAAAGTCACACATCATGTTCTTCAATCCGCCATCGCCCAATTTACTTTCCTCATCTGCTCAAACAGTTCATAGAGCCTGTGATGACATACTAACAGTGAATTAGGTTTGTTCTGTGTTGTGTGCAGAAAACCGCCGGTGTGAAGGTGATCAAATCTTGATTTAAATGTGGTTCTGTGTTGAACAAACACTGGTTGACCTTCTTGTTGTTCTAGAGGCTATTAACTTTCACCAGCCATCTGCCATTAGTCACTGTGCCAAGTACAACATTGTTTCTCTGCCATCGTTAATAGCTTTGTGTCAAGCACCGGGGCCACAGCAAACAAGGACCCCCACAAACACCCACCCACTCCCCCGGGTGTGTGCCAGTCGGATGCTGCGGTGCTCAGCTGTGCAAACTCACTTTGATACGCCACCCAACGCTTCACTGGGCATGATTAAAAGAAGGCGTTTACTTGGAAAAACCTTTAGGCAAATTTACCTGGGCACTGATCTTATCATCGCCCTGCAGCACTGGCCCCTCAGCAGCCTGTTGGCTTGTTTCCTCACTCTGATTGGAACATGTGACTCTGGTAATGGCCTAGATTAGACAGTCGTGTTTACACACAGAGAAATGTTCCACACCAACTGCCTGTTCGCTTTTTTGATGCCAATTGGGCCTCTCAGTCTCTGGCTCTCCCCGTTCTTTTGCCACTTGTCTCTCTGTCCGTTTTCTCAGTTTTCTCTCATTTATTTTCTCGTTCAGTAAAGAGATCAGCGGTGCATAGCAATGAGACTGAGCTGTTTGAGCCGAAGGGTAAGAGCCGTAAGCAGAGCACAGCCCGTTCTGACCTTGCTATGGCGGACCAGGCTGCTCCATCATCTTTACCCAGCCTGCAAGCTAATGTCCTGTAAATGTCGTAATTTGGGTCACAAACTGATTTAAATCCGCTACATTAATCTATTTATTGGATCAGAAGTTCAGGGCCATTTTTAATTAATGTTGCTGTTTCTTGTCTAATTCATCAATGGATGTGTTTAAGTGGGTGCCCTTTTTAAGCAAGAACTCACAAAATCACAAAATCTCCAACTGTATATGCTTCTTGCTTTACTTACATTGGCTTTTTATTAGCAACAAATCTACCTATATTTTTACTATAACCATGTACTTTAAACTGCAATAAAAATATAGACCGATAACAATAACCAATATTAATATTTACTGATATTTTATATATTACATATATTGCCCTGCACTTTCAACACCATGAAAATACAACCACAGAGCTGGCATTACTTCTCTACTCCACTTTAACGCCCCACAATCCTGTGCTGCATCACTATAACGTGACCAAACAAATACCACTTGACCAACCCCCTCCCCTCCCCTTTGAAAAACAGAAAGGAAAAGATAGAAAAAAAATACCGACTGTTGATATCACCCCAGTTTTACATATTGGACCAATTTAAAAAAAAATACTCACATTGACCAATAGCAGTGTTAAGGCTTATATATCGTGCATCCATACTTATAATATATGTTGTAATTACAGGTACATGTCAATAAATTTGTGTATCATTTATAAGTTAATTTATTTGAGTAATTCAAATAAGAATAAGAAAACTCATATAGATGCAATACATATAGAGTGAATAATATTAACTTTCATTATCATGATTTACAGCTAATTAAAACGTCAAATTCAGTTGAGAAAATTAGATTACATTGGCATAATAAAAAAAGACTTTTGAATATTGCATCGTTGGGTTGTGGCAGGGAGGTGATCAGGCTATGGCAATGTTAAGGTGTTGAGGAAGCTCAGATTGCCCTAAAAGTACTTCAATACCTTTTTTTAACACCACACTTTTTTTCTTTCACTCAACTTTCGATTCATACCTTTATACAATTCTCTGCAAACATCTAGACTCTTTAGGAGTGGCATTATGTGGCTTACCCACTTTGTGGAAGGTGTCAGTGACTCTGCTAGATAGCTGTCAGGTTAGCAGATTATGTAGGTCATGACATGGACATAATATCAAGTGTATTAAAAATTAGTTTTTATAGCATTCTAAAAGAAAAATGTGGGATTTAATTTGCTGTCAGCATCAATTATCTAAATTAATTGAAAAAAAGGCTTGATAATAAGATTTTAATAAAGATTTTCTGAGATACACCTGTTTATGGATGTGATGCAAGCTCTGTGTTCATTTCCACAAGTGAGAAAGACCCCATCTGCTGTCGAAAACCATTTTTTCAGACTCTGAAAAGTCTATTAACCTGATCAGGCAAAGTTCATCCCTGCTTGTCGCAAGCTCCTGTTGCATATGCTGTAGCTTATCTGCATGTCTGACAAGCCGGGCTACCTTTATAGGCTGCCAGTAATGTTTGTGAGGCAAAATAATTCATTTATTTCTTACGTCGGTAAGCCAATTCCTTCTGATGGATGTAAATCAGGTTTGCTAAAATGCTATAGTTCCTGGCAGGGCTAGCCTAGAGGGGGTTGGTCCTGTGTTTGACCTGAAGAAAAGCAATGAACCTGTACCAATCAAGCTATAGATTGCCAGTAACCGTTTTAATTTACTCAAGCTTAGATTTGTTTCTCTTTCCAGCTTCTACACAGTAAATGAAGTCCATAAATTCCAATATTCCAGGCCAGTGAGGAAGGGAGAAAAGGACCCCGACAATGAATTTGCGGTACTTTGTTTTACATTTTCTTATTTAACCTGCATTTGGTCTGTTTGTGTTTTTTTTAAATACGATTCTCTGTGAAATTACTAAACTTTTGTTTTCCAGGATTAACTAAACTATCTTGAAGTTTTTATTATTTAGATGGTTGTGATTAGAGTTTAAGCAGTCAGAATTTGATTGCCAAATTCCAACTTTACTCTTGGAGGATTTTATTGTATCATATGTTTTAGAGGGGCATTGGAAATATGTATTTCCTTCATTTCACAAACAGCATAAGCAGTCACAATTTTTTATATGCTGTACGATAGTCTTTCACATCCTAAAATGGTAATTGACAGTTTTCATTGTTAGCATTTATAAAAGAGGGGTCTCTGTGTGTAATCCTTAGAGAATATAGATTATTACCTGAAATTTGAGACTCCCACAAGTCTGCCAACCATTTCCAGATCCTTGGTAATCCAGTTAGACTAAGGTTTAAAGCTCAAATTCATATATGCACTTTCTTAAGAGTATTTTAGTTAAGCTCTACAAATGAAATCCCAAACTGAACCACAAATAGGCAGGGTCCACTCTACACCATTTAGCTTCCCTTTTATGTCCTAAAGTCTTGTTTTCTCTCGCTTACTTGCAGCCAGAATAAGCTGTAGACTATGGAGGACTACGGGGGTCACTGGAAAAGCAATACAGCATTTTGACGATGAGTGCTTAATTGTGAATTAAAAATATAGATTGCTAAATATAATTTCAAATTCAACAATTAATCCATACAAAAAAAGACACATTTGAAAAGCATTTTGTAATTACACATTTTAAATTGAAATACTAAAGAGGAATAGCTAATTGTATTTATTATTTGATTATTAATACTGTGATATGAATTTTTTTTTCAAATCCTATTTTAAAATGGAGAATTAAATAACACAATTAATAAATGAGATTGTAAATATCTTTCCTTTCATAAATAAAAAAAAGTTATTCCCTTTTCTACATTTGTTTTCTCTTTCCGCCTCCCATTTTCAAATCCTTTTTGCAATTGCATTTCCTAAATGGTTTACCCTCTCCTTTTAGCATTCGAGTGACCCTCCTGGAGCACACTGAAAACCAAGTTCAACCAATCACAGCTGCTCCTCGAACGTAACCAGCTCTCTCATTGGTTAGACAGACACATTTGGGTGGACCTTGCCAAGCTTCACAGCTCATGTCTAACCAATGAGAGAGCTGGTTACGTTCGAGGAGCAGCTGTGATTGGTTGAACTTGGTTTTCAGTGTGCTCAAGGACCAGGAGGGTCACTCGAATGCTAAAAGAAGAGGGTAAACCTCTTTGAAAATGGGAGCCGGAAAGAGAAAACAAATGTAGAAAAGGGAATAACTTTTTTTAATTTATGAAAGGAAAGATATTTACAATCTCATTTATTAATTGTGTTATTTAATTCTCCATTTTAAAATAGGATTTGAATTTTTTTTTCAAATCACAGTATTTAATAATCAAATAATAAATACAATTTGCAATTCCTCTTTAGTATTTCAATTAAAAATCTGTAATTACAAAATGCTTTTCAAATGTGTCTTTTTTTTGTATGGATTAATTGTTGAATTTGAATTTATAATTAGCAATCTATATTTTTAATTTACAATTAAGCACTCATCGTCAAAATGCTGTATTGCTTTTCCAGTGACCCCCGTAGTCCTCCACAGTAGACATGTCTCACCATGTCATGGAAAATACGGTTTACTTTTAAGAGTTTTGTACATTTCTGTGCTTCCACCGTCTTAATTTTTAAGCACGTTATTGACTCTAAAGTTAGAAATCCCAATATTGCTTGCATTTGGATATTTACCGTTCTAAAAAAGATTGGGCTTTTGAGTTTCCGACCAGCTTGTTGCCAGTTGCAGCTGGTCGGACTGAAAATCGACCACTTATGGTTATGGGTAGATTTTCTAAAAATTATTATTATTTCCAATTGTCATGCTTAAGTGAATCAGGATACACATGCAGAAAAGCATCCAAATAGACTTTCAAACAGCATGTATTGTATTTATAACAAGGAGTTACAATATTAAATGCAACTACAGAATGATGATGCAAGCAGTTGAAACTTCACCGCTGAACAACTTCAGTGGGTAGTTAAATCTTAAACTGATTTATAGAATTACTCTCAACACAGGTACAGAGTACCCTCCACATTTAATGGCTTTTATATCTATAGGATAGTCTCTCACTGAGAGAAACTGAAAAATCCAACCTTCAATCTGAGTGAATATATTTACTCAACATTAAAAATCCCACACTGAAAATAATCTGATCTATCTGAAGCTCTTTTGGTTTTATACATTTTATTCATATTTCATTCAGTTTATTTATCTAGCGCAGATTCACAACAGATGTCATCTCAAGACACTTTACAAGAAAGGTCATTTCAATACGATCATATAAACATTCCAATCAGTTTAAAGTTTTAGTTTTCTATTTAAAGAGTAACTAAACCCCAAAACAACTTTTTTTTGCTTCTAAACTGTATAAATGGGTCTTTACCAATGCAGGCTTTGAGTTTCTGGGGATTTTTTTACATTTTGGTGTAAACTTGTTTAATTCTACACTTTTTGGTCTAAAAAAACGTCTTAGTGCTGCCCTCTTAGGGTTGAACTGTGGCTACTGCATTTGAATTTTGTGATTGGTGGAGAGCGGTACATCTCTACGTCACAGGCATTGACTATGTCACAGCAGCCATGGTCTCACAGACACGCCCCGTGGGTTTGGGTATAAAACTATCAGACATATTTCTCCCCCCCCCCCCGTGGCGAGTTTGGAGTTGGATTGCGTTTTTCAGGTTACCATTAGTATCACATTAGCACTTAGTTAGCATAGCTAACATACTGTTTGAACGTTAGCCTTAGCATTACCACTCAGAGACTGGTCTCCTCCTGTCTCTCTCTCCCTCAGCAGCAGCGCCCCGAGCCAGCGGCTCGAACTGATACGGCTCACGGCCGCTGAGCTCCATAAAGCCTCCCTCTACTCCTCTATCTACGGTGACGACGGAGGAGATCCGCTGGTTTAGGGCGCCGAGCCAGCGCTGCCCGAGCTCGGTGCTGCTGAGGCAGAGGGAGACAGGAGGAGTCCAGTCTCTGAGTGGTAATGCTAACATAGTCTAACGTTCAAAACAGATGAATGTTGATCAGATCGATCAGTCGCAAAACTGCCAACGTCGCTTTGGTCACTGTCCATGTTTCAGTGTCAGATTAAGCTAGCTGTCACTGTCCTCCTGAACACCCCCCCACGTTCCCCCCTCCGCTCATCCTCCAAACTTGGCCATACCCCTCCGTTCTTCCTGGCACCGCCCACTTTGTAGAATTTTTTTAATGTTGTCTGTGGGCGGGGTTATGATTTTTCAGGGGGTTCAGTTAAACTTTAAGGAATCCCAGCAGATTGTGACATGTGAACCTTATGGGATCAGAAGTGGCTAATGGTGAGAAATATATGTTCAAAGCTTAGTTGTCATTCATTTCTGTTAAAAATGTCCTTATACACAAGTCTGATAATCTATCTTCTCTACAAAGTAAATAAGTGCAGTCTTTTAATAACTTTGCACATTTTACTTATTTAAATATGACAGCAGATGTTTTGGTGCAAAGCAAATTTTTATCTGAAATTGCTCCTTACTTTTGTTTCTGTTTTAATTTGTAACTTGCTGTCGGTCCTGTTTTCAACAGAACATGTGGCTTGAGAGGACCACATACACAACAGCATACAAGCTTCCCGGCATCCTGCGCTGGTTTGAAGTCAAATCAGTCTACACAGTAAGTATGAAAAGGGCCTTCGTATTGAGCAGGACTCCTTAATCAGATGAGGGTCTGCAGGCATGCTTGAAGGCAACTGATATTGATTAATCTACATAAGCAGTATAGACAACTGCCTGAACAAAGGCGCGGTATTCTTTGAACTTACAACAAGGCATGCTCTCTCTTTACCCACATTGATTTACCAAGCCCTCCTGTTCTCACTGAAAACAGCCATGCAGCACAAATACGGCTGGATGACAGTTCAGACCTTCCGTCACTGCTGATTTTCTGTAGAATTACCTGGATTGCTGTGTTGGAAATCCTTTGGTAATAAGGTCAGGCTGCAATCGTTGGCTGAACCATCTAGAGACGCTTTAAAGATTAGCTCATTTCACTACCGTTCGATTATTTAAAATGCTGCTCGCCTGTCCAAGATTTTGGGATGAGATGTTGTCTGGAGAGTGGAGAAATTAGTTCATTAACATAGACACACAAAGACACACACTGTATCTTCTTCTTTAAAAAAAAAAAAAAAAAAAAATCCTTAGTTTGTCCTAATACAAATCCACTACTTAGTTTGAATAGCCTGGCGGAAGTATTTCACTATCAATTATCCTTTAATTGTTGCCTCTATCAGTGCCTGCCATTTAAATAAATGGAGGCACACATTACTATCTTTCCCTCTGTGTAGGTACATTTGTATTTCTACCTTTCTATTGTTGAAAACATTTTTTTTTCCTATGCATGGAAATTTATGGGACACCCTGTATGTATATATATATATATATATATATATATATATATATATATATATATGTGTATATATATGTGTATATATATATATATATATATATATGTATATATATGTATGTATATATATATATATATATATATATATATATATGTATATATATGTATATATATATGTATGTGTATATATATATATATATATATATATATATATATATATATATATGTATATATATATATATATATATGTATATATATGTGTATATATATATGTATGTGTATATATATATGTATGTGTATGTATGTGTATATATATATGTATGTGTATGTATGTGTATATATATGTATATGTATGTATGTGTATATATATGTATATGTATGTATGTGTATATATGTATATGTATATGTATGTATGTGTATATATATGTATATGTATGTATGTGTATATATGTATATGTATGTATGTATGTGTATATATGTATATGTATGTATATATGTGTATATATGTATAGGTAGGAAATAGTAACAGGAAGTTTGCCGGTTCGAACCCCCGCTACGTCCGCCTCGGTCGTGGTGTCCTTGGGCAAGACACTTTACCCAGCCACTGGTGGTAGTGAGAGGGCCCATTGGCGCCTGTGTTTGGCTTTCCTTGCTTCTGTCAGTGTATCCCAGGGTAGCTGTTGCTATAATGTAGTTTGCCATCACCAGTTTGTCAATGTGTGCATAAATGGATGAATGATTGAATGTAGTGTGAAGCACTTTGGGGTCCTCAGGTCTAGATAAAGCGCTATACAAGTATTTACCATTTTACCATTTACAATTATTGGGTCATACAAAAGTGATGTATGCTTATTCAGGTTTATACTTGTTGCTGTGAAAAAAAGCCTTCACAAAACGCTGGCTCAGAAGAGACACTCCCTCAATGGCCCTCTTGATACAACCTGTCGAGCAAATAAGAGCAATGGACCTTATAATCTATGCCTTCCAGCACGAAAGGGAGAAATATTGGAGGAGATCGGACTGTTTTACACAATCTGTGTTAGACGAGAATGCTCAAAGTATGTGATATTTGCCTGTGTACTTTTTTATATGCATGTTTTTTTTCTTCTCTCCTTTTAAAAAACTGTTAATGTTGCTTCCAGTCTGAATAAACATGTTGGTCAAAACCCTAAAGGATCACTTCAACTCTGCAAGCGGTTTGAATAATTGTGGGCTAAACCTGCACATTTAAGATTCCTAACTATGTTTAAACCCCTAAACATAATGGCTTTGCATCTCTCCATCGATCCTGTGGTTTTCATATTGAAAAACTGACCCCGACTAAATCAGTAGTCAACTATATATTCATGCTTTAAAAGTGGACAAAGCCAACTGCAACGTCTAGAAATTTGAGTCTTGTTTCTACAAATGAAGGTAGGAACTGTGTGTTAAGGTGTCACTCTTCATTCATTGCCAGAATGACTCAGAGCAGACATCTCTTCATTCAGGCTAGCTGGCAACATGTTGTAAGTAGCAGCTTGCCCCCCATATGAGCTTGGAACAGGCTAGGTCCCCAAGGTCAGACTCTTCTATTTAAAGCTTAATGACGAGGCTGAGATTCACCAGTCCTAATCCCTCAATCTGACAATTCTTTATATCATGCTGACCTGAGACATAACAGTGCTGATTGGAGATTTGTCTTTACTTTCCTTGGCTGGGGTCTAAATCTGACATTTGTTCAAGGAGCCCCTCATCTGTTCTCTAAACCCTTACTTAGAAGGAGGTGAGTTTTTATTTTTGTTTTATCTTAGTGGGATTGTTGCGTGGAATTTGCTTTCACACTATCATGGATAGAAAAGCAGCAGCATTTCTAAATACTATTTTTTTTTTTCTTGGATTTGCCAGCAGGATATCAGTCCTGAGTTTTGTGAAAGTGGAAAGAAACAGAATTGTCTTCTGTATTCTGAATGAATTACTTGATGTATGCTGATACCTTTCAAATTTTCTGAACACAGAGTAGCTGCAGTAAATGGTTTAGTAGTGTATATAATCTAGAACAGGTAAATAATATGTGCTTAGAATTTCTGATACCACTCTTTACTTGCTCTGCCGCACAGGAGGAGATCAGTCCACTGGAGAATGCCTTGGAAACAATGCAGCTGGCCAATGAGAAGATCAGCAGCATGGTGCAAAGGCATCTCAGTGAATCCAACCTTCCCATCAATCCTCTCTCCATGCTGTTGAATGGGATTGTGGACCCTGCTGTCATGGGAGGTTTTGCTAACTATGAGAAGGTAGTTAAAATTAAGAGTTTTTTAATTTATTTTCCATTTCTTCATATATATATATATATATATATATATATATATATATATATATATATATATATATATATATATATATATATACACACAGTGGCTTGCAAAAGTATTCGGCCCCCTTGAACTTTTCCACATTTTGTCACATTACAGCCACAAACATGAATCAGTTTTATTGGAATTCCACATGAAAGACCAATACAAAGTGGTGTACATGTGAGAAGTGGAACGAAAATCATAAATGATTCCAAACATTTTTTACAAATAAATAACTGAAAAGTGGGGTGTGCGTATTCAGCCCCCTGAATCAATACTTTGTAGAACCACCATCTGCTGCAATTACAGCTTCCAGTCTTTTAGGGTATGTCTCTACCAGCTTTGCACATCTAGAGACTGAAATTCTTGCCCATTCTTCTTTGCAAAACAACTCCAGCTCAGTCAGATTAGATGGACAGCGTTTGTTAATAGCAGTTTTCAGATATTGCCACAGATTCTCGATTGGATTTAGATCTGGACTTTGACTGGGCCATTCTAACACATGGATATGTTTAGTTTTAAACCATTCCGTTGTTGCCCTGGCTTTATGTTTAAGGTTGTTGTCCTGCTGGAAGGTGAACCTCCGCCCCAGTCTCAAGTCTTTTGCAGACTCCAAGAAGTTTTCTTCCAAGATTGCCCTGTATTTGGCTCCATCCATCTTCCTATCAACTCTGACCGGCTTCCCTGTCCCTGCTGAAGAGAAGCACCCCCAGAGCATGATGCTGCCACCACCATATTTCACAGTGGGGATGGTGTGTTCAGAGTGATGTGCAGTGTTAGTTTTCCGCCACATATAGCGTTTTGCATTTTGGCCAAAAAGTTAAATTTTGGTCTTATCTGACCAGAGCACCTTCTTCCACATGTTTGCTGTGTCCCCCACATGGCTTGTGGCAAACTGGACTTCTTATGGTTTTCCTTTAACAATGGCTTTCTTCTTGCCACTCTTCCATAAAGGCCAACTTTGTGCAGTGCATGACTAATAGTTGTCCTATGGACAGCTTCCCCCACCTGAGCTGTAGATCTCTGCAGCTCATCCAGAGTCACCATGGGCCTCTTGGCTGCGTTTCTGATCAGCGCTCTCCTTGTTCGGCCTGTGAGTTTAGGTGGACGGCCTTGTCTTGGTAGGTTTACAGTTGTGCCATACTCCTTCCATTTCTAAGTGATCGCTTGAACAGTGCTCCGTGGGATGTTCAAGGCTCGGGAAATCTGTTTGTAGCCTAGCCTGCTTTAAATTTCTCATTAACTTTATCCCTGACCTGTCTGGTGCTTAGTAAGCTCTGGAACCAGTTTGGCGGAAAACGCTCATACATATGTTTGCTAAATCTTATTCTTATCAATTTTGTCACTTGTGAAACTACTTATCAATATTCTCCTACAATTGCTGTCTTGTTGAAAATTATTTTCTATGAAATAACACAACCTTTTTGTTTTTCAGAAGCTCATTTCCTATGTAATCCACCAAGTAACCTGTGTGAAAAAGATTCATTCTTTCTGCCTTACTTTTGATGGAAAAACTTAAAGATAACATATTGGTTCCTCAGTGCTCATTCTTGCCTGTGATAGATTTATACTGGTCTCATGAAAGGCATTGTTTGAGTCTGAAGAGGAGCGATAGGGATTCTTTGCCCTCTGGTCACTCTTTTATTTCAGTGAAATATTGCAGGTGGTGGAGAACAGACTGAAATCTTGATTGAATTTACTTTTTTATTTTTACTTCAGCAATGGTTGTCTAGTCAGATTTTATTCCCCTCAGTTTCTCATATATGTAATAAACTTTCAGATATCTCAGTCTCCCTCTGAACCTTTCCCTACCTAATTTAAGCTGTGTCTCTTTGCCCCTTTTCCCAGGCCTTCTTTAATGAAAAGTACATGCAGGAGCATCCAGAGGACCATGAGAAGATAGAAAAACTGAAAGACCTCATCGCCTGGCAGGTAAGACCAAATCTGCCAGAGCTCCTCCCTGCTGTTTACTTCGTTTTGTTTGCTTGTAGGCTTTCTCTTGGATGTCGTAGCTCAAGGAAAACAGCCATGACCACCTTGTCACAACATGTTTACTTTTAAAAGAGGACTAATTCTGTGTTTATTACTGTGGTGTCACCTGAGCTGAGCAGAGCAATACCTGGCCTACAGGCAGCAAAAATGCTGAGCATAGGTGAGGAAGAAGAGAGGGGACTAAGAGCCATGACGATGAACAACCATTGCCACTTGGACTTTTTGGCATAATTAAGCCTTAATCTGCACTAATTTGCTTGGGGGTAACCATGTTCTTTCCCAGGAGTTCAATCGTTGTAAATCTGTGTTTTGAAATATTGCTTGTTTTTTTGTTTTTTTGTTTTTCATGAAACATCCACGAATATTTGGCTAAATATATCTTACCAATTTGCACCTTCACCACATCCCTCTTTGAAGTTATCAGCAAGTTCCTTGGATAATTCCGGGTAGATGTTTGGCTACTCCTCTTACAAATGTTGTAGAGCTGAGTTTAAGCACTGGGTGTCAAAGAATTGGCTTTTAGTCCAAATATTTTTTTACAAGGTTTAGGTTTATAAAGGCCTACAGCCTGATTTTGGCCCATTTTATCCATTCTTAAACCAGTTTTGATGTGTGTTTTGGAATATGGTCCTCTTGGAAAGCCCAGTTATGTACAAATTTCAATTTACCTGCTGATTTTAGAGAGTGTAAAGGTAGTTCTCTGCCCCTTTCCACGATGATGATCGTTTTTTTTTCTTAGAGGTTTTTTTTTTTTTTAAGTTGCGTATGCAGGCCTGTCTGTGCCCCTCAACAGTATCATTAAACTATTAGTAACAATTTAAATAACTAAAATAATCTGGCTGCCATCAGTCACATGATGAACATTAACCAATGCTCATCCTTGACTTTCTTCTACCTCTGCTTCGCTTTGCAAGTGAGGCTGCAGTAAGAGCGGTAAGTAGGGCAGGCCTGGAGTGGCTAATTGGGAGGACCAGAACAAATCCCGGTAGGCCGGTCTGATGTTTTTGCCGCAATGGTCAGTGTACTATGGCAAGCCAAGTCGTACTAGTGTGCCAAAGGTGCAACTAGGCAAAAACAAGTTACTGGTGAGAGTATTTCTGAACTGGTTTGGCAAAAGTTCAAACTAGTAGGGGAAAATGTTTAACTAGTTGCGTGTAGTTTTTACTAAAATAGCTTGCCATACTGGGCGCCCTCTGCCTCCACTGGCAGCTTTTTTGTTTTTTTTGCAGCTTACCTTGACGTAACATGTCAGAGCACTCAGTCAGTGGTGTTTGAAAGTTGAAAGAGCAAGGGTGGTGTGCAGAGAAAAAGAGGAAAGCTCTGGAAAAAACACTGCTAAATGTGCAAAAATGGGCAACTTTTTGACTTAAACAAGCTCGTGGTTTGTGACAATGACATGGGTAAGACAACACGTTGAACTTGCCCTGCAAACCACCATTCAAGTTAATTATCAACTCAATTAATTGTGTGACGTTGTGGCAACTAGGATAACTTATCATTTTAATAATAATATGATGCAACGCCACGTAACTGGGAAACCTTGTCTTGTAGCTCCTCAGAGTTCGAAGGAAAATCAAGCATCAAGCAATATGAGCCCACAAGTCCAGAATGGACAGGATTACTTATTGAGTAACTATTATTAGTATTAAAATAATGAAGAGCATGGCGTAGACCTGCTTCACATAAACTGTTTCAGCACTACAATAATAAAACTGACATGAATTTATCAAAAGCTTTGTAAAAAATTGAGATTTGTATTGAGAATTATGAAAATTTTTTAATATGATTTAGTGTCAGAGCCAGGAGCCAGTAGTGATGAGGGGATTTCTCATGTGAGAATGGAGGGAACAGGTGTGTGAACGAGCAGGCATTAGTACCAATATAACCACTTTCTATGCTATGCTAATATTTTATTGCGACACAGGTGCAACAGGCGAGTTTAGGGAAACTGGAGGAAGAACGGGAGAGCAGAGTCTACTCAGGATCTGATTACAGAGGCAGCAGTTCAAAATATAGATTCTGATATTGTTAATGGATGTTTTGTAAACAATAAAGATTTGAAAGCATGCTGGAATAAATCTACCTTGTGAAGCAATTAATCCTTATTTGCCCTGAATTGGCGCATTTCTTAGAAAAATACCCTGAATTGCAATGGTTAACAGAACCGTGTACTGTTGTAGCTTTAACATGTAAGGTCATTATTGCATGATTTTAATATTTAATAGGTTGTAATATAAAGCGGGCTGAAAATGAGTACCACTCCGGCCCTGAAGTAGGGTATACAATATACTACACAGGAGTAGAAGATTACTATATACATGTTGTTAAGTTGTCCTGTGTCAACTGACACAGTGAAATGAGCGTCCTGTGCGCACCGTGCAACTGCAACTGCAACACATAACATTACCTTACCTTTTACTAATAAGCACCGCTGACATTTGTCCCGAGCCCGCCGAGGGGGGGACTCAGAACTGGGCCCTGCAACTGTCAAATTATAACCATGAATATTTTTTTTCAAAATAGACCTGTTTGTGAAGGAAAATATATTTCACAATCTTTCAGAGGTGCTAACACTACTATAGAAAAATAGAGTTCGCCTCTCTGAGCTCTTTGATTTTTAAAGCTATCTGTAGCTGAGTTGAAGTCAGATATTAGGGTTTATTTAGTAAGACACCGCTTCAGGTTAAATTATTCCAAAATGTACTTTATAACCCTTGTTTAATCAGCTACCAGCTCTCCTATGGTCTATTCAATGTCTACAGTCTCATATCAACACAGCCCAGCAGCGGCAGCTCAACACCAACATTTTTCCCCATCAGATAAAAAAAAATGCTACTTTTGCTTTGCATGGTCCTTACCTGATGATGATGATATATTGTGTTGCGATTCCCTATTAGAATATTGATGAATATCGGTTGTTGTTATTCAGGATGGTGTATAAGTTATGTTGTTGTGAGCCATTTTAAAATCTTGCTCTATGTGCCCCTTTTTAACTTTGAGCACCTGCACCTATCAAGGTCTCTACACAGCCCTTCTGGCCAATCTGAAATAGTCTTAAACTGGATGCTTAGGGTTTATTCTATCCACTTTGGTCAGTACTACTGGCTGTAAAACATCCCTGTAGAATGATTCTATCGCCACCATGCTTGACAGTTGGTATAGGAGTAGGTTTGAAAGCCTCACCTTGGATCCTTTTGTTTTTTTGTGTTGAAACAGTCAAACTTGTCTCGTCTGACTTCAAACATTTATCAAAAGCATGTGGCTTGATTATGTGTGCTTTTTTTCTTGATCAGCAGCCTCATAGTCAATGGCATTGTAAAATACTCTTAGCTGTGGTCAGCATCCCTAGTGTTTTGGTTCTCTGGTCGCTTGAGTCTTGGTGGTTTTTGGGCTGAGACTTGGACATAACTGAGTGTTCTAAGTGGACCAGGATCTCAAACAGGCAAGGTAACTGATGAAAAAAATGTCAAGACTGTTCCTGGGCCATGTCCATGGCTGGGGGTACAAGCAGTTTAAAAGATTGCTTCCAATTCTGCCTAGAAGAGTGGTCAGATATCCAACCAGAAATATGCTAGAAGCTTGTTGATGGCTACTGCAAGTTTGTGCTTTCTCTGAAATGTGCTAACTAGTTACTAGCTAATTAGTGGTGGTGTATGTTTTGTATTTAAGCCAGGTGCATCAAAATCTTCTTTTTTAAAAATCATGTAAGATGTTTGTTGTATATTCCTTACACCATTTAAACAACAGCTGTAAACAGTTCAAATAAAAATCCCAAACGTATTCATGCCATGATGAATATATCTAAACTTTTGACCAGAACTGAGCTTTTGCAAGAATACACATACTCTCGAACATTTTACAATGAAACTCAGCAGCTTATCCGTGCTAAATCCTGGTTTTGTACACTGCTGGTTATCTTTCTAGTTGCAACAACTTGGGATTTAAAAATGTTGCTTCGTAAGCTCTGTTTTGCATCTTTTATTGCTCTTGCTTCGCTGTTAAGCTCTGAACTGTGGGTCACTTTAATATTCAGGAAATCATAGTTTCCTGGTTCATGGTTCACCAAGGAATTAAACACATATACAAGAGGTTTGTCTGTCGCTTCCTACCGTTAGCTGCTGGGGAAAATAATTACATTTTCGATCGCTGTTCCTGTCTTAGTTGCTGGAAAATAGGTCAACTTTAGGCTTCAGATCTCTGGTAGGAATGAAACTCTTGAGAAGATGTGCTATTTTGTGGTGGTGAACCCTTTTTTCTTCACAGGAAAGTATGATTCATACAGAAATACCCATGTCTGCTTTACTCTTTCTGCACTGATGCCTTTAATGCTTCATGTCCTTTTGAATTTTTTTATTTACTTTATGCAGCTTACTAGTTGTAAGACTTTTTCTTATAATTACTGTTTTCCATGTGTGTTGAGTTTTTACTTGAACTTGGGGAAATAGAGGAAATCCCTAAACTAGTTAAAGTTTACAAAGTAGCTTAGGATAACCTAGAAATGGAAAAAAAATCCCTATTTTACAACTTCTGGAAAGTTCTAAACATCAAATTTCATTAAATGTGACAAAGTTTCATTCGGGAAATATATTACTACCACTTGGGACATTTTCGGGTTTTTGTATTTAAGCGAATATATGTTTACTTTGTTATAAGTAACTTTGTTTGACTTTGTATCCTGTTTACAACTAAAATGTAAAATATATCTAAAGTCAACATCAGTCTGATATATTTTGCTAGCCTTGAATTGGGTGAAGAAATTGACAAGACATGTTAGAAATTGTTTTATTTTAGTATGTTCCTCTTCTCACTTCCTTTGGTGTATCAGTAAAATACAACACACTGGTATGAGATACATGAGCAATGTTTTTGTTCTATTTTGTGTTTAAAAAGATTCATCATCCATCCATCCTTGGGGCTCCAAAGTGGAACAGTTGATAACACTATGTCTTAGCATTACGAATGTTCTGGGTTCAAATCTCAGTCTGGGGGTCTCTCTGCATGGAGTTGTCAGAAAGACCCCATATGCATTGTCCCTGTGCATGCATAGGTTCTCTCTGGGTACTCCAGCTTTCTCCCTCAGTCCAAAACCATAACTTTTAGGTTAATTAAATACTCCAAATTGCCTTCAGGTGTGAGTGAGTGCGCGTGTGCATGGTTGTTTATCCTGTGTTTCTCTGTGTTGCCCTGTGAACTGGACCTGTCCAGGGTGAATCCCGGCTTTCGCACCAGTCCACCCACCCCCGTGACCCTGGAAAGATGAACTGAAATCCATTAATTCAGTCTTTCTTTCCATCCATCCATCCATTTGACAATCCATCCAAATGTTAGCCTGCTTATTCACCTACCCACTATTTGCTATACATACAGCATTTTTCCAACTTTCCTTCTTTCTACCATTCATCCACTGGCTGACCTGGATATTAAATAGTATCCATTCAGTCAGCAATCCTTTTTCATTGTTTTGAGATTTTTGCAAAAAGAGTATTTATCATCTGCCATAAATATAGGTTTCTATTTTTTGCTTTATAACATACTGCTATAGCTGAGTTTGGAAAAGTTTCACATTTTGACATGAAAACAGTCTAGGAACCCTGTTAAACAGTATGAGCTCCATTGTTGTCTTGACCAGTATACTTGTTTGTCTTGTCTCCTGAATGTCTAAATAAAGGCAAGCATATTCAAAAGAAGAGGGTGAACAGGGAGAGAAGCATCCGTGTATCAAGCAAGCAAGCAAAATTTATTTATATAGCACCTTTCATAAAACAACCTTGTGTCATACTACGATGGATAGGCTTGGGTAAATAAATAGGTCTTGAGATTCTTCTTAAAAACATCCACTGAGTCTAAAGAACGTAGACAGATAGGAAGCTCATTACAGAACTTGGGGGCAACTGCTTGGAAGGAGCGATCTCCACGGGTCTTAAACCGAGTACGTGGGACCATAAGGAGATTTTGGTCCCTTGAACGAAGCCCCTGAGAAGGAGCATATGGGCGAAGCAGCTCCTGGATATAGGGAAGGGCCTGACCATGAAAAGCTCTAAAAGTCAACACTAAGATTTTAAATTTCTCGAAAGTACAAGGGAAGCCAGTGGAGTGCCTTTAAAACAGGGGTAATGTGAGCTCATCTGTTTGTGCGCGTCAGCAGTCTTGCCGCAGAGTTTAGAACACGTTGCAAACGAGACATCAACTTTTTTTTTTTTTGACATCAACTTTTTGTCAAGGCAGGAGAACAGACTATTACAATAGTCCAGTCGTGGATGAGACGAAAGCATGGATAACTAGCTCCAGATCCTCCCTGGAGACCACGTGACGAGTTTTGGAAATATTACGCAGCTGATAAAAACAATTTCTTATAACTAGTTTGGTATGTGCCTCTAAGGACATAGCACTATCGAATGTAACCGCCAGATTCTTAACTCTAGGTTTTACAAAGCAACTCAGATCTCATAAGTGCTGGATAATGTTAGCGGCGGCCTCATCAGGGGCAATCACTAGTACCTCGGTTTTATGCAAGTTTAGTTGCAATGAGTTTTCAGCTAGCCATTTTTTTATTTCCTTAACGCAAGTCAATAGAGAATCCAATTTCTGAATCTCAGAGGGGTTTACTGAGCAATAGAGTTGGAGGTTGTCTGCAAAAAGATGGTAAAAGACATTATCAAATGTTTTGATGAGCTTTCCTAGGGGAAGGATATAGAGCAAAAATAAAATTGAACCCAGGACAGAGCCTTGGGGTACACCACACAACAGATCAGCAGAATCTGACATTAACTGATTTACAGAGAGACTGAAACTCCTGCCAGACAGGTATGAGGAAAACCAAGATAAGACTGATCCTGACAGTCCAAATAGGTCACGCAGTCTTGCAAGCAAAATGTGGTGATCAACAGCATCAAACGCAGAGGAGAGATCTAACAGGACCAACACTGTTTTTTCCAGAGTCTGCAAACATCATGATATCACTAGACACCTTAAGTAAAGCTGACGCTAACGGAAACCAGACTGAAAAGTGTCAAAGATATTATTTTCATCTAAAAAAGTCGAAAGTTGATTGGCAACTACTTTTTCCAGTATTTTGGACAGAAATGGAAGTTTGGATATAGGTCTAAAATAATTTGGGATTGATTGGTCCAAATTTGATTTTTTAAGAAGAGATTCCACGGAAGCATGTTTAAAGAAATTGGGAAAAGTCCCAGAAGACAGGGATAAATTTATCAATTTGGTAACCCATGGGCCAATAACACCCAATACTCTTAACAGAATTTTGCAAGGCAAAACATCTGAAGAGCAAAAGGAAGGTTTCATTGAGGTTGCCAGTGATACAATATCAGATGAAGTAACAGGTGTAAAAGAAGACCACTTAGGGGGAACCGGCACATCTACAGCGCTACAAAAGGAAGTCACAGGGATATTCTTAATATTTTGAATTTTGCTGACAAAAAACTTTAAAAAGTTGTTACAGTCAGCTTTACAAGACAGATGAATAGAAGGGACATCAGGGCAAACGATAGAGCTGATAGTATCAAATAACACCTGAGGTTTCTTCTTGTTCAACGTTATCAGCTGGCGAAAATATTTGGATCTGGCTTTTCCTATCAAGTCATTTAAGGATGACATAAGTTCCCTCAGGTGCAGTCTGTGAACCTCGAGTTTGGAGGACTTCCATAATCGCTCAGTTTTGCGGCATATTCTCCTCATACACCGAATGTCATAATTTAACCAGGGACAGATAGATTTCTGGAGCACTAGATTAGATTTTACTGGAGCAATCTGGTCTAATATATCTTTGCAGTGACTATTAAAACAAGCAATGAGACTGTCCACATCATCACAATTGGAGCACATATGGTCATTGAACAAGCAGTAAAATTTTGCAAAGAATCTTCTGCGAAAATGCGTCTCTGCAACCTAGTAGCAGCAGCCTTAGGTTCACAAGTAGAGATAAGATCAAATAAAACAGAACTGTGATCACTCAAGTGGACCTCCTCAACCAAAAGATTAGTGATACTTAGTCCAAGTGTAAATACCAAGTCCAAATTATGACCCCTTGCATGGGTGGGTCCGGAGACATGTTTTCTAAATTATATGTTTCAGTCATTGTTAAAAATTCCATTGCTGAACGGGAAGAGCTATCATCCACATGAAGATTAAAATCCCCAAGGATTAAAACATTTTCCAACTTTATTATTGAACCCTAGCAATACACCCCGTGGAGGGGTGTATTGCTACACCCCTCCACGGCGAGAGGGGTGTAGCATTTCAAAAACCAAGCAAATTATCAGGACAGAGTTCTTTAAGATTAATAAATTCCCCTTCTTTTTGCCAGGTTTCTGTGAGAAACATAAAATCAAGATTTCTGCTACTAAACAGTTCATTTAATGAGAAAGATTTGTTCGCAATAGAGCGGACATTAAGCAAACTAAACCAAGACACAGAGGGCATCTCAGTCTGAACACCCGCTGAAACCCTCGGAATCACCCGGCGGCATGCGGTACGAAAGCGCCATCTCCTGCTGGGGTGAGAGACCGCCTGCGGCTGAGCCGGGGAAGAAGAGGCAAGCCGGCAGGAAGGCGACACAGACCAACTGCAGCAGCTTCCGTGCCACACCAAATCCGAGACATCTGGTCTGATGGCCGGAAAGGGCAGCGACACAGTCATCCAGTCAGCTTCAGAACCAGGGGTAGGGAAGACCGACCATACACACCTGGCCCGCAGGTCCAGAGTAGCAGCCCCAATACGCAGCGCCCGCCTACGTTTCACTTGGACGCCAGACCTACTGCGTCGCTTTTTCCGACTCTTCTTTTTGCCCTGTGCCTGATACAGCAAGAAGCATTCAGGTAAGTCGGGCAAGCAGTCAATGGGAGGGGGAAAAGTTTGTTTGAGAACTTATCCCGATCGTTGAGGCAAAACTCTCTTATACGCAGAAGAGAGGCGCGGTTATAAGTCCAAACAGTAGAGACACCGTGTATTTGAGTTGAAATGATCATACATATCACAAAAACTGAAATTATAAGACGGTGAAGGAGCTGAAGAGAGGCTAAGCCGGTCACAGGCGCCATCACTCTCCCTGTAGCTCAGTGGAAAGACCAGGGGTGAAAGTAAGCCGGTACGGTCCGGTACTGCGTACCGTTAAAAGATTCTGTAGTGGTATGCAGTACCAGGAAGATGGGAGAGCGGCTGCCTGTCTTAAAGTCCTCGTTCAGAACCAGTCTATTTAAAAATTACTTTTAACTCATACCGAATTGTTTCTGAATTATTATTTTGTTTTTTAACCATACAGAACAGCTCAGAAAAGAAACTTCTTATGAGCTAATGCCGGTATCGTGCAAAGGTAGTTATCCCCGTCAGAAATTGTATCCCCTTGCGTCGGGAGAGCGCACCTAGAAGGAAGCGCTGTTCCATTTGACTCCGCCACAATCACAACCAACAACACGTTGAACTAGTGATATTTTGTCTTTTAATAAGTGAAAACCAAGTGTCTTTACTTCATCGCTCTGTTTGTTGGTTACCACAGAAATAAATAGATTTATTTTTCTAACGTGGTGTTGCACGGTCGGCTTAATAAGAAAACGGTCACCTCTGTGTAAACTTGATTCATATAAAAATTACACTCAATATAAATTGTTCTCAGCAAGTAAACGACTCTTTCACAATCTCCTATAAAAATACTATTGTCTTTCATTGTTTTACGTCGCCCAAAGTTCTGTCTGCTAGAAACAAAAATCCACCTTCCTGAGTTCAACACTGAAAAACGCTGTTTATTTTAGTGTTATAATAAATAATTATGACAAAGTAAAAGAGAATAGAATCGGGAAGGTTTTATTGCCAAATATGTGAACAGATTCACAACATTAGGAAATTGCTGCGGTTGAAAAGAGAAATGGCTTGTAGAACATCATTTATATTCTCAAACATTAATAGAAAACGTTTTAGTGATGTAAAAGCCTTCCAACCTGTTTCTGCTGACTATTTTTTGCATGTTCCAACAGTTTTTGATATTTCTCTTTGGTGGGTGAAGATAAATAATTCAGGCTGGAAGTCCTCCATGTCAAAATTACAAGGTATAAATTATATCAGGGATTATAATTATGTCCACCAGAATCTGTATCCCCCAGGTAACTTTTTTATTCCTTGGCCAAACCTCTTCAAATCCACAGAATTAAATGGTCATAATCCAAGGTAAATATATACCAAACCACTTGAAGATGGGACACTCAGTCATTTTTAAGGGGGGGGACAATTTATATCAGGCACAATAATTCAGTCTGCCAGAATCTGTATCCCCTTGGTAACTTTTTTATTCCTTGGCCAAACCTTTTCAAATCCACAGAATTAAATGTTCATAATCCAAGGTAGAAATATATTAAACCACTTGAAGATGGGATACTCACAGCCCTTTTTAGGCGGGGGATACAACTAACTTTAGGCATGATAATTCTGTCCGCCAGAATATGTATGCCCCCGGTAACTTTTTTAATACTTGGTCAAACTTCTTCAAATCCACAGAATTAAATGGTCATAATCCAAGGTAAATATCTACCAAACCATCATTTTATCATTTTACAATATCGTCAATCGTTTTTAATTCTTGTCAACCCTAGGCCTGCAGAAAAATATTGAAATGTTTTTGTTTGGGTTTTGATTATTTGCTATTTTAAAATGCATGAAGTGAGAGAGAGATGAAGGTTTTGGTAATAGTACCGGCAAAAATTTAAAACTACTTTCACCCCTGGGAAAGACCAAGTGTGACATTGGCATTGTGCTCATCTAATAATTAGAGAAGAAATGAGGGTTTAGAAACCAGTGAATTAAGTACTGGGAAAAGCTGTGAAAAGAAATTGGGTGTTTTGTTCCTGTTTATAAAAAGGAAATCTTCATTTAATGTCAAAATTACTGGCTAAAACTACTAACTTTTAAATTAATGATTGTCATGCACAATAATGAAAGTAATCACTAAATTACATACAAAACTAACATCAGCTGTCTGTTCACTAACACATAAGCAGGCCCCTTTCTGAACTGTAACAGTTGTTTTTCCCAGAACACTTTCTTTTGACGGGGGCTTTTACTCCAGCTTGCGGTGCCTTCATCTCATAAAAGCTAGCCCGGGTGCTTATTAGTCTGCCTGACTCACCAGTAGCTGTGTGGACCTTTTGGCCATCATGAAAGGTCTTAATATGTCATCTCAGCCCAGCTCAAAGCTAGCGTGGCTGTCTCAGCTCACCAGGCTGTTGATTAGAAGGCTGTTTATGGTGAAGCAAACAGGTACGGAGTGACAGGGATCAGTTTGGCCCAGACACTGCTAATATTAAACCACTAAACTGCTAAAGTTGGTATTTTGTTGTTTATCAACTGATCAGGTGCTTCATTTGTGTTCTCCTCATATCTGCTTCAAAGGTCAGTATTTTGAGAAATATATGTTGATACAGTGTAGATTCACACAACCAACAGCTTTAGGTAGTCATGAATATTCTGCAGAATTTTATATTCTTCCTTCTATAGCTTTGTCACTGTTTTCAGTTACAGTACATGCAGCTAATTTATGCCACATTTAAAGGACCGCTTTATGCTAATTTTCAGCTATATCTTGCTCGTTCAGAGGCTTCACGGATATAGCTTTCTATAATTTACTTTTATTTCAGCATTTACACATCCCATCAGCTTATCATTTGTCTAAAGTTTTCTATCCAACACCTTTCTTCAACCTCTCCCAATTTAATCTCTTGCTTGCTCTCGATACTTTGGAGGTTCCAAAGATAATTTACAAACTACTTGAAAATTATTTATTATGCATCAAATTTTCAAACATACATCCAATCTGAAAACATCTAAAGCAGTTCAGACTTCAATCCTCTCATTGTTTGTTGCATAATATGCTGAATAACCTATTTGTTGGGAGTAACGTTCTCATATATACGTATTCCAAGGTGATCTTTTCTGCCCTGATAAAACAGTTTCTTTCTCATTTTAAGACTTTCTATCACTGCATATTAATTAACAGGATGGAGAATAGTAGGAGGTGAAACAACTTTTAACTTTTTAAAAAGTTTTATAATGGTTGTGATTTAGCTGAGTACTTCACTGTAAAGATGGCTGCGTTACTTAAAGTAATCTTGCTTCATAAATCTGGAATATGTGAGAGAGATTAGAGGCGTTTTTCATATAAAAAACAAAGTACCACAGGATCATTACCAGAGTTTTGTTCATCACACATCAGCAGCTGAATACATGTGACTTTTTTTTCTCCACAGTGACAAAAAACAGACTGTAGCCTCAGTAAATACATATAAAAAATAATATTAAATGTTTGCACTTAGTGGACTTACAAGCGCCACTTCAGCAAAAGTTTGGAAGTCATGGATCAATTCTCCAATTGAAGTGATCCGAAGTTCTAAAGACTCTCTGAATGAGTCTTTTCCTGACCCACCAGCTATCCTATCTGGCACAAAAATGTAACTTACTTATATTTTGAAAGTGTACTGTGAAAATAAGACTTGACACAATCCTTGCAAAAACTTTTTGTGTGAAAAATTATGCTTCAGGTTTTGTTTATCCCTTTTTCTCTTCTCTATCTATGGTAGTGATGTCTTTTACTGGCTTTCATTCATCCACGTTGCAAATTGACAAGAACAACTCTGAACGGGCGGTGTACATTCAGGCAGTTTGTTTTTCGTTAAAAATTTTTTTTACAACTCGTGTTTTTTCGTTGTTTCATTTTTCTTTTCAAATGAAAAACAAACTGCCTGAATGTGCACGGACCCAGATCATTCTCTTAATTTAAAGTTGTCGTTCATTGTAAAAAGTGAGGTCGATATTGATTAGTCTTTAACTGAATAAAGATCAATTTTTCATGATGTTTTGACCACGGCATTCTGGTTTACAAAATAAATCAAAAGTTTTAAATTATGTATTATTATTGAATATAAACATTTTATGAAAATGTTAAAATATAACATAATAGATATGATTGAGGTCAAGTAAATGTTGTAACTCATAATATCTAAGTTTCTTTAACGAGTTGCTGTAGAGGGTGATGGCCGTGCACAGGAAGGCTCTCCTGTAGTGGTTCTCTGTAATGGTTCTCATTTTATGAAACCTCCTTTGCACAATCATCTCCAGAGGTTCCATAGCAGCCCTCTGAACAGAAGCGTCCTTCTGTTTCAGCTTGTTGATCTTTATAAAGTCACTAGTTCTGATGCTGCTACCCTAACAGATGGCAGAAGAGAATCAAACCTGGTAAAAGCAACTTGAACCATCTCATTATTTGAAACTTTGAACCTAAACATCAGACAGTGGAATATAATTAATATTATGTGACAGATAATAGGAAATATGTATGATAGGTAGCCTTTCAAGTTCCCATGAAAGCATTTGTTGGTTTTCCATTTTTTTCCCCATATTATGCATGTCTGTTGTGTACCAGTCAAAAAAAATAAATGCTTTGATCATTTTCTACATGTTACTGGGCAAAGTAAAGAAATACAGTTGACTTTTTTATGTTTACAGCTCATTGTGAATATATAGAGCACATAATATTTAAATAATTAATATTTTTGTGGAACTATAAAAAGTGAAGGTATAATGTTTATTCGGCAAGTAAGCTATTAAAAAAGGATATTGCACATTATCTACATGTCCTTTTGTGTTGATTGAAAGTAGTTTTTGTAATTGGTTGGGGGAGTGGAAGTCAGCATTTTTTTGTTTGGTAAAAAAAAAAAAAGAAAGCCCTGTCACAAAAAACGGTTCCTAAAAAAGATATCTGAACCTTGAGTTCAGCTCTTTTCAGCAGCCTTTACATTCCGTTAAGCTCAGCGTTGTCTTGTGCTGGCCAGAAAACATTCAGGAGCCTCAGCTTGTCTGACCTTGTTTAACAAGCTGTCTGTAGTTTTTTACAAGATACAGTAAAAAAAAAAAAACAGGTTTTACCACTTAGACGTATTTCCCAACTTTACCAAAAAAGAATACCCAAGCTTGTGTCCTTCTTGACAGTTTTGTTCTACTTTACTGCTGTAGAAAATCTTTGTTGTTAATGTCAATCAGCAATACCTGCTGTGAGAACTTTCATGTTTTTTTTAAAGGTTTTGTTGCCATAGTGGCCATTATTTGACACTCAACACCACGCAACACCCCAGAACTGTTATGCTTAGCCTTTTTCCCTCCCCTCATTCTTTCAACCTAAACTGTTTTCATCAATGTAATGTATTATGTTGTAAACTTATTTATTGTGCACCAATACTTTGGTCTCATAAATGCAGCATAATTTCTCCAATATTTGATTTGCACATTTTCCTTTGCTTCATCGAAGATATCCAATATCTAAATTCATGAGAAAACTAAGTCAATTCTTGGTTCTTGCTCTGAGTTTAAAAACTGTTGCTGCTATTTAGGTCCACTGGACTATTTGATCATCAGCAAATGTATCCACTTCAATAAAAGCAGGCGTTTTGGTAGTTCGCTGGTCCTGACTTCTGACAACCTCCTTAAATCAGCAGGGTTGGTCACTGCCCATGAATCTGAGAAGAGTTGGAAGGCCATTTCTTAACCATTTGAAGTTCATCATTCTGCACTAAATTGGTAATGGAAAATATTAACACTTTACCAGTCTTTTCAAGATTTGCTGTCCTGACATATTAACTGCAAGACCAGAACTTCCAGTGCTTATGGAAATTCCACAAACATCAAATCTTCCTTTAGGACTCTACAGGACTAAGTTTGCATGCTACACTCACCGACCACTTTAAGAACACAATTGGTCTTGGTGCCAGATAGGCTGGTTTAAGTTTTTCAGAAACTTCTGGATTTTCATGCACAGCCAGCTCTCAGGTTTAGAGATAATAGTCCAAAAAATTAAAAAAGTCCAATGTCAGTTCTGTGGATCATCAGTGACTTGTCGAATTCAAAGAAGGGGCATGCTGGGTCAATATGATAGAAAGGAAACAACAGCTCTAATAACTACTTGTTATGACCAATGGATGCAAATTACCATCTCTAAAAGCACAGCACTTCAAAACTTAAAGCTGGTTTAAGTGGCTACAATAGAAGAAGACCACATCTGGTAACATGGATGTCATCTAAGAACAGGAAATGCTGTCGGTGTGGACCATAATCTCAAAGGAAAGCTTTAACTTAATGGATCTTTGCTAACAAGATTTAAGACAGTCCTGAGGGCGAAAGGAGGTCCACCAGTACTAGTACGCTGGGGGAAAAAAAGTTACCAGTGAGTGTATATGTTGAAGTTTATGACTGTACAATTGGAAAAGGGTTGAACAAGTAGGCCATATTCAGAGGGGCCACCATGTTTTCTCTCTAAAACATTATGAAACTAAAACATAGCTTTCAAACTTTGCCCTCTTAAAGGGGTTCTATAACAACATTTTGACAACTGGAAACTGTTTGTTGAGCCTCTATATATCTATGAAATTTTGTTGGGGCTGAAAATGGCCCGGAAGCCCTGATAAATTGCCAAATATAACCCCATAATAAAGTCCTACAATTGAAACACTGTGTTTCCCTGCCCTCCTGAATAATAAATGAGCTGCGTGCTGATTGGCCGGTTTACCACAATGGCTATATGAGGATAGGGTAAATAGTTCTATAACCAACAGTTACATACTGTCGACGATGAAGTGGTCGGGGACGTGTATATGGCCTATGATGATCAGAGCTTTGCCCAGACTGGCCCGTTCGTCTGTATCAATTGTAAAGTTACGAATTTGCATAGCAAAGCATGCCGGAGATGGCACAGAATTTTTGATGTGGTACATTTGACTCTCGAAACTGCCTTAATTTAACAACAATTGAATGCTGTTTTGAATTAAATGAATGAACATCTTTAATGAACCCCAAGATTTGGTAAACAATGTTCTTTTAGACAGATGAGATCCAAATGAAGAAGTTCTCTGAAAACCAAACATCACATCATTCCTAGCACATCATTCTAAGTACTTCATACCAAATGTCAAGCCCAGTCATGGAGGGGTGAGGATTTCAGCTTGTTTTGCAGTTGTAGGATAGGGCACCTTGCAATCATGAAGTCGATGATAAGATCTTCTGTATCTCAAAGTATTGTCGTCAGCAGTCTGTCAGCTAAAGCTTGGTCCAGCCTGGGTCATCAATTGGACATTGATCCCAAACACATCAGCAAATCTTCATCAGATTGACTGGACCACTTCAGCCACTTGAGGCCCTGTCCACACAGGAACATTTTTCTCTAAAATGGGAACGATCTAACCACTGGACAGGACATTTTAGGGGACCTAAAAAGTCTTTTCTTTTTTTGTATGGGTTCCAAAGTGAAAGTTTTGCCCTCACGTATTCACGTGGACACTGAAAATGCATCTTTTTTGAGAACGCTTGCTTATTAGCCCAACCTCTAACCTGGCCAATAACCCTGAACCATCGTACCATTTGTCATACATAACATTTGTGGATTAGATGTTCATGGTTGTTCTGCAGCAGCTGCAATAAGTTATACAAAACACTCCACTTGCTTGGCGTTTGTTCGCCATTCTTGTTTTCTTGTAGCATTTACCGCTATCATCATTCAGGGGGTTCATACACTTGTTCCATACTCCATGTTAAGAGACACTTAGAGGTCTGTAGGAGTAAAGATAGGGCTTTGGCCCATTCTTGGCGTTTCCGTGTGAATAAAGACATTTCTGAAAACGATCTTGTATAGATGCGGGTGTATTTCAAAACGACAACCCGTTTTAGGAAAAATAAATGTTCCGATGTGGATAGGGCCTGAGTCCACACAACAGCCCAACAGGAATTGTGTGGGATTTTCAGATAGTAGTTCAACTAACTGAAGTAGCACTGTATAGAAGAGTGGGCCAAAATTCCTCCACCATGATGTGAGACAGAAAACGACAACTTCCAGTTATTGCTGCTAAATGTTTGTGTTGTTTGTATGTCCTTGGATGGGTTGTACTGGAAACCGAATTTCCCCCTGTGGGATTAATAAAGTTATCGATCGAGATAGATAGATAGATAGATAGATAGATAGATAGATAGATAGATAGATAGATAGATAGATAGATAGATAGATAGATAGATAGATAGATGATGAATGTATGCTGACATACAGAGAGAGTAAAAACTTCTTAAAGTTTTTACATTTAATTAAAAAGTAAATATCCGTGTGTGTCTTGGCCCTGAGTCAATGTCGTACACAAAGAGTTTATCAGCGTGCAGCCACCAGGCAGAACTCTGTTGCCATGCCACCTCTCAGTCGTGCTCAATCATTTTAAGGTCTATAAAAAGATGTGGGTATCCTGGGAGACGTGAATCTTGCCTCAGCTTTCACTCACTTTTTTTTTCTGTCGTTGCTTTTTCGTCTCACAACACTTCGTCCTTCTGCCGTTTCTCCACATCTCTTCTCTCACCTCTAACTCGTGCCCCCTCCGCCGGTGTTTCCTTTCCTTCACCTTTTTCTCTCTAAGGCTCCTCTCCTTTATTGTCTTCAAAATGCCCCAGCTGTAATGATTATGATGAAGGTGCACAATATCATGGGAAATCTGTGCAAAGTGTGTGTTGCCTTGTCTCATTTATCTTCCTGCGCCTAGCTTTTGTTTAGTGAAGCGCAGAACTGCCACGCTCATTGGCTTTCAGTGACTGATACCTGCTCCGAATGTTTCCTAGCACAGCATGGTTAGTGCAGCATGTTACATAGGTGGAAGAAAGCAGTCCAGATGTATATTTCTATATTAACAGTACAATGGAAAAGTAGTTGCAGATTTCTGCTGTTTTAAGCTTCAAGCATTAATATTGGACAAAGATAACCTGACTAAATGCAAAAGGCAGTTTTTAAGGGATTATAAAGGGATAAATCCTATCCAAACCAACCTGACCTTATGTGAAAACTGCTCCTAAACAATACCTGCTTCCTAACTCTAACCCATGGTTGCTACAAATACCAGCAAATATTTGTGATGACTTGCAAAAAGGTTTTTATATCTGTGTTGAGGAATGTTGACCCATTCTTCATTGCAGATTTGATTTAATTCAGGGACACAGCAGGTTTCCCAGCATAAATTGCCTCTTTAAGGTCATGCCACCGTTTCTCCATCTATTAAATTCCAGGCTTTATAGGTAGTCTGGATGGTGTGCTTTGGTTCAGTGTTTACTTCATAACTAAAGTCCACTTGAGCTGAAGGTCACAGTTTTCAGTTTTGTCTTATCTAGACACAAAATCTTTCCCCATGACTCTTGGAGAAAGTCATCAGAATGTAAGATTTACCTTTTTGTGCTCTTTTTAGTCAACGTGAAGCTCTTCCATGTGTGCCCATTTTTGCCCGTCTCTTTCTTATTGTTGAATCACAAACTCTGACCTTAATTTTGGCAAGCAGAGGGATTAAAAAGTGAGGCAGTTACTTTTTCACACACAATCACGTTGGTTTGGATCACTTTTATTCCCCCTTAATAAATTAACCGAATGTTCGACAACTGCTTCAGATTATCTGATATTAGGATCTCATATTCGAATTTGTTTTATGAGCTAAAACATTTAAGTGTGACAAAACAACAAACAAAGAAGAAATCTAAAATAAAAACAAATACTTCTGCCCATCTCTCCATTGGCAGCCCTATTAAAGATCCTTAATTTAAATGCAGATTTTATTGCAGAAGCATAAATTATACAACATAACTAGTAGCAAAGTTATTGGTACTCCTCAGTTTCTATAAAAGAAATGCATTTTTTTCCGCTGAACTTTACTTAGTTGACTTACTTTTAGTTGATTAGATTTTCTCTGAAATTCTAAAAAAACCCATTACTTTTTGTTTCCTTGGTGTATTAATATGACGTGGCACAGAGTACCTTTTCTGTTCTCCACAAGGACCAAACCTTGAACCCACGCACAGTGAGCAGGGAGTAAGAAAAATCTCAAGAGCTCACTCTTACGGAAATTCAGTGCAATGGCATTTCGGGGTCACCAAGTCTCTATAACAACCATTAAAAGCACTGTGAACAAAAGCATGTTGGTATAAACGCAGCTTTTTCTCACAATCGGTCTTCCACAGAAAAAAATTACCAACATTTCCATTAAATACAACACACCCTTTGAGAATTTCTATCCTCATTTTGGTCCTTCCTACTTCCATTTCCTTGCTGTAAACAAACTGCTTCGTACAAGTATATTTATAACATTGTAAATCAATTTTATGTTTGCTTTTCGTGTAGCTAGTGACCTTTATTGACAGTAATCAGACAGGAAATGGGCAAAGCCCCCAAGATTTAATTGGATGCCGGATGGCTATGTCAAGAGCTAATGGCCTCCACTCTATCGCTATGCCCCAAATCAGTTTTTGTTCGACATTTTCATGAACTTTTGAGATACAATGTTGTAAAAATATATTTTAAGATTCATAAAGTATAAAGAATTATAACCCCTGAAAAATAAAAAATCCTCTAAGTGACCTCCTGGTATATATTACTTATTGGGATCAAAGAGTAACGTTCCACAGAAAAAAAAAAGAAAAACTGAATCTAGATGCGGGTCAACTGTATTGCTAAACATTAGATTTTTCTCTGCCCACTGAACATATATATTTAAATTAAAAATAGGATTTTCCTGGATTTTTTAGTGTGGGATTGAGATTTTGCTTCTTTACCATGGGGTCCGCTAAATGTTTAAGTGTATAATTCACTCCTCTGCCTATAAATCCACCTTCTGTCAAAACCTTGGAGTAGAAAAGGCTCTGTTTGAGATTATTACAAAACATTGCGTCACAAAACTATAAAGGTGCTGTTTTCCAGCTGAGGGAAGCCAGTTCCTTCTATAGTCTGCTGTGAAGGGGCAGTTTGCTCTCAGAAGAAAGATAAAAAGGTGATCTGACCCCAGGGATTCCCAGGTTAAGACATACACCGAGCTTATTCTGTACTGTCCCCACCTGCCTGATGTTTCACACACTTCTTTGCTTCCACAGCTGACAACTTCTGCCATTTGCTCCTAGTTTGAGTGAACTTCTTCACTGTAAAATCCGGTGTACAAGATGTACTTATTAGCTACAGACTGTGATTAGTTATTTAATGTTTAGAGACTGTTCAAATCAGATTTTTGCTGTAGGAGGAATTTTCTAAGTACGAGGGATTTTTTATTTGTGAGAGTATGTCTCATTTCACCCAGCCGAGCAAAAAGAATTACTCATATGCTGCTCAGTGGCTGAGGAATGCTGCTTTCTCTTCTCTCTAGATTTAGTCAGCAAAGCTTGCTGACACTGACTGTGCCACCGGGGGTTTCCTAATTACCAGTTTTCAGCATTTTCAGTCGTTCCTTCGCTCCCCTTTTTACCTGCAATGCTGCCGCTCCGTGCTAAGGTTTTGTTACTCACTGGCTTCCCACATTCTGAGAGGCAGCAGTGAAGTTGAAAGGCTGCACTGCGTCATTATTTGCGTCAGCGGTGGAGAAGTAAACATCCATCACATCTTGTACATGCCTGTAGATGTAGTCTGTCTAAACTTTTGCATTGCTATTCTTCTTATGTACGTGTTGTAAGAAGGTGGTCTCTGGCAGGAAGGGGAGTTGCGTGTCATGGCAACGGCTTCTGTTGAAGTTTACTGGGAATGCCTTTCGTTTAAAAACTCAAGCTGGAGTACATTCACTGATCCAGCTATGAGAACATGTATAGTGTCTTGTGAAAGTATTCACATCCTTTGAACTTATTCGCATTTTGTCATGTCACAACCACAAACTTTAATGTATTTTATATAGTGTTTGTGTCAGACCAACACAAAGTAATGCATAATTACAAATGCAAAGGAAAGTGATATGTGGGTTTAGAGTTTCTTTCAAATAACTTTGTGTGATATACATCTGTATTCAGGTCAATACTTCGTGGAACATTGCTTCTTTGTGTTTTGGGGTATGTCTCTACCAAAGTTTACTCATTTAAATAGGTTTTCTATTCATTCTTCTTTGAAAAATAACTGAAGCTCAGTCAGATTGGATGGAGAGTGTCAATGAACACCTTTTTTCAAGTTTTGCCTTAGTTTCTCTTCTAGATTTAGGTCTTGACTTTGACTCGGCAATTCTGCTAAATGAATATGCTTTGATCTAAATCATTTCAATATACCTCTGGTTGTATGCTTGCTTTCTTTCTTTCTTTCTTTCTTTCTTTCTTTCTCTTTCTTTCTTTCTTTCTTTCTTTCTTTCTTTCTTTCTTTCTTTCTTTCTTTCTTTCTTTCTTTCTTTCTTTCTTTCTTTCTTTCTTTCTTTCTTTCTTTCTTTCTTTCTTTCTTTCTTTCTTTCTTTCTTTCTTTCTTTCTTTCTTTCTTTCTTTCTTTCTTTCTTTCTTTCTTTCTTTCTTTCTTTCTTTCTTTCTTTCTTTCTTTCTTTCTTTCTTTCTTTCTTTCTTTCTTTCTTTCTTTCTTTCTTTCTTTCTTTCTTTCTTTCTTTCTTTCTTTCTTTCTTTCTTTCTTTCTTTCTTTCTTTCTTTCTTTCTTTCTTTCTTTCTTTCTTTCTTTCTTTCTTTCTTTCTTTCTTTCTTTCTTTCTTTCTTTCTTTCTTTCTTTCTTTCTTTCTTTCTTTCTTTCTTTCTTTCTTTCTTTCTTTCTTTCTTTCTTTCTTTCTTTCTTTCTTTCTTTCTTTCTTTCTTTCTTTCTTTCTTTCTTTCTTTCTTTCTTTCTTTCTAGAAATTCCATGTAATTAAGTCCATCTATCCAACAACTCCAACCAGATTCTCTGTCTTTGCTGAAGTGAAGAATCCCCACATCATGATGCTGCCACCACTATTTCCCTTGTATGAATGGAGGTTTCAGGGTGATGTGCACTGTTGGTTTGTCTGTATGCAGTATGTTGGTAAACAAGATTTTAATTTTGGTCTTATCAGACCAGAGCACCTTCTGCTACATCTTTGCTGTTTAGGAAAAGGATCTGAAAAAAATAATTTCTAAAAGCTTTTAGACAGGCTCAGCACAGCAGGGACTCAGCGCAGCTGGAAATCTATAGATATAGTCAAACAGTACATGAGCGATTATGGACTTTGCGATGCATGGCGATCTCTTCACCCCAATGAGAAAAAATATACTTTCTTCTCAAATGTCCACCATTCGTATTCTCGACTGGATTATTTGTTAGTCAGCAGCTCACTGTTGACTGACACTTCAGACACTGACATACACCCTATAGCTGTTAACGATCATGCTTCTGTTTCTCTAACTTAAATAAATAAAACAGAAACGCCTCAAAGCAAAAGTTGGAGATTTAATATATCATTACTTAAGGATAAAGAATTTATTAAATATTTTGAAAAAGAGTGGGCTTCTTATTTGGAATATAATGACCTACATGGTATGTCACCATCCATTCTTTGGGAGGCAGGGAAAGCTGTGATTAGAGGTAAAATTAATCTCATTCTCATCAAATAAAAAAAATAGAAAAAAAACGTATTCAGGAATTAGAAGAAACTATTAATTCATTAGAAGCTTCTCTAGATGAGGAGAGACTAGGCAAAATCCGTAAAGCAAAGCTAGAATTAAACGAAATTATTAATAAACAGACCCAGTTCTTAATTCAAAGACTTAGGATAGAAAACTTTGAACAAGGTAATAAATCAGGTAGATTTTTTGCTAACCATCTTAAAATTAATAAAGAAAAAACAACTAAATCTGCTATTAAAGATCAGACCGGAAATACAGTATATGATCCTGGAAGAATGAACAACACCTTTAAAGAATTTTACAAGGCTTTATACTCACCAGAGATAAACCCATCAGAAATTCAAAATTTTTTGGATAACATAACACTACCTAAATTATCTGAAAGTCAAGCGATGGCCCTCCAAAGCATGCCCAATAAAAAGGCTCCAGGCCCAGATGGATTTCCAGCAGAGTTCTATAAAGAATTCTGGAATATTCTGGCACCAACATTCCACAGAATGCTGCAGAAAAACAAAGGAAAATGGCCGACTCCCACCAAATATGAATTCTGCCTACATTAGTCTTCTACTAAAATCAGGTAAAGACCCTTTGTTTCCCACCAGCTATCGTCCCATATCCCTTATTAATGTTGATCTTAAAATAATCTGCAAAGCCCTCGCAAAAAGGATAGAGAAAGTAACCCCTCTTATAATACATCCTGATCAAACAGGTTTTATTAAAGGGAGACATTCATCCACAAATTCACGTAGATTAATAGATTTAATAGATTTTTCTTACTGTAAAACATTAAAACTAATATATTATCTCTAGATGCAGAAAAAGCATTTGATAGAGTTAACTGGAAATTCTTATTTGCAACCTTACATAAATTTGGCTTTGGAAATTATTTTATAAACTGGTTGAAAATATTATACAGTTCACCAACAGCATGTATCAGGACTAATAACCAAACATCATCTAGGTTTTATCTTCAGAGAGGTACCAGGCAGGGATGTCCTCTCTCTCCCTCCCTGTTTGCTATTTTTATTGAACCACTAGCTGCAGCAATCAGGCAAACTCACAATATTAAAGGCATAAAATGCAATAACATAGAACATAAAATCAGTCTTTATGCAGATGATGTATTACTTTTTCTCCAGCATTCACAAACCTCTTTCTCTCAGGTAATCGGGTTGATAAACTCTTACTCAAACGTTTCAGATTATTCTAAAAATTGGTAAAAATCTACAGTTCTTCCAATCAATTGTTCTGTCCAGAATCCAACTAATACACAACTGCAGTCAGGGAATATTACTTATTTAGGTATCACCAAGACTGGCAGATTTAATAAAGCTAAACTACATCCCACTTTTAAAAAAAGTGGAAGATGATCTTGCTAGATGAAAATCCCTACCCATATCACTTATGGGAAGGGTTGCTTCAATAAAAATGATGGTTTTGCCCAGAATCAACTACTTATTCTCAATGATCCCAAGTAAACCATCACTAGACTGGTTTAGATCTCTGGAGTCCTCTGTCTCTAAATTTCTTTGGAAAGATAAACCCCCACGTATCAGCTTAAAAACACTGCAGAAGACCAAAGAAAAAGGAGGTCTAGATCTACCAAACTTCCATCGTTATTTCTTAGCCAACAGGCTCCAATACATCTCAAGATGGTTAAAACATAGCTACCTAGATGAGTCTTGGATAGACGTAGAACAGACACTATGCAATAAGATAAAACTTTCAGACCTACCATTTATTAGCTCAAATATAAAACGACATGAATGCTTTAAAAGCATAAATATCAGCTCCCCTCTGACAGCATGGTGGGAGTTTCTAAAAATGACAGAGTCCACAATAATCCCATGCAGACGTAAACCCATCTGGAATAACCCCGAGATCTTGCAAAAAAAAAAAAGTATGATACGTTTTCCAGACTGCAATGGAATCGAATACCTGGAACATATATTTGAAGGAACAGACTTTATTCCATTTAATACATTAATTACACAATATGGAATTGATAAAAACAAATTCTTAGAATATCAACAAATTAAATCTGTTATTAAAGGTACATTTAGGCTCAATACAGTTGAATTACAAATTCCAGCAAGAGTTTAAGATTTTCTTAATCTCAAACCCCCCAAATTGCTGTCTAAAATATACAAAACTTTATCTACATTAGATGAATCAATAGCCATCCCTATTTCAAAATGGGAGGTGGATTTATCAGCCAGCTTTGACCAAAACTTTGGTCGCAGATATGTTTAAGAACCTTTAAAATAACAAGAAATCCTAATTTGCAATTAATACAATACAAAATCCTTCATAGAGTACACTATACAGGTCAACGGATGTTTAGGATGGGTTTTACGTCATCTAATACCTGCTTACAATGCACAAGCAATATACCAGATACTTATATTCATGCACTTTGGTTCTGTCCACCTGTTAAGAAATTTTGGTGCCAGATATGTGAGGACTTATCAAAGTGTCTGAAATGTAACATTCCACCATCTCCCTCAGTTTGCCTGTTAGGAGATTTAAATGATGTCGCCATGGACACAAAGTCAGTTCTAATGGTTCACATTGCTTTATGCATCGCTAAGAAAACTATCCTCCTGAACTGGAAAAATGGCTCTTAATATTAATCAGTATAGAAATCTCTTGTTGGACCATATTGGCCTTGAGACGGCCCCTGGCTCCATATCTGATCAATCTCTCTGAGCTCCTTTGATTGGCTCCATCACCTAGTAGGGGTGGGGGGCACTTGGTTTTGCCGTTTGGGATACTGTTGTTGATGTGGGGGTTTTTGGGGTTGGAGGCGTCTGGGGGGGATCCCTGGGGGTGGGATCACTGGGCGGACGGGGCACTGGACGTCGTGGCCCCAACCTGGGGTTGGGCTTTGGTGGCTTTGGGTGGTAACTCCTGATGGCTGCATGCGGTGCCTTAGGCGGGTTGCACTGACGGATATGGGTTACTGGCCTGGTGGCCGTACTGCGCCTGGGTAGGGTCTGGGGTGGGCCTGGGGATTCGGGGCTCTGGGGCGCCGTGCCCCCTAGCTGTATTCCTGGCCGGGGGTCGGCCGGCGTGGGGTCTCTGTTGCCTGTGGGGGTCGGGGCCGGCCGGCGTGCGTGGCCGCCTCTCTTTTTTTCTGGGCCGATTGTCATCGCCGGTCCCTGTATAGTGTCTCGCTTTGTTTGCTGGTTGGGGTGCCTGGCTGGTGTTCGTGGCGGTTGGGTGGCATTTCTGGGCCTGATCAGTCCTTTTTCGCACTGGACTTAGCTCCTGGGTCTTGGTCTTTATACGTTGCGCGGCGCTGGGGTCGGGCGTTTTCCCGGGTTCGGTCGTACCTGCGGGTGGACTGGCCGGGTAGTGGGCGTGCAGGGCAGGTGGGTGGGGCGCTGGGTTTGATTGCCTGCCGGGCCATTGAGCAGCAGTGGTCGCTCCACAAGGGAATGGGGCTGGTGGATGTTGGCCTGGTGGGTCGGCTGCCCGGTTCATCGGTTTGCTCCTGGTCTGGGCAGGTACGTTGCCAGGGTTTGGGCTGTGGGTGCACTTGGACGGAGGGGAGGGGTGTGCTGGAGGGGGCGAACTCAACCTGGGTGTCTAGTGTCTTTTGTGTTCGATAGTAGAGCGAATGTCAGGGTGGGTTTAGTTCTTCTTCTGGGATGGTTGCTGGGGGGACTGCCTTGGGGTCCGTGGGGCTTGGTGGTGCTGTGGCCGTGGGCCCCGGGTTGAACGTGCCATGGCCTCCCTCCCCTGGTGGATCCCGGTGAACAGCGGTGCCTATTGGGGTCAGTGGGAGAGCTGGCTCCCTGGGAAGACATTTTGTCTCCCAGTCCTTCCCTCCCCATCCGCAAACACCTCTGTCCACCCGCTCCATCACTTTACCACTCATATAGGGTCTTTGGGCATGGGCACATCACTGGGGTGCGAGGAGGGGTTTCCCTCCTCGCTATCCCGTGGCGTCCTGGGTCCCAATTTTAATATACAACTTAGACACTCCCACTTATAACATTTTCATGCGACAAGCTTGTAGGGACTTTGGGGTGGGCACACTTTTCGGCATCCAGAGGGGGAGCGGTTCAATCAGCTTCACCTCTGGTGCCGGTGCCCACTGTTAAACCACATATAGACACTGAGGGCTCAGGGTGGGGGTTGGGGGGATGGTTGGCTGCCTTCCCCACATCCCACCCCTCTGTTTTAAATGCACATTATAACAACATGCATCAACACCATACTTGAGCGGGAGGATAGAGTCTAGGGATCTTCTCACACCCCTGTTCGCTACAGGCCATCAGGGGTTGGGGTCCGGAGGAGGAACAGGTGGTCTGGTCGGGGTCCTAGGCTGTCGGGCTGCTTCGCCACTGTGCGGCCCTTTGCGGTCTGCTTGTCTCTGTCCTAGAAGGTAGGGGGTCCATCTCCCGGGTTCGGGGGCTGGTGGCTCTACTGGGGCATCGGTACCTGGACCTGGGAGCATGAAGTGTGTATGGGGTGTGTGAGTGAGGGTACAGCGTCATTTCTTGGGTGTCTTGGTTAGTTAGTGAGAATGTATGTGTTTAAGAGGGAGGGAACGTATGACTGTGTCTGTATGTCTTTGTCTGCCTGTCAGGTTGGGTCTTGGGCTTCCCTCTTGCCTGGCGCACCTCAGGCCTTACATTTAATGGGGGGCCTATTTCCCCTCCGTCACTCCCCGCCAGTGATGGATGCCCCTGCCCGCTGGTGCGTCGGTGGTCAATCCGGTTAGGACCTGGTGCGTGCCTGGCCGGGCCTGGGGAGGCCGGTGTGTCGGTTGGCTGATGCGCTGGGCCGATATCTTCCTTTGGTTGGTTGGGGCACCTCTTTTAGGGGTTGCCAGGTTTGGTATTGTTGGGTGGTGCCTGCTCGGTGGCTCGGCGGGATCCAGCGTCTCTGCTCCTTCGATCACCTGTTCTGTGCGCACAGTGCGTGGTCGGTTCATTGGCGGGTTGGGCCGGCCCTGGCCTTTGTTGGATGCCTGGTCTCAGCGCTCTGCGTTGCGTGGGATCAGGACTCGGGAGCTGGTACAACTTGGTGTCCGGGTGCTGGCTGAGCTTGGGCTGGGGATGGCGTCCGTCCGCTGCGGCTATCGGTGGGGCGCCCTGACATGGGGCAGGGGTGGGGCGCTGGGATGTTGGCGGTGGGGATTGGCCCAGGGTGGTGGTGGCGGCCGGTCCCTTTTCGGGTCCCTGCTGGGGGGTGGGGCGCCCCTGGACCCCGGCTCTCCCGGTCCATGGACCGGCCCGCCCTGGCACGGCTGGTGGCCGGCGGGGCCCGTGGGCTCGTCCCTGCTGCCCCCCCTGCATAGTAGCCGCTGGACATTCCCCTGGGGTTCTCCTTTGCTCCTCTCTTGGGGGATGCGGTCGGCCCCGCCCGGGTCTGCCTGGGGCTCTGGGGGTCCTTTGGACGTCCTGGCTCCTATCGCCTTCATGTCTGCATCGATTCCTGGGAGACGGACTGATGCCTGCTCACACCAGCAATCGAACACTCTTATGGAGAAACCTTATATGCACCAGCATGCTCACACACACACATAGATATGGGGTCTCTGGTGTTTACAGATATATTCTTGGGCTGAGGTTATCATTACTAGAGCTTGATTAATCGGTACCATGAGTTTTTCTGGGACATTGTTGTCGTATTTTTATATCCATTTTTGTGTGATGTGGTTGTTTAGTTCTTAGTTCACGATGTTTGGTTTGTTTTGTCGAGGTTCCTTAGCTAATATTGTGTTGCAATAGATAAATGCACAGAGAATGCTGAGATTTTGTGTTTTCATTAATATATCATACATTTCACTGTCTGTTTTTATTCATTAAAGAATTTTCTTGTGCATGTCTGATAAGACCAAAGATTTTTGATCTTAAACTAATGATTATCAAATATAATCCCACCTTATACAAATTTGTGCAGTTCCATTTTTAGTTGAGATAATTATATCACTGTTTGCATCTAGCTGTTGACCTGTCGCAGTGAGCTCGCAATATGCTGTTACTGTAGCTCATTTATCAGTATTTGTATTGTCTGCAACACATTTAAAGTGGTGACAAAATTTTTGTTCTTCTTGAAACCATTTTTCAATGCTTATGTTGTGTGTTGTCACCCAGCACAACAAGAAGTCTTTTTTTATCAGGGCAACTCAAGAACTACTTCCTTTCTTGGTTCATAAACAGAGACTTAAGAATGGATACTCAACTTTATTTATTTAGTGATCATAATAATAGCTTAAACTTATTTCACAAGATTCAGTCATATCCAGACATCAGGTGATAAACTCTTTGGGGGACAAAAATATTTTAAATTATATGCTCAAGATAGTTATTTTGAAGCTCATCACACTCCAAAAATGGCTTTCTTCTGACATGTCAGTTTAGCTAGATGGCCATGTCTTGGTTAATTATGACACACTCTTTCCATTTGAAGGTGATGGTTTAAAGAGTTATCTGTGAGATGTCCAAAGGTTATCTGAGTAGATGGGACTGAATACAAATTAATGCCACACTCTTTGAAATTTCATTTGTAAAATATTTTTGGGAAGATGTAAAATTTCCCTCTCAATTCACATTTATGAACTACTTAGAGTAGGCACAATACCAAGAAAATAAATTAAATGGTTGTAAAGTGACTAAATAGAAAAAAAAAGATTCAAGGAATGTTATGGCTTTTGTTTGGTAAGTGGGTGATCCTTGAAGGGGATATAGATTGCCATAGCGACAGGTCTCGCTGTGCTCCACCAGCACTGGCCTTATTGATGAAGCAGAAGAATGAAAATCCTTTTGAAAGACAATAATGAGTTCCTCTGAATGAATGAATTGAATGAATGGTCTACAAGGGAAATGTTTCTTATCTTTATAGAGTTTATGGGTGAAGGATACTCATGTTTTTTTTTTTTTTTCACCAGATCCCACATCTTGCTGAAGGTGTTCGCATTCACGGTGAGAAGGTTACAGAGGCACTGAGGCCCTTTCACGATCGCATGGAGGCTTGCTTCAAACAGTTGCGAGAGAAGGTGGAGAAACAATATGGTGTTAGGAGTCTGGTAAGACCTTTTTCTTTTATCCTGTCCTTTAATTATTTATTTTGCATGAATAACAATTTTCTTCTTAGTGTGCTAGTTCTATCTTTTTATGAATGTATCTATGTCGACTGTTCAATTAAAAATCTATAACAAGTTTTAGTTTTTGTTGGATAAATCTGAAAGTCAAAGCAGATAAAAGTTCAGGTAAATCAGACTGAGTAGGTTCTGGCATGTTAGCCTGAGCTACATTTGATGTGGCTCTATTCTGACAAAAGTGAAGGCCAAAACCAATGATTTCCCCTGAAGCAGTTGAGTTTTCAGAATCACAGGAATCTTATTTGTTACGAATATCCACACGATAGCTTGGTAAAAAATCCTGTTGTCTCATATTTGAAAAACGTCCTAGATCGTCAAGTGGATAATATTATTTTTATAGCCTTGTAATACAGATGGGATGCATTTGACATGCACGTGCCTAGCCTTCAGTTTGTGCATTTATACCTCAAGCCCGATTGAGTTTTGCAGCAAGACAGTGATTCAAAGAGACTAGCAATCCATGTCAGGATGAATTAAGAAAAATTACAAATAGAACATTTTGAAGTAGCCGAGTCAAAGTCCAGACTTAAATCTGAATGAGATGCTGTGGCCTATCCTGAAACAAGACATTGATGCTCAAAAACAATCCAGTATGTTTATTTTTGTTTGTTTTTCATTTGTATTTTTAAATATAAAACTGAATTGTGTTTCAATTATAGCAAACACCTGATGTCAGTTGTTGCCACTAATAGTGGAACAACCAACTAGTAGGTTTAGGGAGAAATTACTTTGGCCAGGGACAATACATTAATTCCTGATATCTTGGTGTGATATTCAAATTTATTTGGAATTTCTTTAATATGTCCAGTCTCTGGCCGTTTAGACTTACCATCCTGAGAAAATGTTTACCTTCATGGGCAGATTTGCTCTACAAAAAATAATATTTTAAGATGGTCCCTTATTTAGTGATTGACTTCATACAACCCAAACAGCATGCAGCGTCAAAGTAGGTAGGACACATTGATGTAGTTATAACCTGTGTTTGTATGGATTATATGCATGTTTATTTGGAGCTTGACAAAAAAGCTAAAAGTTGATAGAAATCTGCAAGGGAGCAAACATTTTCCCACATCACGGCATACCCAGTTTCAAGGCCACCTCTGTAACACAATTTGAAAGCTTAGAAACAGATTGTCTTTGGTAGACAATCCTGACAGTGGACATCAGCTTGATTTTTTGGGGAAAATGTTATATTAGTTCTACTGTATGTGCTGAGATGATCACAGCATCGTGATTACTATCAGGCTGGCTTTTTTATTTGATTTAAACATTTTTCTTTGTAAGTCAAAGGTTAATTCAGCCTAACAAAATGACACCTAATTCTGCACGATCCAGCACTCTGGTCTCTCACTGCACTCTGGACTTGGAAAGAGTCTAGTTTTTTTGTTTTCTGAAAATGTGCTGTGCATCATCGACAGGAGTATAGGGTAACAAAGATCTAGGAGCCTTAAAAGAATCTTCAACAAGAATGGATACAAATTGCTCTTAACACATATCAGTGAAGAGAATAAAACTAAAAATTTTTTTTTAATTTTTCCCAACCGTTATTTCCCAAAGAAGTAATGGTTTTACATAAATCCATATTAAAATCCAGATGTGAAAGCACTATAAAATACATAATCCGCACTGTTCCCCAAATGCGGCAGTTTTATGAATCAGTCCAATATTGTAAAGAGGATGCAACCGGGCTGTGATGGTAGTTCTACACTAGTTGGAATAATTTTAATCATGAAATCTGACAAGCACAGGATTTTGATCTTCCTTTGCAGTATAGAGTTTTATGTCCCACCCATGCCTTTTTATTTTATTTTTTTAGCTGATGTCAGCTTTTCCACAGCAGGTTGCTGCTGCGGGGCCACTTTCCATTTCTCTTCTTTTTTACAGATTTAATTGTTGCCTTTCCAAGCATTTCCCTCTATCCTGCCAGAGGTAAAGAGGTGCTCCCTCCATTAAAAGGAAAGGGCGGCAACTTTTCAAATGAGAAAGAAGCCATCTCTTCCCAGAAAGTGATAAAAAGGTTACTCTGCTAGATATGTGGCTGCCTGCCTTGTATGAAAATAGTCTTTTAAAGGCAATGGGTTTAATTTTTCTACCCATGGGTTCCAGGAGAAATTAAGACTGCCTCAAAAGTTATTTTTACTTTCCCCCTCCTTTAGGAGAAAGAAACAAGGCAACCCTGATATTTATAGTTTATTTGAGGAACCAACTATATTGAGTACCTTTAATAAGATGTTTTAATACAAAGAAAAAAAACTTGATCCTAATGTTGATTTGGGAACTAGTCTGCTGCCTTACTAGTTAGCTACATAGCTAATATGTAGGACCTGGTGCGTGACCCTTGGCCTCCCCCTCCCACTTGTCTGTCTCCAAAAGTCAGGTGAAGAGGCAGCTGGAGAAACTGAACCGGAACAAGGCTGCAGGTCCAGATGGTGTCAGCCCCAGAGTCCTGAAGGCCTGTGCAGAGCAGCTCTGTGGGATTCTGCAGCACCTCTTCAACCTTAGCTTAACTCAGGAGAAGGTTCCAGTGTTGTGGAAGACATCCTGCCTTGTTCCAGTACCCAAAAGAACTCACCCATCAGTCATTAATGACTATAGACCCGTTGCCCTGACATCCCACATCATGAAGGTCCTAGAGAGACTCCTGTTGGCACCCCTGAGTAAGCAAACAAGAACATATCAGGACCCACTGCAGTTTGCTTATCGCTGTGGAGTTGGAGTTGAAGATGCCATCATCCACCTACTTCAACCAACCCACTGTCATCTGGACAAAGCAGGCAGCACTGTGAGGATCATGTTCTTTGATTTCTCTAGTGCATTTAACACAATTCAGCCTGATTTGCTTTGTCAGAAACTCCTGAAGACACAGGTGGAGCCCTCAACAATCGCCTGGATCAATGACTACCTGACCAACAGACCATAATTTGTGAGACTGAAGAATTGTGTGTCAAACCAGGTGGTCAGCAGCACAGGAGCGCCACAGGGGACCGTACTCTCACCCTTCCTTTTTACTCTGTACACCTCAGACTTCCAGTACAAATCAGAGACCTGTCATCTGCAGAAATACTCAGATGACTCTGCAATTGTCGGGTGTATCAGAGATGGACAAGAAGCTGAATACAGAGAGCTGGTGGACCGCTTTGTGACATGGTGTGGAAACAATCGTCTCACCTTGAATGTGAACAAAACAAAGGAGATGATTGTAGATTTCAGAAGAAACAGGGATAAGTCAAAAACTGTTTCCAGCATGGGAGAAGAAGTGGAGGTGGTTGAGGAATATAAATACCTCGGAGTTCACCTTGACAACAGACTGGACTGGAGGCGCAACAGTGAAGCCGTCTACAAGAAGGGACAGAGCAGACTGTACTTCTTGAGGAAGCTTAGGTCCTTCAAGGTTTGCAGCAAGATGCTGCAGATCTTCTACAAGTCTGTTGTGGAGAGTGTAATCTCTTCAGCCGTCATCTGTTGGGGTAGCAGCATCAGAGCCAGGGATTTAAAAAGGCTCAACAACCTGATAAAGAAGGCTGGTTCTGTTCTTGGGACGACTGTGGAAAATCTGGAGATGATGATGCAAAGAAGGATTCTTCATAAAATCAAAAAAAATTATGGACAACCCTGAGCATTCTCTTCATGAGACAGTCATAAAACAACAGAGCGTCTTCAGTCGGAGGCTTCTTCAGTTTCGCTGCAATACAGACCGCTACAGGAAATCCTTCCTGCCCACAGCCATCATCATCTACAACAACTCCTTAAAGAATAAATTATATGAGCTATACCAACACTTAATTTCCCTCTGGGATCAATAAAGTATTTTTTGAATTTTGAATTTTTTGAATTTTGAATTAGTTTTCTCTTTCACATAACTATATGCCACTATTTTTCATTAATTATAGTTTGTTATTAGCTAATAACTAGCTTGCTGTACAAACGTCTATATTAGTTTACTGACACGTTTGCTTGTTAAACTAGCTGTGCTTGCAAATTAGCTAATTGTGTAGCTTATCAGTACTGTATTGTTTGTTTTTTGGATAAAAAAGAAAGCAGTTCTACAAAAACTTTGCAAGCCTTTGCAGACCAGGCATAGGTGGGTTAGCTATTGGTGACAGGGTATATGCCAAGGTTTTAAATGGATACAATTTTAAAACTGCACAAATCTTCTATACAATTACTAAGGTCATGACCAGGACACTAAAGGAGCGCAGGAAATTATAATTACAAAATTTAGCGGGTGTTTTATTTATTTTTTTCTTACTTCTATGTTTGAAAATCAATGTATAGTAAATGCTGGAGATTTTTATAACAGTGCTAATCAATGGTTACTGATTTTTCCAGTTGAAATAAATATTGCTTTTGTATTTTCATTAAAAGCAGGTAGATCATGTTAGATTATGATTTCAAATAAACTCAGCAAAAAAAGAAACGTCCCTTTTTCAGGACTGTGTATTTCAACAATAATGTTGTAAAAATCCAAATAACTTCACAGATCTACATTGTAAAGGGTTTAAACAATGTTTTCCATGCATGTTCAATTAACCATAATCAATTAATTAACATGCAACTGTGGAATGGTCGTTAAAACCTTAACAGCTTACAGAAAGTAGGCATTTAAGGTCACAGTTCTAAAAACGCAGGACACTAAAGAGACTTGTCTACCGACTGTGAAAAACACCCAAAGAAAGATGCCCAGGGTCCCTGCTCATCTGCGTGAACGTGCATTAGGCATGCTGCAGGGAGGCATGAGGACTGCTGATGTGGCTTGGGCAATAAATTGCCATGTCCGCACTGTGAGACGCCTAAGACAGCGCTACAGGGAGACAGGAAGGACAGCTGATCATCCTCGCAGTGGAAGACCACGTGTAACAACACCTGCACAGGTTCGGTACATCCGAATATCACACTTGCGTGACAGGTACAGGATGGCCACAACAACTGCCCGAGTCACACCAGGAACACACAATCCCTCCATCAGTGCTCAGACTGTCCGCAATAGGCTGAGAGAGGCTGGACTGAGGACTTGTAGGCCTGTTGTAAGGCAGGTCCTTACCAGACATCACCAGCAACAACGCCGCCAATGGGCACAAACCCACCTTTGCTGGACCAGACAGGAGTGGCAAAAAGTGCTCTTCACTGATGAGTCACAGTTTTGTCTCACCAGGGGTGATGGACGGATTTGTGTTTATCGTCGAAGGAATGAGCGTTACACCAAGGCCTGTACCCTGGAGCGGGATCGATTTGGAGGTGGGGGGTCCGTCATGGTCTGGGGCGGTATATTACATCACCATCGGTCATTGCAGGCAATCTCAATGCCTTGCGGTACAGGGAAGACATCCTCCTCCCTCATGTGGTACCCTTTATGCATGCTCATCCGGACATGATCCAGCAGGACAATGCCACCAGCCATACTGCTCGTTCTGTGCGTGAGTTTCTGCATGACAGCAATGTCAGTGTTCTGCCATGGCCAGCGAAGAACCCGGATCTCAATCCCATTGAGCACATCTGGGACCTGTTGGATCGCAGGGTGAAGGCTAGGGCCATTCCCCCCAGAAATGTCCAGGAACTTGCAAGTGCCTTGGTGGAAGAGTGGGGTAACATCTCACAGCAAGAACTGATATATCTGGTCCAGTCCATGAGGAGGAGATGCTCTGCAGTACTTCAAGCAGCTGGTGGCCACACCAGATACTGACTGGTGCTTTTGATTTTGAGCCTCCCTTCATTCAAGGACACATTATTCTATTTCTGTTAGTCACATGTCTGTGAAACATTTTTAGTTTATGTCTTATGGTGTTGACTCTTTTAGTGTTCATACAAATATTTACACACATTAAGTTTACTGAAAGTAAAAGCAGTTGAAAGTCAGAGGACGTTTCTTTTTTTGCTGAGTTTATGTATGTAAGTACTGTGAAACTATTTTAAATTCCAAGTATGTCTGTTGACAAAAATAGCCTTTGATTATGACTCGTTATGCTGTGGAACCAACTTCTACCACTGGGAGCTGAATTCATGTTTAATGTTTTGACAATAAGAGTAGCCTGTGTGAGATTTAGAGACAGGTTATGTGATTGCAATACGCTTAAGAACTCAAATAATTTCACATCACAACCTTTATAATATATCCTGTTGTTTTGTTTTGTCCTCTGTGGCGTTAGCCGACAGGTGATGAACTACGAGGCCCTCGTCCCTCCTCCATGGTGCGCTCCTTCACCATGCCCTCGTCCCAGAGGCCGCTGTCCGTTGCTTCGGTCACCTCCATTTCCTCTGACAACTCCCCCTCCAGGCCCGGATCAGATGGGTAACTCATGGTTCACTATTTGTCAAGGCCTAAATTACCATAAATGTGACTTTTATCTGTTTAGCAGATAATGGTTGGTTGTCAGATCCAACAATCCACATGGAGCGTTTATAGATGTATCAGTGCAATTTTTGAGTTTTATTCAACTTCAGTATTTTAATTTATGCACTTGTACTGGCTATAACTGCCTTGACATATGCTAACATACAGCAGGATTTGGTCAAATTTTGTTCTTAATCTATTGGGTGTATTGTTTTCTTCCCCTCAGCTTTGCCTTGGAGCCCCTTCTACCAAAGAAGCTACATACAAAGTCTCAGGACAAATTGGACCGTGACGAACCTGAAAGAGATCGCAAAGAGAGGAAGAAGGAGAAGAGGAACAGCAAGCACCAAGAGACTTTTGACAAAGAGCTCAAGACAGCAGAAATCCAACTGCAGCCACCTGAAGCTGTCATTCTCTCAGAGACGGTAGTGTTTAATCTTCTTTCTTATTTGTTTTTTTTTTTGTAAGTTGGTTATCATCTCATGATTTGGGTCTCTTTTACCTTCGAAAAAGTTCAATCTTTTTTGTCACTAATTTCAGAAAGTAAAACTCTTAAATAGATTCATTACAAAGAGTGAAATATTACATGTCTTTATTTCTTGTAATTTTGATGATAATGAAAGCCCAAAATTCAGTTCCTCAGAAAATTACAATATCATGTAAGATAAGGAATATGGAACACCAAACTACTCAAAATTAAATAAATAAATAAAAACATTGTGAAATAGATATCTACATAACCAATAATAGCAAATATATAACATGACAATGAAATTGTGAAAAACACTGAATATATATAAAGTTCTAAGCTCAATAGTATGAAATATTTTTCATTTTCCTTTAATGATGAACGAAGTTCATGTAACTCCGACTCTTGACTTAGCATGTTGCTCCTACTGTACAGCAGGCTGCTCAGTCACAGTAGAGAGTGAGAATGGGTATCCAGGAAGATTGATGTTTAAGAACCAGCCAATGAGCATGCAGGTCCCACCCACTGACTCTGATTGGCAGATGAAGTTATTCTGCTGAAAAGTGACATTCTGAAATAAATAAGCCACTGGGAAAAACACCAATAGGAAATAAAAGCTGACTTTGGAAAAACGACATTTTGCAATAAAAACTGATGAAATTAAATAAAAATGGCTAAAAAATAATTCCCGTTATTAGCCAAAAATTTACATTAAAATAATGTATTATATTAATAGACAGATTTTTAAAGGAAAATGAAAAATATTTCATCCTATTGAACTTAGAATTTTATATATATTCAGTTTTTTCACAATTTCATTGTCATGTTATATATTTCTTATTAATTGTTATCCAGATATCTATTTCACAATGGTTTTTTTATTTATTTCACAATGTTTCTTTTTATTTATTTCACAATGGTTTTAATTTATTTAATTTTGAGTAGTTTGGTGTTCCATAAGGGAAATTTTAAACAGAAATGTCAAGCTTCTGAAAAGTGTGTCCCTGTCTATGCACTTTATCCCTGTTGCTTGTGCATCTTTTGCTACAACACTTTTTCCTTCCACTCACCTTCCTATGAATATGCTATAACTTAAGCACAATATTCACATTTTCTACACTGAATTATGGGCTTTCATTTTCTTACTTTCTGAAATGAGTAACCACAAATATTTAACTTTTTCCCAATGTTCTTTTTTTGTATTTGTACATTTTTAGGTGTATTTGTTTTTTGTTTTTTTTCTTCTATCTCCTGTTTTCACAATTGGCCTCACCACCTCTCTGTCCAATATAGCAGAGAGGTGTGAATGTACTCTGCATCTCCAAAAGGAATGCTCCAAGGCTAACGGCACTAAGCTAAGGGCAGGAATAGGATTCAAGGGAAGGGCCTTTGAAATGATTTAGCGATTTTGTGTCATGTAAAGGGCCAAGAGCAGAGTGCCAAAGAATTAGCAGTGATAAACGCTTTTCTTAGTTGCTTTTTCCAGACTAATATTTAAAACAAGCATCAATATATTTCATATTGTTTGTGTACAAATGTTACATGACTGAATGGTGTGTGCTGTGTTTCCCAGTGTCTCCCTCATGGCCGGGTGTTTGAATTTCACCAATTACGAAGTTATTTGTTCATGTCGCCTGCAGTGCAGACTAGCCCCAAGGACATATCTTTTCATATTCAAATTCGAGCCACAATAAAGTGGGGGAAATGCGTTCATGCATGCAGATAATAGTTAGTAACCACAAATGACACCCTCCAACCCGACAAGCACATTTATACAAATTGGTTTTTCCTTTAGGAATACAAATGGCCTTTTTTAATATGTGCTTGGAATCACACGACAACCCCAAAGGAGATGTGAAGCCAATTTTCTGCTGTGATATTTTCTCAGAGTCCAGGAGAAATTTGCTTTAAGTGCTGTTTTATTGATTTGAATGGTTTTGGTTGCTCAATTTCAGCACTCAGTAAAGACTTAATCTTTCTCTTTTCTCCCCATATGACCTGACAGATCAGCCCGCTGCGGCCTCAGAGACCAAGGAGTCAAGTTCTTAACCAGCTGGCTGGAGATCGCCGACTTTCTGTCTCGCCAGGACCTCCACCTTCCACCAACTCCACCTCCTTACCTGGGCCCCCACCCATTGCACCAAGAAACAAATCCACCTTTAGCCTGAATGCTGCTTCAAGTAAGAGCAGTCTTCACCCTCAGAACTTTTATTCTTCTCCTCACTGTGTCACTCTCCTACTTTGACAGGAAGATGAAGCCAAAGCTTTACTTTTAGAGAACAGAGCTAAAACTCACTGTAAAGCACTAAAAAGATGAGAGACCAATATTGTTGCTGCCTCCTGTATTATCAAATAGAGCCTATCAGTGAAACAATTTAAACCTTGTTTCATGTCTTACCATAGATAAAGAAGGGAATTTTCTGGTTGCATGAAGTATATAACAGTACTTTCACCTGTTTATGTAAGTCATCTTTCAACTGTGTGCAATTGGCAGATATGATAAAAATCAAAAAACCTTCCTCCTTGTTCAGAAAAAGAACTGGATCAAAAAGAACAGAAGAAACAGATATTTGCATCAACAAATGCCAGAAGTCCTCTAAGATTAAGGTGATAAAAGTAGGGGATGTGCATCTGAATATTTTCCAATGGCCTACATCTGGGCCCTTTTCCTGTAGTAGAACAACAGACTCGATGCAGTCATGTTGTAGTTCTTCCTCACAACCTCAGGTGTGTATTCTGGATCCTGTTCGAGGTGTTCATGGTGAGTCTGTACCTGGGAGATGTCATTCTGTTACAAGAAAAGACCCTGGATGTACTGTATAAAACGTACAGTATGAAAAATATCCAGATGTGCATCTTCTATATTTACAACTGAAACCTTAGAGGACTTTTGTCATTTTTTGTCACAAATATATGTCTTTATAATCTCCGTAAATGGCAGAGATTTTTTTCTTTCTTTCTTTTCTATTTTAATATTGTAAATGTATGCATTTAGTCATGGAATTTTTTTTCTTTTGAATATGCAACTGTTTGTCATCAGAAAATATATCCATGTTTTTTCTTGTAAATGTATGAAAATAATTATAAAATGTCACAGTTTTATGATAGAAATTTACTTCTCTGTGGCAAGTTATTTTTTCTTTTATCTACAATTGCCCTAATACTTTGTTGTAGTAAAGCATATCCACGCCAGTGTATGGGAGGTTAAAGTAATTGATCAGACATGAATTTATCTTTTGTGGTGAATCTAAGTTGTAGGTTTAAAGCTATGATTATAAAATTTATGATTTAGCTGTTTAAATGTTTTCCGCATTTTGGTTATTATTTGCTCTAATACTGCTCATGAAGTTGATATCAATATTCAACTACCTTTGTCATTTTAATGGTCTAATGAGTTCCAAAATATGGGATCTTTGTACTGTAATTTTTTCCATGAAACAAAATCTTTAAGATTTAGGGATATTCCACCCCTAAATGAAATTTTGTCTTTTGCCATATTCCCCAGAGTTAGATGAGGGAGAAAAAGCATTTTGTAACCAGCCCAGTCATTCTCCTAATCTGGGAGCGATCTGTTTGCTTTATCTTAGCATAAACAATGTAAGTGAATGGTAACAACTAGCATTTTGTGTGCAAAAGTGATGAATATACTCAGTAATGATCATTATTATTCCTGGTGTATTCCTTGTAGAGCTGTAATCAGGCCTTAAAAGTTGGGCCCGGCCTGAGCCCGAGAGAATTCAGCCCGAGCCCGAAGAGTATATTTTGATTGACAGCTTATTAAAGCCCGAACCCGATTACAGGCCGACATTATTCAAAAGTCACACATCAGGGTTTCCGATAGAAAAAAATGGCACCGGACAACGTGACCGGCAGGTTTTCAATTTAGTGGACATTTTACTCTTTACAGGGTGACCATAGTCTGAAAACCCAAAAAGAGGACCTTGGCAGTGGCTGAGAGAATAATAAGATCCTCAGCTTTAACCGTTTCTGTTGCGTAAAAGTCTGTCTCACCCGCGTGCGTTTCTGTGTGCGCTCTTGACCGCTTGCTCTAGATTTCAGGAGATTTTATCTGACTTGTGGGCATCAGGGAGCTGCTATATAAATGGAGGAGACTTCTGCAACTTGAGACTTGGGATGTCTGGTAATAGAGCATTTACACTTCTGCCTTTTTCTGTCTGAGAGCGCAGTGCACCAGTCAGAGCATGTTTTCTGTTTTGATCTGAAAGAAGGAGTGGCCTGACGCCTGGGTCTTTCACATCATGACTCATGCGGTGTGCATGCAACATCTTGACAGTGTAGATCGGAATAATTTTAGTGGCCCAGTGCAGCGCTCTATTATAAATATTCTTGGTCTGTAAAACTGAGCAAAACCTGGATGTTTTCGGGAATTTTATTAGCACCATTAGTTTGCGCTAATGAGATGATCAGCTGACCACTAAAACCCGAGCCCGGCCCGAGCCCGTGAACAATTATAGAAATTAATCCCGAACCCAGCCCGCCACGTTGGGTCCCGACGGGTTCGGGCAGAGATTCCTTGTATAAATCAAATCAGTGTAAAGTCCTGATACATGACGAAGTGCTACACAAGTGCAGGCCATTTAACATTTTCCACCCTATTAATAGTACTGTGTTAAGAATTTAAACCAAAATATGTATATATTCACAGCTTCCGATTTGTGAAAGTGGATACGCAGTTGTGGACAATTTAGATCTTGCATTGAGACCACCTTAGATGGAGTGATGCTTGAAAATTCCAGTACTTAGAGTGATGTAAACTGGAATGAATTATTCTACACTAAGCACTGATAGTTTAATACCTAGTGTTGTTAAAATCTCATCTCGTATCATTTTTATGTACTCAGTATCTTCCTGTCCAGTAAACTAAAGGTATTGTTAAACCCCTAGCAGTTGATCTCAATCTTTTAATGTCCTTTGGCTGAGAGCGCTGATCTTACAGATTCCCTCATGAATTTTGTTGATGAATTTCTGTTGATGTTTGCCTTTTTGCACAGGTCTGGAGCTGAACGGGATGGGCTGCACCGACAAGGGAGAGACCCCTCCTCCACTGCCGGTGAAAGGCAGCACAGGAGACTACGGCAACCTGCTAGATAATCAAGACTTGACGACTCCCTTAACCCCTCCTCCCCCCCCACCACATCAAAGAGTAGGTGTTTTAATTAGGGCTGAGTGTAACTCCTTAATGATGCACGGCACTTGGACTGAAACAAATGTCCGATACTCACACTTGACATTTAGTTGAACCTCCATCGCGATTCCTTTGCCCTCCATCCCACCATTTGTCGGTTCTTGTCTGTGCAGATGCAGGTTTTTACAGTTTAATTTCGGTTTATTTCATGTTTTCTGCAATGTGTCACAGAAGAGTGTAGGCATCAGTCAGTTAGCAGCCCGTCCGCCCTGCCGTTATTTATACCGGTCCTGCCAGAAGGCCTGGTGCTCAGACATGATTGATTGGATGATTACTTTACCTCTCACATTCATCAGAAGCTCTCCAGCTGTTAATCAGTGACTCATCTCTCCACACTTGCTGACTTCTACTCAAGCCATCCCCTCATCTCACCTGACCTGGCCTCACTGTTAACTAATCTTATTTATCCAGTGTCACGGTCCGTGGACATGTAGTAAAACTGAGCACTGGCACAAGATGTGGCAGAAGACTGACACTAACACAGAGAGAGCACATGTTCTGAGACGTTAGAGACTGCCCTTCTTCATTTATAGGCTTTTATGGAGGGAGAGGTGTGGTCATTGACGAGCATCACTCATCTTTTGTGAAAGGCATGCAGGTCAAGAGACCAGGTTAACCAGCTGAAATGTGTTCTGTTTAGGCTGAATTAAGAAATACCTTCAATTTATCCAAAGCATTCCAAACAAAATTCACTACTGAAAATTTGTTTTGCTCTCTCTTCAGTTGTCGGATGTAGCACCTTGGTTGAGGCTGAATGCAGTGCAACCAATTCACGGTCACCGAATTCGTGAATACAGTCAGACTGTTGGGAAATTAATTTTAGGTGTAAATCTAGCTGTTCTGCAAGGGTCCCACAGGTTTGTTCAAGAATATTAGGGAACACAAAGCTTCAATGAAGACCGAAGAAGCAGAAAGGTCAGAGATAACATTAAAAGCAGGGTTAGGTTCTAAAACAATCTCCCAAGTTCTGAACCTCTCATCGAGCTTTGTTCACCCCATCATTCAAAAATGCTAGGAGTATGGCGCAGCTGCAGACTTGCCAACAAATCACCACTGACCTCAACTTAAGCCTAGTTTATACTTCTCCGTCAGCAAGTTTGCACTCACACGCACACGTATTGACTGAGACATTTTCCTTTTATACGTCTCAGTTGGTGTGTCAGTGTTGCAAAGCAATTCCCCACCAAGACAGCAGGGGGTGCAGACCTAAAAGCTACATTGACTACTAATTACATTGATTATAGAGCACCATTCTGGTGAAATGATCTTGGGCTGACCAATCACAGACGTGCGCTCTCTATTGCGTTCGACGGATAGTTTAAAAATTGGGCTCTACTCCGTGCGTTCTTTCGTGGCTGTCGGAGAGCCCTTCCATCATCGGATAATGGCGCTGCGTGTCTCAACACCTCTGGAGATAGAGAAGTATAAACTAGGCTTTACAGGAGAGCATTAATCAGTGAAGCAGCAAAGAGGTCCATGGTAACTCAAGAAGAGATTCAGAGATCCACGATACGACAGCTTTTAGTCATGCCCACCACAAATTTTGTCTTTATGGAAAAATGGCAAAAAGAAAGCCACTGTGAGAAAACAATAAGTGTCACTTAAAGTTTGCCACAAGCCCTGTAGAGCAGCAGTCCCAAAACCTGGTCCTCAGGGCCCACTGTCCTTCATGTTTTAGGTGTTTTCTTGTTGCTGCACACCTGGTTTAATTGAGTGGGTGATTAACAGGCTTCTGCAGCAATTGGAGGCATGAGAAGGAGGTAATGCTACCTGTTGAGTCAGGTGTGCTGGAGTGGATTTGGTAGACCGGGGACACATCTAAAATGCAGGACAGTAAACCCTGGGGACCACTGCTATATGGGACTTAGGAAGCATGTAGAAGAAGGCACTCTAATCCGGTGCGACCAAAGTTGGCCTACAGATAAAACGTTACGTGTGGTGAAAAACAATCAGTACACATCACCCTAAACACCATCCATTTGGTGATGGCAGCATCAGGCTGTGGGGAGTAGGGATAGGCTTTATTGCGTCGTTTATCGTGACAACAACAAATTCCAATTAATGACAATATTGTCAGGATTGTTACTTTAACTGTTTTCTCCACTATTTGAAGGAGCCTGTTTCAAAATGGGTATTTTTGAAGAGCAGTGTTTGTGTGTTTGTGGGGCTTTGAAGTTAAAGCCTAACAGATTCCTAAAACGTTTGCAAAGACGTATATGCTTTTTTTATTGTCACTTTTATCGTTATCAGAATAATTACCTCAGGTATTATGCAAAATTGACTTTCTGAAGCTTGATATCCTGAGAACCTGTCTTTCCCTCATTAAAACGTACCTGAAGTGTTGCTCTGACCCATTCACTCATGTTAGAGTAATCTTCGAGTCTCTGCTGGTAGTTCTCGGGTTGCTGAAATGCCTCCTCCCACCTATCCCCGCCTTTTCCACCCATCTCCTCCTCCGACCTTACGTACTCAGCCGAGAGCCTCGCCCCTGCAGAGCTCCCCTACCCCTCCCCACCTCATACAACTCCGGCTGAGTCCCAGGGGCAGTAATTATAACACTCCAGCTGCAGCTGCGTGTCTTTTGTGGGATTTTTTTTTTCTGATTGGGTGCATGCTGCGATGATGCACGGTATGTGATGAACTGAAGGGGGAGTGTCGGAAAGAGTAGGAGGGTCTTAGAGAGCCACAGGCAAAAATCAAGGTGTCCAATACGGAAGTAAATTTATTTAAGGTGGATTTGGATATATGACAGACTTTTAAAAGACTTAAGGTGACAATTTTATTGGAGTGTGCTATAGAAGGTTAATATGTGCCTGGAAGAAGAATAATACCCCCCCTTTAATAATATTTAAAATTGGTTTTGCCGATACCTAGTTGTGAGACTTTTCATTAGCAGGGACAAGGAACCTAGTTGGAGTTGAGGGAAAAATGGATGTAGGGCAGTCCTGGAAGAAAGTCTGTTAGAGGCTGGAAAACACTTGGGATTGGGGGGGGTATTCGTCTTCCAGCAGTGATCTTAAACATGTAACCCGAGCTCCAGAGGTTTGGTTGAGATCAACACACATTCATTAAATAGAATGGATCAAAGTTTAGATATAAATCCAGTTAAGAAACTGTGGAGATACAGAAACATCTATCTTCAGAGATACACTGCTTTGTCTAGATCTATCTGATAAAACCCCAATAAATTGCATGATAGTTTGTGGTATCCTCCCCTGTGCCAATTATGAAGTGGGATTCAATTTTAACCTTTCAAATCAATTGTTTGTCTTAAGTTATTACTACAGTGCATTCCTAAGATAAGATAAGATAAGATAAGAGATACTTTAATAATCCCCGTGGGGAAATTAAGTTTCGGTACAACCAATCCAAGATCATACAAACAATTACAAACATTAACACATTACACATTACATGTGCCAGCTCAAATCAAAACTAAACTAACTCTAACAGCTTAGGTCTGATGACATGTGCCAGGACATGCTCTACAACTTGTCAATCAACTGTAAATCAACAATAGTGTCTTGGGATCCGGGTAGTGTTATGTACTGTAATCTCTCCACTAACTGCAGCCGCTCCCAGCTGCATTCTTGTCTCTTCTTCACAAAGTCTGTCACATAACCCAGCTGCTAACTTGCGTTTTGCCGCTCAGAGTCACAGCAGAGACAGAGTGACAACACTTTAACTTTTTCAGTCAGCTCTTTTTTTTCTGTTTTTTGAAAGCTGAACTAAACAATTTGGATTTGATTCTCTGGATTTCCTTCAACTGTCGCCATTTTTTTTTAGAATATTTATCTGGTTTTCAGGTTTAATTTTAAATATCTCTTCAGTGTATATTATTTAATTTGTTTATAAATTAAAGTTCAAATGAACTAAAATTACCGAAATTAACTTGAATTGAAGTTTTGTGTGCAAATAAATCTTGAATAGCTTTGCAATTTCATTGTATCTTCATTACAATGATTGTACTTTTTCTTCCCTTTTGGGCCAGTTAACTAAAAAAAAACACACGACTGATTATCTCATCAAATAAAAATAACTTGAGAGGGTTAGGAGTTCGTAAATTGGTACAAGATTGTTTATTTGGATGGATAAAATGGAACTAGAAAAAAGGAATGGTAATTTATGGATATAAAATGAGGGTACAAAATGGCAAAGATTCACATTGACTTGGAGTCATCATCTTGTCTTGTTTCTCTGCTTTAAAAGATTTCTGAATAAAGATGTTTTGACATAAGAAAAATGTAATTCCAGGGTTTCTTTTCTTTCTGTTTTGCAGCACATTCCACCTCCTCTGCCTAGCAAGACCCCCCCTCCACCACCTCCCAAGACCACCAGGAAACAGGCCTCCATTGATTCAGGAATTGTACAGTAAACAAAGACACTGACAGAAAGACCAAACAACTCTCTGACAACAAAACAAAAACATCAACAGTAAACGTTCCCACGGAAAAAGAGAAAGGAAAAAGGTTGTTTTCACCCACACATCCCTCGCTCCCCATCCCAGCTTGACAAGATGAATACCTCACCGCAGCCCGCCCCCTCTTATCGTCCTTAACTCTCTCCTTTATTGCTTCTGCCTTCTGTTTGATGCTGTTTCCAACGGGAGCGTGTTTCACAGATGAATAGTTACTGAACTCGTAGATGCAGTCTACGACTGCCTCTTTGCCACTTTGTGCTTTTTTTAAATCATGACATGAGATTGTGCTCAGACAAGATAGGCTTGGACCAGCAGCTTCTCATTACTGACCCACTCTCAAGTAAATGAGAGCAAAAAGTTCATTAAAGCATTATTCCTGTCTCTGTTATTCATATTCCCCACTATGTACAGAGGTATGTATATATTATGTTATTTTATTTCAGGTTTCTTTGTATGTGATTTGATCATGACTTTTGTATTGATACATCACTAGATTAGTAACATTCATATGAAACAAAAAAAGGGCTTGTAGGTTTGAATTGACAGGGACTTTGAAGAACCTCTTATGAATTATATTGGTAAAATATTTGGAGTGCACATCCTGGTCACTCATATTCCATATATCAATGCATCATTGTTTAGACCTTGTCCTTGATTGCTGTAACCTTGGATTTCAATAACATTGACTGTTTCCAGTACACTACTGACATGACTTCTGAATAAACTTTCAAATGTGTGTATTTTAAAAAACAAAACAAAGATTTCTCCCTCATTGTCCCTGCCTACTTTGGGGAATGTCGAATATAGATCTTAACATTTTCTGGAGGTATAAAAACAGCAGAACTACCTGACAATTTTTATTTCCTTTCTCACTTAAACTGAACACTAAGTGTTAAACCTTTCTGCTTCCTTGACTGGCAGCCATCACAGCAGTTTCTGCATCAGACATGTATGTGCTCTTTTCTCAGAAACATTTAACTCCAGTGGAGGTGCAGTTTAGTTTAGTTTAGCTATAAAGCTTGAATCTCAAATTTGCTTTACCCTTAAAAGGTCGAGCTTTGCAAAACCAGTTTTTGAATTTTTACTGCTTAGTACAATCCTTAAAATATCAAAAGCAACTGTTAAAGGTCAGATAAAAAGAAAGTTTAAAAAAAAAGGTTTTTTTCTTTTGCATAACACTTCATACAAGTCAGGCTCTCTTCTCACCAGATTAAAGGTTAATTTATGGTCAACATTAATCACAGCAAACATAGCAGTACCTCCTGTTATCGTACTTTCAGTGGAACACTGCTTTGCTCAAATATGATCAGCAAAAAGAAATAAGGCAATGACAGAAATGGTAACCCTAAAAATATTTAATGGATGCACAGATTACCTCCATCTACTACAGTGTCTCTGATAATGTACATTATTACAACTTACGCTGCTGTTGCCATTTCTTCTATTTTCTAAAACTTACCTCTGAATTCAGAAGCTGACTCAGACCTGCCTTTTTGTGGATTTATTAATGCTCCTTTTACGTGTGTAAAAGAGGCATTGATAACCCTTAAGACAACTCGACTCTCTCCAAAAACTCCCTGACTATTTTAACATGACCAGATTTTTACAAACATCTTTTCAATTTGAAGTTAACCATAGCAGTCTTTCATGCTTAGTAAATGAAAAAAGCTTCACTGCTGCTTTCCAGCCCATCCTACCTATATGCTTGTGCCATGATTGTCAACTTTGCATGAAGATGTTTATTAACAATCTTGGTAATCCATCCATCCATTATCTGTACCCGTCCATCCTATGCAGGGTGAGGGTGGGGGGGCTGGTGCCTGTCTCCAGCAGTCACGGGGCAAGAGGCGGGGTACACCCTGGACAGGTCGCCAGTCCATCGCAGGGCAACACAGAGACATACAGGACAAACAAACAAACATGAACGCACACACACTCATACCTAAGGCCAATTTAGAAAGACCAACTCACCTAACAGTCATGTTTTTGGACTGTGGGAGGAAGTCTGAGTACCCGGAGAGAACCCACGCATACACAGGAAGAACATGCAAACTCCATGCAGAAAGACCCAGGCCAGGATTCGAGGCCTTCTTGCTGCAAGGCAACAGTGCTACCAACAGGAAACTTAGTTTTTGAGCAGGATAGGAGGATCCAGTTGAGGGCACAGTTATAGAAGAGGTATAGGAGGGCTAAGAATGTGCTTTGTTGACCTGTAGAATCGATACTTCAACACATCCGCCATGTTGTGAGTGGCAGGTTTGCCCCACAAACCAATGCAAGTAAGCGTAGAAATGCATTTGAAAAAAGAATGCACTTGCATTCTGCTATTTACATTAGTGTGTTTTAATTTTAATACTAATCATAGTGATTACCTCCTCATCCTTACTGTTTATTATAATCAATGAGCTTCTCTTTGACTGGTAAATTTAGCATTTTAACCGCGGCTTCCGATCAACCAGTACAGCAGAGTCTGGATGCAATTTGGAGGAGTGCTCACCTCTTCCTAAGTTGAAACCCTATTCCACAGAGAGGCTCATCGAGCTACAAATTCATTGATTTATCGTGGATAAGCTACACTACTGCCACCATGCTCAATCCAGGACTCCTATATGCTATCCCCATCATTTTTGTATGTCTTTTCTTTGATTGAATGTGTATTTATGTGGTTTCTCTATTCATATTTAATTAGATATTGTTTTTCTCTTAATTTTATATTTTTTTCCAACAATTATTTTACAGAGACAGGTACAAGGGAAATAATGATCCATACCAAAATGAAGTGTTTTAAGTTCCGCATACAAACGTCGAATGCTTTTTACTGACGATTGTGTAAGGATATCCTACAGCTTCATCTTCCTCACTTTGTCACGACAACACTTTTATCAGTCTTGTCAGACAACATGATGAGAAGCAGTTTTTTGTTCCATTTGTGCCCATGTGGCTCAAAGCTGCTGTAAAATTTATCCATTGTGCCATCATTTTCTGAACCACCTTTGCACATTTGGTAAACATTTCAAACAGGTCTACTTTTCTGTTTCACAAAACCAGCTGATGGGATCTTTTTGAAGTGTTCGCCCCAAGTTGCTCATACTCTGCTACTCTCCTATTCATTTGACACTTTTTGAGTGGGTGTCTGCCTTAGGGGAAGAAAAGCTCAGAATGTAGCATCTGTTGTTTGAAGATGTTTTTATCTCTGGAAGATCTGGCTTTTTAAGTTCTCTCTCGTCCTAATTAGGAACACTGACATTTTTTCACCCCTAGTTTTATTTTTTCTGAGGGGAAGCTGTCGTACGAGGTCACTTGCAGCTCATAGTCTCTGTGAATTAAGTTTTGCCAGATAGTAAAATTCCTCATTAAGGGTAGTTGGTAGATCACTCTGATCAAAATACACAGTCATGTCTAGTTTCTTAGTATGTAAATAACTTTTTTTTTTTATTCCTCAATAATAATTACCCACTAAGAGCTAGAAATAAACAGCTAATCACGATTTAGGCATCATTAGCAAAGACTTGTCATTTTTGTGTTTAGTTAAGGAGAAAAATTCAATCACTATGTGGTTGTACACTTTACCTCTGTGGAATATAAGGGCTAGTTTCATGCATAGATATTATGCATCACAGTTTATAGGCCTCCTAAAAAGAGCACACCTTTTATCCAAGAGTTTTTATCAATCCTGCACAACTCCTTTGAAAAGATAATTTTAGCTGGTGATTTTAACCTACATGTAAATACCTTTTTAGATCCTTTATACACAGATTTTTTTGTTAATGTTCGGAATTACATCGATTTTAGTTAACATGCCCCTCAGCCGACTCACAACAGAGGACACAGTCTGGACTTGGTCATCACGTATGACCTGTCCAACAGTGTGCCCTCTGATGTAGACTTGGCTGTCTCTGACCACTACTGTGTGCTTTTTAACATCACCAGTTTTATCCAGCAGGAGACCTCTGTGAGAACTGTCAGGAAACGTCATCTAACCTCTGAAGTGGCTGCAGGTTTTCTTGAAGTTTTAGAAAAGAGACCTCCTATTGCTTTTCCTGCCCCCTGTGATTTTATCGTCTATGATTTCAACAGTAGGCTTCAGTCCACTCTCAACCTGCTTGCTCCACTAAAAGTTGAAAGAGCACACTCATAACTTGCATCGCTGTGGAGAAATGAAGACCTCAAAGAACAAAAGAGAATTTGCAAAGTGGCAGAAAGAAAATGGAGGAAAAATAAAATCACGATAAACCATCAAATACTGTTTACACATAATTTTTCAAAGCATACAATAACGCAGTAAGAATTCAAGAAATGCATAATTTTCCAAAATCCTTTCAGATCCTAAAAATAATCCCAAAATTATTTTTCCACCATTGACAATAGATTTAACTGGTTCTAATGCATTTCAGAAAACCCCCTCATGCTCTCTATGAGGAGTTCGCAAACCACTTTACAGTGAAGGTAGAAACCATCATCTGCAGGATCTGAGCGTATGTCTTTACCAGAGGAAACACTGGACAGTTTTGTCCTGGTAGAATCTGAGATTCTTGATAAAGTTTTCTCAGTGAGGCCACCCACATGTCTTTTGGACCCACTCCCACTTCATTTTTTAAGTCATTTTATGGATCTTTTAGAGATCAGATTTTAACCTTGATCAATTGCTCCATTCAGACGGGGGTCTTCCTTACTTTAAAGGGGCGGTGGTGAGGCCCCTGCCAAAGAAGACCAACTTAGATTTTACTGTTTATAACATCTTTCGACCAGTATCTAACTTACAGTTTTTAAACAAAATTTTAGAAAAGCTTGTTTTAATTCAACTTAATGATTTTATTAACATTCATAATGTCTTAGAGAAATTTCAGACTGGTTTTATGGTGAACCACAGCACCGAGAGTCCCCTTTTGAAGATTCTAACTGATTTCAGATTAAACTATGCTGCACAGAGATGACAGAGCGCTGCCTTTGATACAGTGGACCACACTATTCTTTTAACCCGTTTAAAACAGATTGGCCTCTCTGGTGCTGTTCACAAATGGTTCACATCCTATCTCACAGACAGGACTTTCATGGTAAGTTTAGATACCTGCTCCTCTAAGGTCCAGGAGATTACACCTGGTGTGTCCCAGGGTTCAATTTGAGGCCCAGTGCTTTTTAACGTTTATATACTCCCTCATGGCAGTGTCATCAGAAGACATGTAGTTAACTTTCACAGTTATGCTGATGATACACAGTGTGCATATCCGTGTCTCTCAATGACACACTGCCAATGGATTCACTTTTTAACTACATTTTAGACATCAAATCCTGGATGACAGAAAACCTTCTCCAGCTCAACCACGACAAAACTGAAGTTTTAGTCATCTGTCCTGAGGCTCAAAGAGAGAACCTTTTATCAAAACTACATTCACTGCCATTTCATCCTTCTTTACAAGTGAAGAACCTGGGCTCACTTTTATCGCTCACATTAAAAACATTACTAAAATAGGTTTTTATCATCTAAAGAACATTGCCAGAGTCCACTCCATTCTCTCTCGGGCCAACATGGAGATACTGATGCATTCATTTATCTCCAGTGGAATTGACTACTGTAATGCCCTGATTTCTGGTCTTCCCAAAAAGAGTATCTCAAGTTTACAACTATTGCAAAATCCAGCAGCACCTGTCCTGACAAAGACCAGGAGGCCGGAACACATTACACTGGTCTTAAATTCACTGCATTGGCTCCCCATACGTTTTATGATCGATTTTAAGGTTCTTTTAATGGTTTTTAAGTGTCTTAATGGTCTTGGGCCTTCTTATCTTTCAGAACGGCTTTTACCACATGAACATTCACGGTCTCTGCGCTCCTCTGGCAACCATTTTCTTGTCACACCAAAAGTTAGGACACACACTCACGGTAAGGAGTCTACTAGTACTACGGCCCTCTCCTGTGGTACAGGCTGCCAGAGGACCTCGGGGCTGCATAGAACATTCATGTTTTTAAGAGCAGGCTCAAGACTCACCTTTTTAGCCTAGCTTTTAACTGAAATTTATTTATTATAGTCTGTTTAATTTCTCTGCATGTTTTACTTTTACTACTTAGTCTTATATTTATCCACTGTTTATTTTGTTTTTTTAACTTATTTTCATGTTTGTGACAATATGTTGATTTTATATGTAGCTACATAATAATGACCATATTGATTTCTCTAAAAACTGAACTCTGTATTATTTTTTTTATGTTAAAAAACAAACTTACCTCTGACTTCTTATTCTCTTGCTGTTAAGCTAGCATTGTTTTCAGTTATATTTTGTTTGACACAATTTCTAACATACTTTAATATCATGGATGGATGGATGGGTTGTACTTGAAACTGAATTTCCCCTTGTGAAATTAATAAAGTTATCGAGATTACACAGGCAGACAGACAGACGGACAGACTGATAGATAGGTATGTTGTTAACTGGGGTAAGTCACGCCTGAGGTTTTTTGATGCACTCTTGGAGCAATTTCTGTTGCTGACCATTTTGTTGTTGGTTCTACACTGCTCTGTCTTTTCTCTTTTTGTAGATGGTGGCTCTCACTGTGCTTTACTAGAGCCCAAAAGCCTTAGAAATCACTTTGTAAGCCTCTCTTTTGATGTTAAATGTCAGTGACTGTCTTACTAATCGTTTTTTGAATTTTTTTAAATACAAGTCATGATTTTGATATTTTATATTTTTTTCAACCTACTTCTTGTTGTCAGACAGGTTTTATTTAAGTGGTATGTTCTACAGGTCTGACAGTAATCAAGGTGATGTCTGGCAAGAGAAATGTAAAATTTTTAAGGGGTCAAATACTTTCCCCATCACCGTGTTTGTAATTTGATGGAACAACTCTATCTGACTGAAATTAATTTAAAAAGGAAGGTGGGTGATAGCAAACAGAAACTGTGCTGTTAAAAAGTCAGTAGAATCCCATAGAAAAATGTGATTAGTTTAAGATTTATTTTTTTTTAAGATTTATTTTGAAAGTACAGTATTAGGCCTCAAAATAAACTACAAAAGGTGTGCAACAAGTTTAAAAACATATTCACATGAGAATATCACATTTTTCCAGATGACATGATTAATAAAGTTGGGCATTAGTTAAATCTTTAAAGCTGATTTGAGTGCTCTGGCTTAATATTATTCCTGTCAGAAAGTTGCGTGGTAGACTCCTCGAAAAGTAAGGATTAAATGTGTTTGTATTTATTTGTTTTCATCTTTTGTAACTATGGGGTCAGAAAGGTCATAGTTGATGAGTTTCAAAGCTTCATTACATCCACAGCCATTTTAAGGTGTAGAACAATAAAAGTTGAATCCCAGAGGAGCCCAATTCTTTTTTTAATCATCCTTATTGCTTTTCAAATGTCCAGTCACTCCAATCTCTTTGAAAGGGAAGTAACAAGTTTCATCAGTGTTATAATTCACTTATCAAGAATACCCAGCACACTCCCAATATCTGGCCTTGCAATTGAAAAGGGATAAAGAGTGAAGCATTTCAGCAGTGGTAATATTACATAGTTAACTGGCAGCTTTTTCAATAGGCTCTCAGTGATTTGTGCTCAGCCATTATGCTTCAGCCATTCTCGCTCCTTAAAGTGGAGGTGAAGGGGGGGTTTAGAGACTTTGCCTGGGGTGGCCGCGGGGGGTGCTCTCCATTGTAAGGAGACTCCTTCTATCCAGGAGAAATGTAGTTCGGACTCCATCCCCATCTTGTTGGTAATTTCACCCAGGAATGTTATGTTTAAACCCATCAAACAAAACCCCCCACCCCCCATCCCCCCCCCGTGCGCGGTTCTCTTTAATTGACTCCATTGCATGATAAAGGAGGACAACATTTCCATAAATCAGTGCACCTGTCTGGGTTTGTATTCATGGCTTTTTTCCCCTGAATGGAGTCTAGGTCCCAGTTCTTGTAATGCATTTTGTTAGTAGTTGCTTTTAAATTTTTCAGTCTGGCAGACACTTGCAGGATGTACAGTGAAGGTACGAAGACACTCTACTCTTTCTTTCAATTCTCAGGCTTGTCAGGCCCCCTGTAATTTAATGCTCTAAGCTAACTTCCACTGCAGTTACAGCCAGAGTGTTTTGGGGGGTGTCTTTCCCAGCTTTGCACATCTACCCACTGAAATCTTTGCCTATTCTTCTTTGCAAAAAAAGCTCCAGTTCAGTCTGACCTGATAGATGGCATCTGTGAACATTAGTTTTTGAGTCTCGCCACGGTTTCTGGATTAGATTTAGGTCTGGACTTTGACTGGATGATTCTAACACATGAAAATGTTTGATCTAAACTGTTCAGTCATAGCTTTAGGCATAGACATCATTTTTGCCGGGGGACATGTCAATGACAGTTTTTTCTCCACCATGTTTCTTACAAGATCTAACATCCACTTGTACTCCCAGCACAATTTCCATATAATCAGTATCCAAACTGTCTGGTATTTAAATCCACTCTATTCCACTATCCTATACAGTCATGGCTAATTTTCTACACAGATGCTGCAGCATTCTTCGCAGAGGGTGATGTTACAAGTTTCAATAAAGACTTGCAATTTGCTGCAAACACCTTCAGGGCATGAATCAAGCCTTGTGAATACATTCAAAAGCTGGTACTGTTTCATCAGGTGACTGATTAACTCGTATCTATCTATTGCAAGGTGTTCTAAATATGCAGCATCACCTGCTTCATGCATGGATGCAGTGATGGCGCAGGCCTGTTCACATCCTCCAGGGGACATATAGGTGGGCATACACTGCGAATGTTTTGCCCATTTTTTGCATATTTTTCAGTCCTGCAACAATTTTTGAGATCGGTCCAAGTTTCAGTCTAATTGTTTTTTTGTGCATTGTGTTGTAGGGTATATAGGGAGTAATGAGATGCGATCAACACCTCACGACCAGTTCCCGATCAGCAATTGTATGGTCACTTGAAAATCAAACCTGTTTGAAATTCTGGTCAGAACTTGTGAGGATGTAGCACTGTTGAATCAGCATAGCAAGCCGGATTTACCCAAGGCTCTCACACTAACAAGTCGCTTGTTGGAATGACTCAAAAAAGTAGACTACAATTACCTGGCTTTCTGTAATTAAGTACGAGAAGCCATATAATGTATTATATCAAAATTAAATGTTGCTTGCTTAAAAGTAGAAGTGTCAGGAAAAAAAGACAGAAATGTGTTAGTTTGCATGCTTAGGGTCATTATCCCTCCCCCTCATATTTACCTTCATCCTCTTTCCCATTATTGCAGACCAGCTCCAACTGCTGCTAAAGACAATATCCCCAAAGCATGATGCTCCCACTCGTGTCACTTTAGTTTCCCAAATGATGTGCTTGGACTATTGTTTTATAACCTAATCCTGCTTTAAGCCTCTTCACATGTTTTGTACTTATTCCACTAATAAGCAAGAAAGCCCCTTAAAATATTTAAAAATGTTGTCATTCAATATATCAATCTGTACAAAAAAAAACATTTCTGCAACAGTCTGGCCTCTACATTTAAAACTGCCTATTGTGGCCAATGCACTGGACCAATCGGTGTTGTCACTGTGGTGCAGAGCTTTATGTAGCTGTCAGGCGTCTTACAGGAACCACAAAAGCAGTGTCTATCACAGCAGAGTTGTCAGGAAGCATCCCAATAAACTGAATGTATTGTGTTCAGTGAGGGAGCCAACATGACAAGTGTTTGAGAGGTAAATCGTCTGTTGTCTCGCTGTGAAAGCATCTTTGCCTTGCTTCTGTACAGCTTTATTTAGTTGAAGTCGAAACTTGGATTTCTAAATGAGAGTTGGAACAGTAAGCCAAACTGGTAGTCTGCCTGTATTGTCTGTTTCCAAGAATAATTGACAGATGTTTTATGATTCCAGGTTCTCAATATAAGAGTTTGCTTTTTTTTATCACTCAAATGACTTCAATTTGACATGCTTTGGATTTCTGAACTGTTTGTGAAACCTTTGCTTTCTGACTAAATAATCATAAAATGACATCTTTAAAAAAAGGCAAGCAAATAAATGTATTTAATTACATCTGGTGTTAAAGTTGATTGCCATAACTGTCTTATTTAGATCTCCAGATTATTTAAACAACATTTAGAAATGTGAAGAACAATGCCAAGGCACTGATGCATTTTAATATCAGTTCAGTAGCGGTGCAAGAAATGAGACACAAGCACAAAACAAAACATTGCCTTTCTTAAACAAATAACTTTTTAGATGACTGTAATCTTGCAGGATCAATTTTTATTTTCTAGCTCTGATATTGTACATTATGCCTCTGGTCTTGTAGCCTCAGCAAAGAGAGAGAGGGATCTATGACCATTTCTGCAGTCTCTAGATCGTCCAGAGTTCTGCATTGTCTCTTATCCCCCTTTTCTTCTGCTGTTCTCAAAAGTTTTCTTCCAGATTTAGGTCATGGGCCTTGTTTATACTTTCCAGTTATTTCATTTCAACTCTGTTTATTTATATAGCTCAAATTCACAACATATGTAATCTCAAGGCACTTTACAAGAAAAGTAATTTCAGTTCAACCATACATACATTCCAATTAATCCTTCAGTTCTTTATTCCAATCTGTTTAAAAGTTTTCTGTCTAGTTTAATTTATTACCTGATATATAGGTTTAGGCCAGTAGGTCATTTTTTGTAGCCATTTCCAGACATATGAACATCAGCACACATCTGCCTTACTAAGATGGCAGTTTTTGTCATTTTTCCCGTTTTGAAGAGTACCGTCACATATCTATCCAAGGGAACTCCCTTGTTATACCCCAGAATTTTCTAGCCTTAAATTATGCTTTAATAACAGACTTTTTTAGACTCTGCAGATCTTTCTCACAGGTGCCCTTAGGTGGTGAGGGCATTGTAAGAAACAGAAGGTGCAGAGATGGTACTAACCTTTAACAGAGACCGTTAATGCGTTTTTTTCTGCAGTGCTTCGATCTTTACAAACTCAGGACTCGTGCTCCATCTCTCTGACCAAGATTGGCTGTCACAGGCAGCTCCTAAAATCGCAGAGTTGTCACTGCCTGACAATAAAACTCAATAGAACTTGATGGCACGTTCAAATTCTACACCTGTTAGTGCAGATTTAGATTCAGAGCTTAACACATGTCCATTTGAATCTCCGGTTTATGATCAAGAAAGAAAGCGAAAGAGAGAAATAGGAAGCCAAGTGGTGTTGATCTATATTAGCCAAGGCTATTATAAAGCTCAGGGCTTTCCCAGGCAGTCAGACGGATGTGTTGCTAGGAAACTCACCTATCGGGGGTGGAGAAGTGGTTTGATGAGAGGGCAGATTTCCCAGCTTGTTTGAGCTTTACATGAAAATTACTAATAAGAGCCAGAGGCATGCTGGCCCAGTGGAGGAATATTGATCCTAACTTGTTTAATTACATCTTTTGTAATTAGGTCTCATGTCTATATTTCCAGCTACTTTATATATTGCATTTGATTCCTCTATTGCAGTAATTAATGGGCAGAAGCTGCAATGCATTTTAAGTACACATTTTTATTTGTAATGTTGCATATAATACATGGCTGAATTAGTATTGACAAAAACGGAATAGTTTAGGAAAATTAAACCCTCCACATTCAGACAGTGAACTTAATGGCAAATGCATTTTTCATTTGTTTTATTGTTACTTTTCAATTCTGACGCTTCTCTATTTCTTGACACGTGTGAGATTAAAATCAATACGCTGATCATATTCTGGGTTTTGATATATTTTACCTCCCAGAAAGCTGTTTGGTTTGATGGATGTGCTTCTGTTTGTTGTGAAACACTGTGCATGTCAAGTCTGAGACAATGCTGCCCTCCCCTGGAGGATGTGGTCACAACAGCCTTGTCTTTCACATATTGATTGTGCAACATAAGACTGTGATTTTGGCTATTGCTGACCAGCAGCAACATTTAGATGCCCTGCAAGGATGTAATCAGTAGCAGAGGTGTAAATCTACCAGGCGGAGGGGTGAATTGGGTCAATGTAACCTGCAGTAGTTAGGCTGGACTCCCAGCTGCTTGTATTTCAGGCTGTTATTGCACTTTCTTCATGACTGGCAGCCTAACTCCTGCAAGCAGAAAGGCTGTCAGGGCCAAACAGTAATTGGTCAAAAGGGAAAACACAGAGAAGCATCTAATTGCTAAGAAACCCTTTCTCAGAGTTGGGCTGTGCAGGTAGACACCCATCTTAAGATGTTTTTCAACAGGCGATGTTGACATTTAGGTTGCTGGTACTAATCCAAACACTTGAAAAAACACAAAAAAATTCATCTCTTGGACTAAAAATCCTTTGGAAATTTGACCTTTGACGATTGATGACACACTGAAGATAAAATAATGAATGCCTTATATGTACAGTGCTCTGCAAAGGTGTTCACACCCCTTGAACCTTTTCACATTTTGTCACGTTATAGCCTCAAACTTCAAAGAATGCTTTAGGGAGTTTATGTGATAGATCACCTGTGGTGTCACAGCGGGTTAAAAGTGGAAAGCAGCAAGCGCTATCAAGCATCACCCGATTGTATTTTGTTATGGACATTTCAGAGGTGGGTGACTTCTCCATGACTGATGCCCCTTTACAATATGGTGACTGGAAACAGGAGCAGCATGTGTGCGCAGCCCCATCTTCACAGGTTTGCGCGATGCTCATGTAAGTTGATTGAGAGCTGACAAGGCGGAAACTCGAATTCTATTGCCTAAAAAAAATCTGTGGTCCGTGTGAAATATCATATGGGCCTATGGGATGAAGGCAAGACTTTGGAAGAATATTAAATGTGGTGGAGACCCGGCCTTTTATCATCATATTGGAACCCACTATCATTTTAAAGATTTATAAAACTTTGATATATAAATGTATTCTCCAGACTGTAGCTTTAATCAGAGAAGAGGCTTATGGTCACTTTGAAAGAGCTGCAGCAGCTCAGATGGGAGTGGACCAAGCACTGAATAAATCTGGCCCTTTTGGAAGAGTGGCAAAACTTTTTAACTGTGGAAAGAAAGCCATGACAAATTCATTTTACAGATTGCTACACACAATGTAGAGAACTTTGCAAACACGTGGTAAAAGCTGCTCTGCTCATACACCAAAACGGATATGTTGGTGGTGGCAGGATCATGCTGTGGGGATGTTTTACTTCTGTAGAGAGAAAGAAGCTCATTAGAGTTGATGGGAAGATGGATGGAGCTAAATACAGGGCATAATGAAAGACAGCCCTCTGCAAAAGACAACAATCTTCAACATACAGCCAGAGCTACAATGAAATGGCTTGAATAAAAGCCTATTTATGTGTTTGAATGTTCCAGTCATTTTTTTTTGTTTTTTTTGTTTAGCTTGTTCTGGATAGAAAGACTTTAAAATTATCCACTACTACTCTGTCTTGGGGCACATTTTACATAATGCACTCAAAGGCAGCACCATATGCCAAATTATGTTGTCATTTCAATATCTGACTATATTAATATTGCAAGGTACTGTTTGGAATGCAGTATTTGCTGGCTATAATTAATAATAAGAGTCAAAAGTTTTCTCTTTGAATGCTAATTATAAATGTCTCCTGTTTGACGAAGTCTCACTGCTGTATGTGCTCATATGGGGCACAGAGGATCAGAATCAGAATCAGAATCAGCTTTAATGGCCAAGTATGACACATACAAGGAATTTGACTCCGGCAACTTTTCTCTCCAGTACAGAACTTAAATAAGTGAAATAAAGAAATAAATACAAATAAATAATAAAGGATAATATATACACCAAACCGGGGTTATTTTACAGTGAGTATGTACAGCAGTGCAGAGTTATAGTTTATTGTTATGTGAATGGACTCACACTCTGTGACTACACAGAGTTCATCAGAGCGACAGCCTGGGGGAAAAAACTGTTCTTGTGTCGGGTGGTTTTGGCGTACAACGCTCTGTAACGCCGGCCTGACGGGAGGAGCCTAAACAGATTGTGGCCAGGGTGTGAGGGGTCTGTGGTGGTTTTTCTGGCCCGCTTCTTGACCCTGGACTGGTACAGGTCCTGAATGGAGGGAAGATCAGTACCTATGATCCTCTCTGAGGACCTGACTGTTCTCTGCAGTCTGTCATTGTCTTTTCTGGTGACAGACTGGACTATTGCTGTGTAGAAGATATTCAGCAGTTCCTGAGGCAGGTTGAACTTTCTGAGCTGACGCAGACAGTACAGCCTTTGCTGGGCCTTCTTTCTTATATAGTTAATGTGGGAGGTCCACTTCAGGTCCCGTGTGATGGTGGATCCTAGGAACCTGAAAGACTCCACTGTGGGGACTGGCCTGTTGATGATTATGAGAGGAGATGTTGATGGGGGTCTCTTCCTGAAGTTCACTGTCATCTCCACAGTTTTGAGCGGGTTTAGCTCCAGGTGGTTCTGACTGCACCAGAGGACCAGCTGTTCCACTTCCCCTCTGTATGCAGACTCGTCACCGTCACGGATGAGTCCAATGATGGTGGTGTCATCTGTAAACTTCAGGAGTTTCACAGAAGGGTCCCTTGACGTGCAGTCAGTGGTGTAAAGGGAGAAGAGCAGTGGGGAGAGAACACATCCCTGGGGGGCGCTGATGTTGGCCAAGAGGCTAAAGGTCACAGAGTGTTGGAGTAATCATGATGACAAATGAGTCAGAGTAGAGTGAGGGAACGATGAACTGCACAGCGTGTGTTTCTCATCGCAAATCTTAGTAATCTTGTATTTTTTCAGTGTCCTTGGATCTTAAACCATTTATTTTAGTAACCCAATTCAAAAAGTTAAATACACATATAGATTTGTTGCACCTGAATGATATATTACAAGACAATAACATCATTGATAAAGGAGTTGACTATATGCAACATATTCATGTCAAATAGAAGGAAGAAGTGTACTAGAAAAAGGTCCACAAGCAACAGGAATTTATAACTGCACCCCTGAGAAGATTGTGTTTCATAATACAGTGGGGTAAAAACGTATTTAGTCAGCCACCAATTGTGCAAGATCTCCCACTTAAAAAGATGAGAGAGGCCTGTAATTTTCATCATAGGTATACTTCAACTATGGGGAAAAAATGAGAACGAAAATCACATGGTCTGATTTTTAAAGAATTTATTTGCTAATTATGGTAGAAAATAAGTATTTGGTCATCTACAAACAAGCAAGATTTCTGGCTCTCACAGACCTGTAACTTCTTCTGTAAGAGGCTCCTCTGTCCTCCACTTGTTACCTGTATTAATGGCACCTGTTTGAACTTATCAGTATAAAAGACACCTGTCCACAACCTCAAACAGTCACGCTCCAAACTCCACTATAGCCAAGACCACAGAGCTGTCAAAGGACACCAGAAACAAAATTGTAGACCTGCACAGGCTGGGAAGACTGAATCTGCAATATGTAAGCAGCTTGTTGTGAAGAAATCAACTGTGGGAACAATCATTAGAAAATGGAAGACATACAAAACCACTGATAATCTCCCTCGATCTGGGGCTCCACACAAGATCTCAACCCGTGGGGTCAAAATAATCACAAGAATGGGGAGCAAAAATCCCAGAACCACACGGGGGGACCTAGTGAAAGACCTGCAGAGAACTGGGACCAAAGTAACAAAGGCTACCATCAGTAACAGACTACCCCGCCGGGGACTCGAATCCTGCAGTGCCAGACGTGTCCCATGGCGATGATCCCAAACACACAGCCCGGGTAACGAAGGAGTGGCTTCGTATGGAGCATTTCAAGGTTCTGGAGTGGCCTAGCCAGTCTCCAAATCTCAACCCCATAGAAAATCTTTGGGGGGAGTTGAAAGTCCATGTTGCCCAGCGACAGCCCTGAAACATCACTGCTCGAGAGGAGATCTGCATGGAGGAATGGGCCAAAATACCAGCAACAGAGTGTGGAAACCTTGTGAAGACTTACAGAAGACGTTTGACCTCTGTCATTGCCAACAAAGGGTATATAACAAAGTATTGAGATGAACTTTTCTTATTGACCAAATACTTATTTTCCACCATAATTTGCTTGGTGTCTGACTAAATATTTTTTGCCCCACTGTATGTTCAGGAGTTTGGGGGAGATTCATAAGACATGGACTCTGGCTGGGGTCAGCATTTCAAGAGCCACCACACACAGATGTATCCAGGACATCTGTGTGTCTTACTCCTTGTTTTAAGCCACTCCTGATCCTGAGAAAATATCTGAAGGTACTAACCTGGACTAAGGAAAAAAAAGGAATGATATGTTGCTCAATGGCTCAAAGTCCTCTTGAGATCAAAGTAAATTAGCTATTTTATTTTGAAATCAAGGTCCCAGGGTCTGGAAGAAGAGTTAAGAGCCACATAATTCAAGTTGGAAATTTAAGAGCACTTCATGTTTACATGTGCTGAAAAAATTAAGATAGGGCACTGGGGCTGATTTCATTTTTTTATACGTTTAGGCACACTGTCTTCCTGTTTGTTTTCCCAGGAAGGAGAATGAATGTGAAGTTCTTTCTGATGAAGCGTGCTCCACAAACATATCGCCGGGTGCTGAAGTCCTACAGGGATGGCAGTGAGGCGCCTGCAATTTTCTGAGCCGCTTTCACTATCCTGTTTAATTTAAAACCATTACTCACCTCATGAACTCCTTTAAGTAGCTAAAGACAAAGTGCAGAGCTCAGCTGGAGATTGAAATGTTTTATGCAGGGGGTTTGTCTTTGCCAACTTTAAGAATGACAACCATTGAGTTTAAAAATAAAGGATTCTGAGAAGCCATACCACAGAACATTCAAGGCAGGTACAGAAGGAATGTAAACTCTGAGAAACGGTCACAAGTCTCCCTGGCTGTGGTTTGTATTGAGTGTTAAAACCACAGTACTTGATTCTGCTTTATTCCTCCAATGGAGGGAGATGGTGAGCAGAACAAGCCTCTGGCCACTGGAATAATTTGTTTACACAGACAAAATTAATGACCTTATCTCACTCTCTCCTGATTTTTAATGGCCTTGGGTGCATCTAATAGTCCCGTAATTACTTTAAAGCAGTAAACAGTTTGCAGATGTCAAAGTCATACAGCCACACAGTTAAAGCTGAGGCAGTCTGCAGAAAACAAGCCTTATTAACCTAGAGGGCCTTTGTTTATACCAGCAGGTGTTAAGCTCCAATTCCAGTCGTAAAATCTGCTAAAACATATTGAACAGAGCAGCGACAGTGTGGCAGCTCTCCCATCACCTGCAATAGAGATCTCACATGCTCTCAGGCTGAAGGGGGCTTTGATGGCTCTGTGTGGCTTTCTGACCTCTTCATATTTGATAGGATCTCCCAAGGAAGAGCTCATGTCACCTCAAAGAGCTTTACAACTACTGGGCTTTAGATCAGAAAGAGGATCCATATCAGAGCTTCAGATAAGCACAAAGAAAATGTAGGGGTTGACTCAACTTAGACCATACCCACTTATCTGACTCTTCTACATCAGAGGTGTCTGGCTCCAGTCCTTAAGGACATGTATCCTGCAGGTTTTAGATCTGTCCTTTCTCCAGCCTCTTCATGCCACCTAGCTCTGCAGAGGCTGGTTGATGAATCAGTAATTTCATGCAGGTGTATTAAATCAGGGCCAAGTCTAAAATATGCAAGATACTGGGCTTTGATTACTGACTTTGGACAACACTGTCACAGATGATTTACAGTAGGCCCAGGCATCATATTTATTTTCCACACAACAGCATCATAGAACCCCTTGTTAAATTATTTTGCATTCAGTCCCTAAGACCCAGCTTTCACTGCATTTGTAGCTGCAGTATTTGGAGAATTTTCCCCCACCTGGTTTGCACCTCTAAAGACTGCAATGTTGATCTATTCTTCTTTGCAAAATAGTGAAAAAATCAGTTAGATTAGATGCAGAGCATCTGTTAACAGCACTTTTCAAATCTTGCCAAAGATTCTCAACTGTATTTATATCTGGACTTTGACTGGACCATTCTATCAAGTAAATATACTTTGAAACTATTTAATTGTCGCTCTGTCTGTATGGGTTGTGATCCTGCTGGTAAGTCCTCTTGACTGAAACTTTTTGCTTTTCATGCTCCAGAATGTTTTTTTATTACCTATCAAAAATATTCAGTTTTTAAATTGTACTTCGCTTATAAATTCCAGAACAAACCAAGTAAAATGTGTTTCTTCTTATCCATGTTATACTGTATGAATTTAAACAATCAAACAAACAAACAAACAAATTAAAACATTAAAAGCAAAACTACAATCTTAAAATAATCAAAAAAGACAAAGCTGTGAAGAACATTAAATGCAACATTTGGTGCTGCAATAACACTGAAAGTAGAGCAGGTTTACAACACCTGCTTGTTTTGAACATGCTGCTTTCTGACTTCAGCTGTTTGGACCGAACCACATCTTCCTCTGATTTAATGATATCTGGTGAGTAACTACTTCTGTAAATGTGCCATATTATAAGTTGTTAAAATTTAAATAAAACTTATAAATTAAGACTTTATTGAATAGAACTGTGCTCTTTACATGCTTCTAGCTAAGGGTTTTAGAATCTGATCATTTACTGTTTGGTTTGTGTCAAGATGTTGCCTTAAAGGCAATTTTTTAATGTCGTGTAGGCTAATTGTTCGAATAAATGTGACTAAAATTGATGGTTTTAGCTTAATTCACAGCAGTTAGATTAAAAAGTATACCCAACCAACAAGAATTATTAGTATTTGTTGGTGTGTTACAGTTGAGCCAAAAAAGGAATCACCTTCCAAATAAGTTTAGCTTTTAATTTACTTTCATTTAATTAACAAGATTGTTTGTGGCAGGAAATGGCAAGAGCATCTTCCAAAGGTGATTAAACACGTCTAAGTACTAACCAGAGGAAAAGCCTTTATTGGCATAACAATAGTCAAACCCTTCTCATAATAGCTGAGCAGCTTTTTGGATTTTTCCACTGGTATTTTTGTCTTAGGTCATGAGCTCCTAGTCTTTAAAACTAGGAAACCGCCTTTCCATCAACCTCCTGCACAAATTCTTTTTTGCAGGGTCCCAAACTCCATTCCTTGAGGGCTGGAATTTTAGATGTGTTTTCTGCTTTAACATACTTGTTTCAAATACTTTGCAGGACTCTGTAGAACTTTACTTGTCACTGAGGGGGTAATTTAGTCATTTTTAAGGTGTTTTGGACCAGGCTGTGTCCTAATTTAGCTAACCTTTTCACAGTTGGCCATGTTACGACCTTAAACTTCAGTGTGTTTTATTGGGATTGTATGTGCTAGACTAACATAAAATAGTGCTTAAATGTAAAGTGCAAAAAAGGATTACAAACAGTTTTTTTAAACAAATAAGAAGCTTTGAGCAATTATATTTAATCCATTTGAGTTACGAATCACTTTTTGCTGCAATTACAGCTGCAGTTTTCTTTAGATCTTTCTTCATTACCTTTGCACATTTAGAGACTGAAATCTGTGCCCATAGATCTTTCCAATAATTGCTTAAGCTCTGTTAGATTTTAATACAGTACATCTGTGAACATCAAATGTTAAGCCTTGCCACAGATTCTCAAATGAATTTAGATCTTAGGTTTGACCGGGCCATTCTAACACAAAGGTGTGGTTTGATCAGGAAGATGATCCTCCACCCCAGTTTCGTCTTTCATGGCCTTTGTCATATTTCCATTTGGGATTGACCTGTAATTAGCTTCATCCATGATGAAATGCATTCCCACAGAATAGTGGTGCCATCATTATGTCACTGTGGAGATGTTGTGTTTAGGATAAGAAGCACTGGTTTTCCTGCATATGTAACATTTTGCATGTAGACCAAAAAGTTAAACCTTGGTTTCATTTTATCTGAGCCTACATTTGAATCATTGCTGTGTCCTCTACATGCTTTTTGGCAATCTAAGACTTATTGTTGTTTACCTTCTACAATGTCTTTCTTACATAAAGGACCCGTTGACAGATTCTGAACTGTGGATCTCTGCAGCTGCTCCAGAGTTACCATCGGCACTCTTGGCAGCTTGTGATTGATGGGGTCCTTGACCAGCATAACAAATCAGATGGACTACCATGTGGTGGCAGGTATGCAGCTGTACCATACTTTTTATTTTCATAAAGACAATTGAACAGTTTCCAGTGAGATGTTGCAAGCTTAATATGTTTTGTAGCTTAACCCTGCTGGAGATTTTCTACAAGTCGGTTGTGGAGAGTGTAATCTCTTCAGCCGTCATCTGTTGGGGTAGCAGCATCAGAGCCAGGGATTTAAATAGGCTAAACAACCTTATAAAGAAGGCTGGTTCTGTTCTTGGGACAACTGTGGAAAATCTGGAGATGATTATGCAAAGAAGGATTCTTCATGAAATCAAAAAAATTATGGACAACCCTGAGCATCCTCTTCATGAGACAGTCATACAACAACAGAGCGTCTTCAGTCGGAGGCTTCTTCAGTTTCGCTGCAATACAGACCGCTACAGGAAATCCTTCCTGCCCACAGCCAACATTATCTACAATAACTCCTTAAAGAATTAATTAAATGAGCTATACCAACACTTGATTTCCCTCTGGGATCAATAAAGTATTTTTGAATTAAATTGAATTGAATCCTCATAGTCTCCCCCTTTCGATTTAAGTCTGAACCCAGGAGAAGTCGTTCTGATCCGGGAAAAGAGCCGGATGAAGCTACCACTTACGCTTTTGAAAATCTCCAGATGTGTGTCTTGTAAAATAAATTTTTTAAGGTTTTGTGGCCATAGTGGCCTTTATTTGACAGCTGATAGCGTATAGAGGAGGAAGACATGCGGCAAAGGTCCACAAAGATGGGACTTGAACTCGGGACGACCGCTTCAAAGGACTGGCATGGGGCACTAACCACTACGCCAAGCGACAACCAGTGTCTTGTAAACTTAACACTTAAATATAAGACTGGTATTTTCTGTCAGAAAAAAATGTTTTAAAATCTCAGCCAATTTAATTTTCACCGTCAGCATGAAGAAGCAGCAGTCGAAGCTGGTTGAAGTGAATGGGGGGCAGTGGGTGCATGTCAAAAAGAAGTCAACATGAGTGGCTAGTTTTATATTCAAATAATTCAGTCTGTTTTAAGCAGCTACAAAGGATTAAAAATTGATACAGTGACATCCATAGGAGGAAAAAAATGGTCAAATCTGTCAAAGAACTAACCTCTCCTGATCGAAACAAAGTGTTTGCTTGAGTGGTTTGGAGCCATATGTGCAGTCAGCAGTCAGGAGTAATTCCCTCTGCTGGGTGTTAGACACCTAACAGGTTGTGTTGTTTTCATCTTTGGGTTAAATGCCACATCCCTCCCGGTCCCTGGACTCCTTTACATTCTGCTGCAGTGTACAACTCTCGGTCGGGACAACACCTCAGAGCCAAACGATTACATCAAGGTCATGGAGAGGAGGAATGTTCTCCCGATTAATGTGTGGGGTAGTCCAGCAGCATCCTGCAGAGCCCACCACTCACTTGGATTACTGCAGACTACAAACTTGAATATGATCCAAACAGCAGAATAACTTTTGCTAAACAATATTAAATTACTATGTTAGATTCAAACTGGATAATTGTATAAATCTCAGCCATATTTTGCTCCGTGCTGTGTCAGTTCATCAGAAGGGAAAAATCAGTAAGATATTTGTTGGTTGAGTTTGTTTAGTTTAGTTTGGTGAGTTCTGAAGAACAACGAACTTTGAATAATTAAACTGATGTAGCAGCGGTGAGCTGAATTCTCCTTCAGTCAATCAGAACTAGTTGATAGCTGAAGAAAACAGGATTTATTACAATAAGGCTTTTATTCCACAGGTTGTTTCATAACAAAACCTCCATCCTTACTGTTCGGAATAAAACTCTGAGTGAGGTCGAGGCTGAAGCAGACCTGTTTCGTTCTTAGAATTAGAATCATGTTTATTGCCATGTAACTAAACAAGATTCACATTAGGAATTTGCCTTGGTGAATTGGTGCATACAGAAAAACTAAAACAAGTGACATATAATAAAATTAAATAAGAAGAAGAAGCGTGCATGGGGTAACATAAAATAAAATACAATGAACAGTAAAAAAAGTATAATCTAAAGTAAAATAATAAAGTTACAATATATGCAACAGAACAATGTGCACTAGTTATGGTGAAATACAGTAGAATAAATAAATATAAGACATAAAAAACAGACCCTGATATGGATTCAGAAGAGCTGTATAGTTATTACATATTATGGCCCGATTAAAAGATTTCCAGGAGAAAATTCCTGTTAAAATGTACCTTTTTCTTTCATTTCTTTTCTGATTGGCCGTGTTTAATGAGTCTCTGAGGTAATTCCCATCCCTGTTTACCACACACAAAAGTAATGTAATGAAAAATGAAAGAATATATCAAACACAAAATGTATTCATTTCTTAATTGGGGTGATTACTTGTCAGTAGGTGAAGCAGGTCTGCTTCCAAGTTGATTGGCATCCATGGATTACCATTTCATTATAGTGTGCAAGCTTTTTTAAACTCAGAATAAAATTAAGTCAAAAGTACCTATCGGGCTACATGTTTTTTTTTTATGCTAAAATTTTATAGGGAAATTCCTTTACTCTAATATTTGAGTTACTATTTGTCAAGTTGTCAAAGGGATGGTGATCATTTCACCTACTTCAAATTTAGTTTTTTGCAATTTTACTTATTTTTGTCCAACTTTGTTAGGTCAGAAAAGGAGCCATCTGCATGACGTTGTCTACCGAAAAATCCTGTCTACTAGAAGGACCTCTCATATCTGCTTACACAGTTGATGATTTACTGTAATTGTCTCTGATCTGTTCATATTCTGCTGTCTGGAAATATGGTTATTTCACTCCAATAAATATATCAGGTCAGTCAGATATATTTCATAAAAGGTTACCAACCCAAATGGGTATCAGAGCCATAATAAATTCCAAATAGGGTGTAATATTAAAAAGCCAATGAAATTTAAACAAATAAACTAGACAGGGGATTAGGCATAGTAAGTCCATAATCAAAAACATTTAGCTACCAAGAGAAGTTGATTGATTCGCAGCTATACAAGAACGAGCTGGTTTGTTCAAGAGCGGATCTATGAGGAGGTTTTGATTTTCTTTTCTAGAAAAAGTTCCTTTTATAAAATGTTTGCAGGTTTAGTTCATTAATGACCACCATCCTTTTGACAACTTGACAAATTGTAGCTGTTCGATCTTGATTTCCTCAGGAGCCTCTTGGATGTTTATTGTAAACAAGTTTCCCTGAAGATAAAGAGGCGTTTCACAAACGCAATACAAGCACATTTGTTTTTCTCAAACACTGTCACTCTGATCCTCCAGTTTTAAAAGAATGACATGGAAAAAAGACCTCAAACTTGACTTTGTGTCTTTGTTAGAAAATATGTAAATAAATCTAACCAAATATGCCAGCAGAGCCGGCCCAAGGTTTGTAGAGGCCCTAATCAGAATTTTTTTTGCCGGGGGGAATGGGCACCTTTTCACTTTTTCTCCATTTAATTTCCACACGTTCCTCTAAAGCTTTCTTGAGCTCAGATGCTTTCCTCGCTTTTCTTAAAGTAAATGGTGAGTTTAAACAATATTTTGGGTGATTTGGTAATTTTATAGCTGTTGCCGTAATTTTGAGTATCCAGAGTTTTTTTTTTACTAATACAATCAGTTCAACAAAATTGCAAAATTAACTTTTTCCTAAATGTGAAAAGTAAGCAGGAATAAAGGATTAAAGAATTGCATCATGCAATTTTTTCTGCTCTAGAATGCAACATTAAGATGAGTCTTAATGTTGCATTCTAGAGCAGAAAAAATTACAAATATTTGCTGATCCAAATTTCATTTTTATTTTTTATTTTTATATGAAGGGTGTTTAAAATCAGAAACAGTTGCTGCATAAATGGCCCGTTTCTGCTGTCCCACAAAAACCAAACAGCACATCCACTGCTTACGGCAAGCTAATTCTGAAGAAAAAAACACACTCTTTACTAGTTTGCTTATCAGAACCAATAATTTTTTTAAATCATTGATCTGAAGTTAATGTAGGTAGGATTTGAAAGCATCCATACTCCTGGTGGAATACTTTAGTCAAGTTTTGACCATTCTTAATTGTACTTTTTAATGGTTTTCCGAATGTAAGTTGGTTCATTGCATGGAAAATTAATTCAGGAAAGCTTAACCTGTCTAAATATGTAAAATGTTCAACTGGAGATTTGATTAAATGCAGTCCGGATTCCTTCAAAAACCACAAATAACCCTTCAGCATTGAATCATAAGCTTCTAATTGGATACTTCATCTTCTTCCACAACCTGCGATGTACAATAACATCTTAGTATCTGTGCTTAAACCTTGCCCACCACAAGAGGGTGGGTTCCTATTCCCAATGTCTGGACATGAGAATAAGCCTGGAAGAACCATTTATAACACTCACTGCTCCCAACAAACTAAAACTCATTAGGTATGTACATCCCTGCTGTTGTTTACACAATCTTTTTGTATGTCTTGTAAACAATCTGTGGCTGTTCAATATTCACATCTCATACTTTTTATCCTACTATAATAAACATGTCTGTAGCTCTGAATAAGCTATTTTTAATATATTTTCAGTATTTTATGTTGTAAATTTTCCCTAACTGTTCAGTCTCTTTATCTATCCCAGTCTTTTGCTCTGACACAAATGGAAATTACAAAAAAAGCTTTAAAGTTATGACTCTGTTAACATAATTAGTTATCTCCTTGAATATTTGTGTAATTTTTGCAACCGTCCCATGTGAATTCAAGATCTTTTGTGACCTTCTGGACAAGTGCCTCCAAGCAGCAGAAAACTGTTTAAACCTTTGGTAGGTCCTTGACTTTCTTTTTTAATGAGCCCTCAAGAGAATAAGGTATGAAAAAAAATACAGCTTTGTTTCTTTTATTTTTCTCACAAGTAAGGGTGTTTGATATGGGTGACATGACTCTTGTGTTGGGCACAGTGTAATCTAATGTACAGCTTCTGATTTGGCATTAAATTAAATGACTATTTCACTTTTTGTTTAACGTTATCTGGACTCAGTGATCATGTTTTATTTAAAAACTCTTTCGACTGATCAAACTTTAACGGGAATATTTTTAACTAAACAAACATTCTTTAACACACACATTTATTTTCCAAGGCCTTTTGGCACAAGGTTATCTTTAAACATTGAAAAGCATATTTATATTGTGTATGCATGTGTGCATCTATGTATAGACAAGTCTTTTCTTGTTTGTATCTAGCGGTGTGAATAGAAAACAAGTGGTTTTCATTCATGCGACAGACGCCACCGTTCCTAAAGGTCTTTACCAGGCTTTTGCATGTGCGTAACTGCGCACGGTCATTGAGATGTTCCACTTTGAATATTCTGCACTAAAATGGTGATACTGATGCGGTATCAAAGCTCTTTGCTAGGTAGATGGGTTGAATAAAGACTAGGGGACAACAAGACAGAGCAGAGGGGTGTGTCCATCCAAAATGTTTTCCTCAATGGGCTACCTGTAGAGGCTCCGGGCGCTGCGCTTAAATACTCCCCACTTAAAGCTTGGCTTCAGTCCTCAGGGAGAGACAGAGAGACGGTACTTGTTTCAGGGACTTTGGTTTAGGTGGATTATGAACGGCTTTGGACACCAGCCTGCTTCCAACCACCAGACCAGTCCCATTCAGCACCACAGCGCCCAGGAGCTCCTGGACATGGCCGTCTACTGCGACAACTACGGCGTCTACCAGCAGAACCTCCAACACCACCACCCGCAGAGAACGCCGGCCCACTCCTCCTGCTACGGCCTGGGTGACTATACCTCCCCGTCCGCCAACCCCTACCTGTGGCTTAATGGACCGGCCATCAACTCCTCGCCGTACCTTCCCGGGAACAACGGCTCGTCCTACATCCAGCCTGGATACGGCTCGAACCAGAGACAGTTCCTGCCGCCTCCAACCGGGTTCGGTGGAGCCGACCTGGGCTGGCTGTCCATCTCCAGCCAACAGGAACTCTTCAAGATGGTCAGGCCGCCCTACTCCTACTCTGCCCTCATAGCCATGGCCATCCAGAGCGCACAGGACAAGAAGCTGACTCTGAGTCAGATTTATCAGTATGTAGCTGACAACTTTCCTTTCTATAAGAAGAGCAAAGCTGGGTGGCAGAACTCAATCCGGCACAACCTGTCTCTGAATGACTGCTTCAAGAAGGTAGCGAGGGATGAGGACGACCCAGGTGAGTCTGCAGCTTCTCTTGATTCATTTGCTAAACTAATTATAACACTTAAGGAAACTGATTTACATTTTGATTTTGATTTTTTTTAAACAACTTGCGCTTTGTTCACCATAATGAAAAACGGGTTTTGTTTGACGTCCAGGAAAAGGGAACTACTGGACTCTAGACCCGAACTGTGAGAAGATGTTCGACAACGGGAACTTTAGACGGAAGAGAAAAAAGAGATCGGATATAAACGGCGCTCTCCCGGTCAAATCAGAGGACGCTCCGCATAAACTCTCCGACACCGCCAGCCTCTTGACGCCCTCCCCGCCCAGCCTGCACGGATCCCCGGCCTCCACGGAGCCAAAGTTGTCGCCGCCTCCCTCCGCGGAGCACAGTCCCTGTTTCAGCAGCTTCGTGTCGGGCGTCAACTCTTTGCTGGCGGGCAGCGACGGGCCCGGGTACCCTGGGGGACTGTCCCAGAGCAGGGAGAGCATGTCGGGGCTGGGCTCCTACTCTCCAACCTTAATCTCCCCTTTGAACTCTGACAACAACAGAATGAACTATTATACATCAGCGCAGAGCCTCTCCAACCACTTCAGCGTAAATAACCTTATATACAGCCGGGAGGGAACAGAGGTTTAGACTTTGCTTTTGCTGGTTCGATGTACGGAGCTCCGAAAGTGCCATATTTGGATAAATACATGATTACACTGTTTACAACATTTAAGTGTCAAAAATTAAACCATTGATAGAAATGCCTACATTATTTAAATATGGCAACAGTTGGTGTTTATATTAACAGAAAGACAAAAACAATATGTTTCAGTGTTTTCTAACCTTGGTCCTCAAGGCACACTGCCCTGCATGTTTTAGATGGTTCCCTGCTTTAACACACCTGGTTCAGATGATTTCAGTTAAGCAAAAGCCTGTTAATCAGCCATCAATCGAAATAAGGTGTGCTGAAACTGGTAAACATCTAAAACTTGCAGGGCAGTGTGCCTTGAGGACCATGGTTGGGAAAGCACTGCTCTGTTTAACAGTTGTTTCACTGTGGAGTTTAAAAAGTGCATATTTCAATAAAAAAATATTTTAATGTTTAAGTTAAATACAGCTAAAACAAATACACAGTTTAAAGAATTTAAAAAATATATGTTAAACACTTTTTTTAACCAAAATCTTTTTTGTGCAAACTATTAGTTGAGTAATTTGGAGTTCTACAGATGCCACATAGGAATAAATAAACATTGAAGTCATTAATTTCATGTTTTCATTATGAATTAGGAACAACTACATACCGTCATTTATTGTGCATGTATTTTAAAAATGTATTGTATTTGTTTATTGCATTTCACTGTTAATTTTATCTGTCAGCCTATCGGTTCTGGTCAGTTTGCAGATAAACCATGACATAATTAAATAATTATTGCTGTCTTTTTCCCCCTTGGTAAATTTGGCTTCAAATTTTAATGAATCTCCCAACTGACAAATACATTTTCAGTAAATAAAAAAATAAATTACATTAACTTATTTCCAGTTGAATTTTAAATAAGTCATGTATAAATGTTTTATTACATTTTGGCACTTTTGGCACTACTTACCACAGACACCTTCACATTTCTTATGTAAATAGGTCTGTTTTGGATGAACTCATTGCAGCTAACTTGAATAATTTTTACTATAATAACTTTTATTCAAGTAAAACTACTTTTATATTTTGTTATATGGAAGTTTGAACTTGCAGTTTTTTTATTTTTATATAAACAAGGTCAAAACACCTTCACACTCAGGCCTGATGGGTGCATATTTCATTTGTTTAATTTCTGCTTTTTAATTGTTATTGTTGCAGCTCGTTTAGAGTGTCCTTTGTCTTTGAAATAAAGACATTCGTGTACAGAAGTTATTTTTGCACATAAGAAATAAGACAGGACATATTTTTATTTAAATTCGCCTGGGTGCTTTAATAAAATACATTTGTTTTACCTTCATCAGTTATTTTCAAACATCATTCCTAAGGCTATTGGTTAATGCTTTTTAGGGATTTTTGTTTCTTTTTAAGTTATGCTTTTATTTTAGCTGCACCATAGATACTGGTGATTTCACTCCTTCAGAAAATAAATTCAGTCTTTCACACTTTTCATACATAGGGATGGGTGATCCAAAATTACTCCTAAACAATGAAAACAAAGAAAATAAGTCTTACAGCTAAATAAAACATTTATTCTCATCAAATTCAGATTCCTTGAAATATTTTGGATATGACTATCTTAGAGAAAATTTGCACCTGACCCGCTTTGTCAGTTCAAAGTAATATTCTAAAAATTAACTCATCTCCTCTGTAGGGAAATACAGTTATGTTACGTCAACAAATGCCATCTATCAGCAGTGGGTGTGTCGGATATTTTGCTAACTTTGTCAGTTTCCAGTGGAATATCCAGAAACATTAGTGAGAGGTTTCCACATGAGGGTCGCTGATAATCTTTGTAAAATCATATTTCAAGTACCGTGTGTACAAAATTAATCTGATAATTTCAGTACAGTTATACATGTTCTTCGTAGTGGGCCACCAAAACAAATTTCAAAACTTTTTCCACCTTTAGTGAAACATTTATCCAGGACTATTTAATTGAGAAACAAACAAGTCCTTTAGATGGAAATTCAAAAAATATATGTAAATAAATAAATATCGAAACTTTCCCTTTTGTCTCTCAAATGCATGTATTCAGGACTGTTTAGCCCAGAGGTCGGCAATCTTTGGCTCGAGAGTCATAAGTGGCTCTTTGGACATTCCACAATGGCTCTTAACAACTTTGGCTAAAATAATAAAGAACAAAATAATGACATGTTTCTCTCATCATTAATTTTCCACAAATGACATCCCTAAGAAGAAAATTTATCCATGCTCTTTCTGTAGAAGTTTTGTTTTTCCTAATTTTAAAAATATATATTTTTTTAAAAGGACAAAGATCCTATCGTAGATCATTCTCGAAATCTATAAGCTGTCTTTTTTTTTTCTAAAGGTCATGTAATAATCGTAGCTCTAAACAGGTTTTTTGTTGCTGGACTGAGGTAAAAATAGCTCTTTGGATTGTAAAGGTTGCAGATCACTGGTCTTGCCAACGAGGGGACAGCATATTTAAAGGGGGGTCAACATACTGGCCCCTGAGCTCTCCTCTGTGGCATCACTGTCAGTTTATAAATCTTTTTTTTCCATTTCTACATCTGCGTTGTACCTGTACACAAACTAATAAGTTAAACCCTAGCATATCATTTTATTTCGTTAAGTAGTTAAGTTGATCCAAAATGGTAAAATCATATGTATTTATACTTCATTGTATAGGTTTTGAAAGTTAGATCTTTTTCCTTCCGTTGTTCTGATCCTCATTTGGGACAGGAGTGACCGCCTATCGGTAGATATAATACATGGTGCGGTAAAGAAAATAAATTTTCTTATGGCAAACTAGGAATAAATGATAAATGAAACTGGTACATAATGAGATAGGCAAATTGCCCTGAAATTGTTTATTGGTATGAAATTAAAGTAGAAAGAGATTAAATCAAGATATGAATTGGTGAAAGGATTCACTTACATACAGCCACCATGGAAAAAGAGGGATTACATTATAATGGAACCCAATGACACCACCAAAGGGTTGCTGGGGAGGCCCATGGCCACTAGTGAAGATTTGCTGCCCTTATGACACTTCCCAGTCCAGATATTAATTTATGTATGATTTTTTAATTCATAAAATGTTTGTGTTTTTAAATGTTAACTTGCTCATTTTTAATGACATATCACATTTTATAATGTCTTGTGCATTTTTCTGTTCAACCCAAAAATCAACAGCCCCACTCCAATCTGGCCACCCCTTCGGAAACTTTCTAGAGGTGGCCCTGGCAGTGGGCTCGAATCGGCGTGCATCTTCTGTGTGGTAATTTTGTAATTGGACGGTGACATTACTGAGAGAGATCATCAGGGAAAAAAAAATCCTTTGACCTCCTCCTTTTTTTTGGGGGGGGGGGGGGGGGGGATATAAATAGAAAGTTAAATCGTGTGTTTCAAATATTTTGGTGGCCTCCTGCTGAGCTGTTTGAGTCGGAGTTTCTACCAGACCCCAGAATAATCCAAAAAGATCTCACCTTCAAACTGTTTTTGTTCAATTCCAGATAGCCAGTAGACTAAATGAACCAGCACACATAAGAGCTTGTCAGGAAATTCAGATAAATGTGGCTGGAATTAGGAAGGTGTGTAAGACAGACATTTTCCGCTTGTCTCTTCCAATAACCCCAATTACATGTGATCAGACCTTTTAAGTTACTTCCACCAAGTCCAGAAGTTCAGCTTTTTGTTTGAGCTGGAGGCGCCTGCATGCCTGCTTGCTGAAAATGGGGGGGGCAGCACCCAAAGTTTTCATTCATAATGCTTTTTTCTCACCCAAATGCCTGTAATGTGGGTTTTGTTGTCCTGTTGTTGGGGTAGAAACTTCAAAATGGGCCACACAGAGGAAATATTCATGCGATCTAACACCCTCCTTTGGTTTTTATCTCCAAACAACATCCATACGCACGGAATCAAAGCGTGTAAACAACGGGAAACACCTCCTAATTGGTTGATAATTGAATTCTCTCAGGCGCTCTTTGCTCCGGAATAAAAGGAAAAATTAATTGACAAGACTTTCGTGCTCCTGGTCAGGACACAATGGAAGCTGGCAATTGAACAGGTCCCCTCCTGGGCTCAAATAAAAATATTACATTCTGAAGATCTGGGAACAAATTATAACCCCCCGTCCTGGCCACATTTTGCTCTATAATCAGCGGAGCAAGGCCAGAGAGCAGACAAAAAGGATTTTTGTCATCTAGGAGCTGGTTCTCACAGTAACAAGTTTTCTAATCACATTCTGGTTTTCTCATCACGTTCTGTGAATAGAGTCTTTTAGGTCACATTACCAGCAAGTCCTGGTCATTTGGTTGAATTATTCCGTCATTCAGCAACTTGGAGGAAGAATAATTTGGAATCCAAATATGTGACTCAGTGAGCTGTCTGTTACTGACATAAATATAATTTCACTCTGAATTACCTTCCTTTCCATATGTCTGTGTTCCAGTGTAAGCAAACCACAAGTCCATGCAAAGGTACCCATGGTTGAAATTTAGTTGCATTTCAACATTAAATGCGAAGGTATTTTATCTGAATTGGATGTGAAAGACAAAAACAAAGTAGTGCACAGTTGTGAAGTGGAAGAAAAAGGATTGATGGTCTTGAAATACATTTAAGACAAAATGTTGACCACAATCTTAGGTTTTTTGCAGTTTTACTCTGTTTTGTTTCATCCGTCACCCATCAACACCGACCAGGTTCTCTGCCCCTGCTAAAAAAATTAATTCCCTTTGAATGATGCTGCCACCACCACCACCACCACCGTGTTTCACCATGGGGGTTGTTCTGTTCAAGATGACATGCTTTATTGGTTTTCCACCAGACATTATTTTGCAAATAAGCCAAGAAGTTCCTTTTGTTGTCATCTGACAAGTGTGCCTTCTTCCACATGTTTTCTGTGTCCACAATGGCTTGCATCAAACTGCAAACAGACTTTCAATGTTTGCTTTTTTTCTTATATCTATTTTTCCTTCAAGGCCAGATTTGTGAGGTGCAGGAGTAGTAGTTGTAAACAGATTATCTCACCTGAGCTGTGGATCTCTGCAGCTCTTCCAGAGTTTCCATGAACCTCTTGGCTTCCTTTGTGGTTAATGCTCTCTCTTATATGATAAATTATACTGTCATGTTCCAAGCTTGATAGATTATTTTATAGCCAGACTCTGTTTCAGCTTCTTCACAAATTTATCTCTGACCTTTCTGCTGTGTTGCTTTGTCTCCATGATGCTGTTTGTTCTCTTTGAGGATCTTCACAGAACAGACAGATTCATACTGGGGATTAAATTACACACAGTGGGACTGTGTTTAGTAATTGGGTGACTCCTGAAGACAGTGGGTTGCACAAGTTATTTTAGGGATATTTTATTCGTAAAACAAATTATATGAGTCATTTTTATTTTTTTCTCACTTGGTTATGTGCTATTCTGTATTGGTCTTTTGTATAAAATTTCAATAAAACACAGTGAAGTATGTGATTGTAATGTCACAAAATATGAATTAAGTTGTGAACACTACAGACACTATTCTCACTTCATAGACTCTGTTATATCCTTTATGTATTAAGATAAAATGCCTTTATTATCTCTTCTTCAAGAGAGACCTCGCAAACTATAATTTACCATAACTAGTTTCAGCCAAAGAGTTTTAGCCACAGGCCTGCATGCAGCAGACTATACCATCCACCCCCTATCACTCCCCTGCCTTTCCAAGCTTGATTCATCCCACTAATTTCTCAGAAATGTAACGCTCCAGTGCCCCAGCTGTGCCTGAAGGGCACATTTACCTGGCCCGCATGAATATCAGTCAGGCCACCATGTCTCAGCACTGTGCCTGCTTCAGGGGCCCCTGGCTCCGGGGACTAAAGGTGCAGACCCAGCAGAATGCCTCAGTATCATCAGGGTGGCCCCCAGGTTTTTACCCACATGCCTAGTGGGCTAAACCCATAATGATGGGTTTTATCCTCAATGGGCTGCCTCTCCAGAAGTGATGGTGGCTTATAATTAAAGAAGCTGGTGTTTGAGAACTGGATTGTTTTAATCCTACTTCCTTCATGGGATGAGATACAGCATTGTACACATGTTTTTAATCATTCCTGATTTCTTTATATTTTCATATCAGGAAAACAGACTTTGTGAGCTTTTAAAGTTGTTCAGTTTCCTTTCAAATTTAAAAAAAAATTCAGTTTCAGGCCAGTACCAGTTTCTGTTAAAGTTCAACCAGATTGGATGGAGAGCGTCCGTGAATGTCAAATCTTTTCAGTTCTTGAGTCAGATTCTCAGTTGGCTTTAAATCTGGACTTTGACTGGGCCTTTCTAACACATGGATATGATTTGATCTAAAACATTTCTTTGTAGCTCTTACTTTATATACTGAGGGTTGTAGTCCTACTGGAAGGTGAACCTCCACCCCAGTCTCAAGTCGTTTGGAGCCTCTAACAGGTTTTCTTCCAGGATTGCATTGTATTGCCATTCTTCTTCCAGTCCGATCTTACCATGATCCCTATCCCTGCGGAATAAATGCACACCCACCGCTTGATGCTGTCACCATCATGTCACTCTGCTGCTTGTTCTCTGTTGTTCTCTCATAAACATTAGAGGGAAATTGATGGGGCTGAATATACATGCGTGCCACACTTTTTGGGATTTTTATTGGTCAGAAATAGTTGGAAACCATGCATTTTACTTCCACTTTTGACAATAATATACTTTGTGTTGGGCAATCCCGATAGAATACACTGAAGTGTGTGGTGGTGACAAAACAGAAAAAGTTGGTACTGCAAAAATGCTCCTAATATATGCGATGTTGTAGCACCATGTTTAATAAATAACAAAAATATCTTGGCAGGGGGAACATTTCTAAATTACATCTTTTACCATCAACTTGTTGCAAAAACACAATTTGTTCCCATTTCTATACCTAAATCTTTCAGCTTGACATAAAATAGTGTTTTAGCACCAACAAGATGATTTAGTATTATTTGCTGAAACTTGTACTAGATCGTTATATTTAGAGGATGCTTTTCTCAAATCTCTGGGTCAGCCCTAGGATGGATTTATGAAAAATCCTCAGATGCTGTAGTGCCGACCTTTTTTGTATGTGTTTTTTTAAGGCTAGATATTTCACTCCATGTAAAGGAGTCTGAAACCACTTCTGTAGACCAGTCTTGAGTAAATGTTCAGGATAATTTAGATCAAGATGTAAACCATTTGAGGATTTTAGATAAGATGCATAGCTTTAGAATTCTCCACAGACCATATAACGGTGCCACACAGGTAAATCAGAGGTGGAAATGAAAAAGGACACTATGTCTGACCTTGGTGCAGAACATGATCACTTTGCCATGAAAACGCCGATTACGGTCTGGATCTACCCTGAAATTTCCACATCTGTTTGTAGCAGTCAGCGGGCATTATAGGGATCTTTTCTTATATTACAGCATATTCTCTTGAGGAAGTTAAATATTAAACAGAACAATATAATGACAGCTTCTTAGGAAGCAGCTTTTACTTGATTGAGGTTGTCGGGACAGGGGGCAGCTCTGCACGACACATTTAGGAAGGGTTGAGGGTGCAAACGATAGCTGGGGATAATGTCTATCAAGTGGCATGACCTGATTCAGTTTCCTCCATCACCGTTCGAGGGGCCATAAAAAGCCTGACGTATGGGCCGACAGTAGCATGAGAACCCTGCTCCTGACGCCCTGACATATGGATTATTTTATACAGAACAAACTGCTCAGCTGTTGGGAGCACATGAAAAATGTGAGACAAATATCCCTGCACTATTATTCAAACTTTCCTTTCTTTAAATTGTGCTCCACTCTTGCTGGTAAATCCTGGTAAAACTGAATATAATCCTTGAAACAAATTCAGCAGTACCTATGAGTAGTATGATTTTAAACTGAAATAGTTATGAGAAATCCAGTCTTAATTTGAATAAATTTATTCAGTGAAGCACTTAAAATAGTGAAAAACAAGAGAAGATTCCATGCAAATGTTTGTGGATTCTCATTCGGCAGGAAATGGCTACAAGGAAAAACCTGCTTGACAAAACTAGACTCCATAAAATCCATAAGATACCAACTAAATGCCAGCTTTTTCCCCACTGTGGCATGCTAGGAGTCTTTTTAGTAGCTGTCTGCTTGTTAAATGTTACTGGGACTTAAACTAGAGCTGTGTGCTCTGGACAGATGAAACAATATTGTTTTTTCTAATATTATTTTTTCTAATTTTTTTCATTATTGCTTAATATTTAGTTAATAATATAGATATTTAGTTTGCAAATTAAATATTTAGCTTTGAACTAAACATTTAGTTTGTAAGCTAAATATTTAGTTTGACTCAAAATATTTAGTTAGGAAGCTAAACTGGCTAGCTACGAACTAAATATTTAGCTACTATATTTAGCCACCTCCACTTATCAGCAAGTAAAGTTGCATGTTATTTAAATATTTTGCTCTGAGCTAAATGTGTAGTTCTAATCTAAATATTTTGCTTGCCATTACAGCTTGCTAGCTAAATATTTTGAGGGGCCTATTTCCGTCCCTGCCAGTGACTGATGCCTCTGCCTGCCGTTGCATTGGTGGCTCTCGGTGTCCAGGGCTGGGTGCTCAGGGGGCATGCCGGTTCATCCCTGGTGCCTGCCTGGCTGGGCCTGGATGGACCGGGGCATCGGTCGGCCGGTGTGCCGGGCCGATGTTCTCCTTTTGGCGTCGTTAGCCAGGATGCCTCTTTGGGAGGGCATTGTTTGGTGCTAGCAGTCTGGTGGCTTGGCAGGGTTTGGGTCCTATTCTGTATGTTTCGTGCTTGGTCGGTTCATTGGTGGATTTGATTGACTTTGGTTGGATGCTTGGTCTTGGAGCTCTGCAGTGTATGGGAGAACTTGTTGAGCTCTGTGTCCGGGTGCTGGCTGGTCTTGGCCTGGGGATGCCGTCCGTCTGCTGGGGCTATTAGTGTGGTGCCCTGACATGGGGCAGGGGGGCCATTGGGATGTCGGCTGTAGGGATTGGCCTGGGGTGTCGGCCATCGACTGGCTGTGACCTCCGTGGCCTGGCGGTGGGGGGCCCTCATCGACTGGTCGGGTCCCTGTAGGGGGGTGGGTCACCCTCGGGTCTCCGGGCCCATGGCTGGATCCGCCCTGGCTTTGCCGGCGGAGCCTGTGGCCTCGTCGCTGCGGCCCCCCAGGCCCCTGCATTGTATCTGCTGGATATTCCCCCGTGGCTCTCTGCTCCTCTCTTGGGGATGCGGTCAGCCCTGCCTTGGTTTGCCTGGGGCTCCTATGCTCTCGGGATCCTTTGGATGTCTATGCCTCCAATCCGATCTCCTTCGTGTCTGTGTTGATTCCTCGGAGGTGGATCAATGGCTCCTCACAGCAGCTATTGAACACTCATATGGAGAAACCTTACGTATATGCAACAACATTCTCATACACAACACACACAGGTGTGGGGATTCCGGTGTTTACAGATGCATTCTTGGGCTTAGGTTACAATTGCTAAATCTTGTAATAATCGGTATGACCTTTTCAGTGACGCTGTTATTGTGTTTATATCTATTTGTGGTTGTGGTTTTGCAGTTCTCAGTTTGCATTGTTTGTTTTGTCATTGTTGTTTTTTTTCCCTCTCCTTGCCGTCCTGTGGGTGTGGAGGCAGACTGCGATGTTGTCTTGTGTTTTCTCTGTTCCTCTTCCTCTCTTGTATCTTCAACTTACCTTCTCCCTCTTAACTTTTTTCCCCTGTATTTTCCATCTCTGTGTCCATAATATCAGGGTAAAAAATCCACAGTAATTTCCAATAAAGATTTCTTACACAAAGATATCAAGCGGAGTACTAGGGCAAAAGCTGTAATGCTCCACTTGTGAAAATAAATCTGTTGGGCTTCTTTGTACTCATACACCAATTATGAGCGCCACACTGCCAGACAGGAGACATTAAATAAATTTTAAAAAAAAATGTTTTAGCTTCAAGCTAAATATTTAGCTCGAAACTGTGACATTTATAAATGAATAAATAACATGGACACAGATATGACTTTGAAAAATGAACCCCCATGTTTTGTCCTGTGATAGGCTAAATAATCCAAAAGCATTGCTATTAATTTTTGACTATGTGACTTTACAAAGCATTCATGTTGACTTATGAGCATGGTGGAGTTTCTTTGATTCTGAGAAACTCTGTCTGCTTCAAAAGCCATTTAAACCTTAGTACGCTGCATGGCATCATGAAAGATTTGAATTAACAGGAGAGTTTAAATGAAATTAATTCTGCCAGGAAACTAAAACTGGTTAATCACTGAATTGCTCAGCACTACAGTGTTCCAAAAATGATTCAACCAACAAAAAAGGGTTCACCAGACCTAAAAAAAGAGTCTTCCTCTGTGGTCATCTCAGTTTCCTAGACCTAAATCCTAGAGAAATCATATCAGGTAAGCTTAAGAAAATAGAGCATAAGAAAGGAGCCACAACTGATCCAGAGAAATTGTACCTGAAATTTTCCTTGTGAAACATTACAGAGGAAGACTGAGCAGTGTACAACTGGCATGAGTGAACCGTAAAAAATATTAACAAAAAACAGCGGCAAGAACTTTACAACCAGTGATTTTAAAAATATCTAAACATAGTTTTTTCCTCCCTACTGAACAAATGTATGCAAAATAGGTGGGATTTTCAGTGTAAGATAAAACTGCTGCAATAAAAAATAAAATGATTATAAATAATAACAATAATAAAATAAAACTGCTGTAATAGATTTTATTTGTTTCTTTTAAGTGTTTTTCCGTATATTTTTTGTGAGGTAATCATTCACTGAAGAGGCAACATTCACTTATTCTTTTCAGCATATAATACCCAGAATTACTCAGCATTTGAATTTACATGTATGCTTCTTTGATCTTGCTGTCAACGTTTCATTAAAATAAAGGGTTCAGTTGTGAATAATTGAGAATCAGAGGAAGTAAAGCCAATTCAGAGCTGTCAGGGTTTCCAGCAAAAGGAACCAACCAAAGAGTCAAAGAGATACAAGGATTAACGGACTAGAACGATTCCCAGTAAATCCACAGCCGGGGCCTGTCTTCACGTCTCTCTGTCTGGAAAACCTATCCCCCAAACAGTGTAACCTATCCCCCTCTCACTCTTTAGCTCCAATGTATTTTGACACAGTCTTTGTTCTCACATTAGGAAACTGCAGGAAGATCATTCGTTATCTGTGACCTTTGTCATAACAACCCAAGGCAATGGTTTTACACACCGCTGAGAAGCAAGAAAAGAGTGTTTCCTGGTGTTTTTGAGTAATACGAAGGATCTTGTTTTGGTTTAAGAAATTATTTTCCTTACGATTTTCATGGATTTTCTAATAACCGTAGTCTTGAGTATCCTCACTCCTGTAAGATTTTCTCTCAAACTGCTCAGTAAATCTCCAACCATTCATCACCTTCATGGAATTTCAAACCATGACCTTATGAGAACAATATCCAGCAATCAGGGAATATCAGTTTCTAGGTGCAGTGAAGCAGAACTAATATCTGACTATCTGCCAATGTGTGATCATCCACCCCCTTCCATCCCCGTTCAAGGGCCGCTTTAGGTCCTGCGACACCTGCACCAAGTAAATAATCAGGAGAGACATTATTTCATGGTCACTTCTTAGTTTCTGCAGCTGATGCATTGCTGTGATACCACCCGGCTTGCAGCACCTGCATGCTGTCATTACTTGCTCATCACCAACAGGAAGGGGTGACAGATGACAGAGGAAGTAGCTACCCAGAGGGAATCTATTTTACCAGCTTCAGCGGGACGGAAGCAAGGAGCTCATTTGGTACTCTGGGGGGATCCTAGAGCTATCTCATGGTGTGAGCGTCAGTCAATGCTGACTGCTTTTAGAGGAAATGATCTCTCAGTTTAGATGTTGCATCAGAGGAAATTCTTGTTGTTAAAAGATGCAACCCACCTGGAGCGCTTTGTACTTCTGCAGCTATGGCATGCAGCACAGCAAGAGTTTCAGCTGTTGTATTAGTTTTAGTATTTCAGAAACTGTTCATCTAAAATAATTTCTGTTGCAGCGTTCTATAAAGTTTACAGGACTGAAAAAAAGTCAAGTTTAGTTGTACATCATATTTCAGCGACAAGGCACTTCAAAGTGCTTTACATGATAAAAACATGACACAACTAAAAAAGCACTTGTAGAGCGCAGACCTCCACCAAAACACCTCAGCCCAGTGTTGTGATCTAATTAATACTTTTTTTATATTCCTTGAACAAGAAAACATACCTTTAGCAGCTGGATTAACACTGATATCATTACCAGTTCAGTAGTTATTCATGAAAATCCCTTTTTTGGTAATAGCGGTTTTCCAATCACCCCCAAATTCTTATCACTTGTCAAAGGCAGCTCCAAACAAATAGGTTTATAGCCTTGATTTAAAGGAACTCAGTGTTTCAGCAGCTTTGAAATGAAAAGAACTGAAAAGAAAGGTTTCCATTGAAAGGCAGTTGTTTGGATAAAATAGCCTTGTTGATGTTACGGGAAAATGGGCAGACTGGTTTGAGGTGTTAAAAGGGCACCAGCAACTCAAAAAATACTCACCTAGGAAGGAATGTGGAATATCATCTAAATGCAGAACCTTAAAGGAGATGGGCAACAGCAGCAGAAGACCACATCAGGTCTCACTCATATCAGCTAGGACCAGAAAACTAAAGCTACAATTCACACAGGCTCAATGAAATTAGACAATAACAGATTTGAAAAACATTGCCTGGTCTGATGAGTCTTCAGCTGCAACATTCAGGCAGTAGGATCAGAATCTGGCATAAGCAACATGAAAGCAGGGATTCATCCCCCCTTGTATGAACAGGTCTTGCTGGAGGTGGTGGTGTAGTGGTGTGGGGATAGTCTCTTGGCACGCTTTGGTCCCTTTAAAGCTGCGACTGAGCATTGTTTTAACACCACATTCTATCCGAGCATCATTGCTGACCATGTTAATCCATTTATGACCACAGTGTGCACATCTTCTGATAGCTACTTCCAGCAGGACAATGCACCATGTCACAAAGCTCAGATCATCTCATCTTCAGTTCAGTTTTATGACCTTTACAGTCACCAGATGACAATGCCATAGAGCACCTTTGGGATGTGGTGGAGTTTAAGATTCTTAAAATGGATATGCAGCAAACAAATCTGCAGCAGGTGCATGGTGCTATCATGTCAAGATGAACCAGAATCTCTGGGCAATGTGTCCGGTTCCTTGCTGAATGCATGCTATGAAGAACTAAGGCAGTTCTGAAGTTAAAGGTGGGTCCAACCAGGTGGACATCACATGTTTTCAGCGGAGATTCTCCCCATGGTCTGCAGGTAGACGCTCTTGACTGAAAACAGCTATCCCAATTGGCTCCCAATGAGACCTCCTGCCTCCTACCTCTGTTATGAGGGATGCATACCAATAGAGAGATGAGAGAGGAGACAGATTAAGCCCTGGCCAAACTATCTAGCAACACCCCGCCCCACACACACAAAGAGTAAAATAAAGGGCCAAATCAACATGTAACCTAGATTCTACCATGTAGGTTGCATATGATCCACAGCTGAAGACGATAAATGATAGGCTTTTAGAAAGAATCAGATTTACCCCCCCCCCCCCCCCCACACACACACACACACACACACACTCCCCCTCCTTCACATGCTCCTACTGTGCTTGCCATTAATCCCTGCCTGCATTTCAAGGTCCTGGCTCACTTCTAAGACAATTACTATCATCTGAAAGAGAGGCTGGCTTTAAAACGGCTTTAATCTGTAAAATGTATCACTTTGACAAGATCCTCACCCTCTTTAGGAGTCTAATACAGTTAAATGATTTGTGCTTTTAACATGATATTATGCTCATTAAAGGCACTCTTCCCATTTCATATGGTAAATACATGTTTTTGGATTGAAGTCTTTGCAGTACATGCAGAAAAACAGAAAAAAGATGGTTACTGGCTAAAACATCAGCACAGAGCAAGTGCGATGTGTTTGATCTGGTCCTGGAGTCTCTGAACCCCAAGCGGCTTCTGTGTCTACCATAAACAGGCAGCATGGGGAAGGAACCCACATAACAAATTCAATGTAACTTGCGCTGTGGTTCTCCAACAAGTGGAGGTTTTTGGTTGCTCTTGTTGAGTAACTCACCAAACAATCATTTCGCTTTTGCTGTGAGCTGGCATTCCTGCACTGTGACATAACTCAGGATGTACTAGGGCACCCATGCATGTTTGCGTGTGTGTGCACTCAATGCTGAGGCTGACAGCATAGAGGAGAGCCAATATCTTCTACAGGAGTGTGTTGACATGCCCCCACTTGACAAAAAAGCCTTTTTTTAAAATTCTGAATCAAAGCAAGCTTTCACAAGCCTTCGATAATCTGAACACAATGGGCATTATCAAGGGTAAGATTGTGTTTGTCTGACACGCGTTGATTGTTTTTAGTGTTTTTATGCCGCTGCTCCGACTTGTTTCTGACCCAGTGGCGTACAATTCAAGCCCATGTAAACCGGTGTCCTGATTTTTTTTGTATTATTCCCTGCTTCAGCATACCTAATTTGAAAGATCTTCTTCAGAATTCGATCTGCACCACACTTTATAACTTGACACAGTGCATTCAGAAGAAGGCTGTTCTCCTGGAAACTGCCAAAAAGCACACACATATTGATTGAATCTGAAAAAGGTCCCTCTCTCCAGGAAATACATCTCCCCTAATCTAGAGTCTGATGGTACCGTGCTTTACAACTAAATCCGACGCTTTGCATTTTTCTTGGTGAAGTAAGGCTTGGATGCAACTGATCAAGCAATGACAACCGCTTCAGTTAAGCTCTGTCTGGGTTCTTGGCACAAAATTGAGCCAGTTTCCGGTGCGGGTTAGACCCTCAGGGCTGCCCCTTGTCTCCAACCTTGCTTCTTGACTGGACAGGATCTCATAGTTGTGAAATGTCAGGTTAAGCAAATTCTGGGTCTCCTTTTTTAGTTTAAGTAATTAACATTTGTGATTAATGTAGTAACCTCTGACATGCAAGACTGTATTATTATTAAAATAGAACGTTATAAACATTGAATGTGAAAGCAGCTCCAGACAAGGGACTATGTTTGTATTCTTTCCCTGGGTTCTCTGAGTTTAGACAATGCAATGGAAAAATATATTTTATATTTGTTATTGTCTGTTTAGTGCAACGGGCAACCATTTCCTAAAGTCTGCCTCTGACTGGTTGGTAAGCACCTCATGACGTCTCACCCCAACTGTCAGCAGAGATTAGTTCAGAGATTCATGTAAGAAACACGTGAAAACTAAACACAAAAGCAATGACACACTGCCCAACTTGATCAGAACAATGCCTGGTTAATTTTGCCAGATTTCATTACATAAAAGTTTTTGTTTGCATCATATTTTTTGTCGTTTTCAACTAATTTTTTGCAAGAAGTTCCCTGCATAGCCTTGTTTTATTTATTCTTAACAACTAAACATGTACAGTTTCACTCAAGGACTTTCTTTATTAGTGTTTTCCCCCCTTCATGTCTAATTCTATTCCATAGTCATTCACCACAATAAACTGAAACAGAACCAAGAGCCTTTTACTCTGAGTGACACCCGTTGGCAGACAGAATCACTATTACAGCTGGAAGCTGACTCCCCCTTGGATCAAGAGCAAGAACAAGGTGATGGCACCCCTTCTAGCGTGTTTTATGTTTCTTTTCCCATAATAAATCACTAGGAAATAGACTTAAGAGTCATTGATAATAAATATATTCCTTGGTTACGTGTTATTAATTTATTTAGGAAATTAATTTGCAGAATTCTCCATCTTTAAATGTGTGATGGATCATTCATTTGATGAATTCATTAATGAATTCATCCTTCAGAGAGAGTTCTTGAAATTTTCACAGATTAAGAAATTGATTTTGTTTATTTATATTAAAATAATGTATTTGTAGCTCCTAGCATGTCCAGGCTGTGCCATTTGGATAAAGACTTTTATTTTGGAAAGCGTCTCTGTTTAAAGAAGTAGTAGTTGTAGTGCTGATTAAAGCCCTTTCCAAAATTTTACCAAACAAAAAATTATTTGCATGTGAATGAGAAGTACAAACACAATCTCCATTCTGCAAAATATTTATGTTAATATTGAGAGTGCCTTTCTCACGTTACAAAACGAAGGGAGTTTGATGTTTTTATGATATTTCTCCATTTTCTTCATTTTCATATAAACTATTATTTGAATACAAAGTGGATTAATATCTATTTTGAGATAATCAGTCTTTTCTTAGGTCTCTGTATAAAACTGCATAAACCTTGTTAATAAACTTTGATAAACTCTCTAAAGCTAATAGACTGTAGGTGTTGGGAGACACACTTTTTTTTTTACTTTTAACTGACAGGGACATCAAAATTGATGGGATGCCATCTTAATTAGGAGGGTCAGGACACGGCCAGATAGCTTTGTGCAACTGTCAGTGCCCCTCCCTATATAAATTGTGTAATTATCCCATTCATTAAAGTCCGCTTTCAGGCCACCTGATAGAATTCAAAGGAAAGGTGTCCCTGTCTCTTATCACCATGCTAATGGGAGCTTGTGAGCAACAGTTAAATTACAATAACAGTGGAGAGAAGGTGGGGGTGGGACCAAACAGTGGCTATCAAGGTAGTCTGCTAGTCTAGAGGATGATCCCAGTCAGGAACCAGTATGTCTGCAGTGTGATGGGCCATGACATGTCCTACAGGCCAACAGCAGATTCAGATCAGCAGGGCAGAGCCACCATGGGACAAGACCTGGAGGGCAAGTTCCTTGACCTTAATCTGCATGCCACAGCTCAGACGCCTCCTCATAGGGTTGTTTGAATATGACTACACATTATTGAACTTCATGAATACTGTGATGTTTGTGTGAATGTTGTTGTAGGATTTGTGGTTAAATGTGAACCCACTCCATGTAATAAAAGTGAGTGACAAGGCAGCCACACTGTCCTCTGGGTACACATCAACACTAGGAACCTGTCTTGTTCACAGTTTGCTGAGTTTACAGCTCAGTGCTGCTACAGTATATATCTGAGAATATGTTGTACAGGGACCACACACTCTACTATTCATGTGTTATAGTTGATTTCCGTTCAATCTGACAGATCTTGAGCTATTTTGCAAACAGGAATTAGCAAAATTGTCAGCCACTAGATGTGCAAAGCTGGTTGAGAAAACCCCAAAAGACTTGCAGTTGTGATTTCAGCTAAAGGTTGTTCTACAAACCATTGACTTGACAGGTATAAATAATGTGTTTTAGCGTTTTATTTTGAAAATCATAGATCCTTTGCATCCACTCCCAGTTAACCACCATATTGTGTCTCTATCATATAAAATCCCAATAAAATACACTGAGGTATGTGCTTTTAATATGAAAAACAAGAAAAAGGGATATAAATACCTGTGCAAGACACTGTCCACACTGATCAGTTTCTAAGAACCCAAAATTCAGAAACATAAATGTCCTGGAAAGCAAAAACACAGTGCCGGTACATGTGGAACAATGTCTCACTTTACACTGATCCCACAATTAGATCAGGTAATTCAGGCAATAAATATAATGAGGATCAAGCAGACAGTTGTGCTGTTTTTAATGGTGTGCAATGGTATGAGCGCTGACAACATAATGGCTCCAGCTTCATCAACTTTTCTCATAACATGGCAGCATATTCCTCGTCCAATCACTATATTTAACCGCTGTAATCATCTTGGACCCATATTACGCCATAGCCTTTAATGAAGAGCACAGTCATTAAGCATTTAGGTTTAATGAAAAGAACCACCTGCTAAAGTGCATGAACAGACAGGGACAGATAGCTATTTTAAAGAGGTCTGCAGATGAATCATGCTACTCATGGTCATAATTGATGCAATAAACGCATGTTTTTGACTGCTGTCTCGTATGGGCGTTCTGCTGGTTTATTTTGTGCTGTTAATATCAGATGCTAATAAAAGCCACTCCAACACAGAGAACAAAAGGTATGTACTACGAGGAAAACCTGCAAGTTTCAGTGACAATACTGCCGTTGTAACACTGTGAAGATGATTTGGCTCTGATCAGGTGTGTGTTGTGTTTTATTAAAAGCCCAAGCTCATCTGGACACAAAACATGCACTGAGAGATACAATTCCTCTAAAACAACACTCTACCTAATTCTAAATGATACGGTGTGAGGTTACCTGTGATAGAAGAGAAACATGGTAGCTCCGGTGGAGCTGAGGAGATCCACAGCTCAGGTGGGAGAGTCTGTTTACAGAACAGCCACTAAACATGAACCTCATGAATATCACTTTAGAGGAGCAATGAGAAGAAAGTCGGTGTTTACAGAAAACCATAATAAGTGTTGTTTATAGTTGCTACAATCCATGAGTGAAAAAATGCAGAAGAAAGGGCTCTGGTGAGATGAGATCAAAACTAGGGGTTTCAAAATTATTGTGTTAATTGCGATTATTTAATTAATTACAGCCATATTTGACGCACTATGATTTTTTAATCACGCTAACCAAATTTTTTATTTTTTATTTTACCGTTTCTGCATGTGAGTTGCCGTTAAATTAAATCTGTTTTTTTGGTTTGGGCTTCTTGTGCTTGAGTTGTGGGTTAACCATACCCTGAAGTGGACATCAGTTGGCTGTCGTTAGGCCTGCTTATAATGAGCAGATGCTTCCATTTTAGTGAAGAGGGCATGGGTAGTGAGAAGGAGCAGTGAGTTGCAGAAAGTGTTGCCAACTTAGGCGACTTTGTTATATTTACTGAGCTTTTGGAACTCTCTAGCAACAAAGCAGTTCAAAAAAGCGACTAGCAACAACTTTTTCTTGGATTATTAGAGACATTTGGGTGAAGCACATATCCTTGTTTCTCTCACTGAGCGACGGTGGTGCCATGGACTGCTCTCTGTCTCAAAGCGCTCACAGCAGGCAACAAGTCAGTGCGCAGCAGCTCCGCCCGCCTGTCTAGGTCCAGCTGGACTCACTCAGAGCAGATATTTACCCCGCTGAGTCCAGAATGCTAACAAATCGCCCATGGTCAAAGCCAAAGTTGCAGTCAGCACTGGGACTAGTCTCAAAAACAGAAATGTAAATGACTGGGACTGCATCTGTTCAAGTCTGTTAAAAACTGTAAATGAGGTCATGAAGCCATTTTTTTTGTTATATTTTTGTTCTGGGTTTGTTCTGTTCTGTAGTGCTGTTGCCTTGCAGCAAGAAAGTTCCAGGTTCGAATCCCAGCCTGGGGTCTATCTGCATGGAGTTTGCATCTTCCCCCTGTGCATGCGTGGGTTCTCTCCGGGTACTCCGGCTTCCGCCCACAGTCCAAAAACATGACTGTTAGGTGAATTGGTCTCTCTAAATTGCCCTTAGATATGTGTGTGTGTGTGCATGGTTGTTTGTCCTGTATGTCCCTGTGTATGGAGTGTGAAAAGTGCCATGGATTACCTGCCTAATGAGAATCTCGTGTTACGGTACATTTGAGAACCTCACTAACGTGTGTCTAACATCGCCTCCCACCAACGCCTGGATAATAGTCTTCTTCTTTGTAGTTTTATGGCGGTTGGCAAACAAAAATTTGATATATTACTGCCACCAACTGGCTTGGAGTGGGGACTGGAATGACACTTAAACAAATTAAATAAAAAAAGAGGAACCCTTATATCCTATCATACAAGTGGGAAATATTTTTTACCCTCCATTAATGGTTTTCTTTTACAGAAATCAACCAAAAAACAAACAAAAAAAACCCTCTTTACCCTGTTATTCCATATAAAGGCCTAGGCCTAACACAAATGTATAAATCTTCTGCAAGTCATTTCTTTTATTGCTAAGGTAATCTGTATTTAATGTTTTCTTACTATTTGATCGCTTGATGATTTAAGTGTTTCTACTTTATTAAAAATATCGGGCTGTATAATCAAAGAAGATGTCAGGTGGGACATGGTGTTTTTTCTAAATTTATTCAGTAACAGATCATAATAGCCATTGAAAGGATTTGATACACACACATGAAAGATAATAACAATTAAAACAATAGAAGGTAAAATAAAAAATAAAGCAGTATTAAAGTTTTAACTTTCACTATAATCGAAAGGATAGTAATAAAGGGTACAACAAACAATGTGACAAAATAATGGCAATAAATTACATTTTTATCTAATTTCAAATGTTTCATGATCTTATCATTCTTATCTTATCATCAGACCAGAAGCAAACGAAAAACAATAGTGCATAAGGCGATTCCGGTCCACATTCCAAGCCACTTGGTGGCGGTAATGCACCAAATTGTTGTTTGCCAACCGCTATCAAAATACGAAAGAAGAAGGTGAGGCTCTTCATACAACCCTGTATAGGATGGACGGGTACAGATAATGGATGGATGGACATTTGTTCTCAAAAAAGCATTGTGATTGATGGCTTCCTTTTGATAATTCCAGAGCTACACTATCTTGCAATCTTAAAAAAGGTTCCATTTTGTCATTTACAATTTAAAAGAAAAATACTTTCAGTTCAGTAGAAAGTTTGTTGCTCTTCATAAGCACATTTAAATGTTGTAAAATAAATGTAAGCATAGCATTTTTGTAGTTGACAGATTTTCTTTTTTTAAATTAAGAAACTTATAAATGGTAATCCATACATTTCAGTTTCTGTTTGGGCTATAAAAAGGATCCAACAGAATGGCTTATTTCGTTTATCCATTCTTCAAAATGAGAAAGACAAGAGACCTTACCAGTCAAGTAACAGAGAGATATATTGCTGGGGCGCCCTAGGGCCCCGGCTCTCCCGATCCATGGACCAGCCCGCTCTGGCGCGGCTGGTTGCCAGCAGGGCCCATGGGCTCGTCACTGCTGCCCCCCAGACCCCAGCATAGTAGCCGCTGGATGTTCCCCTGGGGTTCTCATCTGCTCCTCTCTTGGGGGATGTGGTCGCCCCCGCCCGGGTCCGCCTGGGGCTCTGGGGGTCCTTAGGACGTCTTGGCTCCGATCATCTTCATGTCTGCATCGATTCCTGGGAGACGGATTGATGCCTGCTCACACCAGCTATCGAACACCTATGGAGAAACCTTAGATGCACCAGCATGCTCACACACACCCATAGGTGTGGGGTCTCTGGTGTTTACAGATACATTCTTGGGCTGAGGTTATCATTCCCTTTCCTCTCTTGTATTTTCAACTCACCCTCTCTCTTGACTTTTTGTTTCCTACCTCTCTTCTTCATCTTCTTTCTTTCTTCCCCTTAATTTTCCTTCCCCGTGTCCATAACATCAGGAAATAAAACCCCCAGCAATTCATAATAAAGATTTTTCACACAGATATCAAGTGGAGTACTATAGCAAAAGCTGTAGTGCTCCGCTTGTGAAAGTAAATCTTTTGGGCTTCTATTTGGTACTTAGACACCAATTCTGAGCTCCACACTGCCAAACAAGACTCGTTAAAAAGAAAAAAAGAAAATGAGTTTGGATGAGGATATGTTTGCTTTTTATCACTTTGTTAGCCAGATGTCATACATGTAAGTTTTTATCATTTAAAATCAAATTTTATATTTGTACTACATTTTCACTGTCTTAGTTTGGTTGGATGCAATAACAACCAAAGTATTTGGGTGGTTTATAGGCAACTTTTTTTTGCCTATAAACTGTATAAATGGGTCTTTACCACTGCAATCTTTCAGTTTCTGGGGATTTTTTTACATTTTTGTGTAAACGTGTTTAATTCTACACTTTTTGGTCTAAAAACGTCATAGTGCTGCCCCCTTAGGGTTGAACGGTGGTAACTGCATTTGAATTTTGTGATTGGTGGAGAGCGGTACATCTTTACATCACAGGGTTCGACTGTGTCACAGCAGCTATGGTCTCACAGACACGCCCCGTGGGTTTGGGTATAAAACTATCAGACATACCGGCCCCATGGCGAGTTTGGAGTTGGATTGCGTTTTTCAGGTTACCATTATTATCACATTAGCACTTAGTTAGCATAGCTAACATACTGTTTTGAACATTAGCCTATGTTAGCATCACCACTCAGAGACTGGACCTATCCTGTCTCTCTCTCCCTCAGCAGCAGCAGCGCCAGCATCAGCGCCCCGAGCCAGCAGCTCGAATTGATACGGCTCGCAGCCGCTGTGCTCCATAAAGCCTACCTCTACCTCCGGTGACGACGGAGGAGATCCGCTGGCTCAGGGCGCTGAGTCAGCGCTGCCTGAGGCCGGCGCCGTCGAGGCAGATGGAGACAGGAGGAGTCCAGTCTCTGAGTGGTAATGCTAACATAGACTAACGTTCAAAACAGATGAATGTTGATCAGATCGATCAGTCGCAAAACTGCCAACATCGCTTTGGTCACTGTCCATGTTTCAGTGTCAGATTAAGCGAGCTGTCACTGTCCTCCTGAACACACCCCCCGTTCCCCCCCTCCGCTTATCCTCCATAGTTGGCCACACCCCTCCGTGCCTCCTGGCACCGCCCACTTTGTAGAATTTTTCAAATGTTGTCTGGGGGCGGGGTTATGATTTTTCATGGGGTTCAGTTACACTTTAAGTATAAATTAAGAAAGTGGCTAAAAAACTGTTTTACCCTGCTATGTTTGTTTTAACCTTCTAAGACCCAGATACCTTGGTGAGTATTTTGATCCATTTTAATTAATATTCTGTATCATGAAAACAAAAATCTAATAACTTGTCTTTGGTATTGGCATCATACATTTCCTCTGTGTGCGTGTTTGTTTTGTGTTGTTGTCGGTCCACTCCTCTCATAGCTGGGACCTTGTTTTCCTGCTCACACGCTCTGGCTTTGTCATACATTATGATGACCTCTTTGAGGCCACGCCAGCACTTCAGCATTTTGAGCTGATTATTTTGACGGCTGATTGCAAGTAGAGCCCTCTTCTCAGCGGGTTGCGCTTAAGCACAGTGAAGAAGCATTCCTCTGTTAAGTGTTTGTGTCGCACTTAAAGGATTAGAGAGCTTTTGAACAGCACGAGGAATAAAGTTTGGAATAACCAGCTGAATCAATCAGTCTGCTGCTCGGAAACCTTACACATGAAGTCCTCCCAAAGATGGTGTTTAGGGTCCAATCCAGGAGCTGCTAGGGGTTCACTGTATGGTGCTGTATGTTTCAACCCATCTGATATTATATCCTTTGACAGATCCAACATTTATGCTGTCATATTTTATAGATTCTGTCAAAGCAAATTTAGATCTCTTCACCTGTAACTTGCATCTAAATCTCCACATGCCATCATGTCTGAGTTTGAGGATTCATGCTGGAATAAATCAGCGAAGATGCTTCTAGCTCAATAGTTCCCATAGATCTCAGATTTTATTGTGCCTCTTCACAGCATGGCAAGGAGAGGACAGTGGATGACGACCTCTGGTGGCCAGGTTCAACAAACTTAGGGGGAAAAAAATGGTGCAACATGGCAGAAGTAGATGATTAGCTTGTGGATACAGGTCCAGAAAACAACAAAGACATCTCAGATCATTGTGAATCTCTTTTAATTAATACAGTTGTCGATGTTTAATGTTTATTAGATTTAGCACATGAACTTGCAGTCAGTGTCAGTTCAGCTTTTCTATAAGGTTTATGTCTGAGGAGTGAGAATGACTGCAAAGGTTACTTTGTGTCGGAACACACCGTGTTGGTTTAGAGATTGAATGGCGACCCACTCACAGTGGGAAAAGGCGGCCAGATTCTTATTAAAGGAGTCATAACCTAGTATTATCTTGGATACCAATGAAAATTACAGGTCATGACTCCTTTAAAAATATCATAACATTTAAAAAGTGGTATTAGGGAATGTAATCTAATAAAATGTACCTGGCATTTGGAGGAGAAACAGGCCCACAGCGTCACTCATCCTCCACCGTACTTTCCAGTGGCCACAAGGTGCTCGTCCACTTTGTGTTTTATGTAAAAAAACGTTTTTAGTGCCATCTGACCGAAGCACACAGCTCCAGTTAAAGTCCCAATGAAGTTTATTAATTTAGTTTATTTTTGTCTAAGTTTATTCAAATCCTACTTGTTTTTGTTTCTAATGACAGAACAGAAGACGTTATTTCCAGACAGGACTCTCAAACAAATAGTGTTCATGTAGATCTTGGGGTCTCAATGTTTCTTTTGTTGGAGGCAGATTTACTCCGAGAAGCCAGTCTTTTCTGTGAGGATTTAACCTTCCTTATCATGCTGGTCACTACATGTAATATAGTAAATATACAGTGGCTGTCACATTGTATTTATACTTCTGGTAAACCCAAAATTATGGATTAATAATTCAAGTTTCCATACGCTTCAATCAATTTAAAGACAGTATTCAAAACAAGTATCAATTTTAGAAATATTGTCACATTTATTGTAAAGGAATTTAAAGGGGTTATAATAATTGTGCCTCCAGTGATATTGTGCTCTGGTCCTATTCTCTGTAGTTTAAAGAAGTCCCACATATTTTAACATTAGAGAGGAAGTATTCTCCTTTAAGGACTTAAATTGGAGCCCCTTGTCATTCATCCTACAGTCACTAGCAATTATATTTTAGTACCTAAACTCTGCATAATTTCTACATATAATTTTTAATTGTCGTGATTTTGGTGGTGGTTTGAGTTGAGTTATTTCTTTTGCTTTGTAATTTTTCTTTCTTTGAAATGTATTTTACTTCTTTCTGGGTCTTTGTTTAATTTAATCTAACTCATCCTCTCCTAATCAAGGATCTTTTTCAGTACCGAGTTCTTCAATGCAGTGATTTACCTGAGATTTAAGTGAGTAATTTGGTGGGGAGCGATGTTTTTCCCCCAACACTCTACTAAAACTGGCAAAATAAATAGTAAAAGCAGAGATAAATAACTTCTTCAATAAAAAAGTTAAATATAAAGTTCGGGGGGGCTGGTGCAGTCATGGGGCGAAAGGCGGGGTACACCCTGGACAGGTAGCCAGTACATATATAAATATAAAGTTGTGTAATACAATTGTCTAAAACTTTTTAAACTTTATGGTGCTTTTTTTTGTCTCATTATATTTTTTCTTCTGAGCCTTCTGTCTGTTGCTGTCTAGTTCCTTCTATTTATTGTTCATTTCAGAAGTTTTTTGGTCCCCTATTAAGGCATCTTTACCAGAGGTGCCAACAAATGTGGTTGGCTTTGTAGATCCGTCTCTTTCTTCCTTTCTTCTTTTGTGATTTGAGTGCACAACTTCTTCCAACAGTGGATTTTGATGAATAGATCCCCTAAAAGATCCCATGTGAGACATTTCAAAGTGTCCATCATGCTCTCCAGTTTCAGCCCTTGGTGACTGAGAGGAGATGAACATCACTCAGGGATCCCCGAGGGGAAGAAATTCCTCCAAGACTTAGTGATTTTTCTTGCTTTTCCTCACAAATGAGTTCCCGAGCAATTTCCATTCAGAGAACGTCTTTTCGCAAGCTTCACAAACCTACAGGGCATGGTTTTGTGAGACAAACCTCTGAAGTTGTACTCCATAGTCATAAAAGCAGAGTTTCTTACCTCTTTTGGGAACTATATGATGTTTCTCATTCAGTTTGAATTCTGGGTGTATTTCAAAATTCAGATAAAAGTTGGACTCCTTAACCCGGTTGCTGGCAGCCAGTATCTCCAGTCTGAGCATTGATCACATGGATAGAAATGACAGATGGATCCCAAAATTTCACGCTTTTTATTAAAATAAATATGTATAATGTAAACCTGTTAGAACTGCTGAAACTGACAGAGTATGTTGAGTTGTGTCTGCAACCCAGTTCTGCAGGTGCTGCCTGTGAGCTTGCTGCCGGCATTCTTTAATGCATTCTGGAAATTCTAACTCTACAAAAACTTGTGCTGTCTTTATTTTAAGAGTACACATTCTGTAATTGAAAACACAGAAACTGAAATTTGAAAATGAAATTTAAGATTTATTTTGTTATCTGACATCCAAACTAGAAAAAAAGTTTTTGTGAATAAAGAAGATGGGATTAAGTTCCAAATATAATGCAATGACAAAATTGATATGCTTGCTACTGTAGTATATGATCTACAAGATGTGTTTTAAATTAGACTCTTGCATACATGTGAACACCATCCCAGCTGTAAAGCACAAGAGTGGCAGCATTATGTTCTGTAGGTGTTTGGCTGCATGAGGGACTGGTGCACTTCATGAAGAGAGAGACAGTAAATGTTGAAGCAACTCTCAAGATGTCCACTCCCAGAAAGATCAGGCTTTGGTATTAATAAGTCTTCCAAATGGAAAATGAATAGAGAAGAACAAGAAAGTCAATGTTTTAAAGTAATCTCACAAATCTCTGTTCTCAGTCTGAAAAAACTTGAGGACAGAACTGAAAAGGTGCTGGTGTGTGCAAGGTGGCCTACAAATCTGTTAATCGGTTACACCAGTTCTGTCAAAAGGAATGGGCCAAAATTCCAGAAAACTACTGTGATAATCTTGTGCAAGGAAACCAAGAATGTTCGACCCAAGTCTTACAGTTTAAAATGCATTTTTGCTAAAGGCTAAGAAAATGTAGATGGACTTCTAAATTTGTAGAAAGTAAAAAACAAAATTATTCAAATTATTCTGGCATTTAGCAAATAGGATTACCATATTTATTTCTAATTTACGGTGGCCCAGAAGGGTCAACAAAATGTGAAAGCCACAACGGATGTTATGCTGAAACAGAAGTTATAATAAACTTGCTAGCATAAATTATGTTGTAACTTTTTGTTGTTGTGTTGTGGTTTGTGCAATTTGTTCAGGGCCACTGTACTAACTGATCAAAAAGCAAAAAGGTTTGGGATTATTTTGATATTTGGTTTAACAATACTTTTTTTTCTGCCATTACGAAAATGAATGAGTAAGAATCTGCAGTGATTCAAATCAGTCTGACCTCTGTTATGAATAATATGCCTGCCGTTTCCAGTCAGTTTGAGCTATAAGTGTATTTCAAAACGTAGATGAACGTTAAGTCAGATTTTCTCTTATGGTTGCTTGAAGGCACTGTCAAGTCTGGTTTTAAATCACATGATGATAAATGACTGACAAGTCTTAAATGTTTACATGTGGCCCCTATTCTTCTGCTTTAACCTGACAGGCAGGTCGGCAGTGCAGAGTTTCCCACTCCTTGCCTTCTCAGAGGTTGTGTTACTTCGTCCATACATCTTCCTGCCACCGGTGCACTCACTGAAACGGCCCGGCTCGGCTCTGTCTCAGTACGATGACATATTTGCAATCACATCAGGGTGACGGGCTAAAACTTTATCTCCTTGTCACTGTCATCTTCTACATTCAGCAGATAAAACTAAATATCTTATTTCGAATTGTACTATGGATGTAAAGGAAATTTGCACGTTTATTTCTCTTCTGTCCTCACAGAACTTGACAGATGATCTTATTGGTGGCTGAGACTTGGACACTGATACTCGCTTGACCTTTCCTGGGAGTCCTCTTCAACACGACTTCCCTCGCTCCTCCTGGGAGTAATGGAGGGAGGAAGAATGTGGAAGGAGGAAGTAGGATTCCTCCAGGCACATTGCTGGATCGAGAGGCTGAGAGATGGACAGATGACAATAGCAGGGGAGGCCAGGGCCAGAGTGTCGCCTCAGGGAGCCAGCTACGTGTTGGCTCCGGCTGCGGCGCTAAGTGCACTGAGAGGACGCCTTCACAACGGATTTGGCAAGGTGATCCCTTTTACCATCACCTCCCCCATCCCTCTCCTGCCAGCGTCTTCCTCTCTTCGTTGACACCCAGGCAGAAGGTGATGAGTTGACACAGACGGGTGAAGAAAAGTGTGGGAGTGTTATCTCCACTGTTAACCCTTAATTTGTGGTCTTATAGTGCAGTTTTATTTACTTACTAAAAACTCAATAAGCTGTCTGGCTCGACTGGCTAAGAAGACTTTTGCAAAAGCAAATCAAATTATTTCAAATCAGAGATGTCCTGATCAAGGTCCTCCAACCACAATGCTAGTCTAAATTGTTTAGGATTAGGGGATTTGTTGGATGAAGCCCTAGTCCCAGACAATATAAAAGTCAAACAAGGGGAATGTAAGGGCAATAGTTGAATTTTGTTAGTTTTTGCAGGACGGCAGTTCCAAAACAGAATTAGTTAGGTTAGAAAAGCTGCTACATCATGTTATGTGCCACCTGAAAGTTGCATGGCTTCATGATCTGTCTCTAAACAAATACAAACATAAATTACAATAAATATTGGCCCTCTTAGGGGCTGTTTACACGACAACGTTGCTGTTTTTGTTTGAATACGCGGGTGAAAACGCACTGCGATGTAGTACAAATGATGTAGTACATATACCCGGCCTTTAGATGGCAGTATGCCCCGTGTATGCAGTGTTCCAAGGTTTCCCCCTCACAACCCTTCTTGTAGTTCTCCGCTCAAATAAAGGCATATTGATTATTTGACGCACGTACTGTATGCGACCAAATAACTTCAGAAGCTGCATCAGCAGTAACCGCATACCTGGATCCGCCATTGTTGTTGTTTTTCTGTAGAAAGGCGGAGTGCGCAAGTGCAACATGTCCGTAGGCGCCTCGCAGTGACGTCATCGTTTTCAAAAGTCTCTGGCTTGCGTTTACACGACAACGAATCCCTCAGCGTTTTCAAAACTCTCAACTCTGGAAGCCGTTTCCCAAAAGCTGCGTTTTCGCCCCCCGTTTTCCGTTGTCGTGTAAATGAGAGGCCGAATCGGAAAGAAAAACCTCAGTTTTGCTGAAAAACGTTGTCATGTAAACAGCCCCTTACAGACCTCTTTTGTTTTGTGCTTTTTTCGTTGCACTTTGATGTTTCAGATTGTCAAACAGTTTTAAATTAGCTGTGGAGGAGTTTCGGTAGAGTGTTTTGGATCAGTGTCCTTCTACAAAACCTAGGTGTGATTGAACCTAAGGTCCAAAACTGATGGATATACTTTCTCCATCTGGATTTTCTGCTAGAAGCAGAACTCATATTTCCATCAATTGTGGCAAGTTGTCCAGGTCCTGAAGCAGCAAAGCGTCCCCAGACCAACGTACTATCACCACCGGATTCACACCTTCCAAACTGTTCCCCTTTTCTCTCGTTTTAAGGATTATCAGGGGGATTTTTGGCATATATGCGACAAGCCTTTTCAGTTATTTTTGGTCAATAAAGGTTTTGGCAGATCAGATGAGACGACAACCAAGTCGATCATTGAGTTGCGGCCTAAGGTGTCCTGGTGCCAAGTGCACATATGGACACCTTTATGCTTGAACATGGTGTTTGTTATGGACAATCCATGACGAGCAAAGAAGTCCAATAACAAGTCACCACTCGGGTTTAGATCGGAGGGGCCATTCCGCCCAACCACACCCCTCCAGGTCTCACTGTCATTGCCCACGTGAGCGTTGAAGTCCCCCAGCAGAACAAGGGAGTCCCCAGGAGGAGCACTCTCCAGCACCCCCTCCAAAGACTCCAAGAAGGGTGGGTAATCTAATCTGCTGTTTGGCGCGTAAGCACAAACAACAGTCAGGACCCGTCCCCCCACCCGAAGGCGGAGGGAGGCTACCCTCTCGTTCACCGGGGTAAACCCCAACGTAGAGGCGCCGAGATGGGGGGCAACAAGTATGCCCACCCCAGCTCGGCGCCTCTCAGCGGGGGCGACCCCAGAGTGGAAGAGAGTCCAACCCCTCTCGAGGAGACGGGTTCCAGAGCCAGAGCCGTGCGCCGAGGTGAGTCCGACGTTGTCCAGTCGGAACCTCTCAACCTCGCACACCAGCTCCGGCTCCTTCCCCACCAGAGAGGTGACGTTCCACGTCCCGAGAGCCAGCTTCTGCAGCCGAGGATCGGACCGCCAAGGTCCCCGCCTTTGGCCGCCGCCCATCCTGCACAGCACCCGACCCCTATGGCCCCTCCCACAGGTGGTGAGCTCATGGGAAGGGGGGCCCATGTTACGTCTTCGGGCTAAGCCCGACCGGGCCCCATGGGTAAAGGCCCGGCCACCAGGCGCTCGCCAACGTGCCCCACCTCCAGGCCTGGCTCCAGAGGGGGGCCCCGGTGACCCGCGTCCGGGCGAGGGAACACTGAGTCCATCTGTCGTTTTCATCATAGGGGTCTTTTGGGCTGCACTTTGTCTGATCCCTCACCTAGAACCAAATTGCCATGGGTGACCCTACCAGGAGCAAAAGCCACCGACAACATAGCTCCTAGGATCATTGGGACACTCAAACCCCTCCACCACGATAAGGTGGCAGCCCAGCTCGATTTACCGGTCGATCTACGTTCCTACCCTCATCTATGGTCACGAACTCTGGGTGGTGACCGAAAGAACGAGATCACGGATACAAGCGGCTGAAATGAGTTTCCTCCGCAGAGTGTCTGGGCTCTCCCTTAGAGATAGGGTGAGAAGCTCAGTCATCCGGAGGGGGCTCAGAGTAGAGCCGCTGCTTCTCCACATCGAGAGGAGTCAGTTGAGGTGGCTCGGGCATCTGGTCAGGATGCCTCCTGGACGCCTCCCTGGTGAGGGGTTTCAGGCACGTCTCACCGGGAGGAGGCCCAGGGGAAGCCCCAGGACACGCTGGAGGGACTATGTTTCTCGGCTGGCCTCGGAGCGCCTTGGGGTTCCTCCCGAGGAGCTGGAACAAGTGGCTGGGGAGAGGGAAGTCTGGGTCTCTTTGCTTAGGCTGCTGCCCCCGCGACCCGACCCCGGATAAGCGGAAGAAAATGGATGGATGGATGGATGGAGGTTTTGGCTTTGAAACTCACTAATAAATTCAGTTTTTTCCCCATCTCTTTCTTGTTGTTCAGTCAGAAAAACATACCTTTACTGAGCCAAATGTGGCTCTCTATAACCCCTATCCAAACTGATAGATGTCCAAGACTTTTTTTCTCTTGTTCTTGAATTTCTTTACATCATGGCATGATTTAGTGCTTTTGGAAATCCTTTGGTCTACTTCATGTTGTTAGACAAGTTTAAGTGTTTTTCCTTTATTTTACAGGTCAGGTAGTAATCATAGCTGTGAAATTTAACTACAAAAATTTGTCAAATGTATTTGTTTAGCACTTTTTAGCGACAAGGTAGTTCAAAGTGCTTTAAATTATAAAAACATAACACAACTAGAAAAGCACTCAAAGAGCCCAGACCTCCGCCACAGCCACTCATAACCCCCCCCATCCCTATGTTGTTATCTAATTCTAACTTTCAGAACTTTACAATAAAATGTCTGTTACTGAGACGCATGGCTGTGTTCGTGTTGTTGCTGTGTTTTTCCAGTAAAGAGGGGAGACTTGCGTATGCGTGATTAATTTGCTGTTCATATGCTCTGTCCATAGCAGGGCTGCTGCGCGTCCTCGGCCGTTCGTGAGCTCACTGAGACAAGAGAGGAGTCCACGATAGCATCGCTCGTCGGTGGGTGGATACGCGCTTCAAGTTGGATCAACCCCAAAATTTAATCAGTTGTTCCTTGTTCCATTGGGGACATTTCCTGAAAATTTTATCGAAATCCGTCTATAACTTTTCAAGTTTTCTTGCAAACAGACAGACCGGCACGAAAACATATACCTCCCAGCTGAGGTCAATAAACAAACAATAAATTTTTTTAAAAGAAATCATACAATTTGTTGGCAAAATAAAGAGAAAAACAATAATTAATCTATTTTCGAGTAATAATTAGTAAAAGGTGAATCTAAACAAATTGATTTTTTGCCTTGATTTAAAGAAAGTGTTTCAGCAGCTTTGCAGTTTTCTGGAAGTTTGTTCTAGATAAGAGGAGCCTAAAAACTGAAAGTAGCTTCTCCATGTTTGATTCTGATTCTTGGGATGCATAGTACACTTGAACCAGTTAGTCAGTTGGTTAGTCACACTTAATTCAGAACAAGGCAGGTAATCATATTTTCATATAGGGCCACGTTGGTTCCCACAATTAACTGTTTGGTGGTTAAAAAATGTTTTCTGGTTAAAAACAAGCCACACTGTTATACCTCAGACCTCTGTTGTTTTTACCCTGTTTCTTTATTCCATTTAGTCCTTCAGTTACGCACCTAAAACTCACTTAGCATGCTGGTATTTCTCATCTTGTGGAAAAAACTATGTAAAAAGACGCTTTCTTGAGATAAATCTGCCTTCATTTTATATTTTGATCACCTTTTTATATGACTCGAAAGGATAATGCGATTTTCAGCCATTTTTAGAAAGGAAAGTTAAATACTATCTATTTACGAAAGCTGTCATGAAAATTTGGATTTATTACTAAATCAAGTCTGCTCTAATTAGTGGTCAGATTTGTTCAAACCTAGTCTTTTTGTTTGCTTATTTCCCAACCACTTTTAGGATATTAGAGGGTATTTGCCAGTCTATCAAGCTAAATGATTTATCTGGGATAATTTACAATACAATTTCAATGAATGGCTTTCCCAAATGTAATAGTTAAGTAACTCATAAAATATGTATCCATGCTTTTCATTGTTTAAAATCAAACTGGAAATAACTAGATCAATTAATCTATACAAATTTAATTTCATCAGTATTTTTTAAAATATGAAATATGAAATTCCATAATTAAAATTTAAAGTCACATTTTGAAAGGATAAAGTCTTATAATTTAATGATACACATACCATTAAATCATTAAAACTGTCACTGTCACATTAAAAATGTCAACATTTGGTCCTTTTTAGCACCTCCCCAAATTGGGAAAGGCTGATCGATGAAAAAATGTAAAATAATACAATGTAAAATAATTAAGCTTTTCTGAAATACATACATTTGTCAACATATTTTTTCACTACAAATGTATTATACTGTTATGCAGTTATTTACAATTTTAAAATATTTATGACACATTTTCATTAAAATTATTTGTTCCTTTGTTGTATTTTGGCACTTTTGGTCCTCCATATTCGGAGTACAACCCTTAGATAATAGGTGTCAAAGGGTATTCAAGTGTAAAAATGTAAAAAAAAAATGTTTAGGCAAAAGTTTTCACTGACGGTTAAACAAAACAAAGTATTTGTGTTTCATTAACCATGTTGTTTATATTTGTTTGGTTTAATTTAAAAGTAAATAGGACCGAAATAATCCAGCATTTACTCAAAAGCAGACAGTTCATTAAAGCTGGCAAAATTCAACAAGCAATGTCCCATTGATGTTGCTGAGAGAAGGCTAAAAAAATGTCCCAACATTAAACTGGAAAAAAATTAATCTGAAAGATTTTATAAATTGTATGCGCTTCTTTTAATAAGGCCTTTGACCTTTTAATGTATGAGCTGATTTACAGATACCTTTTCAGCAAAGATCAGAATGCTTTGTTCGTTTTTTTTTAGTCAATGGCTCTTTTTCTCTTCTGATTGCTTGCATGGAACATTTTCAGAATCCTGTTTTATCGAATAAAAGAAATAACAAAAACATGTGGAAAGAGGCAAAAAAATCTAAGCTGTAAAAATCATGCCTTATAAGGAAGAGGTCATGGCCGCGCTTACCTGGTTGCACAGACTGACAAATTGTTTCACATACAAGTAAACAGGCCTGAAGCAGTGCTGATTTGTCTGACATTCAGACAGCCTGTCTCCACGCCTGTGCCAAACGAGACTGAGCGTTGCATCCTGCGGAGAGCCTGCATTGTCTTTTATGCAGGAGACAATATCAGGTTCTCCTCTATTCAAAGACTGCCTGTTTTATTTGAAGAGACGGACAAGAAATATTTTTTCCCAAGAATACAGTAAAACCACTGCGATAAATCAGAGGTGGAAAACTTACTGATGAATGGAGTCAGATTGTGGCTGTATTGAATTGCACCAACATTCCTGAACCTGAACATCAGCGACAGAGCTGCTGTGGATATCTGCAGTATCTGATATCATGGATTTGAATCTCGTCTCTCACTCTTATTATCCGAGGTGTTGATGTGGAACTGACTGACTTGACAGATGAAGTTATTCAACAGCACAGTGGTGTGTTTTTCTTTGTTCTGACATCAGCACTGTATATTTGAGGCAGGTGTGACAGTGATGGACGGCCTTATGACAGAGCTTTGCGAATCCTTTAATCCGTTGGTGATGCTCAGTAGGGGGCACTTGAGGCTCATTTTTGGAGAGCTTCTCCCCATCTGGCTTCTGTAAAAGACATTCATTGCCGTAAGATGCTTGAAATGCTTCACAAGAGCCTGAACTTAGTCACCTAAAAATCGGGTGTTTTATTTCTGCCTTTAGGTTAAGTTTATTGGCACCCCTGGCAAAGATTTCTTAAAAGTATAACATAATTAATCTTCTATTACAAAAGCATCAGTTCTCTCTGAAACGCTAATCCTATAATTTCAGTACACCCATGGCTGAAACCAGATATTTACTGTACATACACTGCATAAAAAGACACAGACATTTTTTTTCTCACTGTATGACACTAGATCAAACTAAACGTTTCCTCTTTTGGCTCATTACCAAAATTATTTACGCATTTGGTAGAATCTCCTTAGAACTGTCTGACTTAGTTAAAAAATGTTTGAGAGTTCTTGACACAGCCACTAGACTGTGGAAAATCCTGACACTTGATGTCCATACTGATTCTTTTAAACCCATCTTGAAAACTTTGGCTAGCTTTTAATTCGATTTAAGTTTTTATGTTGTTTTGTCTGCTTGTTGAGCTGTTTTTATTTTCATTTCATTTTCTCTATTCCATTGATTTTTGTTTTCTTTTTTACCTATTTGTTTGGGATGCTTTTTGATCTTGTAGAACACTTTGGTCAATTTGGTTATTTTCAATGGTGCGATATAAATAAAACTGATGATGACATTTTAATAACCACACTTTTTTACATTCTTTATAATTTCACAGAATATGTGACCTCATCTATCCAGTAATTTTTACTCAAAAGCAGACATTGGTGCAACCAAATAATTTTTTTTTTTACTTTTTAAAAAGAAACAGTGACACAAATCCTATTATTGTTAAAAATATATTAAACTCTTTACATTTTTTCAGTCGAGTCCAAAAGAACTTGCTGACTAAATTACTTTTAAAAGACAAACGTGCAAAACTCTTTTTTTCAAGTTCTGGATCCACAATGAGGAACACATCCTTTACCTGTAAATTATTATTCAGTTAAAATATTGGATGCTTTGTTTATTATCTAGCAGGTACATAAGAATTGCCACTTTTTTGGATGTCTTCTTGATTAAAAATAGATTTTATCTTATACAGGCACACTGTATTTTTTTTTCACTATCCTCTCCTATTGACTGTGATGGATGTTACCAGCTTTTTTTCTCCTGTGTTCAGGTCAAAAGGCACCAGTTTAGTTGAGCCGTGTGTTGTGTCAGTCTGTTAACTGTATCCCTATCCCTGTGCACTTCACCCAATGACATAGATCTCACCTGCCAATCAGGACTGCATTCATCAAGAGCGGTGTCAGGCTGCATGGGGCAGGGAAAGTGCTCAGTCCTCTTTACATCCATCAACCTGGCTAGAAAGTGTCACATGGCTTCAGATTTTCCTTAAACCGCTTACAGAATGGCTTTTAGAATTCTGCACATGATAATCAGAGCTGGACACGTCTTTGTCTTTTTCTCTGGGTCTCTCAGTCCCGACCAAGTAAAGTGGAGAATTGGCTGCAGGTGATTTTAAGTAGATCTTATCTCCTGTTAACAGAGGCATGACACCATAATGGAGCAGCAGGGGTGCAATTACCTTTTAGTCCTCCTCCTCCCCGTTCTAGTTCTCTCTCTGCCTCTGCCCTCACCTCAGCCCTGCCTGACAAATTTAGATTAATGGTGGAGATAACCAAGGAACCTGCCTACCTTCGCATTTCAGTCAATAGATTCAAAGTGAGAGCACACCAATACAGAGACATGCAAGCAAACTGGAAAATTCAAATTTGATTAAGCCTCCTAGATGGAAAATGTAAAAGCCTAAGTGTAAATTTCACTTTGTTTCTTGTTAAAAATATTTAAACATTATGATCATTATTATTGGTGCTACTTATTTTGTATGTTACCTATTATTATTATTATTATTATTATTATTATTATTATTATTATTATTAGTAGTAGTAGTAGTAGTAGTAGTAGTAGTAGTAGTAGTTGTAGTAGTAGTAGTAGTAGTAGTAGTAGTATTGCATCTAATATTTTCTCTTATTTTAAATAATTTTTTCTGTTTTCATCATAATAGTGTTTGCGTATTTTGCCATTTAAAAAAATTATAATAAGTATTATTATTCCTATGAACTGCTTTTTAAATTGTTTTTCTTTTTCTCCAAGTTACTAAGCCTTACAATTAGAGTTTGTCATTAATATCTTCTTATAAACTATTTAAATTTGTTTTGGTGAAAGCTGTCTCTAGAAAGGAAATATTCTAATATATACAATTAAAATTGTGTATCTGGGGTAATGTTTCACATTTGCACAGAACCAATGGATTGAAACTGGTGTATGAAGCACAGAATAGGAGGCTCAGTTGTTTTAGAGTGGTTTTCCTTATTACATTTTTATTTATAACAGTAATTTTTAGTATTATTTAGTATATTTATTATTTAGTGTGATTTTTTCAAAAATGTCTATATCATTTTTTTAAATTCACCTTTTATTAATATACTCCTTAAAACCACTCACAGGTATAAAATCAGCTTTCAGAGGTGAGCTGGATCCCAGTCCTCCATCAGCCCTGCAGCTGGAGGTGTCTGTTTCACAGGCTTCTGTGATGCTGGACCTGGAAGGATAATGTTTCACAGGTACAAAGGTTTCTGCTTTAATCCTATCATGCAGAGTGATTGGTCAGGTTTTAGGGCTCCTTCTTTAATCCATAGGTTTATTCTCCATCCCAGTGAGCTCTAAGGTGGAGAGTTTGCAGGGATGAAGAGATTACTGACCCAATCGCTGATTTTATTCAATCAATGTTTGCACAGCAAAAAACAGGTCTGCACTGCAGTGGACCCAGAAAAAGAAAGAAATCTCCTCCAGAAGCTGTGGTTTGTGTTCAGAACATGTCTAATATTCTAAGTTTTATCTAATATTGCTCTTTACTATTTATTAATTATGCAAACTACATATGTATTTATTTATAAACATTTATTAGAAGATCAATGCCATGAGATGAATCATCTCATTTTCAAGGGGGATCCTATTTGCCTCCTATTGAAGAACAGCGGCACAGGTGCACCTCAATTACTTGGAACATCATTGAAAACTTGATTTATTTCAGTAATTCAGCTCAAAAAGTGAAATTTATATAGATTCATTACCAATAGAATGTAATATTTCATGTACTTTATTATATGTTCAATTAATATGGCTTAAAGCTAATGAAAACACAAAATGTAATTAATCTAAAAACTAAAATTCAATAAATCCAATGAAAAAAAATGATCTTGAGGGCAATAGCAGTGTGCTTCCGCCATGTTATAGCTCCCCAATGATGGGACTGACTGACCAGCAGAGAGTCGGTGACACCTTTCACAATAAAGGTAACCCACAAAACAAGATGGCTGTTCAGAGTGCTGTGCCAAAGCATAATAATGGAAAGTTAAGAGGGAGAGCAAAAATTGTGATAGAAGAGAAGTGCACAAGCATGGATGTGCTTCCCTACATTGTGCAATAATCCATGTAAAACAAGCCACAACCAAGTAGTAAGTGCATGATATTTACTGTATTTTATTTTACTGAACATGCTTTTCATGTTTGACTCACTCAATGAATCCCCTTACAGATTGTTTTCTATTTCTACTTTTTTTACAGATGTTTCAGATGATGAAACACATTTTAATATCAGACAAAGATAATCAGAGTAAGTACAAAAAGCAGTTTTAAAATGATACTTTCATTTTTAAGGGATTATAAACCATCTTAACCAACCTGGCACAGTGGAAAAGAAAATACCTCTGATTTGAACTCGTTCTGAAGAGAGCTGAGCTAATTTTCACTAGCCACACCAAAGTCTGATTACTGCGAACATTTTGTTACTATAGCTACATCTGTTAATTCATTGTAGCTTCATATAGATCTCATTTATGAAAGACATTTATTTAAAAACATAAAAATAGTTAAACACACTGAAAACACTCTGAGATACTGAGATGACTCTGAGATACTAACAGCTTCTCTGGCCCCTTAGAAGTCATAGTTTATGTTGTCCTCTATGAACAGACCAGAAATCTCTTTGATACATTGTAGAAAGCAGACATTCCCAGAAATTTAAGACATATTCACTCTGACAACAACAAAGCAAATTGCTTCATCCTTCTGCAGGTTCCTTGAAGTGTGAATCTTGAAGGAAGAGTAGATCTTTTGAAGGCAGGTAGAAGGCGTTGCAGGGCTGAGAGGTACTGGAAAGGGCATGTCCAAACAGACTTTAGTCTCTGAGTGATGGGGCACGGGAAAAGGTAACAGGACACCTCGGCTGTGGTCTGATGTCAACATGGTCATGTGAATCCCAGCTGTGAGTGTGTAAGAAGGTCCAGGAGACAATAGCCTGATCTGTTTGAGCTATCACAGAATCAACAAACGTTGTTGCTGTCACTGCAATTTGTTAGCAAAGGATGTTTGTTTTTACCTTTGAATTGGAATAAAAAGATGTGAAGTTGATCTTTAACTCTCGTCAAAGATATTTTAGGTTGGAAAGGGATTCAACACAGGACAAAAATGTAAAGGGCTCTTTTTAGAGGTCTAACCTGATGAGAAAAGGTGGAGTTGCTGACATGTCCTAAAGTTGGATTTTTAAGGATGCTCCAGAAGCCTGATATCAGCCTGAATTAACAAACGCAGCTCTAATCATTGTCCTGTTTGAGAATCCAAGTTCCATCTGTCTAGATGTTGGTTGAAGACAGAAAAATTAGTCAGTCCTCCGTCTGTATTCTTCCACTCGGTTTGTGCTAATCACTAATACCAGTGGTAACTAAACATTCCGACAGCATAATACCACCACCTCTGTGCTTGGCAGTCAGCACAATCTTCTAAGATTTTTAGAGCTCACCTCGACTCCTCCAAACGTTCTTCTTGTCATTGCAGGCTTGAGCCTTGGTGGTTTCTGGATTGTTCCTGATCCTCCTATCTAGTTTCCTGTCATCCTGTCATCTGAGGTTAGCAGACAGGGTCTTTTCTCAGAACAGGGTAAAACTGTGAGACGTACAATTAATTTCAGAATCAGAATCAGAAATACATTATTAATCACCAAGCGGAAATTCAATTTCCAGTGCAACCAATCCAAGTCAGGATTTGGAAGACTGTGGTGGCTGCTAGCTTCAGTGGTGCCCCAATTTGTACTTGTGCACAATTATTTGAATCAATGATCCTTGTGTCTGAAGTATTGCAGAAATTTTTTGCAAGGTTGTTTACCACCACCTGTGCTGTGGTATTTTCTTTTTTTCTTGCTTTTCTCTGGGGCGATTCTCTTTGCCAATTTCTGGATGGCATCCCAGCTTGCTTGCATGTTGGGGTTTCGGGCTGGTGGCTGCAGTGGATGGACGGCGTTTCTGGGTGTGATACAATCCCTCACCAGTATCCCTAAGTCTCTCATTCTCTTCTCTTTCCTCTTAAGCTCTGTCCTCCTGCTCCTGACTACCTTCATCACATTCTTCACTTTCACTCTCATCACTTATATGAATATCAACCTCATCTTCTATTTCTGCCTCTGCTACAAAAGGAAATAAGCAAAATGGGTACATTGTTATTGTACACATTCAAACTTTAAACTGTAATTACTAAGTGTTTAGAACAGGCAATTCCGCTAAAAGCTCACCTGGTCTCACTGTTACATCCACCTCACGGTCACTGCTTTCACCTGGCCATGATGAGGGGCCTGCTGCTGCAGGGTCTGAAAGTGAAATATATGGCTTCAAATGGTTGCTAAAATATCCTTTATTGTCACAATACCTTTTTTAAAGTGTAGGCTAAGTACAAATTAATTGAGGATTATTTGCCTGTTTAAAATAAATGCAGACTATAGAATCACAGGGGTACACTAACCGCAAACTAGACATTCAGTCTTTGAATTACGTTTTAAAATAAGTCATTTTCAATCATTAAGATGTGCATTAAACTGAGAACAATCCTGTACTTATACACTGAAAAAAGAGAATGCAGCTCCAACTTAAATAAATTGCGTTAATGTAACATGTCACATGTAATTGAATTAAGTTTATCTAACTTAATTTATTCACATTTGTTTAACTTGACAACTTAATGAACGTAATAAATTTACTTGGATGCACAATTACATGTGACCAATTAACGCAATGTATTAAAGTTGGATCACCAATTCTCTTTTTTCAGTGTAATGTAAGAGCATGTCCTAGCTAATTTGCAATAACAATGTGGTAAAATAGGTGCTAACGATCTGTGTTTTTGCGGGTGTTAGATTTTGACAATGGAGGGAAATATACAGTGTTTTCATGTTAACTTCTGACTCTGGGGAGAACTGCAGCAGAAGAGGAGCTCCGCCTCCGTCTGCTTCTCACTCCCTGTTATTTACCCAGAAACATTGTTTGCTGGCTATGTATGGTGTGTGATACTATAAAGTATTGGCATACTATTCAAATAGAGTACGAACATAAATGTATGCTATTCTACCTGTTAAAACAATGTAAATGCTCGACAATGCATTTGGAGCTCACCTTTCTTTTCAAAAAACTGAGTGAGCAACTGGTTGCCCTCATTTGCCTTTCTCTCTTTAATCTTCTTTTCTTTTTGTTTTTGAGCCCCTGACTTTCCTTTCTTAAGGAAAGATATGACTCTTCCCCTGTCTTCCTAGTTCCTTCTATGGCTCACTCCAGCTCCTGTCTCATCAACTGATTCACCGCAGGTCCGCAGCACCAGTCCGACGCCCCAGGTCGGGTGTGTGACGAGGCTCGGTCGGACTCACAGAGGGACTGACTGGGTACTAGAAGTGCGGGATGGGGTGGGGGGCTGGATGCGGTCGCTTGCTAAGCCATTAGACAGCAGTTGTCGCTCTCCCGGGGATAGGGGATGGTGGATGTTGGCCTGGTGTGTTGGCCGGCCGGGGCATCGGTCTGTTTCTAGTCCGGGTGTGTATGTCGCCGGGTTTTGGGCCGGTGCGTGCACTTGGTTCCTGCCACGGGGGGAGGGGGGGTTGTGCAGGGGGAGGGGGGCTGAACTCAACCTGGGTTTCTAATGTCTATTGTGCTCTGATAGTAGACCAAATGTTGGGGTGGTTTTAGATCTTCTTCTGGGATGGGGCCGGGGGGACTGCCTTGGACTCCATGGGTCTTGGTGGTGCTGCAGCCATAGGTCCGGGGTGGAAGTGCCAGGGCCTCCCTCCCTTGGTGAACAGGGTTGCCTCTTGGAGTCAGTGGGGAAGCTGGCTCCCTGGGAAGGAATTTTGTCCCCCAGTCCTCCATCTCTGGATACCTCTGTCCTCCCACTCCATCATTTTACCACTCATGTTGGGCCTTAGGGTGTAGGCACATCACTGGGGTGCGGGGAGGAGTTTCCAAATCTACTATCCCGTGGCAGCCTGGGTCCCAATTTTACTGTACAACTTAGATGCTCTCACTTATAACATTCTCATTATTCAAACATGTAGGGACTTTGGGGTGGACAGACTTTTCGGCATCCAGAGGAGGAGCTGTTCAATCAGCTTCACCTCTGGTGCCGGTACCCACTGCTAAATTGCATATAGACAATGAGGAATCAGGGTGGGGGATGGGGGTGTGTGTGTCTGCCTTCCCCACATTCCCCCCCTTAAATGCACATTATAACAACACGCATCAACAACATACTCGAGTGGAAGGAGGGAGGCTGGGGTCTTTCCACACCCCTATTTGGTATTGGACCATGGGGTCCGAGAGGAGGTACAGGCGGTCTGGTTGGGGTCTGAGCGGGTGGGCTGCTTCGCCACTGTGTGAGCTTTGGTGGTCTGCTTGTCTCCGTCCTAGAGGGTAGGGGGACCACCTCCTGGGTCCAAGGGCTGGTTGCTCTGCTGGGGTATTGGTACCTGGATCTGGGAGTATAGACTGTGTATTGGGAGTTGAGTGAGTGTACAGTGTCCTTTCATGTGTCTTTTGTGCAGGTGAGAGTGTATGTGTGTAAGAGGGAGGGAACGTATGACTCTCCGTGTTTTCCTGTATCCATCAGGTTGGAGGTTGGGCTGGCTTCTCGCCTGGCGCATCTCAGGCCCCCCGCCTATTTCACCTCCATCACTCCCTGCCGCTGACTGATGCCTCTGCCCGCCAGTGCATTGGGGGCTCTCATTGTCTATGGCTGGGTGCTCGGGGGGCATTCTGGTTCCTGGTGCCTGGCTGGCCAGACTTGGGTGGACTAGGGTAACAGTTGGCTGGTGTGCAGCGCCGATGTTCTCCTTTCGGCGACGTTGGCCAGGTCGCCTCTTTGGGTGGGGCCGGTTTGGTCATTAGAGCTCATCATAGCACTGAAACAGCACTGGTGAAGGTTACTAATGATATTCTCATAGCCTTAGATAATGGACTTGTGTCTGTTTTGGTTTTGTTAGATCTCAGTGCTGCTTTTGACACAGGCGATCACAATATTCTCTTGGAAAGGCTTGAACATGTTGCAAGGATCAAAGAAACAGCACTAGGCTGGTTTAAATCATATTTGTCTGACAGATTCCAGTTTGTTAATCTAAATGATCAATCTTCTTCGCTCTCAAGGGTTACTTGTGGAGTTTCACAGGGTTCCGTGCTTGGACCAATTCTTTTCACCATATATATGCTTCCAATTGGTAGAATCGTTAGACAGCATGGGATAAATTTCCACAGCTATGCCAATGATACACAACTATATTTATCCATAAATCCTGATGAACCCAGTCAGTTAGGTAGATTACAGGCATGTCTGGAAGACATAAAAACATGGATGAATCTAAACTTTTTGCTTTTAAATTCTGACAAGACAGAAGTTGCTGTCTTTGGACCAAAAGTTCTAAAACAGAAACGGATTAGTCAATCACTTCATCTGGATGGCATTAAATTGGCCCCCAGTAATAACGTAAAGAACCTCTGCATTATTTTTGACCAAGGCTTGACATTTAAATCCCATATTAAACAGGTTTCTAGGATTTCCTTCTTTCAACTCCGGAATATTGCAAAAATTAGAAACATCCTGTCCAGGAGTGATGCTGAGAAACTAGTCCATGCATTTGTTACCTCAAGGCTGGACTACTGTAATTCTTTACTATCAGGTAGTCCACAAAATGCCCTTAAAAGCCTTCAGTTGATCCAAAATGTGGCAGCAAGAGTTCTGATGAATATTAAAAAGAGAGATCACATTTCTCCTGCTTTAGCTTCCCTTCATTGGCTCCCTGTTAAATCCAGAATAGAATTTAAGATCCTTCTTCTTACATACAAAGCCCTTAATAATCAAGCTCCATCATACATCCGAGATCTAATTGTTTAATATGTTCCCAACAGAGCACTTCACTCTCAGACTGCAGGTTTACTTGTAGTTCCTAGGATTTCTAAAAGTAGAATGGGAGGCAGACCTTTTAGTTATCAGGCTCCTCTCCTGTGAAACCAGCTCCCAGCTTTAGTCCGTGAGGCAGACACTCTGTTTACTTTTAAGGCCAGGCTTAAAACTTTCCTTTTTGATAAAGGTTATAGTTAGAGTGGCTTAGGTCATCCTGAGCTAGCTCTGTAGTTATGCTGCTATAGCTTAGACTGCTGGAGGATAGACTTACCAATTTTCTTCACTCTGCTACTTCCTTTTCTACTACTACTCTCCAGTTGTATTACAGTACATTCTGTTATTTCGACTGTTGACTTTATTTTCTCTCAGTGTTTTTCTCTCCACAGAAGATATACCTGGTCTGGTATCCTGCTTGGCTGCAATGCCCTGTTGGACGGGGGGCATCGACTGGGATGGTGCTCCCAGTGGCTGAACATCCACTGTGTCCTATTATCAACTTTTTACTTTCTGTAACGTAGAGAGTACTCTTATATCAGATCTTCTGTTCCTTCTGTGTCGCTGCTCTGTCTTCTCAAACCCCCAGACGGTCGTAGCAGATGGCCGCTCCTACTGAGCCTGGTTCTGTTGGAGGTTTTTTCCTGTTAAAGGGGAGTTTTTCCTCTCCACTGTCGCTACATGCTTGCTCAGTATGAAGGATTGCTGAAGGATTGCTGTGGTTGGAAAGTCTGCCCAACCTCACGCCAATGACTCAAGCAATCTGCTGGGATTCCTTAAACAGGAAACTTTTTTACTGATTGGAATGTTTGTATAAATATATTGAAATTACTTCTTGTTAAGTGCCTTGAGATGACATCTGTTGTGAATTGGCGCTATATAAATAAACTGAATTGAATTGAATTGTTTGGTGGTAGCTGTTTGGTGGCTCGGTGGGGGCCAGGTCTGGTGCCTCCACTTGATCTGTATTCTGTATGTTTCATGCTTGGTCGGTTCATTAGTGGGTTTGATGAGACTTTGGTTGGATGCATGGTCATGGTGCCCTGCTGTGTGCGGGATTGAGATTTGGGAGCCGGTTGAGCTCGATGTCCGGGTGCTTGCTGTTCTTGGCCTAAGGAGTCTGTCCGTCCCCTGGGCTATTGGTGTGATACCCTAACATGGGGCCGGAGGGGCATTGGGATCTCGGCTGTGGGGATTGGCCTGGGGTGGTGGCGGCGCATGTCGGCCATCGGCCAGCCATGGCCCCCACGGCCTGGCGGCGGTGGCCGAAGGTCTATCGGCTGGTCCCTAATCGGGTCCCTGCTGGGGGGTGGGGTGGCCTCGGGTCCCCAGGCCCATGGCTGGACCCGCCCTGGTGTAGCTGGTTGCTGCGACCCCCCAGGCCCGTGCATTGTAGGTGCTGGATGTTCCCCCTGGGCTCTCTTCTGCTCCTCTCTTGGGGGGTGTGGTCAGCCCTGTGTTGGTCTACCTGGACCTCCTGTGCTCTGGGGTCCTTACCATGTCTATGGCTCCGATTTCCTTCATGTCTGTTTCGATTCCCGGGAGGTGGATCGATGGCTCCTCACACCAGCTATTAAACACTCGTATGGAGAACCGGCATGCTCATACACACGCACGCACGCACAAACACACACACACATGCACACACGTGTGGGGATTCCAGTGTTTACAGATGCAATCTTGGACAACAGTTACTATTAATATATCTTGTAATAATCGGTACCATTAGTTTTTCAGTGACACTGTTATTGGTTTTATAAATCTATTTGTGGGTTGTGGTTGTGTAGTTCTCGGTTTGATTTGTTGTGTCATTGTTGTTTTTTTCCTCTCCCTGCCGTCCTGCAGGTGTAGAGGTGGACTGGGATGTTTTCTTGTGTTTTCTTTGTTCCCCTTCCTCGCCTGTATCTTTAACTTAGGGGCTGTTTACACGACAACGTTGCCCTTTTTGTTTGAATACACGAGTGAAAACGCATTGCGTTTGCACAACAGGGCGCACAATGGAAAACGATGTAGTACATATGCCCATCCTTTAAATGGCAGTGTGCCCCAATGAATGCAGTGTTCCAAGGTTTCCCCCTCACAACCCGGAAAAGAAACATTTCATGATAATTAACAATGGCCGTTTTCTTGTAGTTCTCCTCCGCTTAAATAAAGGCGTGTTGATTACTTGACGCACATACTGTATGCGTTTTCGTTGGCGTTCGCATAGAAGCCTGATGATCTTTAAGTTTTCCTTACAGGGACCAAATAACTTCTGAAGCTGCATCAGCAGTAACAGCATACCTGGATCCGCCATTGTTGTTTTTCTGTAGAAAGGCAGAGTGCGCAAGTCCAACATGTCCGTGGTTGGCTGGCAGTGACGTCATCGTTTTCAAAAGTATCCGGCTTGCGTTTACATGACAACAAATCACTCAGCGTTTTCAGAACTCTCCACTCTGGAAGCCGTTTTCAAAAAGCTATGTTTTCGCCGACCCGTTTTCCAGTTGTCGTGTAAACGAGAGGCCGAATCGGAGAGAAAAACCTCAGTTTTGCTGAAAAACGTTGTCGTGTAAACAGCCCTTTAATCTCTTCCACTTAACTTTTTTCCCTACCTCTCTTCATCTTTTTTCTTTCTTCCCCTTTATTTTCCATCTCTGTGTCCATAATATCAGTAAAAAAAACACAGCAATTTCTAATAAAGATTTCTTACAGATATATATCAAGCAGAGTACTATAACAAAAGCTGTAATGCTCCACTTGTGAAAGAAAATCTTTTGGGCTTCGACTTGGTAACCAGACACCAATTCTGTGTGCCACACTGCCAGAGAGGACACGTAAAAAAAAAAAAAAAGACCACCACCTGCCTAATACAAACACCCTCCCCCGCCTCTGTTTTTTTAATCATTGCTGTCAGTATATATAAAGTATTAGTGGATATTTGCATGCACTCATAATTGGCATGAATGTTTAATTAATTTTAGACTTTTAATGATACATTTGAATTGAAAGCAAAACCAGGTCCACAAGTTGAATATATTTCTCATTTTCTTTAATCCACATGTTCAAAATGGTACATACAGGCTTAAATACATACATACAACCCTACTTTTATGTCCTTTTGCAAGTTAGTGAGAACCCACATACTTTTTGTGTCAAGAACAGGGTTCAATTCTGGCTGGTTATGTGATTTGTAGGGTTCATTTATACTGGTGGATTTCCTGGCACAGACCTGGTTCTTCAGCATAGTCCACAAAGTTTAATAAAGGTGAATAATTGTCTTTTTGGAAGACCTAGCTGTGTCTAAGTTTCAGCCATCTGACCCAAGCTGTCCTACCCAAATGACAAAAAATGGTTATAGGGTTAAGGAACCAGACGAGTTTAAGCATAACATACTGAAAATGTAGGAACTCTTTCTATCTCTGTCCGCAGGAATAGAAGGTAAACATTAACATGGACTGAGAGAGTGCCAACCGAGAAAGAAGCAAATGCTCTGAAATTGATGCGTTAAAGCTGAGATGCGCATCTGTCTACAAGCACAAACCAAATGTCCTCAGGAAGAAAGTTTTATGGGCAGGCGAGAAAAAAGTTGAGCTTTTTAGATGGGAAGAATATTTGGAGAAGTCAATGTAAGACTTTCAAGCATGGTAGTGGCAGCAGGATGTTGAGGATCTGTTATGCTGCCAGTATTAGTGGTGCACAAAGTTTGTAACCTGGACAAAAATAGGTTTTCCAAAAGGAAACACCCATAAAAACTGGTTTAGCAATAGATAAGTGGGCTATGTTTGGCTTCTAGAATGGCCCTGACTTTAAATCCATCGGAATTGTTATGCATTATGCTGATAAGCCGGGTCTAAAGCAGGAATCCAACTACTTTACCTCTACTATTAATGTCTAAACATTATGGCAGAAGTATCCCAGGAGCTTTTTGGTGGTAACAAAAAGGCTTGGGTTTCTCAGGTGAATTAATATATATAGTTACCAAGGTTACTCCGGTGATTTTAAACAGGTCTAATGTTGCAATCAGAACAATGTCATATAGAAAAAAAATTACTCCAAACTTTCCCAGAAAATTCCCTGTAGTTCACAAGAAATGCCTACACCCACCTTCACTTTCAGGTTTCAGATCTGAGGTTTCAGATCTCTCTCTTTGCTTTGTTACAATGCCTTTTTATCCAAATGATAATGTAACACCTAACAACATGTTGCCATAAAGCATGTTTCTCAACAGTAAACGACCATGCAGAGACATCTGCAGTTACATTTAGCAAATGTTGACTTATTTTTGTACTTGCATCATATCTCAGAGAGAGGGCAGCAAACATCACTGAATATCAATTCACCCTTTCCATCCTTATTGGTGCTTAGCTTTCAATCAGTGGGCTACTTTCTTTTGCTCAAGAAAAAATTTGACATTAAACTGAAAAAAAACTATGGATAGACATTACTTTTATTTAAAGATACATGCATAGTAAATGTTTAGTAGGATTAAACCTGCTGAGCTGCAATATAACAGTTGACTGTAATTTTACAATTAAAGAGATAAAAATGTATTGCATTGCACTAAGAATTATCATATTGTTCGTGTATAAAATAAATAGGTTTCAAAGAATGTTATTTCATGTGAAAAAAATGGATCTTAGTGATTAATGTAGTTTTCCACACTCTGAATAAAACAGATAAATTAACTTAAAACTGGAACATGATCAAAAGATTGTTTCTAAAGTGACAAAAACTGAATGCAATGAACCAATTCCTGCACATTGTACACCAAGCAAGCATTCATTTATGTACACCACCATATCAAAGTGAGATTTCCCGGAAAGTCGTGAGGAATGTGCAAGTGTCTCTGTTTTGATTATCACTAGTACATCATGATCTCCTTGGGAGCGTCCTCTGTGGGCCTCTCCTGTTCTCGTCTGTGGGTGTAGGCTGCGTGGTCGTACAAGTAGATCAACAAGATAGCCAGCAGAGAGAGCACCGTGTAAGGGATGAGCAGGAAGAACCCGACCTTCATCTCTGACCTTTTGTCCGTCAGGTTCACGGAATCAATATCAGCAATGCTGGGAACCAGGTCCTCTGGCATGGTGGTCACATTGACGTTCAGCACGAATATGATGAGGACCAAAACAGACAAGCATGCTGCAGAATAAAAAGACTACATTCAGCTCAACTACACATACAGATCATTCTGAAATTGTCCACTGCAAAAGTATTCCACATTGCCATGTTACAACCAGAAACTACGAGATGTTGTGCTTTTATATGATAAAACAATACAAAGAAGTGTACAGTTAAAAATTTCCGTAATTTCCTTTGCAAAATAGTTCAAACTAAGAACATCTGTGAGCAATAATTCCTAGCAGACGCTGAATTGAATTTAGGTCTGGACTTTGACTGCGCCATTTAAACATAAATATAATTTTATTGTGGTTCTGGCTGTTTTTGTTTAGCATTTTTGCCGTGATAGAAGCAGAACTTCTGCCCCACTCCCAAGTCTTTTGCAGCCCTTGACAGGGACATTTTCCTCTAGGATTGTCCTATATTTAGCTCCATCCTTCCCATGTTCACTGGTACTGCTTAAAAAAGCTTTCCCAACCCATAACATTGCTACCTCCGGTTTCTCCATACCCAGCAATGTCAGATTTCCACCTCATAGCATTTTGCAATTTGGCCAAAAGGTTACATTTTATTCTCATCTGACCAGAACATTTTTTTTTACACGTTTTCAGAGTTTCCTACATGGTTAATATTTAACTTTAAACTGCACAGTACTTCTTATAGCTCCTTGTCCTTCCTCCATAAAGAACAGATTTGTGGATCTTATGAACAATCCTTTTCCTGCCAACTAAGCTCTGGATCTCCTGAGTTTCAAATTTAAGTTATCATTTTAATCATTGTTTTCCTCTGTAGGCCTTAGCTCATATTTTATTTTGAAAGTCCAGTTCTTTTCATCAAGTCAAGTTTATTTGTATAGTACATTTCGGCAACAAGGCAGTTAAAAGCACTTTACTTGATAAAAAACATATTACAGTTAGCAAACAAAAAGGACATTACAGTGACAAAATAAAGAAATCTAATGAAAAACTGCAATCCAGTCTAGAATTAACGACGTTCTGGTGATTATTGATCAAAGGTAGCCCTAAACAAATGTGTTTTTAGCTTTGATTTAAAAGAACTCAGTGTTTCAGCAATTTTGCAGTTTTCTGGAAGTTTGTTGCAGATAAGAGGAGCATTAAAACTGAATGCTGCTTCTCCATGTATGGTTCTAGTTCTAGGGATGTAGAATAGACTTTTGTTGGCTTTACTCAATTTACATCCTGTTTTCTGTGTTACATTTCTGTTAGGTATTAGGCTCCGTTCTGAATGTAGTCTTTTGATTTCTGGTCACCTCTTTCCTCCCATTAGATTTCCTCCTCTCTCTCTCTCTTTCTTAACGTTATCTAACTAGGAATGTCCCATTGATATATAAAATATGCCCTGTCAGGGGGTCCTGGTTAGGATGAAGAGCTGAAGTTTGATTTATAAATACATAGACTGAAAACATAAAGTTATAAGACAAAAATTTGATTAATAAACTCAAAACAATTAAAATACCAAAAACAATGGCTAATTAAAAAAAATCTAATTTAAGGTTCTCCTGAAGTTAAGAAGTACTAGACTTTACCCCGTGGTGATCAATCACCTATTTTCACTTTAAGATTCAACCTCCCAGCCTTTATAGGTGTACGCCATGTGTCACTTACTCCTATTATGCTTCCAGGTTATATTTTCCTGGCCTGAAGATTTTTTATTTAAAAAAGTTTCATATGCACTTGTCTCTCGCTGTTTGCTGCCTGTTAACAGTTCCACCTGTATTGTGGTCTTTGTTAGGTCTGATAATGATTGACTGAACAGCGCTATGTGACATCATCAAAGCTTAGAATAATGTATCCTTTTATTTAAGGGTATGAGATTAAACAGGATAAATACAAATTGTTATACTGTTACACTCTTTCTGCTTCAGGATTATTTACTATGAATATGGAATCAAAATAAGATACACAGGCTTGTGTTATGTATGAATACTGTTGCAAGCCACCTACTGTAATTCTAGCATGACTTACCACTGATGGAGGAGCAGGTGTAAACCCCGATAGGCCCCATGTAGGTCTCGTAAGGGTTACTGACGCTGTTGTAGAGCGAGATGAGGATGCTCAGGGCAGAACACAGCAAACACAGAGCCAGCAGGCTCACACATAGAGAGTGGAGAATCAGAGGAGTCCCAGCTATGTATGTCAACGCTGAAAACACTGCCGATAGACATAAAATATTAAACTAGTATTAGATTAATGGAATAAATACCATTTTACAAGTACAAGTGTGTGAAGAATACACAATTATCTTGGTTTGATTTCCCTTTTGAGATCATTATCTTTTACAGAATAAAGGGCTTTTTTATAGTTTGCAATGTTAGGGGCCCAACTTTTGGGCAAATTAGGCCATAGATAATTACCTGAAAATTTATTTTCACTGCCAAAGCTGGGGCAACTGTCTCTTACTAATACTCCACTGAAAAGGCCCAATGTTATTGCTGCACTCCCATTGTTGGTTCCAAGTCCTGAGCAGTCCATCTTTGTCGTAGACCACGTCGTGGACATGGCAAACCCCAGCAAACCGACAGATTTGGCAATGAGTAGCGCACTGCAAAAAAAATGCAACATCTTCGTTACAGATGGCATTTTGTCTGTTTTCCAGATGTTCCCGTTAAATCAAAATCCAAGTGTCTCTCTGGGTGAACACCTCTGAAGTCTAGGAAAAAGAAAAACGACCTCCTTTTTTTCTGTCTTCTGTGGACACTATACATGAGTTACCTCTCCTGGGTGGAGTGAAATGTGGACTCGGGGGGTCATAAAATCTCTTGTTTATGACTGCAACCTTTGGAGTGAACAGAGGAAAGACAGAGGTGGTTGTCATGGGAGAGATAGCTTCACCCAAATATGATAACTTCATCACGTCAGTGGAGAGCACGTGACATAAAAATAATATCAGGAGTCTCTATGTAAAGCTGAGATTATTTATTTAGGGACAATGGAAATGATGTGGAGTCAGTTTGACTTTATGACATTAAAAAATAATATCTTTTAAGCTAAAATGTAATTCAAAGCTACTTTTATGGAGCTATGTTTCCAGTCTTGGATTCAAAGTCCTGTTCTTTATATTATGATTAAAGCAGATTAATAATTTACCTTAAAAAAAGTTACTGGAATAGTAATGGTCATTGAAACAAATGAATCACCAGTGAGGGCACTAAAACCATGAGAGGCGTGGCCATGATTATGTGGTCATAGTGGCTGTAAACGATAGAAACACTGAAAACCAAGGACGCTGACAGAGAAAACCGATGTCCATGTCTTAATTTGTACTTTGTCCGATTGGGAATCACCCAAGAGGAATAATAGCAGGAAACTTAACAGCAACATGAAACCAGGCAGTGTGTTTTTCTTTTTCTTCCTTCAGCTGTGATATAAAAAGTTAAGCGTACCTGGTTATACTAATAAGTCAAACAGAATTTACCTGTAAATAATTATGTAACAATCAGATTCTATATAATTTGGCTAGATTTTAATCAATATTTTTGAATAGAAAATACATTTTTTTACAGAAAAATAAAATTCAATTTGAAAAATAAAATCATAAAAATGATTTTAATTGTACATACATTTTTTCTTAAAAGATTTAATTTTAATACATAAATTAAAATAATCAGGTTCTAATTATTTTTTGTTTTATGTTGAGTTGGAGTTTAGACCAGAGGAGGGCCACATGAGTCTTTTGCAGAACGCCGGATCATTGGCTGAAAATATATTTGATAAACTCTAGAAACAAATTTTATAAGAGAACCATTACAGCCGATATTCTAAATATAAAGCAACATATCACACTGACAACTAAAACTATGGCTTCTAACTGTAAAATAATTATTTTTCAGAAAAGTGATTTGAAAAAAGCATTTCACTGTATGTTTAGTCTGAGAATGTTAATTCAAGGTGTAATCATTTCCTCACACTGAGCCACTTCGCCTTTGACTTCAGTAAATATTATTGCATTGAAAAAGTACTTCCTCTTTCAGCTTTTTTGTCACATGTAAATATTTCAGGCCATTAAACAAATCAAATCAGGCAAAGATTAATTCAAAAATATGTTTGTATTTCATTTATAAACACAAAAAGCCCTTTAAACCAACCAGGTCCAGTACGAAAAAGTAATTGTCCTCTAAACATAGCAACTGGCTGTGCCACTCTTGGTGGCAACAGCTACCATTTAGTGGTTGTTACAACTGCTGATAATTTTGGCCCTCTACTCTTTGCAGAATGTTTTAAATCATTCACACAAGAGGGTTTTTGAATATAACCAGCCTGTTTAGAGTCATGCCACAGCATCTCAGTTGGATTTAAACAAGGACTTTGACTAGGCCACTCCAGAACATATCTTTGAGCCATTCAGAGGTTTATACCATTGCTGATCTTCTTCAGAGGATTGCCCTACTGCAATCTGGCTGTGCTACTCAAGTACACTTGAGCTTAAAGTCACAAACTGATAGCTTAATATTCCCCTTAAGATTTTCTGGCAAAGTCTTTGGTTTTATGGTAAGTCATCAAGGTTATGCACCACTAAAGCAGCCCCAAAACAATCACACTACCACTATGTTTGGCTGTTGTTACGATATTCTTTTGTTTGTGACCTCCACCTTGGTACTCTTGAATTGATGCCATTTCTGTCCACTTTCTTTGACCTTAACCAAGGCAAGTGATGCCTGCAGTACTTTAGATGATGCTCTTGATTCTTTTGTGAGTTGTTGAGTCGTTGATGACTCTTGGATTAATTTTGGTAGATTGGCCACTCCTGGGAAGGTTCCTCACTGATCCATGTTTCCTCCATTTATGGATAATGGCTCTCACTTGGTCCTTTTTCACTAGCACCAGTTCAGGGTGGCTCGATTCTGCACTACAAGTGTTTTCCACTTGTAACAGTTACATGGTACTAACCCTTTTTTAGAACCTACTTTGCTGGGGTTCCAAGTATGAAAAGGTGATGTCAGTAGACCATTGGTCACTAATTGACTAGGGGGTGGAATCACTGATTGCATCGTAGGATTACATTTGGTGTGCCCCAGGGTCCTTTTTTAGGCCCAGTGCTTTTTAACCTGTATATGCTCCCTCTTGGCAGCGTCATCAGAAGACATGGAGTCAACTTTCACAGTTATGCTGATGATACACAGCTGTACATCTCCATGTCTCCCGATGACGCACGGCCAATGGATGCACTTTTTAACTGCATTTTAGACATTACCTGGATGGCAGAAAACTTTCTCCAGCTCTACCAGGACAAAACTGAAGTTTTAGTCATCGGTCCCGAGGCTCAGAGAGAGAAACTTTTACCAAAACTACAATCACTGTCTTTTAATCCCTCTTTACAAGTGAAGAACCTGGGTGTGATTTTTGATTCTGAGCTAACTTTTATTCCTCACATAAAAAATATTACTAAAATAGGTTTTTATCAACTAAAGAACATCGCCAGAGTCCGCCCCATTCTCTCTCAGGCCAATACAGAGATGCTGATGCATGCTTTTATCTCCAGTAGAATTGATTGCTGTAATGCCCTGCTTTCTGGTCTTCCCAAAAAGAGTATATCAGGTTTACAACTACTACAAAATTCAGCAGCACGTGTCCTGACGAAGACCAGGAGGCGGGAACACATTACACCGGTCTTAAAATCATTGCATTGGCTCCCCGTACATTTCAGGATCGACTTTAAGGTTTTTTTAATGGATTTTAAGTGTCTTAATGGTCTTGGCCTTCTTATCTGTCTGAACTGCTTTTACCATATAAACCTTTGCGCTCCTCTGGCAGCCGTCTCCTTGTCGCCCAAAAAGTCAGGACACACACTCATGGCGAGGCATCTTTCCAGTTTTATGGCCCTCATCTCTGGAACAGGCTGCCAGAGAACCTCAGGGCCGTGGAGAACGTTCATGTTTTTAAGAACAGGCTCAAGACTCACCTTTTTAGCCTAGCTTTTAACTGATTATTATTATTTATTAATGTTTGTTTACCTGTTCTGCATGTTTTATATGATTGTATTTTTATCAGTGTTTTACTATTTAATCTTAGCACATTAATTTACTGTTTATTTTTTTAACTTTAATTTATCTTAATCCCCGTTCCAGTGTTTCCTCTGTGGGAGCCCTCTGCCCCAGGAGCGGTGGTTGGCTGTGGCTGCCCGGGTGCTCTCCAGGTGGAGCTTGGTTGGAGGTGGGGGTCTTGGCCTTGCCTCCACTGGGTGCCCTGTGTCGGTGCCTTGGCAGCTGCTGCTGCTGATGTGCTGCTGCCGGTGCAGATGGCTCCTTTGATGGCGTTTCCTTGCATGGTTAATCTGCACTCGGCCCAATGTCCTTTTTTACTTTTTCTTTTAACTGTGTGTGTGCATGGGAGTTGGGTTGGGGGGAGGGGGGTATAACTGTGACCATGCTTTTAAATCTGTGGGGGAGGGATGGTGGTTTTATGTGGGGTCATTTTAATCTGTAAAGCACTTTGTGATGCAACTTCTTGAATGAAAAGCGCTTTATAAATAAAGTTTGATTTGATTTGATCACACTCTCCTGTTCTCCACGCTCAGCCTTCTCGCACTCTTCTTTTTTGAGTCAGACAAAGAGCTACAGCCTGAGCAGACTGTTCAACATTTGCCTTGTTTCCACTGAGCGGCACAGCCCGGTTTGGTGCGGTTCATATGTTATTTTGTCTGTTTCCATTCTAAAAGCTCCCATACAAACGCCTCATAATGCACCATTAGTCACAATGCCCCCTTCAGTTGTATCCAAAGAACAAAGTTATGGTATGGTTGGGGTGAGCATACTGGCATCAGACAACACAGTCAATTGATTGAGAGACAGACATGTCACAGCTTGCAACAAGCACGACCCATACTAGTACATCACGTTTATCATCGCACTAGTATGACATTAGGCATTTGGGTTTAACTCCGCCTTCATTGAGAGTCCAACTGCAGGTGGAAACGCTCTCCGTGCCATATCGCAAAGTGAAACCCAGGTTTTACCATCCCCGTTGTTGCGCTGTATTTGCGTACTGATCACTTTACCCTACTTTTTCGGTTCTGAAACCGCCCTTTTATATGTTAACCCCATCCTCTAGAGCTGTCACTCCCTTGTAATGAAAAACCACCTAAACCGTAAAGAGCTGAGCTGCGCTGTAGAGGTACCCTACTTGTGTAAAATGGCCAACTTTACTTCACTGGAGTCCTAAAGCTTTAGAAAGGACTATGTAACCCGTTTCAAACTGATAAATGTCAATTACTTTGTTTCTCATCTGTTCTTGACTTTCTTTAGTTTAGAGCTTAAGATCTTATGCCTACTTGATGTTGTCAGACTGGTTCTATTTAAGGGGTTTCCTAATTATACAGATTTGTTGGGAATCAGGCTTTGGAGTGGCTAAGAAAACTGAACCACAAAATGTGATTAATCACAGTTAATTCGTTAATTTCAACATGGGGCAATTTGATTTTCACATAGCATCTGGTTAGTTAGGATATATTTTTTCACTATAGGCATAAACCAAAGGAATGTATGCATTAGATTTCTTTAAAAATGGGAAGATAATAAAATGGACAAAAAAGCCTGATTGATGCATCTCTATAAATAAAATATTATTCATATAAATGACTTTCAGGGCCGATATAGCTTAAGCAAAACAGTTCAAGATACTTTTTAGAATGAGTTAGAAATCCATCTGTTTGAAAAGCTTAAACTTTTAGTATAATGAACCATAAATAAAATGTATAGATAGAGAGATCTTCTTGGGTGTTGATGTTGTAATACAGTTATTGAGCAGCAGGGGTCTCCCTATCCTGGCAGCCTGGGTGTTGTATCTGACAGGCAGCTTCTGTTGTGTTGGAGTAAACCCCTAACTCCACCTTCTCCAGTGACAGGCGGCAACACTGAACCTCTGTCTCGCCTCTTCCCAGACAATCTTCGTTCAGGACTTAAAATCCAAAGCAACAAAGGTGAGTAAAATGTTTATGGCCGTCGCTTCGTCTCTAAAAACCACACTGGTGTTAATTAACCCAGCAGGAAACGTCATCATTTCATCGGCTTGTTTCTTCGTGTTACCTGTCCTTTACGCACCGCGGCAGGCAGCGGCGTGCTGATTTCCCCCTCCCTTGTGAAGCGTCCATTTCAGGTGTGTTTATTGCTATATGCTTGAGTGAACACGTCTATCGGTATGGTTCGCCTTGTTTGTATTTTTGGAGCCGTTTTCCTGTCAACCTGCAGGGTCTTCAGTCAGCCTGGTGCGTCAAAGTGGGTTCATGGATCAAGCTTTTGGAGTTTCTCCTGCCTGGTGTCCCTGTTTTTTTTCTATTCCATCTATTATTTGCCTTATTTCCAACCAAACATGCTTGTTTTCCTCATTTTCTGACCCTGATTCGGTTTCTAGGTGGGCTTCAGTAGAGCCACTTCCAACATGTCGGTGAGCTGCGCCAGAATTGATAGATCAGCCATCAGTTATTTCTCCTCTTCACTGCATGTGTTAGCTGAGGATTTATGTATTTTCCCCTCATCATGGATGCTGTGTGACATGTTTTAATCCCTTTAGGCGGGCTCTGTAGCAGAGGAGGTCAGAGGTCAGGGGCAGCAACAGATCAGCATCCTTGTAGCAGATTGCCTGCAGTTTACAGCTGGATGAACCATGAATACAGTGCTCTAAGATTATTTATCTTTGCATTATGTATGTGAGCAACATTTTCAGAAGAGTTTTATGTCAGCAAACGGGCATTAAAATAACTTTTAAATGACACCAAGATGATGTGCGCAGGTTTAAAAATTAAGACAGCTGCTGCGTTTTTCAAGCTGAAATTCTAGGATAAATTATGTCCCTCGGTTTACACGGAAACTGTAAAATTTTTAAAATGAGTTATTTTGTATTTTTAGAGATTGAGGTGAAACATTCAACCACAAAAAATTGATGCATGTTATGCCATTTATTTAGTAGAGATGATCGGAATTGGACAGTTTTCTGAGATTCCTACACATTTTGTATGTAAAAATCCCATACTTTCCCAGATCAATTTTCCACATTTCCCAGTCCTTTTTAACCCACATTGAAGTACAAAGTTTACTATGACTTTGTGGTGAATAATAATACACTGCTCTGTCTGGAACCTGTAAAAACTACAGACTGTAAGAAAGCAATGTATGAAGGAAAAATGTATGGATTTTTCCTTCCATTGGGTTGGATGAATGGATGGATGGACTAACGGATGTGTTCAGGGTCAGGACAATGGGATAGGGAATAAAGTCTCAAAATATAAATATTTTTCTGTTCTCAATTTCTTTTTTTCATACTTATCCAGACCTGGAAGCCTAACTAAGTTAAATTGCAGACTTTTTCAGACTGTGTAGTAAAACCTGCTTTCCCCTTGATCTGCTCTGATAGGGTTACCTGCAGGTCAAATACTGAAGATTCTGTATTTTCAGCATATTGACGCATCAACCAACAAGTACTTTTTAAATAAAGGTTAGTGATATTTGTGTTAACAAATAAATTAGGATAATCTCCTAACCTAATTTTCTGTTGGACTGAAAAATGTTATTTAATAAAAAGAATATTGTACTTTGAAACAAAAAGGCATTAAGATTGGATTCTCTTTCAAAAGAAACATTCTAGTTTAAACCAGAAGCAATAGTAAGCATGTTCAGTAGTACGCATGTTAACAATAAGTTGGGAACATAAATAGATAAAATGTATTCTGGGTTCATTTACTCTATCGACATGAATACTTGAAACTGAAACCAAAAATAACAAATGAAAGCTAAATTTGAGTGGACAGCGCAGCCAGGGACGTAATCACCAATCAAGTGATTGGATTAAAAATGGCAGCTGGAGATTTGCTGATGGTAACATATGGTGCGTTCCATTTACCTCAGAAGTCAGAACTTAGAGGTGGGTTTGAGGTCACACCCGAGTAAACAGCGTTCCATTTGATATTGTTGGAGAAGTTGGGACTCCAATATGGTAACGCCCAGGTAGCCATTGTTGGTAATACCTCTTACAAACGTCGTGTAAACAACACTTTTACTTTAAGTTTAGAGTTGCAGGCTCTGCATGTAACTTTGATTTTAGATGCACTCTTAGTAGTATGTCTTGTAAAATAAACATATTTCCACCGCAGCTACTATTTGTGATGCGAGAGCGGCCGTATTGAAACTGGAAGTCGGCGCAAGGACAAGTCTTACTTTCCGAGTGGGAAGTCCGACTTTGGGGGGCATTCAATTTGATTTTCTTTCTTTCCTACTTGGAAGTCAGAATTTCTGAGTTCCAACTACAAATGGAACGCACCAGTACTTATGTTCATGCATCAGGAGTGTAACTAGAATTTAAGGGAGTGATGAAGGGGGAGAGGTGGACCTCACTGGCCACAGGTACCAAGGTGGTACCCATGCCGAACAAACTTAAATCGGTTTTATTAAGGAGGTTGGTGTCATTTGCAGGAAGACCGGTTATCCAGCTTTTTGTTGTATTCTTTGATTTTAATTGTTTCCTCTGTTCAAGTTCCTGAGTAAATATTATTTTATCCAAGCAAAAACATTCATCCTTGGATTAAAAATTATGTTCTAAATGCATTTACCCATGATATGGACCATGGACATATAGCTTCCAGCTCATTATTAAAATTATAGAGTGGCTTAGAAATGTTTTAGCTAGGCTTCAACTCATGCGTATATCATGCTTACTTCTTACATTTTCACTTAAACAGGGATATTCTGAAAACCATAACTCATAAAAGCTTATTGGGGCTTACTGTATAAACCCAAAGTAATAATAGATGTATTTCATTTTACCAACACTAGCACTTTCCATAAAACTAAAATATAGTTATTCTGCATATCTCTTATTAGGCAAGGCAATGCAACCTTATTTGTATAGCACACTTTCAGCAACAAGGACCAGGGTTAGATACCTCTGCTTACATTATTGGGGGTTAAAATAAAAAGAAGCAATAAAAGCATAAAACACAACATTAGAGACCTGTGAGGATGTTGATGTAACAAATCCCACTATTAAGCATTTTGACTTTCATGGTTGCCAATTGTAAGAAAACAAATCCCACAAAAAGTCTGGTTAAAAAACAAAAAGAAAATCAAGTTAAAATTGATTTAGGTGTTTACTTTAGAGATGCACAGATTTTTATTTTCTTAGATGTCTGACCTACTGATTTGGATGTCCTATCTAGGAAAAAGTTTATGGCACCATCTGTATATAAAAAGTAATAAATGGTTTGCAGGAAAAAATGAGAACAACACAAAAAAATACATTAAAAGAATAATAACACAATTTAAGCATTACATAAAAGGACACAGCAAATTAGAAATGCACCGATCCAGCCGATATTGATTTATTTTTATTTTTTTTCTATGGATCCAGCCGATATTGATTTTGTTTTTTTGATTTTCTATGGATCTGCAGATCCTGATTTTGACCATTTCTGCTTTTTATACTATAGATTATAAACACAAAAGCAAAAGAAAAACTTACATTCTATGTGTTTATTAAAGAAAAAGTAAAAAGAAAATCCGATTTTTCAGAGTTTGACCTGATAATTACGAGACAGAGCTGATCAATGACCAAGTGATTGGTGCATCTGTAACCATATAGGATAGCATCTAGTGACTATCATTTGTTGTTCAGTGACATTAGGCTTTTTCCTTCTAATCAAACTTTCATAATGAATGCATTTCACCCTAACTTATTTTGCCTGTTGTTGGTGGTCATGACAGGATTTTCTGTTTCTTGTTCCTTTTCATCTGTAACATCAATGAATGATCATTCATTTCTTACATTTATGATTTTTCTGTTCCTATTACTTTAATACATATTTACATTTTATTTTTGCAATCTGTATTAAGCCCTTCCCTCCTGTGCTACTTTGAGAATTAAATACCTTGAGAGGGAATGAACTCTTTATTGTCATACAGAGTTTCTGCTAAATTACTTTGAATAAATCTGTTAGTCAACCTGACATGGCCAATTACCGCAGATTAAAGCGGGGCTGCTTCCTGAATGAGCAAATGACAGAAGAATTCATGCTTATAATTGGCTGCGATTAAGTTGCACCAGCTCTGAAAATAAGAAATTATCAATAAGAAGCACATTTAGAGGGAGACTGACCTGACTTCTCTTCCTCGGTACTGATATTGAAGCTGACTAGTTAACATTTTGAATTTTAATTAAAGACTTCATCATTCAAACCTTGATTTGAATGTTTTTAGCTTCCCCTCTGTCTTGGCAGTATTTTCTAACTTCCTGCTATTTAAGGCACATTGTCCTGCATGTTTTAGTTGTTTCCATGGTTCATCACACCTGATTTCGTTTGATGGCTTTTGCTGAACTGCAATAATCTGAATCTGGTGGTTTAAAGCAGGAAAAAACATTTAAAACATGTTGGGCAGTCTGCCTTGAAAGTGACGGGTGGGAAACACTGGTTTAAGGTACCTTATTCCTAATTTCCTGAGTTAATTATTTTGAAATGGAGTTGATTTATTGTAAATTAGACCAGAATCTACAAAATCAGTAAGTGAAATTGCCCTATACTGCTCTTTGACAAATTGAAGCCAATTTTAGCCTTGTGTTATTTCATTACTTGTGAAACCTGAAGATTATGAGACCAGACAACTCTTCAAACAGGTTGAATGCCCAAAAGGTTATAAAAATGCAGGAACAAAAACCTAGAAATGCGAGTCTAGAAAAGGGGAATTCTGTAATGCAAAATATATAGGAACCCTGATTAGTAGGCTACACATGGTTATTTATTAATTTATTTTAATAAGTACAAATCTAAAAAGTGTGGCGTGCTTTTCTATTCATCCCCTTCTACTATTAAACCCCTTTTTAAAATTGAGTGCAACCGATTGCCTTCAGAAGTGACCTAGTAATCCACCTGTATGTCCACAGGTGATCCAGACAGACCTGCTGCGCACGGAGGGGGTGATATATATATATATATATATATATATATATATATATATATATATATATATATATATATATATATATATCTCGCCACAGATTCGTCTATGTGTGGGAAACACTGCTCAGGTTGTGCACATCACAAATCTAGACTTTTATGAGAGAGTGGCAAGATAGTGGCTGACATTGAAAGAGACTTATATGTCCAATTTTTATTTCAAAAGGCATGTAGGGGACATGTGGAGGAAGGTTATCTGGCCTACATGCAAAACGCTGTGCGTGGAACTCTGAACAAACAATCCCTACAGTAAAAACATGGTAGTGGTGGCATCATGCTGTGGGATGCTTTTTCTTAAAGACACAGAAGCAGGTCAGAGTAGATGAGAAGATGGACGGAGTTAAATGCCGGTTTAAATGCAAGGTAAATTACATACAGCCAGAGCTACAATTGAATTGGTTAGATCAAAGCTTTTCCATGTGTTGGAATGGTCCAGACTAAGTTCAGACCTAAATTTAATTGAGAATCAGTGGTAAAACTTGGAAATTATTGGTAAAAGATGTTCTCTGCCCAATCTGTCTCTGCCCAATCTGACTGACCTTAAGCTATTCTGTTATCATGACTAGACATTATCATGACATAGATATTTTTAGGTCTGTAGATGTGAAAAGCTGGTAAGGATATAACCCCAAAAATTTGCAGCTGTAATTACTGCAAGATTTAGCTCTACAGAAAGTTTGCCTATAGGGCTGAATATGAATCCATCCCACACAAAGATTATTATTTACAAAAGTTTAATTTTCCTTCAATTTGACAATTCCTCACAAATGTGTGTTAATCTTTCACATAAAATCTACATACAATGCATTGAGTTATGTAGTTTATGTTGCATCTACCTGCTGCATTTATTTGAATGTAATTTATCTACTCCCAGCCTTTTGTTTCTGTTGTCATGGTGATGAAAATATCTGTGTTACATTATGTGCAATGGAACATTTCCACTGGGTGGGCCAATTATGAGACATAAATGAGTTTGGGTAAAGTTTGTTTGCACCAGAATGTGTTTAATCTGTTAATAAAACAGTGCTGCTAGCTTACTTCAGTCTACACTTAATTAATCTTAAAAGGGGAAGAACAATTTGGAAGTGTTTTAGTCCCCCCCCAGCCAACCCCCCCCAAATTGTAAACTGTAAAATGGTATATTAGAAAGCCTGTAAAGCGGGTGCTGTTTGAGTGTGGGCATGCTGGGTGACACAAGGATGCTGCATGTGGCGACTGATAAAATCCAGAGTGAGCTTTGTGAGGAGTAAGTTGTGCAACCCTGGAGTCTCTAACAGCTTGCTTGATATTGAGCTTAAGGTAACAGCCCTGTAGTTTATCCCACATCTTTCTCACTCTGTTGTAAGACCCTGAAATACTTAGATTCTCATTCTGAGCTGTCGCAAAGCGCTTTGCTCTCTACCAGGCTGCAAACGGAGGAAACGTTTGTCATACAGGCAAAGAGAAAATTAATTAGTGTTAATTTTAGGGATGAGTCGAGCCTGAACAAGCACTTATCTGCCAGCAAGAATGGTGTCAGTTAGCATCGAAACAAGATGTTAAAAAGAGTGGTTGTTATTAGACGGGGCTCTTGCTGGGCATTATGATTCTCCACACATAGAAACATGTTTACATCCCCAGACTGTTACATTATTAGATCCTTCCTTCCTTCCTTCCTTTCTTTATCCATCATACAGCCTTCCTCTTCCTTAGTCTCATGTTTGTTCAGACTTCAGCACAGCAAAAACTATAAATTTCCAGTACACTTTTATATTTATTTCTGCTTCAAAATTTGGCTTAAATAGGCTTCACCTATTTGAGTCAGTGGGGGAGCTGGCTCCCTGGGAAGCCATTTTGTCTCCCAGTTCTTCCCTTCCCAATTCTTGAACACCTCTGTCCACCTGCTCCATCACTTTACCACTTATGTAGGGTCTTGGGGAATGGGCACATCACTGGGGTGCGAGGAGGGGTTTCCATCTTCGCTATCCTGTGGCGACCTAGGTTCCAATTTTACTGTACAACTTAGACACTCCCACTTATAACATTTTCATGAGACACACATGTAGGGACTTTGGGGTGGGTATACTTTTCGGGATCCAGAGGAGGAGGTGTTCAATCACCTTCACCTCTGGTGCCGGGGCCCACTGTTAAACCACTGAGGGCTCGGGTTGGGGAATGTGTGGCTGCCTTCCCCACATCCCACCCCTCTGTTTTAAATGCACATTATAACAACATGCATCAACACTATACTCGAGTGGGAGGATGAAGGCAAGGGGTCTTTTCACACCCCTGTTCGCTATTGGCCATCAGGGGTTGGGATCCGGAGGAGGAACAGGTGGTCTGGTCAAGGGCCTGGGCTGGTGGGCTTCTACGCCATTGTGGGGGCTTTGGCAGTCTGCTTCTCTCCATCCTAGAAGGTAGGGGGTCCACCTCCCATTTCTGGGGGCTGGTTGCTCTACTGGGGCATCGGTACCTTGACCTGGGAGTATAGAGTGTGTATGGGGTGTTTGAGTGAAGGTACAGCGTCCTTTCTTAGGAGTCTTGGTGTGTCGTGAGAGTGTATGTGCGTAAGAGGGAGGGAACGTATGACTGTGTCTGTATGTCTCTGTCGCCCTGTCAGGTTGGGTTTTGGGCTGCCCTCTTGCCTGGCGCATCTCAGGCCTTACAACTAATGGGGGGCCTATTTCCCCTCCATCACTCCCTGCCAGTGACTGATGCCCCTGCCCACTGGTGCGTTGGTGGCTCTCGATGTCTGGAGCTGGTGCTCGGGAGGGCCGATGTGCTGGGCTGATGTCTTCCTTTTGTTGGTTGAAGCACCTTTTTCGGGGGTGCCAGTTTTGGGATTGTTGGGTGGTGCCTGTTCGGTGGCTCAGCGGGATACGGATCCGGCGTCTCTGCTCATTCGATCACCTGTTCTGTACGTTTCGTGTGTGGTTAGTTCTTCGGTGGGTTTGATTGGCCTTGGTTGGACGCCTGGTCTCGGTGCTCTGCTTTGCACGGGATCAGGATTCAGGAGCTGTTACAACTTGACGTCCAGGTGCTGGCTGGGCTTGGCCTGGAGAGGCCGTCCGTCCACTGCGGCTATCGTGGGGCACCCTCACGTGGGGCAGGGGTGGGGCGCTGGGATGTCGGTGGTGGGAATTGGCCTGGGGTGGCTGTGGTGCATGTCGCCCGTCAGCCGGCCATGGCCACCGCAGCAGTGGCGGGGGACCCTTGTTGGCCGATCCCTGGTCGGGTCCCTGCTGGGGGGTGGGGCGCCCCGGGTCTCCGGGTCCATGGCCGGGCCCGCCTTGGCTTAGCCGGTTGCCGGAGGAGCCCATGGGCTTGCTACTGCGGCCCCCCAGGCCACTGCATTGTAGCTGCTGGATGTTCCCCTGGGGTTCTGCTCTGCTCCTTTCTTGGGGGATGTGGACGGCCCTGCGCTGGTCCGCCTGGGGCTCCTGGGCTCTAGGGTTCCTTTGGACATCTGTGGCTCCGATCTCCTTCATGTCTGCTTCAATTCCTGGGAGACGGATCGATGGCTCCTCACACCCGCTATCGAACACTCTTATGGAGAAACCTCATATGCACCAGCATGCTCACACACATAGGTGTGGGGACTCCAGTGTTTAAAGATATATTCTTGGGCTGATGTTATCATTACTAGATCTTGATTAATCTTTACCATGAGTTTTCAGAGACGTTATTGTATTTTTTTAATATCCATTTTTGTGTGATGTGGTTGTGCAGTTCTTAGTTCACATTGTTTGGTTGTTTTGTTGATGTTCCTTTCCTTATTTTATTTTTTTCCCTCTCTTTGCTGTCCTGTGGGTATGGAGGCAGACTTTGATGTTTTCCTGTGTTTTCTTTGTTCCTCTTCCTCTCTTGTATTTTCAACTCACCCTCTCTCTTGACTTTTTGTTTCCTACCTCTCTTCTTCATCTTCTTTCTTTCTACCCCTTTATTTTCCATCTCTAGCAAAAGCTGTAATGCTCCACTTGTGAAAGTAAATTTGTTGGGCTTCTACTTGGTACTCAGACACCAATTCTGAGTGCCACACTGCAAGACAGGACACGTAAAAAGAAAAAGAAAAGAAAAGTTGGCTTAAAAATAACTTGGGTCTTTTGAAATGTAACTCTGGAAAAGTATGGAAGTATGATATTAAAGCTGTAGAAACCTTGGTTGTAGTGAGCTCTTCTTGAGGGTAAGGGCATTTGTATTTGTGCTTTATTAGTGGAAGCCTGCTAAAGCACATTAAGCTGCAGTGTGTTGCAACCGGGGGCTTGTTTGTGCTTGCGGGTGGTGCTGCAGAAGACAAACTTTGCAGTCTGTTTGGATTTTGCCATCATGCTGAAATGATTTAAAAACTATAAAAAAAAACTGTATTTGAAAGAAAGGAGATAAGAATATAACCCATCACTTGTTACTGGAAAGGGCAGTCTTAGCTTTTCCAATTCCAAGCAACTGGAAGTGGGTTCTTGTGCGCTTTATTTTGGATGTTATCAGATTTAAAAAAGAAAGAAGTGGGAACTGCAATCGAAACAAGACCTTGGAAAGCAGAATCTGGGCTCCACAGTGGTGCATTTGCTTCCTGCTTGGAGCAATTTCTGAGGAATCAGAAAGCCCCCGAAACCACCCACTGAGAGCTCAGTGACAGGGAGAGGCTGTATCATTCAACATGTGGACGGTGTACAGCTCTGCAAACGGCTACACTACCTGCCACGTCTCACTTCATCCCACACATCCGTCCTCGCCCTCTGATCTGTTCCACCCAAGGCTGACACTCTGGGAAGGGAGACACTCAGTAGTTTTTTTATCCACTAACCTCATGGGAAACCCTTTAAATAGAAGATCAGAACAGTGTCTCCAATTTTGTTTTATTTTTTCATATTTGTTGGCTTGGTTTCCATCACGTTCAAAGCAGTACCCTGCGGGGGCCCGTGCAATCTGTTGCAGGGCCCCTTTTCTTCCTGTAGCTGCTGACTTTTTTTATAACAACGGCTGGACATTTTGAGTGAGGATTCCTGTAAGATACATTTTTTTTATCAGACAGAAAACTATGAAACTGATACTTGAAACTATGTCAATTTACATTTATTTATTGCTCAGATGGATAATTGAAAAATAGAGGAGTGAAAGGAGAGCATTGTGGGGATTTCCTCAGATCAGTTTGGCACACGAGATGCAGATGAGATGATTCTTTGTTGCTCTTGGAAATAGGTTGTGAGTTTATGTTGTATTAACGGATGCATAAACTAACAATGTGTACTTTTATACACATTTTTATAAAATATCAAATGAAGCTTAGAAACATGAGCTTTGAGGTCTAATCAGATCTTGTAGTTACTTAGCTTTCTATTGGATTCAATATTGAGGCCTCGATCAAGATAATAAAGATAAACGCTGTGTTAAACTCTTTTATTAAAAAGAATTTGAAGAATTTAGAGTTTCCTCCTCAGACGTGTAAAAACTTTCCGCCCAACTCCAAAAAGAAAATGCTCATATGTTTTTAGGTGAGCAACCCCCTGTATCTCTAAAACAACAACATTTACAGTAAACATAGCAGTGGTAGTGAGTAGTAGTTTGTTAGTATTTTCCCTCAAATTAAACCAAACTTCAGGCCACAGAAAAGCGTTTCTGTTCTGTCGTTGTCTGGCCCCCCGCCTCAGGATCTACTTCAAGTGAAAATGACTGCTTAGTCTGCCTGTCAGGAGTGAAAAATGTGGCCCAGGGTTGTAACGAATGATGTCACTTCACAAGATGTAATATGGGTGGACCCTCCTCGGGCAACACTTAGTTTCTCCATTGTATATCTGTCAGTTGTTGCAGGACTGCATTACAAAATACACCACAACGCAATTAGAGGACACGTTTAGGAACATGTTTGAAGCAACTGAAACATTTAAACCAAATCAGAGTTGTGATTATTAATTGTGAACAATAAAGGTCCTTTTGAATAAAAAGTGAAACCTGTTCTGGAAAAACAGGGTGTAGTTTAGAAAAGTTTTAAATCCTTGCACTTTGTGGCTTTATTTCAGTGAAGCGAAAGCAAACATGTCCAGCTTTTACGTAATAGTAAAGAATGATGAGGAAAAACAAACATCGGTTTTCTGTGGAAAACAAAAGGGAATCCAAAGGGCAGAAGTTTGTTTTAATATAATCTTGGCAGTGGAGGAGAAAAAGATGCAATCATTGGATTTTTCTCAACGCAGCTTATTGAAAAATGTGAATCTAAGGGATGATGGGGAAGCACTGAGCAGGATTTTATTAGCCAATACTTAACCCAATATCTAGTGATGCATATTTTTGATGGAGGTAGTAGATTTTAATCCAAAAGAAAATGAAGGACATCATCCTCATTTGTGCTCCTGAGCATGTCATTTAAGCTTTATCAAACTTTTATTAAAATCAAACTGCATATATGAAGTTAAAATCTGTTTGATCTGAGACCGGCGGAAGTCTGTAAGTAGGGGAAATACTTGTAAATGCATATACCACTTCATACCAACGTACTACATTATGTTTATGACGCTGTTTCACATCTTGGGTCTTAAAAGATCATGCAAAAAAAAGAGATTATTCCCACTTATTTCCCTCAGCATCATAAACTCTGACACCTGGTGGGACATGCATCAAAGTGTTACCATCTTGGGTCTCTCTCAGCTGCAGGTAGTTTGAATCCATGAGCTATGTCACCAAGAGCAATAACTTCTCTGCCATGTCTCATGAAATCCCTTGCCGCTGAGGCAGTAATGTGGGGTTGTATTCTTTTAGAGGCCGACATCAAATCTGTTTTATAGTTTGTAAGCTGTAAAGCATTTCACTGCTGGCTGTGTGGAGATAACATGTAAACGCTGTGAGAAAAACAGTGAATTAAACAGTGGGGAAAGAATGAGAAGGGTTGTTGACGTGGAGGAGGAGTGCTGTGCCTAATGAATAATGGATGCTTGCTAAAGCAGCCCATTTTCTATTCATTCTTTCAAATGCCGATGCAAAGTGAGTTGTGTGTGATCATCATGTCAGTTCCGCAATATTTGTATTGTGCTTTCAGCAATGTGAAGCAGTTTGAAGGCAGAGCGAACGCACCAGCAAACATTTTCACACAAGAAAACCAAAAACGCTGTAATTTATAGAGCGACAGTGTCCAGAAAGCAAGAACGTAAGATAAATCTTCCTATCATCACAAAATGTAGCTGAGTGACAGAGACGAGCATTTCCAGCTTGTTTATCTCGTGCTATAGAGCTTGTGGTTTGTGGGCTGAGGTCAGATCTTTTTCATTAAAGGTACCTTTTAACTTCTGACTCTGTGTTGAAGCTTTTTAACACCAAGGCTTGGATGAGACACGTGATAGTGTGTGAATGAGTGCAGTCGGATGTGGCAGTGAGTGAGACCACAGTCAGGGGTTCGCTGACACACTCTGCATTCTGATGGATGCGCTGCAGGCATCCAACATAAAGCACTAACGCAAAGGAGGAGTGTCAGGTACAGATGCGCAAAGCGAAAGACAGACTGAGGTGTACACTCTGTTGGAAAAAAGTAGTACAAGCTGGGGCATAATCCCTGCCGCTGAACTTATAGCCATCTTTAGGGATGTCTATATACCTTCTGTTTTGTTGAGGAATTGTGCAATGATGTCAGTAAAGTACACGATGAGAGGAGAGGGTTTAGTAAAGCTGGAAGCATAGAGATGGACCGGTAAGAAGGGAAATGGCAGGTGTCTTAGGACTGAAAGCCAGCTTTCTCATAAGAGGTAGAGATGCATGATAAAGTTGTCCATTGACCAGAATCTGCTGATTTCCAACAAGGGATAACGATATTAATATCATGTTTAATGTGTGCAAGTTCATCACAAGTCTCAATTGGTCTCATGGTTTTGTTAAAATGTATTTGTAATCATCCAAAAACTATCACAGGCTGAACTTCCTGCACTAGTAGTAGTTTTATCATATTTTTTTTAATATGCAGATTTCACAGCTGGATTTCTTTAGGACTGAATTGTTAACCCACAATGCTCCCATCATTCAGACTGCTGTTTTTTTTGGGGGGGGTAACTGTTAACAGATAGATATGAAAGGCAGTTTAAAATGTAAGCTCCAAAATTTATTTTGTCCTAGTTTTAAAATAATTGTAAAATTCAATTTTACACCAACTGATCTCTCCTTCATGCTATGTGACATCGCCTCTGCCTCTGATGTCAATAAATTAATGACCGCTCATGGCATGAAGGCTAGGGACAGGTCTTTAGCTTTAAAGCTTTACAGAATATTGAAATTCTTAATCAGTTCATCCTTAATTAAAAATAATATTCAGATTTTTCAAGTTTTCTTCGTAGCTTTTGGGAAACGGCTTCCAGAGTGGAGAGTTTTGAAAACGCTGGGGGATTCGTTGTCATGTAAACGCAAGCCGGAGACTTTTGAAAACGATGTCGTCACTGCCAGCCACCTACGGACATGTTGCACTTGCGCACTCCGCCTTTCTACAGAAAAACAACAACAATGGCGGATCCAGGTATGCGGGTACTGCTGATGCAGCTTCTGAAGTTATTTGGTCTCTCTGTAAGCAAAACTTAGAGATCATCAGGCTTCTATGCGATCGCCAACGGAAACGCATACAATACGTGCGCCAAATAATCAATATGCCTTTTATTTAAGTGGAGGAGAACTACAAGAAGACCGCCATTGTTAGTTATCATGAAATGTTTCTTTTCCGGGTTGTGAGGGGGAAAACTTGGAACACTGCATACACGGGGCCCACTGCCATCTAAAGGCCGGGCATATGTACTACATCGTTTTCCATCGCGCGCCCTGTCGTGTAAACGCAGTGCGTTTTCACCCGCGTATTCAAACAAAAACGGCAACGTTGTCGTGTAAACAGCCCCTAAGTCTAATTGTAATCTCCTCTCAGGACTCATTTTATGGAGTGCAAATGTTACAGATGCAATGTTAGTGCAGCTTGGTTGATGAGGCCATTTGTTATCGAAATATTGATCCAGAGGTCAGCTGTCACTGATATCCTCTTATCTCATAATTGAGTTGTCCATTGCATGTGATTAACAACATTAATACTGGCCAGTCAAGTTCCAAGTCTTGTTTTTGTATCCCAGCGGTTTACAGCACCATCACATACATTTTCCTTCAGTAGGCTACATAATTTACTGAGAAATGATCGATATTAAACTTGAGATGAAAGGTGCTCTTGGAAGATTGCATTGATTCAAGCAAGTAAGAAAATACTCGTCACTCTGTGACTGTGTCACACTGACCTTCACCGGCGGGGATCTTATCTAAATGTGTTGTGAACATCTTGACTTTGCACCAATGTGTTGTGACCCAAAACAGCTCCATGTGCACAATCCCTTTATGCAACCTCATGCAAATGAACAAAGCTGCACTGTACGGTGTTACTGCTCAACATTCCAGCATTTGGTTATACAATATGTTTCCCCACTGGGAAAACAAACTGTTGACAATAACAGTCCTCGAAATGCTGCCAAAGCCTTTTTGTGTTCAGCCAGAAATGCTGCCGGAGCTGCACCATTTGCTCAGAGTAACCGGGTGTTCGCTTATCATCTGTTGCTCTGACACCAGTAGAGATGCGAAGGGTGAGAACTAGTAACGGGAAACAAAAGAGAACAGCTTTGTTTGTAACGGAAATTATTAACTGATTATCAGTAACGAACGAATATTCACCACAATATTTCAAAAAGATCTATTCCAGTCATAGAAACATTTTTTGTAAATATTTTTTTTTCAAAATGAAATCATTAGCCATTAGATTTATTTGTGGCATGTTTTATACATTTTTATTTCTTCATAGTTAAAAATGTACCAATCAATCATGCAGAGATCAGAATGGGGCGGTTTCCCCAGATCGTCTCTGATCAGTGATCAACTGATGAAACACAAACCCCCCCCCCCTCGTTAAATGTATCGAAACCTAAATATAGGTTAAATATTCTTAAGAAGAAGAAGAAAGAAATGGGTTTAAATATGAATTTGCAGCTCAGACCTAAAAAAGAATTGGCCTGAAAAAGCCTAATTGGTGCAGCTCTCATAGAAGATCTGTGTATATAAATGAAATGCATAAAAATGAACACCCAGCTATTAAGAAAAAGCACATCTGACTTCAATGCCTTTAAGTTGGATATATAGAAAGTAGTCCTGCTTTTCTCTGTAACAGCTTCACAAGTGCTGGAGTTGCAGTGTGAGTAACATATGGTGGTGATAATTGAGCAAGCACTAACAGCCCGGTTTCTCCTTCACACACCCACTTACTGTTTCTGCTTCAAAGTTGCATGGCACCTCTGACAGTGTGGCACTTATGTGTTGGATGATGGAGAGCAGGTCACAGACATTTGCTGAAGAACACCAAGTGTTTTTTCTGCAGCTCCCAGACAACAAAGGCTAAGAGGGGTAAAAATGGAGGTTAGAAATAATAATATTTTAATATTAATAATAATAATTCTAATAATAATAATAATAATAATGATAATAATAATAATAATAATGATGTCTCAGGGCTGAACATTTGCAGTTGTCATCAGTGGAGGAAGAAAATGCTCCAACTCGTGATTCCTGGATTTTATGTGTTAGGACTTCATAAATTCAGTCTTTGCAAAGATCTACAATTATTCTTGTTTAATAAAGAGGCATTTAAAATAATAATAAAAAGATGTATTGAAAACTAAGCACATTCTTGCTGCTCTAATAGGATTTAAGAGGTAAAGTAACAGCCAGGTTCAGCTAATCCGATGTGGTTACTTCATGATCAGGCATATTTCTGGTCACATCCAGCTCTGTGTTAACACAATCCTAAGATGAATTACATCTAAACGAACCACAACGCTTTTGAAACAATGTTATTCGTATCAAGAGTATAAAAAAAGAGACGTTTGGCCGTAATGCACAGCACCATATTTTTTAGAAAGCCAAATGCTGAATTTCTGCACCAACAGATCATACAAATAGTGAAACAAGATGGTGGAGGGTTCATTGTTTGGGCTTGTTTTGCAGCTATATGACCTGGGCCTTTTTATAGGTAATCGATATCAAATTCCTCCATTTACCTAAAGCAGTCACATCTTTGAGGTATGTGTGTTTCTTTTGTTGGGTCACAAGTTCTGAATAGTGCATGCATATTTGAATCGAGGGGGAGGGGTCCTCCGCGCCAACGGTTCCGCCCCCAGCACAGAGGTGAATTGCTAATGAGCTACTGCCGCTCGTCTGAAGCTATGTCCTAGAAAACGGCACAGGTTTTGTGATTATGGGTAAAAATGAAAATCATAATTTAAAGACCACTGAGGGCACTTTAAAATACCTCAAAAGATGATCGGAGTGGGTCTTTAAGGATCCACTGACTGTCTAATAATTATTTTTTCTTGAGAGTGCCTCCCGAATGGTCAGATAAATACAGTGGAGTCCTGGTATTCACAGGGGTTAGGGTTCACAACAGCTGAAATCCGTGAATACTTGAACCCACTCTAAGAATGCTTATTACTGTCTATTTTCATAGTTCAACACCATAATATACTTTACTATGCAAATGTGCACAAAGTGGAAAGCACCTACTAGCAGCTAACAGCTACAGTCTTTCTTACTTCCATTGTTGGGGGTATAGCCAATCAGCAGCAAAGAAAATGAAAGGCAATTCTTGACGGGCTGCTTTGCAAATGCCAGCCATTATAGCATGTCAAGTATCATTATGTTGTGCCATTTCAATGTTTCAAGCTGCATTTACAAATATATATTTTAGACATGCTCTTAAAAGAAATCCACAAATATGTGAATAATTTGGAGTCTTGTTCCACAGAAAAATCCACAAATACTGAACCATGAATGTGGGGGGTTAGCATAATTGCTCTGACTATACAGGAAAGTGTCAATTTCCCTTTTAACCATCTAAGATGGTGGAGTGGTTGAACCTTCTGTGTAGACACCACAGCGTAGTGTGAAATAATGTACGTATTGGGTAATTGCTGCAATATTTCAGTAGTAGTTTTAATTCTGTTGCAGTGCCACAAATTTGCTATATGCATGATGTTTTAGAGCTGTAGCACTCATGCAGTGGAGTTTTCTGATGTGTCTTACAATGTTTGGTGAGCTCGCTTGTGTGTACTGCATTGTCAAATGCACAGTAAGGCACAATATTTTCCTTTGGCTTCGTACCACTGAAAAGGAAGGCCGATAGGCTGTAGTGGGTCATGTTTATTAGTCTTTTTAGAGTCAAATATGAGGCCATCTGTCTTATAGCTAAAAATGGGCCAAAATGGGGTCAGGACAACAACCACAAACAGTAGCAAACCTGCAACAGAATGCCTGAAAAATAAAAAGAATGATGGCATTGCAGTGACTCGATCAAAAACTAAACCTCAGCCTCATTGTGGTTGGACCTTAGGAGAGCTGCACCGAAACCATTAGACACACCTCAATGTGCTATAGCAACGTTGTAAAGAAAAGTGAAAATTCCTCCACAACAATGTCAGAGACTGATGAAATCAGACTGCCACAATTTGTAGCTGCTGCAGGTGTTTCTACCTCTCATTCTTATAAGTAACTGCAAATTGTTCTTTACTTTCTCCTCCTTACTCCATTTGTCATTCAGTAGGTAAACAGAAATTGACATGTATTTTTATTATGTGGCATTTTCAAACAATTATTTGTTTTAGTGTTAAAACACTAAGTACTATTTACAATATCACTTCCTTCTCCTTTGGCTGCACATCTTTGTACAACATAGTGAAACCGCATGTTGTCTTCTGACTGGTAGAGAGTGATTTTATACAGAGTAAATCCTTGCTTAATTTTTACAGACAGACCCCTTTGGTTTTCTGCTACTCAACGCTTTCGGGCAGAAGAGAGTGACACATGGCTGCTGTTTTATAAAACATCATTTGTTTGCTGTAGAGAGGGGAGATCAACAAAGAGACAGGAAAGGATTCAACTATCAGATCTGTTGTCTCTCGAGAGGGAACACGCCTTCCATTCTCAAAGCGCTCTGACACTCCCTCCTTTTCAGTCTTCTGTTGTTGCCTAGGATAAACCAACAGGAAGATGATGAAGAACACAGCAGATGTGAAGATGCCTGGCTTTGTTTACTTTACCTGAAAACATAGATCTGTTTTTTTATGATTATTTTCGCATTTATTAAAGTAGTGCAGTGGTTCAGTTTGTTGTGTCTAGCAGCATTTTGAAGTAAATCTGACGCTTGGATGGAGTGCTCTGAGCCCTTGGTGATGCCCGTCCAACTTGGCTAATCTTCAACAGGAAATAAATAAAAGGCTTTGTGCTGCTTCCAGGGCATTACTGTACTATCACATTCAGCAGCTGCGCCTCAGCAGGGGGACTCGATAGCTGCTTAGTTAGCCACAGAGATGCCTTTAAACTCATTACTTCAGACTAGTTTATTTTCACTGTTTTTCTTCGCAAACTGCTCTTTATTTTGTGGCTAGACAGAAACTGAGCGCCCAATGCGCTGCAATCCAGTGAATGCATTCCAAACATATGTATGTTTGATCATTTAGATAAAAGATAAATAATAAATACTTAATTTTAATCTGGAAATTATTTATTAAGCAACCAAATCCTTAAAATAACATTTTCCTAATCTGATCATAACCATGTCCCATGTCTCAGTTAATTTTCTATCTTTTTTTGTAGTCTTTGCTCCCTTGTCCTTGCAGGCTCAGGGAGCGCTGGGGCTTATCTCCAGCAGTCATTGGGTGAGAGGGAGGTACCCCCTGGTCAGGTTCCCAGTCCATCACAGGGGAACCCAGATGTGTACGGAACAAATAACCATGCACATACTCATAGTTTAAGGCAAAGTGGAGAGACCGATTATAATTTGCAAGACCAATTATTTAGATATTATATATATTTGTTCGAATTTGAGGAGTTATTTGTTTTGCGATGTCAAGCACTTGGCCCTTCTGTTCCTGAAAAACTGCTAGAGCTCCCACGTCTCTGCTTGATTGTTTTCATTACGTCCCAGCAGGAGATTCATATTATAAGCTTCCACCATGGCTGTCACCGATCCGCTCCAAAAATCCAGAAAAAAGGTGATGCAAAGGGCTGTTTTTATAGCTGTGCCACCCATGTTGGTGCTATAATATCAGGGTGGAGACAGATATCAAATCCTACAAGCTTCAGGCCATGCATTTCTCCCTGCATTCCTCGGCCTGTAATCGGTTGTTGTCAACATATCGAAAAGAGGGAGGGCTGGTTGAAAGCTTTGAGTAAGAAATAAAAGGAGAGGGGGGAAGAGAGAATGAAAGGGTGTGGATTTTAATTTTTTTCCACTTCACACTATAACCACAAGCATAACTGGGAAGATAAAAAACACTGAGCTGCGGTTGGTGGTGTCAAAATGGGTCCCTGCACCTCATGAAGAGGAATTTTTAACACATCTTTCATTTGCATGTGTCCAATTAGGTTTCCCTGAAATCCTGCTGGGCTACTGGTAGCAGGGCGCTGCCTGCTTTTTGGATCTCATCTCTTAAAGCTCACAGTTTGCCAGGAACTGCCGGCTTGTGCCAGCTTGGTTGCCTTTTTTAACTCAACTAAATTGTTTGGGTTTATTTTTTTGACAACAGTAAAATATACAGTGACATTGAGAACGCACAAGGTCTTTAATATAAATGCTCATGCCCTTTATCCAAGATTTGTACCTGACAAGGATCTTGATATTAAAACAAAATGAAAAATCTTACCTAATTTTACCTGCAATTTTTATCTAAGCCAGTTTTTATTTTTATCTTATGAGTATAACATGTAAAAGATTAAAGGAATTCTTATTCTTTGATAGAGTTAATATCTTTGATGAAGTGGAGTGTTTATAGATTGTAAATTGTGGTGTTATTAGTTTTAATGCATTTTAATGCATAATTTTCAACCTGCTAATCACAGATCATAAGTGATACAGGAAAAAGTTGGTCCTTTCAGATCATTGGTCCTTTTAGATGATTGGTCATTCCGTCTCCACTAAGTACATCAACCAACAGCGTATACTTTGATACACTATTTGAGTTTAATTTTTTTTTTAAATCAAATGAAGATTTTGACAGATTTTGATGCAGTAATTTGGAGACTCTTCTTTTTCCTCTGTCAAAGAACCTGCAGCAGACTTTTTCTTCTTTGTTTTACAGTTTTTCAAGTAAAAACCTGAAATCAGGAGGTCAGACCGCAGAGAAAACCAGAAAATGGTATCGGCCAGGCAAAGTCTCATTAGTGCATCTTCAAACAATAATAGTTGGTTGTTCTCCTAGATACAATTTTAAACTGATTAAATCCAAACCTTGAATTGCCAAGCAGGCTCAAAATGCTGCCTTTGTATTTATTTTGGTGGTTATTACAGAGATAACTGTCTCTTAGTGCAGTCCAGAGTTACCATGTTACTGTAGAAACCAGGATATGCTTCTCTTCAACATTTCTGTCTTGGAGATGTGCTACTGAAGCATCTCTGTCAAAGAATCCCCAGGTTTCTCCTACCTAACTGTATGCTAATAGTTAATAAATGAATTGCAATTTTTGATTTAAAAATAAAAATCCATCCAAACACTAAGGGGTTATGAACATTGAGTTTTCATGACTAAAAATAAGACATGTAAAGATTGCCAGACAAGTGTCAAAATGTTTAAAACAAGTCCTGTGTAACATGTTAGAACTAAACTAAATAGATAAATGTTCTAGGGAATTTGTTTTGAACTTTGCTTTCTCCAAAAACACCACAGATGTTTGTTTTCTTAACTAATCTTGCACTCTATTCAGAAATGCACCAATCAGCCTATTCCTGACTGATACCAATTTCTTTTTTTTTTTCTTTAAGTTCCAACCTGTTGAGTTTATCTTTGTTTTTTTCTTATACAGACTGTAACACAAAAAAACAACAATGTGGTGGACATTCTTTAATACTGGTAGTTTTGAATGCAACAGTGGATCAATTACATAATCTACATTTATGAATTAAATCATGTGTCCCAATACTAATCAGATTTTTATTCGTGCCTGTTATTTGTTGATGTGTTGAACTAATAAAGTGGGCAGTTACAAGTGGTTTTAGAGGGGATCTCAACTATTCAAAGATTTCAGCTATTCATGGGCGTCTGTGGTCTCTAACCCCCGTGAATATCGGGGGTATAGACTGGTGGTAGTAATTATTTTCTAAGCAGTTACTGAACAGGAAAAAAGATATAATTTTTCAGTGTTTAACCTACCAATGAAGGGAACACTGGCTGTTTTCCATCTCTGACCGTTTGATTGGTGCACCTATAAATTCATTTCGTATCCATGTACCTAACACAATGACTTATCAGTTTATGTTTTTGTTTTTGTAGGCAAGTATTTTTATGAACTGTGAGGATAAAAGGTTATAAAATGTTTGATATATATCCATAGATATTAATGTGTAGTCATTTTTTGAAAGCTCTCTACTACACCTAATTTTTATTTTTTGCTTCTAGTCCCCGTTTGGTTCAGTAAACAGTTAGTGACAGATTTGCTCCCCTTCTTAAATCTAAATAACCTCCTGCTGATAGATGTTGTTTATTTCTCTTCAAACATTATTTCCTCGCTCCCAACTAGAAATAGGAAATGATTTATTGGTTGTCAAAGCAGATATGATAGTTACTGTGAATTAATGGTCACTACTATAGATCTGGCAGCAGACGTCTCCTTTCGTGCCCTTAACATTCGGTACAAAATGAAGACTACAAAAAAAAAAAACTGCAAAATGACTAGCACTCATTTGTGAACATACAATAGTAATGTTTTTTTCTGGGACTGGTTTGCTATGTGTAGGCCCGCATCACATATCAAGGTTTTAAGCATTTTGTCTGTTGCATAGCTGTCATCTGTCACCATGGAGGAGAAATATTGACCTCAAACACACTGGATGTCTTTAGAAACTATTTTCTCACTCAATGACAGGGTTCAGCTACTCCTGCTTGCTGCTCACACCAACCTGTCACAAACCTGCCATTTTGAGTGTTTTTTTTATACCAAAAAAACCAACCATTTACTGTTAGTTTCACAGCTTTGTTTTTTATTTTTATTTTGGGAGAATATAGGTACAAGATACCCTATAATTTACCTCCAGTATTAGCAATTTGACAGGTATTCCCCACATTCAAACATTATACACATTAAGTGGTTTATTTTGTCACCTTGTTTGACATCTGCTGCCACGAGATTCTGACAATATAACGTTTACTTTAAAGCCTTTCACAATGTTACGGTATGTAGAGAAATAAATTTAAAACAATCTGAACAAGTATGACATGACGTAACTGGCTTCATTAAGAAACAGACATGCAACAACTTTTCTGCTGCTAAAACTACATAGTTATATTGAATGTTTTTGTAGCTATAAGAGGCATGTCTTTTACAAACTCCTGGGAATGCCTACAGTAGGCCCCCACCTAGTCTTGCAATTCTCTGTGGAACGTAACTCAAAATTATTTGCGGGTTTTTTGCATAATATTCTAAAACAAATGCAGCTTTATAGCTGGAAAACATGCATACAGTGCTACTTCACACGCTATTGGCTGGCATTTGCAAAGCAGCCAATCCAGGAGCTGCGTTTATTTTGAGTGGAGATAAGTAAGACCATGGATGTTAGCTTCTGCAATAGTGCTAAGGTTTCATCTTAATGCTAATATACATTTGTTGCTTAAATTATAAAAATAGTTACAAAAGTTTTTAGAGGATGTCTCAAGTAGGCTATTCAGATTTTAGCTATTCACTGGTGGCTGTGGTCCCTAACCCCAGTAAACACTGGGGTTTCACTGTATTCCCTCTCTATACAAGTTGCATTAAGAAAATTTACATCTTCCTTTGATCTCATGACAACAATAAATACATTTTATGTTGTTGTTTTTTTTCAAATGAAACTCTCAGTTTACAACATTAAATTCAAACTAACTCAGTTAGTAGATTCATGCTTTTGGTTGCTGCAATGACAAACCGCGTTCCCCTCAATAGCGGGTATAAAAAAGAAGTTTGTTTGAAAGTGCCATTTTACTTAGGCAATATTTTTCAATAAAGTTTTGTAAGATACACTTGTTTATTTACTTAATTTTCTTATAAATTTTCTAATCTTAGTGGGTACTACAAACGTACGTGTGGCGTGTTGACTTTCCCTGATCTGTGTTGTTACTAGAGCAAGGCATTCTGCAGCTTTTTATAAGCCTACGGTGAAAATGGAAAATAAGCTGGGGTGAGTTCTGACAGCCGTTGTCTGTGTTACATCAGCTGATTGGCAGCTACTCTGATGTCATTTGTTTTTGTGGGGCAAGGACAGGTCACACAGAATGATTTCTAGTCTTTTTCTTTTCTTTTTTTGTCTTTCAGCCTGTCTCCATCTGTCTCAGAGGTTCTCTTAACCTCCTTGAGCAGCAGATTTCCTTTCATCTTTTTCTTTGCTTTGATTTGTATCCCTTTAAGTCATGTTTATTTTATTGATGAGAAATAACACCAACCCCAGTTTTTGCTTCCTTGTATGTCTCTATGAAGCTTTAGAAAAGCGATATGCATATATTAGATAACAGTATTTTAGCATTGTTTTGGTTATATACTGGACCCTTATTCCATTGATCCCTATTCTGAAATTTGAGTGAAATAAACCAGACTGGTGCCAATACAACGGTGTCATCTGCTTCACTGCTTACAGTTCAGCTCAGTTTCAGATGTGTCTGTAAAATCTGTGACTTTTCCGTGGGAGGCTAATAAATAATGCATCAAAAAGCGTGATGACGTTCACGGTAACCAAGATGGTTAGGCTGTCATCACAAGCTATGCAAAGATGTCTAGACAGTTGGGTGCCAATTTTATCACAGATTCGTGTTTTTGTTGGAAGTCTGCATACATTATAGCTCTTTTAACACAAGCCAAATTATACAATGCGTTCTCTCTAAACTGTAACATAATTTATTGCCAGTTAAAGCTGTTAAGCAGAGTGGCAGTTGGTTCAATTATAACCAGCCAACTTCTGTTTGTTTCTGGGAGATCTGAAGTCTCTCTTTGCCGCTTGCCTAATCACTCCTGACCCGTTTAGGAATGAGTCTGCCTTTGTTACTGTTTGGTACTGTCGCTTCTACAGGGACAAAAAGTGCCATTGTCTTTGAATGCTACGGCAGGAATACAAGTAATCTGTAGGCGTAGAGCTGCGGCAGGATTGCAGTAATCCAGATTCTGCATTAATAATCATTTGAGCTGTGAGTTTTTGACCCTCTGCAGAAGCTGACATAATTTTCTCTTATTTGCTTGTGAAATGATGCGGTCTGCTAATGTCATGAATGAGGTTCTGTTGGGATTTTAGTTTGCCATGTAGTATATGAACCAGTCTTTGAAAAATTTATTTTCAGTTTTTCCTATGCTCACCAGCTAAATCTTATTTAGATAAATTGACTCCCTGGTTAGGCCAAAATATAGCATCTTTCTCCATATGTTGGTTTCTACACACTCTGAAAAACAATGAAATTTGACTAAACCGGTTTTAAGGTCTGAAATTGGTATAGAAAAGATTTGAGACTGTTTGCTATCCCTCTGTTTAAAGCTTTCACCAGTTCTTCCATCTGTCTCTGTGTTTCAATCTGTCCATCTATCCTACTGTTTATCCATCTCTGTGCATCCATTCATCCATCCTTCTGTCTGTCTGTCTGTCTGTCTGTCCGTCCGTCCGTTTATCCATCATTACATCTGCTTATCTATCGTTCCATCTGTTTATCCATCTATCCATCTGTCCATTGGCTTTTTATCCATCCGTCCGTCTATATGTTTATCCTTCCGTTTGTCTGTCCATTTGATTTGATTTATTCAGCCATTGATCTGTGCATCCATTCACTCTTTTGTTCATTTCAGCATTTATCCATTTTTGCCATCCATCCTTCTGTCTGTCTGGGAACCCTGGGAATTTGAGTCTGGAAAAGAATGGAATTTCACATGACAAATGGGAAGGAAACCCTGATTAAGTCTCTAACAATATAGCTTTATTTCCCAGGCTTTCCAAGCTGCTGCTGCTGTTGTATGAAAGTGAGACTGGTGGAGTTAGGAACATGAAAGTAAATTATAAATACCTTAAAGTTGTATTGACAGTGAAGCTATCACACTTGCTTCTACGTTCACACAGCGAGTAAAAAAGGTTTGTCTGTTTAAAATTCTTTCCTCTCCCAAAAATATGCCCACCTATGATTCCCAGCATGTCTGACAAACAGAATAATTGCAGGCTGAAGAACCATGAGGTGTGAGCTGTTATGCAAAACCTGTTTTGAGGGCAATTGTTTAGAATGGGAAAAACATGATCCCTCTACGGCTATTCCTCGGAATGTGCTCCTTGTTCATGGCAGAGGGATGCAGAGATAGATGCATGTGAAATCCATCACACAGCTGCTACCTTGCCAGTCAATCCTAACACCCCCTCCCTCCTTCACATTCTTATCTGGGCTCATCATATGAGCACGTGGAGCCTTTGTTTACAGGTCTTTATAAAGATCCACACCAGTAATCCTCATGATACTCGGATGAGCTAAAATCTTTTTAATAATGCCAAGCCTGATACCTACAATACTGACAGCCAGTTCTGAGACTGTGTACAGAGACACCTGGTCCTGCAATGTTTAATTTATGTAATCAATGCTGTGTTGCTCCTGTTGTTTATAAATGTGTAAAATGTGTATCTGCTTGCATCATAGTGGTGGCTAGTGTGAATGTTTTATGTACCATCAATGAGTGCTGGAAATACACAAAGAAAATAGGATGTTATATGTTTTGCCACATTTTGTCTTTTTTTTTTCCTTCCAGATCCTCTGTTTTAAGTAATTTCTTTCAAACAGTCTAGAAAAAATTACTTAAAGAAGGATAAATGAAAGCTGCGAAAAGATTGACTTTTTAATGTTTTTTGTCGCTTGGGCTGCACAATATTAGCAAAATATGAAATAGTGAAATTAAATATTGTGATGAGGTTATCGATTTTGATTAACCCACATTTTCCTCACCTATCTTTTATTTTCATCTTCACTCCAGCACACACGGAGTTGGAATGAAGTCAAACCTGATTTATATATACAGTAGACCCGCATTATTTCTGCAGATCCGCAAATACTTAAGATACCCCTCTAAAAACGCTTACAACTGAGTATTTTAATAGTTCAAACACCAAATATACTTTAATATGCATTAATACACTCAGTGTGAACCATCTTACCACTACAGCGGAAGCTACCAGCTACAGTCTTCTGTATTTCCTGTCTTGGGGGTATACAGCCAGTTCTGGGCAAGGAAAATGAATGGATCTTCTTCATTGGCTGCTTTGCAAGTGCCAGCCAAGTATTACGTGTCAAGTAGCATTATGTTGACGTATTTCAGTTTCCCAAGCTGCATATTCTTTCAAATATTTTAGAAAAAAATCTGCAAATAGGCTAATTTGACTGTGAAATGTGACTTTCACATCATTGTATGTATTTGGGTAGTTACTGTAAAACATGATTTTACCAATATTTAAAAACGACAACATGTTTAAAGAATTCCTATTATAAACTGTCTTCAGCATCTTATATTACAGATTAGCATGACTAGTTGACAGCTGCAGTGTGTATGTTTTTCAAGAAATGTAGATGTAGGCTGCTAACATTTAGATATAAATAAGATATAAATACAGGACATTTCATGACAAGCAGTGGTTGACGGCTCAGAAGGATAAAAGCAACCTTGTTATCTCTCACACCCTTGCAGTCTTAATGAACTGCAGAAATGCTAGAAAATGTTGTAGAAAATACAATTTACTCTTAAATAGCTTATCTGTGCTTCCTCTGGTTTCCATTATCCTATAAAGATCTCTCTGACACTGAAAATTATTTGCTCCTCCTCTGAAGTATTTTAATGTTGCCACACACAAATATATCCGTGTGAAGCATTTGCTGTAATACACTTGTCAATATTTCATTAGAAATAGAAGACAATTTCAGTGATTTACTGTAAAGAACGTTTTTGAGCATGAAAAATAAATCTCATCTGTAGATGTAACCTCCATTCGTTTATCAGCTTCATCGACTAAGTTTATCCTCAACGCCACCAGCAAGGCCTTTTTAAAATGTAACATTATCTTGAATCAGCAGTCTTTGGACGCATGGGAAGGAAATCGATGGTGTCGCTGCTCAAGTGTTACTTGCTATCCATCAGTCGGCGTGCTGACTGGAGCAGCTAGTGTAGATGATCTGCTGAGTTGTCAATTTCCTGTTACCTGTTATAGATATGTAGCATAGCTCCCCTCTCAGCTTTCTTTTTTTTCAACCCTGATATAGCCCCAGGTTTGTTATTACATTGATGCATGGGGGATTAAAATTAAACAACACGGCTTTGCATCTATAATCTGAACCCCTGGATAATGAGATCTAAGGGGAATTGCAGTTTTTGTTTGATTTTCTGTTCTCCAAAGGGCTGACATTTTCTGAGGCTTGTTTTTTTTGGTTCCCATGAAACTCAAACATGTGATTTATTTGCACTCCACTTTGCACTTCAGTGATGTAGTAGTGTGTTTACATGACTGCTTCCTGGAAGGAACGTAGAGTAAGGAAGTGGGGGAGGGGCGGCGGTGTGCAAACTCTCTTCTGTCTGATGACCAGATTGTAATTTTTACTCATGCACATAGCGCTGCCTTTAGATCAGCTGCAGTGATGGCTTTGAAGAAAACGACGCAAGGAGGACTGAGGCCTTTTTTTATAGGCGAGTTCAGTTGCTGCTGCTAAATCCAGTGGATGTTGCCCTGTGAATCACCCGCATCCTGTTGATTTAGGTTTACAGCATGTTCTTCCTATGAGCTTTTACTTCCTGTCCCAGACAGGGTTCAGAAAAACAAGGGGCTGGCCAGCTGGACAGTAGAGAGGAAATCTTGGTGGAGGTCGTTCAAATGAAAACCTTTCAAGATTTGACATGTTCTTTAACTCAACCAAGGTTTACAGACGCATGACGGACACGTCGCTACCAGTATGAAAGGAGGAGACGACACCAGAACTATCTGATGTGACAGACTGGCAGCCATAATTTTATGAAAAAGGACAGACAATAAAAACACTGCTCATCTTAAAATAAAATATCCTGCATAAACAACCTTACTCGCATCAGAATTAGTAACTAAGAACTTGCGACTGACCACTCCCCAAATACTGATTTATTTTTTTAACCTCAATCCATAGCCTCCTCTCCTCACAACCCGCAGTACACATGTTTCCACCTCAGCAACCTTTTTCAGGAGCAAGGGTCTGTTTATTGTGGTTCTTTTCAAAGCCTCTCCATTTCCACAACCAGGATAAATAGAGATGACCAGTGTGGGAATTTACCCTAGAGAACAGTCTGATATGGAGATGGAGCGTTTGAAAATACCCTGAACCTTTGGGGTGGAGCTTTGTGGAGTAAGGATGGTGGTTCCTGTCTTTGGCTCAAAAGGAATAAATCTGCATTACTGAAATTGGTACAATTTAGGGAGTAGAGTGTTTCCCACACACAGGCGAATCTGTGGCGGTACGCCACAGATTAAACTCCAACCGCAACAGATTTAATACCGACCCCCCCCAAAAAAAAAAAAAATCAACACCGACCGTCACATATTGCATTTCGTTTTTCTTTTTTACGCTATTTAAAACACGCAGAGTATTCGTTCAGCTGCATTTCCTTTCCCTGCTCTTCCTTCGTCTCTCTCTGTCACTCACGCGTCTCTCTCGCTCTCTCTCACACAAACGTACACAGACACACACATACAGCCCCTCCCCTCTGTGCACAGGACGTCTGTCTGGGTCACCTGTGGAAGATGTCCTCTACCACCCCCCCCATAACTAGACTAATGGCAAATTATTTCAAATTTGCCATTAATCTAGTTTTATTGTTCCTGTCTAGTTTTTGGGCCTGTCTCTCCCGATATGGCAACAACGGACCTCCCTTGCATTTATTGCCGAGTTTGCATGTTCTTTGTAGGCGTGGGCTGATTTCTGGTATAAATGTACGCCACAAAATCAAAAGTAATAATTTTAAAACCACTTTCATTTGTTGTCTGGGTTCCTAAATGGTTTAAAGTCCTTTTAAGAAAATACCAGAGAGAGTGGCTAAGTAATGTGAGATTTTTCTGAGGTGTATAGGGCATAGAGAACTGCAGCGGTGTCCCTCCCTAACCTGTTGCTGTGCACTGCTGGTTCAGATATAAAGAAGCCTCCTACCCTTCTCTCCTTGCTGATGAGAAGCAGACATCAGTATAGCTTATATAGTGTTATATAAGTGTCTTCCCACCCTGTGTTTGTGTCAGAGGAAGTAGTCACTAAAACAAAAGGGTTTTGCTAATCTAAAGTACGAAAGGGATTATTCACCATGTTGTTTTAGCAATTAATGTAGACAGAGGTTGTGCTAGACGTTTTTGTTGTCTGTCATTTTGACTGACTGGCTCAAATAAATCCTTTCATAAACTATTTTACCAGTTTTTAAAATAATAATGACAAACAATGAAATTAAATGATTACGCTTAAAATGTGGACAATTCACCTGCTGTGGTCGGAACGCACAGTCTCTCAACTTTGTCCTGGTCCTCATGTACCTGAATTGCACACCTGCTTGTGCATAGTCAAATGTCACAAATGGGATTGCTGCAGAGGCCATTAGTTAGTTGGCTATATGTAGTTACCTGTACGCTGTGCGTAAGCTTGAAAATTTCTTCTCGTCTGCACCAAGGGGTCAGGGGTGTGAGTTGTAATCTGTCAAAATGAAGGAGGGCCTATAGATTTTTTATTTACTGTTCTAAAAAGATAGAAAATATTGGGTTAACATCATCCCTCAGTGTAGCTAGCTTTAATAATTTGTGAAAATCCAGCTTGGTACATAACAGACAGAGGCTGAAAACTGCAGTTTTCTCCATCTGTGTGGAGCACAGAGCAGCACAATATTTCCCTATACACCTATGAACTGCAAAAAGGTATAATTTCCTATGTAATAACCAATTGAAAAATACTACCTAAATTCAGCAGGTGTTCTATATTTTAAAAATTTAAATCAAAATAGTAAATCTGTTATTGATGACATTCGTATAAGAGCAACAACAAACATTATCTTAGTACCGGTAGGATTAATGCTATTCTGTTTCCAACAGAAACTATTAAATCATTCAAATATTTTTTGGGGAAAATACAATGAAACTGTAGTATTTTACTTTAGTTAAGATACCTCATATAGATCTATTCCTAGCTGTCTTTCAGCCTTTTAAATATTCCCACACTGCAATCGAAAAAAAAAAATAAAAAATTCTTGACTGGTGGAGTTCAGCAACGCACTATGGATCTGATTTCCTTTGCAGCACAGTAGTAGAAAAACAAAGTAAACAATAAATGATGTTTGGTGTAATTATGTTTCAAGGGGTAAAGGTTCAGGGTAGGATAAGTGAAAACTGCTTCTACTTGGAAATAATCCACAGTTTAATTTCAGCCATGTGGTCATAATCTAATGCTTGATCAGGGTATTTCCAACAAAATACTCCATGACTAAGTGTCAAGGACCAGTCATAAACCCCAACCTGCAGTTCCTCAGTCTTTCAGAAGATTATGCTTACAGCTGGTAAACTGAACAGGCACTAAGAGTCATATGCCTTAAAACTAAAGCAACTTTTTCATTGGATGGTACAGGTCAAATATGCTCACCTTTTTCTAGTATATGTCTAGCAGCACCTTGATCAGAAAAAAACAGATCTAAACTCTCGCACACACAAACTACAATTTCTGTTCCTCATAAGGTATTTTTAAATCCGACCCTGTGAGTTGTATGTATAGATTGCAGAGTTCTATGTGGGTTTGAAGTCCCTGCCCACTGATATGCAGTCTGCACATGGCATTGTAAATCGACCCTTTTAGACCGAGAATATGTATTTATTCATGGCTTTACTTTATTATCTGACAGGGCGCCAGATCTGTAGGAATCACTTGTTATGCTTGCTCCAACAAGCGCGCATAATGTAAAAGCAACCCCCTACATACTGTATGTAAGTGTTGCTGCTGTGGTAGTTGGAAAGTCTCGCCTACATCAACGGTAGTGCCTGCATTTAGTGGAAAAGTTATTGAACCATCCACTGAAAAATACCAATATTTAAATCCTAGCAATTCATTTTTTCTTCCAAATCAAGTGTAGAAAAAGCCAAAGTGGAAATTCATACTTTAATAATTGCACAGTCATCAAACATTCAAAATGAGCCTTTTATTATAGCTGAAGGCATTTATTTTGTTTCACTCCATTATTGAAAAGTCACTAAGAAAATTAGTAGTTCATCCATTTGAGATGGTGGCTGTATTTAATGGAGCATGAAACTTTCCTCTTTTTGGTTTCTCCTCCCTCTGGTCTGACTCTTTATAAACTGAGTCCCAGTAGAGCACTAATACTTTGCTTGTTAGTCCTAACTCGTCATTAGACTTCTTAAGTGTGGATTTTCACCCTCTAATCGGGATTTATATGTTGCACATGAGAGCCAGAACTGACCTGATGTGAGTGTTATTGTAGCAAGAGTTTACTACGCATGACAGGAAGGGACTCTGAGCTGTTCCAATTATGGCTCTTTTTTTCCCCACAGCTGTATCCTTTTGTGTTGTGCTCTCGGGCTGCCTCTGTGACGGCCTCTACCTCTTTTTAGTTCTCACATTCCAGCTAATTTTATACCCCCACGCCTCCTTGTAGACCATAGTTGATACACAGGATGTGTGTAAGTTGTGGTTCTTCATGGTTGGTGAATGCTGAGTTGTCTTAATAAGATTCATGCAGGGACAGCGATCAGAAGCTGAGAGTTTCCCTGATCGGTAGGGATTGATTGAGGTTTTAAGTTGTTACATACTGTCTCTTGCATAAATATTCATACCCCTTAATCTTCTACACATTACAGATACAAGCTTCAATGTATTTTAATAAGGGTTTATGTGATAAATTGTGAAGTGGAAGCAAAATTAGAGATTGTTTTACTAAAAATCTGAAATGTGTGGAGTGCATTTGCTTTCAGCCCCCATCTTTCACAGCCACAGTTCCTCTGGGGTATGTTTCTTCCAGCTTTGCACATCTAGGAACAGACATTTCTGATGATGTTTCTATGCAAAATTGTTCAATCTTAGAATGGCCCAATCAAAGTCCAGATCTCAATCCAATTAAGAATATATTTGGTAAACTAACACCTGCATATGCTTTAAACATTTCTATTGTAGATCTGGCTGTATGTTTAGGCTTATTGTCCTGATGGAAGGTGAACCCCCATCCAAATCTCAAGTATTGTGCCACTAACAGGTTTTTGTTCAGGAAATTCAAGAAATGTGATTTTTAAGCTCTAAAGTTCTCACAGTAAATGCATTTTATAAATTTTCTTTTCAAATTTGATATTTATTGATCTCATAGAACCAGCGTTTGAGAAAGAAGTAAAAGTACTATTTCTGACAACACAGCCAGTTTTGGAGGTTTTCATTTTCTTCCACATGTTTGATGTTGCCTATACACGTTTTGTAGCAAACAGAACTTCTTATGACTTGTGTTTTTGCAATTTTCCCCAAAAATTCCCAATTTGTGCAGTGCACGAGCTCCCACCTGAGCATGCGTCCATCCTGTAAGTGTAAGTCTGTAACAGTAGCTTTACAGCTGCGCCAAACTCTTTTCCCTTTTTAATTGAACAGAGCTATGTGAAATGTTAAAAACTTGGGATATTATTTATTTAGTTAAGTCCGCTTAAACTTCTCCGGAACCCTTTTTGCTGACCTGTATATGTTAACAGCAAAAGGTAGCTGAAGACAAATATTTGCCATATATATATATATATATATATATATATATATATATATATATATATATATATATATATATATATATATATATTTGTCTTTGCCTTGAAGTTTGTGGCTGTAAAATGAAAGGGTAGAGCCTAAAAGAGCATTGTTGTAATCCAACACAGGTTAGACATTTTGTTTTCGTTCTTCTGTTTCTTCTATTGACAGATTTTGTGTGAAATAAACTGATTTCTCGCTTGAATGTGTGAAAACTCTTTCCCAGACGAGGCATTCTGCCTTGGGCTCCAGCCAGGTATACATAGATTTAGTTTGATAGATCCACATATCTTTCCTTCTAAATTGTCCTTGATTATTGGATGTATTTCTGTCATAAATATTTGCCATAGGGGGGTTCATGGAATCTGTAGTTTAATCCTTACCGTGTTCTGTCTGAGCAGCTCCGAGGCACAGCTCTGGGAGAGGATGTGAAAGCAGGAAGGGAGACACCACCACTGTAGGGGATGTGTATCGGATCGCGGGATTGAAAGCTGAATAATATCTGTTTTCCCATGCAGCACTTCTAATGAACTGAGGATTTGCTTTTTTACAGCCTGTGGCGAGCTGTAAGTCATGTCTGGGTCCTATGATGGAGAATTAGATTGACAGATTGTCTAGACTTATTCTGCTTTTTATTGTTAAACTAGAACAGTGTATAATCCTAGGTAGACTATACAGTGCATTGGAGGAAGAAATCTAATAAACAGAGATAGCCTCCTTCACTGTTTTAAGAAGATACATTTTGCAAAGCTGCTAGCCACCAGCGCAACGCTGACTTCTCATCTGAGACCTGTCAATCAAAAGGACACACCCCATAATTTCAAGCAATAAAATTATAAAAAAATCACCCCCCTCAGAGTTGTCATGATGGTAAACCTGACTTATTAAACCTAAAATGTTTTTTGAACCAGGCTGTAAACATGTTTATTTCTGCTGTGAAGTTGGCATTTTTAACATTGTAGTCAATGGGAATTTGCTCCTTTCTGGAGCCAGCCCCTAGCGGTTGAGGGGGTAACTGCAATTTTTGTAATTTCCTCATTGGCTTCACATTTTGCCGGTGGAGTTTGCCCCTTAGTGTAAATATACACTAAACCAGAACCAGAACTTTGTTAATAAGGTACATGACACGCTCTGCACTGAACTACATTAATCACCTGAAACAATGTCAAACTGAATGTAAACATCACTGATACTAGCGTAAAACCAACTTACATCCACTGGGCTACCAGTAGCAACCATTCAGCCCAACTCCTTATTTAGTATAAAATGCAAGTGGAAGGGATTTTCCCAACGGTTGGCCATGCTGCATTTAAGTACAGGTGGGAGACTATAGGCTGTGAAAATACCAAAAAACTCCAAAGTGATTTAAGCATGTTTATTCTTAAATATAGGTAAAGTATTATTTAAACATTTCTAAACATTAACACGGACTGTTTTCTAGTGGTTATATTATTTTCTACTCTGGCTATATCTGCTTGTACTATTTATAAAAAAAAAATCAAATCTCTAATCAGTTCTATACTTTCAACTTTTTTCGTTTATAGAAAATAACTAAATCAAATTTATTTGAGGAACTCAAAGGAACGAATTCAGGAAAACTGTCAAATGCACATTTGTGTTCTTTAATTAAAGTGTACCAAAAACGTACCAAACATGACTGCAAAAAGAAGCCAGTATCACCAGAGAACAAGTATTGCTGATCAGTTTAAAAGATCATAAAGATTTTGTTTTAACCCAAATTATTGGACAAAAAGTTGCCTCCAAATAGAAAACTAGATTTATGTCATAACTTTCCATAACTTCTGGGTGTCTGAACATTTCTTCCTCTACTACTGCCTGTTTGTTCCATCGTTTTTTTAGGTGTTCAAATATTCTTTTAAGTTCATGTGGGAAAAAAATGGCTAAAGCTTATTTAGATGTATCTTAAAGCAATTTTCTGATTTAAAAAAAAATCAAGGGAGTACATCTGGTAGTTCCTAAAAAAGATTGGTCTCTATGGAAGAAAAACAAAGGCACAACAGGAAATTTATCTTCTTAAAAAGAAAATCTACATTACTATATCTGATAACCAGGGCATGTTTAGACATGTCTATCCTGGCAAACCAACTAATCAAAAATAATAAATATATTTTTAAACCATTGGAGAGTTATTATCAGGTTCCTGAGCAGCACATCCTTGTTCATTTTCTTGATCCTTTTTTTTGTTTTGTTTACATCATCTTCTTCCATCATTGTACTGATTATTGATCTGAGAAAACCACCGATGAGTATTAAATCAGGGTTCTCAATTACCTCCCCCTCCATCTAAATAACACTATTGATGTAGTCTGTCACATACTCAGTCACACTGGTTCTTGAGGAAATTTCCAGACACTTGAAAATAACATGGATTGCCAAGCTCAGAAGAGCCTCTTTATGTTATCACCACTTTACATCCTGCCTATTTTGGTCAAGGACCAGACACTGGTGCTCTGCCAGGCGAAATGCCATGATACCACTGGTGTGCTTAAAATTCTAATGGACGGGTGATCAGTTTCAGCTCAAAAATTACTTTCCTTTTTGCCATTTGTCCTCCTTTCCTGGAAAATAGATCCCAGAATAGGTGGTTTGCTCATCACGGTCACAGCTTTATATTGCTATACTCACATCAGGTCAGAAGTGCAATTTATCATAAATCCTGTAGCTCCACTTTTCATTAAGTAAATGGGATCTTCTTTCCCTCTTTCATGTGTGGTTGTAAACACATTAATCACACTTTGTCTTGGTGGTTCTCACTTTCAGATATGCACACTTGGTGAAACAGGTACTAGATTGCTGCTTTTCTCTAATTAAAACCTCATTTGAAACGTGTCTTTTATACATTACAAAATATTTTATTAGCCAAATGACGCTGCATTTGCTCAGTAAAATTCATTCACTTGCATTTACTTGGATTACCGATGGAATGTAATAAAACTTTATTCTGGGATTTCCAACAGATAAGAGTAAGAAATTCATTAAAAACATATAATAGATAAAAAACAAAATGAATTTATTATCACTGCAATAATATAAAGTGGATAATCTTAGAAATTGGACATTTTAAAGCTGCCATCACACTGTTTACTGTCCTTGCGTGTATGCTGGCATGTTGAGGAACACATTTCATGCTGTTCTGAATGTAAGAAAAATAATGCAGATTTTTGTGGGACATCAAATCCTGTCATGTCTTTAAAGTACACTTTTGATGCACTCCCTTTCTGCATAGTGCATGTGTATTGGGATCAAGGGCGTGGAAATCAGTGTTTTGCTATGTGCGCAAGGAGGCCATTACTTTTACCATAACATCACAGTCCTGTGTTTGTGTATTTAAAGATCAGCTGACCATCTGGGAATTAGATTTTATTGCAATGAGTGCCCCAAGTGGTCCGATAACTACTGGTCAGCCTAAGCTGACAATTAGTTACCCTGGCTTTCCACCAGACGCATAAGCGGCGGGTAACGTCTGCGAAGTGCAATGTGCATCTAATAGCTGCTGTTATGGTCAATGGATTTGTTTCCACCAGGTCCGCAGCAGCACGAAATAGATCCGCACCAAGTCTCTTTTATGCGCCCCAGAACACGTCAAACTCTGTAAGAAATTTTCTCATTAGAAGTGTAATTTGTTAGACACTGAATTATAAACTTGTAACAAGGAAAATTATAATAATAATGGCTTGCATTTATATAGTGCTTTTCGAGACCCTCAAAGTGCTTTACAATTCCACATTCATTCACTCTCACATTTACACACTGGTGGAAGCAGGTTAGGATTGTAGCCACAGCTGCCCTGGGGCAGACTGACAGAAGCGAGGCTGGCATATCGCACCATCGGCCCCAGTAGGCGGGTAGGTGAAGTGTCTTGCCCAAGGCAAGCAGGCAGAAGCAGGAATCAAACCCACGATTTCTGGGTCGCAGGCCGACAACTCTACCATTGTTTTTACAACTCTGTTCTATATACCTAATCTGTTTGTCATCTTCTGAAGTCTCAAGGTTTATCTTTTGACCCCTTTGGGAGATCCTGAACTGGTGGAGACATTTTTCTTTTGGAAGTAACACGCAGTGACAAGTCAAAGCCTGTCTGTAAACATTGTTCTTCTGAACTGAGGCTGGAGGCTGATGCAGACTCAGTGGGTAAAGTGGTGTGTGGTAGCAACTGCCCTCAAAGCTTATCTCTATAAATGGATTTGCTTTGGTACACACTGAGATCTCTGTATGATACTCTAATCTGATTGACAACAACCCTGTAGAGATCGAAATGTTAAAGAGACATGTTTTTGTCTGTTTGTACAGTGGCTTGCAAAAGTATTCGGCCCCCTTGAACTTTTCCACATTTTGTCACATTACAGCCACAAACATGAATCAGTTTTATTGGAATTCCACGTGAAAGACCAATACAAAGTGGTGTACACGTGAGAAGTGGCACAAAAATCATACATGATTCCAAACATTTTTTACAAATAAATAACTGAAAAGTGGGGTGTGCGTAATTATTCAGCCCCCTGAGTCAATACTTTGCAGAACCACCTTTTCCTGCAATTACAGCTGCCAGTCTTTTAGGGTATGTCTCTACCAGCTTTGCACATCTAGAGACTGAAATTCTTCCCTATTCTTCTTTGCAAAACAACTCCAGCTCAGTCAGATTAGATGGACAGCATTTGTGAACAGCAGTTTTCAGATCTTGCCACAGATTCTCGATTGGATTTAGATCTGGACTTTGACTGGGCCATTCTAACACATGGATATGTTTTGTTTTAAACCATTCCATTGTTGCCCTGGCTTTATGTTTAGGGTCGTTGTCCTGCTGGAAGGTGAACCTCCGCCCCAGTCTCAAGTCTTTTGCAGACTCCAAGAGGTTTTCTTCCAAGATTGCCCTGTATTTGGCTCCATCCATCTTCCCATAAACTCTGACCAGTTTCCCTGTCCCTGCTGAAGAGAAGCACCCCCAGAGCATGATGCTGCCACCACCATATTTGACAGTGGGGATGGTGTGTTCAGAGTGATGTGCAGTGTTAGTTTTCCGCCACACAGCGTTTTGCATTTTGGCCAAAAAGTTCCATTTTGGTCTCATCTGACCAGAGCACCTTCTTCCACATGTGTGCTGTGTCCCCCACATGGCTTGTGGCAAACTGCAAACGGGACTTCTTATGGTTGTCCTTTAACAATGGCTTTCTTCTTGCCACACTTCCATAAAGGCCAACTTTGTGCAGTGCACCACTAATAGTTGTCCTATGGACAGATTCCCCCACCTGAGCTGTAGATCTCTGCAGCTCATCCAGAGTCACCATGGGCCTCTTGGCTGCATTTCTGATCAGCGCTCTCCTTGTTCGGCCTGTGAGTTTAGGTGGACGGCCTTGTCTTGGTAGGTTTACAGTTGTGCCATACTCCTTCCATTTCTGAATGACCGCTTGAACAGTGCTCCGTGGGATGTTCAAGGCTTGGGAAATCTTTTTGTAGCCTAGCCTGCTTTAAATTTCTCAATAACTTTATTCCTGACCTGTCTGGTGTGTTCTTTGGACTTCATTGTGTTGTTGCTCCCAACATTCTCTTAGACAACCTCTGAGGCCGTCACAGGGCCGCTGTATTTGTACTGACATTAGATTACACACAGGTGCACTCTATTTAGTCATTAGCACTCATCAGGCAATGTCTATGGGCAACTGACTGCACTCAGACCAAAGGGGGCTGAATGATTACACACACCCCACTTTTCAGTTATTCATTTGTAAAAAATGTTTGGAATCATGTATGATTTTCGTTCCACTTCTCACGTGTACACCACTTTGTATTGGTCTTTCACGTGGAATTCCAATAAAATTGATTCATGTTTGTGGCTGTAATGTGACAAAATGTGGAAATGTTCAAGGGGGCCGAATACTTTTGCAAGCCACTGTACGTATACATTTATAGGTGTGGTAGAAATCCATGCATCTCTCAGTGTTGACAGTATTTGTCATTGAGTTGTTATTTGAAGTGAGCTTTGGAGCCTAAATCTAAATGAGAGTTTTGGGGAAACTCGATTTTGCCTCTGCAGATATAGAGCTGCTCATACTTCCACAAAAGTGGTTGCCTAACCTCTGACTTTTTATTTTTGTCAGTTGTGCTGAGGTAATTTTTCTAAAATCAATTATCATATCTTTGGTTTTAGAGATGTTTTTCTGCAGGAAGGATTCATCACACCGCTGGACACTGTCCTGAATGATTTGACCATGTCAGGTTTCATATTCCCTTAGCATGGGGAAATAAGACATACGTGTCAAAACAATAAAACAATATAAAAGGAGTATCAATCCAAAAACAATTCATTTAAAATTATATATTTCTTTCTCAATCTGTTGGGGGGATTTATTGGCATCACAGCAATTAATCCCTCATCATAATTGATGACCAGTTTCTTGCATGTTTCCACTGGTGTTTTTATGAGCAGCTAAGGGAGAGGCAACTGCAGAGCCTCTCTGAAATCTCATTAAAGGATTTTAAAACAGTAATGCTACGACTGTGTAGTGGTTTGATACCAGCAACCGGGCCTTTCCTAATTATAAGATTTTGGCAGCTCTAGAAATAATTGTTGCTTTATTATTTTAAATAACAGCAATAAAATTGTGTTATACATTTTTTCTGGAAATATCGTGAAACCATACTCATTATTATACCATTAGCATCTCATACCAGCCCACTTGTAATAAACATCTGGATTCAGCTGGGTTATTTTAGTGTTGTCCTCTATAATGGTGCAATAACTAAAGTTTTTATCATCTCTACTTCTGAAAATATACATTGCTCTTTGCAGCTGAAGGTGCCAGTTTATTTTTTTTTAATGACACAGTCATCCCAAGCAGACAGAATCTTCTCTGTTCATATTTGAGCTTTTCATTAAAGCGTATAAACCCTTGACATTGGGCTTTTTCAGGTTCATTTTGGTTGCAGTATTGAAAACAATCCCTTTGATTCATTTGGGGGATTTCTGTTAATTTTATATGACCCGTACTTGGTTTTTCACATGTGCGTTTTATTCTGCACGTCTGCTGTTTTTGTTGCAGTTTTTCTCTTTTAATGCTGTTGAGCTTGACGCTGTCTATCTGGTCATATTAAAGAAATGTTCTTCTATTATTCAATAGTTCCCTAGATCAGACTCCCCTCTGTCAGACCTCATATTATTTATTTATGAACTCTGAGATGCTATCTGATTTCAAGTACTGCTACACAAATGCTTTCCAGGAAATGAGGAATGAATTCAAAACAAAATCACAGAGGGTTACTGATGTGATCTTATTTTTTTTTTTTGTTCCCTATTACCACTTGAATTCTGTCAAAGTTAGCTTTTACCCCTGTGAGACTATCATGGTAATCCTCAAGCATGACATCTCATTTAACAGGATGTCGTGAAGCAAATGCTGACTGGATGTTTTCTCTAAATTCCTGTGGGCGAAGGGATGGGGGTGGAGGTGGGGAGGGCTGCAGGAGATGTGTCCATTAGTTTATCGGAGCAGCCTAGAAAAGAGAAACGGGAAAGAGAGATAAACATGGTCTCACACATCTTTCTTTAGCTCATTCTGACGAGCCGGTCACCATCGCAACCACAAGCCATGCATCACATTGCCGGTGTAAAAACCTTGAAAATCAGAAAACGGTTAAGTTGCATAAAAAAGGTTCACAAGCATGTAGCTCTGAGTTTATGCTGTGATCTTTAAGAAAAAAGGTAATTGCTGCAATTTTCATACAGCTGAAAATCAGGCTCCCAGATACGTGGGTTGCTTGGCCTTCCCAGGTAGATGAATTGTGCTCGTTGTCCCAATTTCGTCGTACTTCCTCCTCCTCCCCCTCTTACCCTCTTTTTTTTTGCTTCCCCATGGTTCAGGAAAGATTTTATTTATTAGTAGCACCAAACTGCAACCACTGCTGCAGCTAATGCATGTTTGTACCAGTATTTTATTGCATGGATGGACTAAAATACTGAGGAGAGAAAAAAAATAATGGATTAAAGTAAATATGCTGGCAAATAGAGAAGAGGAGGCTTTATATTAAATTATGTTGCAAATCTGGCAGATTTAGCAACAGGAGGGGGGCTATCTCAGTTTTTTTTTTTTTGCTGGTATCCAGGGCAGTTTGGTTCAGCAAATGATGTGCTCTTTCAGTGCTGGATTTAAAGGACTGATTTACATTAGGCATTTAGCAAAGTGTTATTCCTACTAAAATGTTATTTTAGTTATTTCTCATTTGTGCATTTTATGGTACAGCTTCTTTTTGCTTGTCTGTGTTTTGTAATGAATGAATGCTCCCATAAAAATGAGACGATAAATCATTTCTAAATTATTTTTTACATTTGATCCGGCATAAATCCTGCACACCTCATCTAAAATCTTGACACTCATTTGCATCATTTGTGTAAAGCAATACTTTGTAGACAAGTTACAATGGATCAAAATGATCAGTGTATAAATCTATTAGTCAAGGAAGCAGCCCAAAAAAAAAAACCACATAGTAACAGTACACAAAAATCACAGTTCGGTACATACAGTGAACTCCCGCCTATTTTGGTTCAGTATTTACAGAGTCACCTGGTTTCTCTAAGATTCTGCCGACATTTGATCATAAAAATGTTTAAATTACTCTGGATGTGTAGATGATATAATTTAAAAGTTAAACTTGAATGCACTATAGAAGTGCACCTGTTGGGTAGAACCTCCCAAGTCGAACGTACTCCTCATCAGTCTGTACACTAAGAGTTTTAAGTATCACAATAAAGCTGGAAAAGCTTTTGAAATAATTCAGCATGGCTTCATGATGGGGTGCGTAGATCCACTGGACCTCAGAGTGTCCGTTTTTTTTTTTTAAGTGTAAGGTTTCTCCTTTTCTTAGTTCCTCTCTTTATGGAAGCTGCCTTTTCACAGTCTGCACTTCTGCTTTTCACATACTGCTGCTCCTCCAACTTCTCCTCAGACAGATAACTCGCTCCATCCTTCAGCTTCTTCTCATCTGTCTACTATGCTGTCCTGTTAATTGGCTAACATGAGCTCCGTCCTTACTCTCTTAAAGGAGGCGAGCACCTCTTAAAGGCATCCAGTGACTGGATACCGGGATTGTCTCCCTTCAGCCTCAAGCTTCTGGATATATTCATGCTGAAGAAAAATAGAGCAATGTGACCCCCGGATTGGATAAGAACCATGGGAACTGCTAATATGGATCTAGGAGTCGGCACACACTGAATCAACTCGCATTCAGGTAATGCAAAACTCTACATACATAGCAATACATAGGAACAAATTAACATCATAAGCCTGTTTAAAATTAGCCTTCGTGTACCTTGAGAATTTCACTTGTTTTAGTGAGTGTTACAGAGCAGCTGTGTTTCTCTGTACTGATAGTTTGTTACAAGTTGACGACATAGTTTCCTTCCTCATTTTTGGATATTTGCAACTATGGCCCGCAAAGAAGATCGTAAAAAGGAAGTGGGACAAGGCACTTGAACACTAATGACAGTCAGACCCAAACAACATGGTGTTTTTTGGTAGAAGTCCGCTTTATAATTCCAAATGCAGTAATTTGTAGCTCTGGCTGTATGTTTAGGCTCATTGCTCTATTGGAGGGTGCTTTGTGGCCACTAAGTTTTTCTCCTCTAAATTGCCCTGTATTAATCTCCATCTTCATCTTCACATCCAGTGGCACCACCGGATTTTTTTTTCTCTGCAGCTGCTTTGGGGGAGTTTGCCATTTTGTTATGGGTGCTGCGAAGTGTGGGGTCATTTTAATCTGTAAAGCACTTTGAGATGCTATTTTGTATGAAAAGCGCTTTGTAAATAAAGTTTGATTTGATGATATTAGGGTTGGGCGATTTGGGAAAAAAAAACTATCCCAATAATATTTTTCATCAGTCAATATTGATATATATCACATTTAAAAAAACAAAGGTTATTTTTGTTGAAAATGTAATCGGATTTAATAACTGTTTGGGAAAAAATTAAGAGATTAGGGTTGAGCTATGTGGATTAAAATAAAATGTTAAGGTTTTTTTTCCTTCTTTTTTTCATGCCAAATTTGATTTTTGATATCTTTTTTCATTAATTGGTAGGGATTTTAGCATCCACGTGTGTTGTCCTGAAAAGACACTGGAACTTGTTGTGTCAACATCAATGAGTTTATGTCATATCCAGTGTCTTTTGGCTGTGGGGTGCCTCAGGGATCTATACTAGGATCCTTTTATTTTCTATGTTGCCTGCCCTTGAGTTGTAAAAAATTTTGAATTTTACTTAAATTCTTTGTTATGCTGATGACTGTCAAATCTACATTACTGTGAAAAAACTTGAGACTCTGTTCATCTGTTGTTACAGCACCTAAATGAAATCAAAGCTTGGATGGCTCTAAATTTCTTGAACTTCAATGATAAAAAGACTGAAGTTACGTTATTCCACACAAGTGGCCCTTGTGGCATCCACCATGTGAATCTCGGCTCTTTGACTCCCTATTTGAAATCCACTGGCACTGATGTGGGGGTGAAATTAGATGGCGACCTTCGATTTGACACAGATCAAATCTGTTGTAAAAACAAGCTTTTTCCAACTGCGACAATTTGCCAAAATCAAGACCATTTTGTCCTGGCATGATTTTATTACCTCATGCCTTGACTATTGTAATGCCCTGTATCTTGGGGTCAGACAGGCTGCTCTCTCTTGCATTCACTTTTTCCAAAAAGCAGCTGCTCGTCTTCTAACTCGACCACACAGGCAAAATTGCATCACTCCTGTGCTAGCTTCTCTACACTGGCTCCCTGTGTGCGACTTAAGTTATTTTAAAATTCTTTGGTTTTTAGACGTCTTAATGGCCTCACTTCACCCTATCCCTCGGACTTTCTTCACCTGTACTCTCCTTCACGGTCTCTAAGGTGTACTGACAAGCTGCTTTTGGCTGCTCCAAAGACGAGGCTGAAGCTCAGAGGTAATCGTGCTCTTGCAGTGTCGGCCCCCAAGTTATGGAACGGGTTGCCACTACATGTTAAGCAGACTCCTTCAATGCCTTTTTTTTAAATCCTATATGAAGACTAATCTTTTTCCACTGGCTTTCAACACAGCATGAATTGTGTTGAGTTGTTGTGTTGCCTAATGCTTTATGTCTTACTTTTATTCTTTATGTGCAGCACCTTGGTCAACTTGATTTTGGGAGCCTGTTTGCATTGGCCCTCTGTTTTATCAAATCCAAAGAACTAAACTTACATTGGAACTGCAACTTGTAAAATGATGAAGAGCCACGTATAAAAACATTATTTCTCAGCACTGCATGAAACTATAAATTTGAATCACAAACCTAAAATATAAACTCTTTGACTTTTACTCCCAAGTGACTACATTTGTGAATTTGTCCTTTATTTTATTGAAATCCCATTGTGAGTCTTTTAAATTGGTAAGAGCGAGCATCTAATCCATATCTAAACTTCCCCTGGAGTTGAAACCGTTATCCTTAATGTGCATTTGAAATATTTTGTCTCCAGCAAGCGGCTTAGTAATAAGTGAAAGTCTGTGACCCTGAGATGAGGACAAAAGGAAAGTGAAAATGGAAGCATAAAAAACAAAAGCAGAAATTAGATTATAGGGAAAGAAGCAAAAATAGTCTGTTTTGTGTGAAAATGTGTGGATATGTCTTTGGTTCCCGGCTTTTTCTGAGTCTATCATATTCAGTTTGTTCGTCTGGACTATGTGGCTGCCTTTTGCTCCCATTTCCTTTCTGGAGCGGAGCAGCACAGGAAGGCCGGCTGCAAAGGAAAGGAAACGGTCTTCATCAAACAGCAGATGGAGGACAGCATGTGCTTACATGGCAGAAACATGCACATAAATAAGAGTGGGTGCTCAGTCCTTAAGGTACAGTAGTTGTTATGTGGAGTGTGATTCTGATCCTAACTTGCAAATGTCAGCTGTGGAGATTTTTTAACTTTAATAAAGATTGAGAAGATTTTATCATTTGAAATCCTCTTTTCAAACGTTTTTCCTGTAATTGCAGCGACACTTTTACTTGTTTAGTGGTTCTTTTGATATCTTGACTTTATTGTATTACGATTGATCTAGAATTCACTGCAACTTAATAAGTTGGCTTTGTTTTATTTTTTAATCTATCGTCTACCCCTAGGTTTCATTTTCAGAAAAAATTTTCATTCTACTCTGATGACCGGAATTAGCTGTCAAAAAAACCTTGAAAAGTTGTGTGATTATGTAAACTGAATCTTAAATTTACATTTTTACTCCAATGAGTTACAAAAACAATGTAATCTTCAAAGAGCCGTCATTTAAAAAAAATATATTCTTGCAAATTCCACCATACAAGTATGTTCTTATTTTGTAATTGAGTGGGGATTGCCGTTTTAGCTTTGCATTTATGACTTTACACACAGTTGGTACAGAGTGTCAGACGCAGATCAAAGACAGAGGATGTGCAGACTTTGAAACTGTTCCTGTCTGCAGCATCCAGCAATACAAGAAATCTGTTCAGCCACCTGAAATTTAAATATGAAACAATCTTATAGAAAATAATTTAGAAAAGCGACTGGAATTTATCTAAAACATTTAGCCTAACTTTAGACATGTGTAGGATTTTCAACAGCTCACCGAAATTGGAGCACATTTAATAACTTGTTCTTATTCATAGTTGTGACAGTTATACAGTATAAATTTTTTTTGAATTTTCAATTCGGATTTTGTTCAGTTAACAAAAATGAACAAAAACACTTCAAATTCTTACTGCAGTATTGCAACAAGATGATATTTAGGTTTTCATATTCCTTTCTGGCTTTTTTGTTTTTTTGTTGATTGTGCATAGGCCTGTCACAATAAACAAATCAATTAATTGCATGATAATTTCAAATTACCTTGATCCATTTGCATGATTGTTTTTCTCCCATGTCTACCTCTTTCTACCAAAGAGAGTGGATGAAAAAAGGCATATATGTTCAACATATCTGTAGTGGCAGAGTAAAATGGAAATTGGAAATTAATTCAAACTGAGTGTTATTAGTTTTCACTTTTGTTTACAAAACTCCTAAGTGGTAGTTTTACCTGTTTTTCTGGTCTGAGGCAAGAGATTAATGTATTTTATTATTTTGTGAAGGGAGATTTTGTTTAATCAATTTTCTCTTTGTTTTGGTTGTTTCGGTAATTTGTATTAGTTATTAAAAATATCTTCGAGTTGCAGTGGTCAATGTTCTTTAGATATTTAAAATGTATTAATAATTCACAGAGTGTACATGCATTATTTTTACATTAGTTGAAAATGGTCTCAAAACAACAATATTATCATTTATCACAATAATTTATCGTCCAGCAAAATCTGTTAATTTTGATCGGCCTAGTTGTATATGTAAAAAAGCTTATAAGTATAGCTCTGTCTAAACATGGTTGAAACATCTACCTCTAACACCTCTACATCTTAGTCATTCAAATTAGTCTTTATGTTAACTTAAATTTAATATTAGGTCAAATGATCAGTAGAAACTTTGCTTTTCCTAAAATATTGGGAAGGTTTTGTTCCTATAGCTGATTTCTTTGGGGTACTGTATATAAATGGTGTTCTTATCATTCTGTAATATTTTACCAAGCCTCATCTGACAGGCTGATAACATATTTCAATTTTAGTTTTTTGGATGTGATTCTCAGCAAGAGACATTGTGGCCTCCAGATCAAATAAGCCGGGGTTTTAAAATAAATGAATATCCTAACCATCTCGTAAAAAAAAAAAAAACTCTGTCCACACTTAACCGCATACAGTAAGTGCGTCGTTAAGCACATTCATAGACATGCCAAACCTGTAGGGGGCAGTACTTCCCCCAAATCCTATCCACTTAAGCCCCTTTCAAACAGGCCATGAAGAAAGGGTAATTTTCCGGACTTTGTCTGTTTTGCTTTTGAGTCTGAAAGCAATCTTCTGGACTTTGTCCGGATACCCTTTACCGGTAATTTCACAGATGAAGACCTAGTAACGAGTGCGGACTTTTCGCGGTATGGTGTTTGCATTCAGATTACCAGGTAATGTTCCGGAAAAGCTGGAGGGGTGTGGGGTGGTGGGGAAAAGGGGACAGGGAACGCTGTGAGCGCACACGTTGATGACGCATAAATGTCATAATTTTCCTTTCAGCTTCTTCATCGATGTCTCTTAAGCGTTTCCATGTGTGCAAAATTGCACACATCACAAAGACGAGCACTGTGACTAGATCTGCTGTTCCGACTACCATCTTTGCAATAATTCATTTGTTTGGGTAAATGACATGTACGCCTGCCACACTAAGTTTACGTCATATCCACATACAACCCCCCACTCCCCCCCACCCCCAGACATTCATCAGGATCCTCCGGTACATTTCTTGCTGTGTAAAAGCAGTCGTAAGGCAATGTTCCGGAAAAAAGGGGTGTATTTTAAAACCCAACTCCGGTTAAAGACCGGATGGAATTGTCCGTAAATATTCCAGAATTTATGTCTGAAAACGGCTTTAAGCCGTTAAAACTTAGCCATAAACTTTCTATATTCTAAACTCTACATAGAGCAGTAATTGAGCTTGTAAAAACAAGCAAGCAAAAAAGCTCTTGGACAATGGATGATGCCAACACAGCTCTGAGGGCATAAATGCTGTTCCTGAGTATAAACACAGGTCGCACAAGTGATGTTGGAGCATTTCTGTCACGGAAAGTGACGTTGCGGAGCCTAAAACTCTTATTTCTGTCCACACGCAAATGCTAAAAACAGAGAAAACACAAATCTTCACTTTGGCCAGAGTTTTTAGAAAGATTCGTTTTCAGTGTCGTAAATCTGCGTTTTCGTGTGGATGACAGGCCAAATGGTAGATAAATATCTTTGTTTTGTGAGATTCCCTGCTACGTGTGGACATGGTATTAACTAGGGATGGGCAGTCGATTAAACTGTCTTCATCGATCATCGGGAGAATTAACAATCGATTTTCGATTAATCATTGATATTTTTATATTAAAATTCATTGTTCATAGGCTATATTAAAATGCAGCGAGAATAGAAAAATAGCGTGTTTCCTCATTGAGATCTTCATTACAAGTGGGACAACTCTTGTGGCAGTTAATTCACGGTAGTTGCACAAAGAAAATATGCGCTATAAGCAACGGAGCCGACAGCTAAAAGACTGTACTTATTAACACAACTGACGCTCATATTTTTTTTTCTTATCCCCCCCAAAAAAAGTCATGTTAATCAATAACTTAATAAAAAAAAATATAATACTTATAGGTCTGATAGTTTTGTGTTACATTTGGCAAAAAGAGTCGAGGAAGAGGATGAGAGAGATCAGCGTACCTAACAATAAATTAGGCTCATTAACAGAGTAAAAAAGACCAAAAAAAAGAAACCGTAATTTATATACAACTTTAGCATGAGTCTACTGATTTTTGTTGAGAAAGATGAGCATGTTAACATGCGCTGGGGTCAGAAGTGAAAGCAGCCTGGTGACCAGACTGACGGTCATCAGGCTGCTGTCGCGTCTGACCTGCAGCACCGAGATCACCTGTTGTGAGGGACAGATGTCGCTGTGATACACACACCTCCGTGCTAACTTTGCAAGCCTCTGGAATCTTGTTTAATTCATTTTCCACCAGTCTGTAGGGGTGCAATCCAGGGGTGGCGGAGCCTCCCTCAGAAAGTAATTGGTGAGTAAGTTTCTCTGCTCGTTGTGCATCTCGGCTCCTCCGTGCTAACACCGACTTGATGTTAGGTTAAGACCAAGAGCTGGATGCGCCGCTTCTAACCAGGGTTAGAAGTGTGTTAAAGTACTTATACACAGCTTCGCGGTGTTGGCAGTGAACAGAGACTTTTTTGTTTGTTTATTTTTTTTTGTCAAAGTGGTCGCACGCCACACTTTGCTGCGACTTCTTCATGACAATGCTACTTTTAAAATACACAGAAACTGGAAAGAAACTGAGTCAGCCTGTGGGTTTTATTTTCAGTCATCGCCCTCTTGTGGTAAAGTGTTTAATTACTGCCACATAGCAAAATTAATTGCATTCCTTCAAAACTCACACTACGCAACAGAACATGAGTTAATTGATCGGTAAAAAAACATGTCATCGATGAAATTCTTAATGATCAATTAGCCGATTGTCGATTAATTATGCCCATCCCTAGTATTAACCCACTGAGGATTTGTCTTGACTTCCTCTCCCTTTCTTGATCTTGGGAGGATGGCCATGATTTTAGGAAAGCAAAGGTCTTCCCCAGACCGTTCACCAGAGCTTTCTGTGGACGTTGTACTTTCTTTCTTTATTTTTCCAAGTTTCCTTTGACTCCGACCAGTCATTTGCTCGTCTTATGGTGTGCATGTGGATTGAGAGGGGTTTTCTTTTTCATTCATGTTACAAGCCTACTTTGCAGGAAGGACAATGAGACTCAGTGTGGTGCCCATGGTCCCACTGAATGACTCATGTTCCTATTGAAGTTGAACAAAGCCCGAACGACAGGGTTATACAATGTTAATCAACAAAGTGAGGCTCATAATGTGCTCAAAAAGAGGACTGTGAAATAATGTGCAAGGTTGAGGTCCGCAGCCTGGGTTTGCATGACATAATTACTGGGCTTTCACTTCCACTCTCTGTTATAAGGAATGCTTGTGACTGTTTCTGCCCCTCCTTTTGAAATGGAACCATGCTGCAGAGCTAGAGTTGTTTTTGTTTTTCTGTTATTTCTACAACCTGCTTTTGCCTCGAGTGTGATAAGGAACCATAAAGGGGCTGTTATTCCTGAAGATGAATAACTGCTACTGTTAACGGCCGGTTTTGCTATGGCAACTGTAGCCATTCAGCAGTGAAGTCCTGCTTCTCCTGCAGTCTGGGGGAGCATCATGAACCAGAAGATCCACTGTTTAAGGAGAAGGGATTTATAGCCTGTGTCTGCATGAAGCAGACCTGTCTGCAGAGCAGCAGAGGCAGGCTTCTCATCCTCACAGCATGGGCTCTTATCCATTCAGCTCTCTTTTCCTCCCCCAGAATCAAGTGGCTTTTTGTTCTCATACAGCGGTGCTTATCGCTCGTTTCTCTGCGGCTGCCCTGCCCGCCCCTTTTTTTTTGGAATGAAAGGATATTTTGGGTGATAGATCTTGTCTTCTTCCCGCAGATTCCACAACACTTTGTTTTCTCCCCAGAGTCAGGTCTGTTTAACCCTCGCTTTAGTGCTGACATGAAATCAATTTCATGCCAATAGGCGAAAAAAAATTGTGGATTGCCATGATTACAGGCCCTGACACTGCAGTTAATTTAAATTCACTTGAATGAAGTGGGTTTGTTTGTCCCACAGGGTTTCTCCATTGCCTCTTATTTCTTTGCTTGGTAAACATAAGGAAGAGCTGTGCATACTCCAGGGAGACAGTGCGGTTGGTTGTTATACTCAGAGAGCATCTTGGTTAGCTGTTATGTGAAAATTACAATATTTTTACCTCCGCCACAGAGGTTATGTTTTTGCCAAGATTTGTCTATTTGTTTGTTAGTAAGCAACATAACTCTGCGTCCTCTGAGTGGTTTTCTTTTTTTTTATTCCGTTGACCGTAATATTTTATAAGTATTTAAAGTGATGGTGAGATTAATATGTTTTCATTTAGACATGCACTGTTGTTTTGGCTGTAGGGTAGTTTCTTAGGTCTTTAATAGGAGAGAATGTGGCTCCTGGATAGTTACCTCTGCATGAAAATAAACACTAAGGACAAAATAACTATCTGTAGGATGGTAGTGTTACAGAGAGAGCCTACTGATGTTTTATAGCATACCAGTTGCATCTCTGCAAAAGTGCCAATTGACTGTAACGGCTGGCTTCTCATAGTCAAAAATATTGTGATACAAGGTTTTTTTATCTTGCAGCCCTGATTTCAAAGTATGCAACAGATTCTAGAGTAAGGTGTAAGGTAGTGAAAAACCAGAAGTGTATTGACCTTGACATGACAGTCAAGTTTATTTGGGTGTGAGATCACCTGAAGCCTTGGTAGCGTTGACCTTGAGAGGTTGAACCCCTTGGAGACAGTCATCGCAGTCTAATCCATCCGAGGTGTGTTCCTCAGAGAAAATTCTATAAATGTCAAATGCCATAAAATGCTACGGTATTTCAAAGGGAAGTCTGTCATGTGAATGGCTTTCTTGGGGATCTGCGGCATGCGGCTCTGGAGCTGCATGTTGCTTTTAGGGGTCTCCATTGTGGCTCCTAACAGCTCAGGTAAAAAATAACAGACTGAGCTATGTTTTAAATATAACGCAAATTAAAGCAGCTTGTTTTGGCAGTTTCTGTGTTTTTATGCAAGCTATTATTATTGGTTAGATATATAAAGGGGAATGCTCGAAGCTTGACACCCTGTTGTATTGATGTTTCAGATTCTTATTTTGAAATAAGCTTTTTTTTATTGAAACTGGAACAGTAACTGCTTATGTCTGTCTGACTGGTTGACTGCAAGCATTGAAAAAGCAACCAGTACTTTTAAATAGGGCAACACAATAAATAGCATTTTAAATCCCCCCCACCAAAAAAGAAATGTAATAAAGCAACTTTTTTGAAAGAACATTACTATTTTGACATTTTGCTTTCAAAGTATAGTGAACGCCATTATAGGGTATTATGCCTTCTAAAAACTTGTATAACTGCCTAGTTTAATAGTTAAAACACCAAAAAATACCTAAATATGCATTACTACGCACAGTGGAAATCATCTTAGCATTACCACAGAAGCCAGTCTTCCTTATTTCCAATCTAGGGAGTACAGCCAATCAGCGCAAAGAAAATAAATGCCACCAATGGATTGGCTACTTTACAAACGCCATCCAATAGCATATCAGAAAGCATTGTGGCTAGGTATTTCAGCTTCCAAAGATGCGTTTTCTTTAGAATATTTTAGATATTCTCTAAGAAAAAAATCAGCCATTAAGCAAGTTTTTAATGAATAACTACAATTTATATTCCACAGAAAACTGTGAATCCTATAGGTGAGTCTGCGAATACTGAACAGTGAATTAGTGGGGCTCCACTGTATGCTCTATATTAGCCAGTGACATACTGTAAGGTTCATGACTGGAGAGACAGTGATTCATTTTTATATAAATGGATTCTAAAATCAAAAACAGTAGCTTGTATTCCAATGTTGACCGTAACAGAAACTGTACAGCACTAGCTCACCTGCACTTCTTCCATGTATTTGAACAAGAAATGTGTTTATTGAGTGATTTTGACTATAAAAATTGTATAATCATGAAGAAAAAAGTTATAGATCAAACAAGTGGACAAATGGATTTTCACTTGTCCTTGTTAGTACCTATTTTACTTGTCAGGGTGACGCTTTCCTTGACTCCACGTCACTGATATTAGTTTACCACCCAAAATATCTCTCAAATCTGATCACAGATGTCATTCTCTTATTCTGCATTTCATCTCGTGTGTTGGATGTATCTTCACAGCCTAGTCAGACTGGATATAAACTGATTTAGATCTGGATATAAACTGAATTAGATCTCACCTTTGGAAAGGCAACAGATCAGCTTGAAAAAAACAGGTTTATTTGCGTCTCTCACAGTTTGCTGTTATTCCTGCAGTCAAGTATCAGTCCCTGTGACCTCCCTGACAACGGACAGTTGGACATTCATATTATTTTTATCCTGCTGTTTGTTTTTCTTCTAAAACGCACGTCTGGCCATTTACTTTAAGTGATATATCAAATATTGATGTAAACATCAGGACACACCAGTTATAGTCAGCAACATTTTAAAATTCGTAACATGGCCTCCTCTTCAGAAGTTACCCAGGTTAAATGGAAGTCACCTCTGTGTCATTGAAAGCTGGCTTCATGTTAATATTACCTATGCAGGTCATTAATCTCTTTGTAACACACCTTTCAGATCAAATGATGCATGACAACATTATTTCTGGGTCTGAGCTGTATGCATGCGCTGTAAATTATATTGTTGTCAACAGTGTGCAGCCAAAGGCAGATGATGTTTGCCCACAAATGGTTTCAATCTAATTTTGCCCAGATTTATTAAAGCCAAGGCTAACATCTGAAAGAGAACTGAAACAGCTGGGGTTCTCACTCACAAAAAACATTTATTTCTTCAAATATCCTCCTAAATAAGCAGCAAGTGCCAACTTGCTGACAGACTTTAGGGATTCCTATGAATGTTCATCCTCTTTTAGTCCCATCACTCTCAACATTCTCATCCAGTGTCTGCTTATAGCGAAGCGGAGCTAACTGCAGTGTAATGTGCCGGACGATAATGAGAAGTGTCACAGCGCCGGCTTCGTCATTTTAAACCAACCTGCCACGCATTAGCCCGGCTATCAATGGCTCTGATTCCAGCTCATAATTGCTCTGCCTCAGAATAATTGAAATAGGGGATGAGGTGAATCCCAAAAGTGTCGGGGGGGGGAAGATGGATGGGAGCACATGATGAGACTCCTCACAGGACAGAGGGTCTCTGATTCCCCCTCATACCTACACCTGGCTTTGTTTGAATATTGCACCTGGCATGCCGCTTTGGTGTGTTCGTTTATGCGGTAACAGACTAATGTAGACTTTTCTGAAGCGCTTCCAGGCCTCACTGGTGTGGGGTGTGACTAACTTTTTCACAGTACAAAAACAAGATATTAAGCTTCATTAATAATAAGAGCAGCTTTAAACGTTGTGACTAGAATGTTTTAAGAGGATTTCGAGTAATCGCGTGTCATTTTGTACTCTTATTTTAACTAATGCGCTGCAGATAAATGCTGTTTTTGGAGTGAGCACTGCTCTAATGGCTTTCAGGGTCAGACAGAAGCCACCACATATCAGTCAAAACGACATTTCGGTCTGTAAATACTCCTCTGCATTTATATATAACGGCAGCCTGCAGAACATGAGCGCAAATTTATTTCCAGCTTTGATCTCTAGGGGAGAAGCTTTATTTGTTCACGCAAAGGTGGGGGGATGACACTGTGGAGCGGTACTAGCTGGTCTCCGAGGTCATTACCACTGCCACAGCGTCTCTGTGCTCTGAGAAGGAGGCAAGAATTGATTAATGACAATACTGGTAGCACAGGAGGGGGTGGTAAATGGCAAGGGAGCAGTTTTGCAGTTGTGTAAAAATGCGGATAGAGTGAAACACTGCAAAGTTGTGTTGTGACACATAAGGTTTGTTTTGGCTCTGAATAATTGCTTAGGGCAATTATTAAAAAAATTAATTGCTGTTTATCTTATTTTGGAGAAAATGTCAGTGTTGACCTTGACATATGATCATTCTCAATTTTTCTAATTAAACTGAAGTATTTTTATACCTACAGTACAGATCAAAACAGTCAGGAAGAAGCTTTTCAAAAAAAATCTGAAATTGAAATTGCTTTAAAAAAAATCAATCTTGATCAATTCGGTGCGTCTTTAGTGTTTCTGGAGGTGTTTCGTGAGCAACTAGTTATTTATCATGTCATTCTTTTTCTGTTTCAAAATCTAGTTTTTCAGAAAGTTTTACTCCTGAAACTAAATATTGTCACTAGGATCCGGTTGTGTCTGTTGAATATTAAAGCGCTAATCTGTCTGAGTTGATTCCTTGTGGCTCAATAAGACATGGAATTCTGCTCGTTGGTGCTTTGCCTCGCTACCCAACATGCTTGTAGCACTGTATCCACAAACTTTAGGCAGCATCTACACAGTGTTCTCTGTCTGTGAGGGAACAAAATAAAACAGCCTGAGCGTCACAGTAGGTTGGGCCGACCTTTCCTGCGAACACAATCTAGCCACCAAAGCCAGCTGCTCCCTCCTCAGCTTTTGCAACAAGCTTATGCATCACAGAGTATGATTTGTATTATTCTTATGCACTAAAACCAATGATATTACATTAACCTAATTGTTCTGGGTGTATCTAAGTCTAAAATATGTCCAAAGCTTAGTACAACCATCCTTCAATGACTTCCAGTAAATGGCACCATTTCTCCTTTACTCACCGTTTGTACCTTAGTTTCAGTTCATGGAACCTCCCCTTCAGTTTAATATTCCCTACTCAGAAGCATAACAAACTAATAAATGTTTAGATTCAAAGCAAATTAGACCGGATTTTTACCATAACAGTAAATTTAAGAAGTTAAGTTGATTTAAAAAAAATTAAAGACAGGACCACTAATGAAAAAAATTTCATTAAAAAAACAAAACAATTTTATGTTAGGGGCTACACAGTTACAGAGAAGCTGTCTGTCAGTGACACCCGCCATTTCAAGAAACTGACTATTTAGAGTGTTGTCTAAGAATATGAATGGAAAATTGAGTGGAAGAAAAAAGTGTTTTTTAAAAAGCAGCACAAGAAACAAGGATAATCACAACCTTGAAAGGACACGCACAAACATGTTCAGGACATGGGCTACAACTGACTCATTGTTATCTTAACTTATCTTAACTGGATTGTGTTTTTTCATTAGCTCCAAGCCATAACCAGCTAAATTAACACTATAAACAACTCTGCAATTAACTTCTAAAATATTGAGATGCACCTGCACATTTCCTTTCTATTGAAATACATTAAACTGGGAGTATCTAAACTTGCCATGCTTTTAACGGATATCACTCTCCTGCTGGACTTTAAAAAAGCTTGAAATGACATCAGGCTTTAAGGTTTGCACTGCATCTCTGTTCTGAGCTCTTTTCAACATCCTTCAGGTGCCACGTTGGTGGCAGCGCTGCAGGTCGAGTTACCATGGGAAACGCATTGAGAAGAACAATAGTGTGTGCATTTAAACAATTCTGAGGTGTAAATTAAAATGGATTCAAAACTAACATAATGAGCAGGCTGTATGAGGTGGAGAAATCTGGCGTCTGCGGGCTCATTTAACCAAATCTGTTTACATGGATCACACTGTCACACATCTAGAATTTTGATTATGGATGCTGCCCTTAAAACAGGATCAGCAGGAAAAGATGGATTACTTTAGTATGGCCAGTGCTGAACACCTTGTCCCACTAGGCTAGATTGCATTTAAAGCAGTTGCACATCTGTGTGAACAGATGGAAGCCGCCCCGGCATCAATTCCCCTCTCAAGACTGTGAATGTAGAGCACTGTCATTTAAATAGCCAACCCAGCCGAGGTTTAAACTCTGATTCTCCTCTAAGGCTGAGAGCGCCGAGAAACAGGACGTGAAGCCGTGCTGTGAAAATAAACATGCAGTCAGAACATTATGTCAAATTAAGAACAACTAGACACTGTGCTATTTTAAAGAGTTAAAGGACATCATAAACAGTTGCTGCAACAAAACAGTTACCTATAGGTAGAAAACAGCTTAGGTCTACTTCAGCTGTTTTTCATGGGATTTTTATCAAGGGGAAAGTTGCTGAAGTCACTAACTAAAACTTTTGCAAAACTTCTTCTGAGCAGCATTAGCTACAGGGATGCCAGCAGAATCAGCAAAATCATTGGCCATAACCTGGAGAAGTTGGAGACCGTTAGAGAAAGGAGATCTCTAAGTAAACGGGTCTCAATAATGGACAATACATCCCACCCACTCCGGCACATACTGGAGGGAGAGCGGAGCTCATTTTCTACTAGACTGCGACAGCTCCACTGTCATAGAGAGAGGTTCAGGAAATCATTCCTCCCATTTACTATAACACTCTAACAACTCCTCACTGTGTGGGAGGTGATTATCAGTTGTATTTTTATTAATTTGAATAACAATTGTACTTTGTTGTATATACCGCTATTCCTTCTTAATCATTGCGTTTGGTCCTACATGTGTGTATATTGAGCTTATTTATTTGCACTGTGTTTTGTGTGTTTTAATTGTGTTTTGACTGCTTGTCAACAAGGAAATTTCCCTTATGGCATTAATAAAGTATTTCTGTCTGTCTGTCTGTTTGTCTTGTCTTGTCACATTACAAACAATCCTCAATGTATTTATTAGGATTTTTGTGATACACCAACACAAAGTAGTGCTTGAGAAGCAGCTAAGACTATGGTAAATCCGGAGGGACTGCAGGGGACAAAATATAATTAATACCTCTGCATGCCACAATCTGGCCTTTATGGATGAGTGGAATGAAGAAAGCCACTACTGAAGATAACTTTAATTGCTTGCACTTCACTACAAGGCTAGGGGATAGTGCAAACATTAGCCAGATGAGACCAAAATCTATTTGTCCAAATTGCAGAATGCTACCTATTAGGGATGGACGATAATTCAGTAACAATATTCACTACTCACAATAAGTTAGGGATATCGTAAGAAACTCAGTGGATGTCATACATATGGTGTTTGTTTCACTTCAGAGATTTTTGGGATAGGGAAGCAATTGTATTGGGCTGATAGACACACCTCATTTTGTGTTTCCAAGTAATGATCTCACTGTGTACAGTGTGCCTTACAAATTGGGGCAAACACCAAAAAATACTGAAGACAACCCTTTTCAATGTGGCATCAATTTCAACATTCTGTGGGTTTAAAAAGCTGGTTTTGTCAGTAAGTCATTCCAACTTCATCTTTCAAACAGCCATGAACACACGTCACTTAACGGACGAGCAGCGCCACCTGGCTATAGCGCGCCTTCGGGTCGGTGGCAGGCAGTCAGATGTTGCACCTGAACTTGGTGTATCTCAAAGTGTCATCAGTAGAGTTGCATCAAGACACAGAACTACTGGCAGAGTTCGAGACAGACCCAGGAGTGGAGCCCCACGAGTGAAAGACCGCAACGATGACCGATGACCAGTACCTGAAGACCTATCCACTCAGACCACTACCATTCTTGGGAGGCAAGGTGAGCGATACGCCAAGGTCAACATAGTCCCCAGGGTTAGCTTTGGTGGAGGTGGTGTAACAGTCTGGGCAGGCATCACCAGTAGGCACAAAACTGATTTGGTTATTGTATATGGCTCAGTCACTGCATGTTCTTACCTCAGAGACATCATAGAAGTCATCATTATCCCCCAATTCTGCCCGCACACCCCCAACTGTCTGTTCATGGATGATAATGCTCTACCACATTGTGCCAGAAGTGTCACAGCTTGACTTCAGGAAGTCGGAGTGCCTCATATGGTATGGCAAGCAATGTCCCCTGACCTGAACCCCATAGAGCATGTTTGTGACTAGCTGAAGCAGAGACTGGATGCTTGTATCCCACCCCCACGTGAAATGGCAGAACTGCGTGTAGCACTTGTGGAAGAGTGCAATGCATTGCCCCAGGACAACATCATGAGGCTAGTGAGGAGCATGAGACGTCGCTGTCAAGCTGTCATTGCGGCAAATGGTGGAAACACCCGCTAAGGACATTGTCAATTTGTGTTATTTGGGGCTACCCTTGTTATTGTCTACATTTTTGGGGAAATAAGTATTACTCTAATGAAAATGGTGTTTCTTCTTATTCATTATTAGTAATATCAAAGTATACTTTTACTTATTACATTAAAATTCAGACCAAATAGGAATAGCACTCATGTAAATAACAATATCCCTAATTTATTGTGAGTATTAATTGATGTGTGGTGTGATTAAAAAAAGGGTTTATAAAAAGTTCAATAAAAAAAGTTTACCTTCCTTTTTCCTTTTGCTTATTACTTCAGTCATTACATAGTCATTTTGAGCCAATATATGATGCATATCAACACTGAATGTAACAATAATTATCAAAATAAAACACAGGAAATACCATGGACACCAGCGTTGTTGTGGTAGGACCAAAGCAGAACTCCCCCAGGCTGCTTCAGACCAGGGCCGCCAAAGCTACTGCTGTCATGGTAGCCCAGTGAAACTCTCATTGCACTACTAAAAACACCCGAGGCTTTAAAATGTCTCGCAATCCACCATGTCCTCAGAAGTGAAAACGCTTCCAAAAATACAAACCGGGGGGAGGAAGACCTGCTGGTATGGAGGTGTTGTAACTGGCAAAACTGTAAATGTAAGATTTTTTTAAAGTGTGACTCAAAGAATGCAGTTTGTGCACTGTACTTAAGAAATTAAAAAGGTATAACTGTTGTTTTGTATTTGGGAAAGGCTTTTAAAAAAATCTACAATTACAAAACTGCTATAAAATGTACCCCTGTGACTTTAACTTCCCAGTTACAAGACACAAATACTTTTGCACCAAAAATACCTACATATGCTGACCTCAGCACTCAATCGCTGGACTTTGGCCCAGTGTTTTGTGCACAGTCTATACTCAGCCATTGGTGAGTAGCTTGTTAGCTTTAGCAGCTGAACGGAATTAGAATTGGTGTTGTTGGTCTGGTTTTTGCATACAAACTAAACCACAGGTCTGAGCCATTAATATAATAGTTTCATCAAACCTTTAAAATAAATTAAAAAGCATCAAGCTAGGCCTAAATTATTAACATCATTGAAATGTTTTTTAATCAATACCATAATGGTTAATAACATTCTTGCTGTTAATAACAGTCTTTTCTTTGTTAGTATTTACTGATGCCACTAGAGTCTCTTAACTAGATTTGTTTCTGTTTCTTACAAATTTTGAGTTATGGTAAACAAAATGTTTGAACAAAAGGCTAAATTGAATTTAGTTTTAGTGTGTATTAAAAATTAGTTAAAGACTAACAAAAAATGACCAGGGAAGCACTTAAAATATTTTTTCAACATTTTTCGATAGTTATACTCCGTCCTTTGTGTCCTGTTATCAACTTTTTACTTTCTTTAATATAGAAAGTACTCTTACATCAGTTCTTTTGTTCTTTTTGTGTGTCTGCTCTGTCTTCTCAAACCCCCAGTTATTCGTAGCAGATGGCCACTCACACTGAGCCAGGTTCTGCTGGAGGTTTCTTTTTGTTAAAAGGGAGTTTTTCCTCTCCACTGTCGCTACATGCTTGCTCAGTATGAAGGATTTCTGTGAAGTCAACAATGCAGGGGACTGTCTACTGTTGCTACATGTTGTTCCAGGAGGAGTGAATGCTGCAAGTTAACGACTCGATGCAATCTGCTGGGATTCCTTAAATAGAAAACTTTTAAACTGATTTGAATGTATGTACAATTGAATTCAAATGACTGAATTGAATTGCATTATCAATAAAAATATCTATTGATCAATAAGACTTTTCTTTTAATCAACATGATCTTTTTCTAACAAACTATGAAGGAAAATTATAGCACATCACCCTGAACACACCATCCCTACAGTGAATGGTGGTGGCAGCAACATGTTATCGGTATGCTTTTATTCAGCATGGACAGCAAAGCTGGACTGGTTTAGAAGAAAGTACATATAAGGGCTTAGAATGACCTAGTCAAAGTCCAGACCAAAATCCAATTGAGAATCTGTGACAAAACTTGATTCTAAAGATGCTCTCCATCCAATCTTAATTTGAGCTTCTTTTTTTCTTTTTTTAAAGAATACAGAAATGTTGGAACTGTAACTGAGGTTAACATGGTTGGCTGAACGCAAATGTACGCCACACTTTTCAGATTTTTCTTTCATTAAAACTTTAAAACATTGTATTGTTTGCACTGTCTCACAATTACGCTACACTTTGTTCAGGGGCGGAGTGGTGCACTAAAATCCACAGGGAAAATTCTGACCGCACCAGCCCCCCCCCCAATACATTTGGGGAAAGGAACTATGGATAGTTGGATGAATTTCCCTTTGGGGATCAGTAAAGTATCTACCTATGTGTATAAATATGTATTATGTATGGGTCAGTAAATATATTAGGTATTATACTATTGTTATATCATGTTATAAATTACATTATAGTCACATCATATTCAATATTAGGCTTTAGCTATATAATATATTGTTAACATTAGGCTATACATTTTAGTTACACTCTATTCTATATTAAGCATTGGCTATATGATATTCTATGCAAGTTATATTATAGTTCAGTATTAGGTTTTAGCTATATAATATATTAAATAACAATAGGCTATATATTATAGTTACAGTCTATTCTATATTAGGTTTAGGCTATATGATATTCTATGTAATTTATATTATATTCAGTTTTAAGCTTTAGCTATATATCTACAGCACGTCCAATCAAAAGTGTAGATATGTCCTGCTATGTTTTATACCATTTAATTGGAAGATAGATAGATAGAGATAGATATCTTTATTACAGACTCAGGGTCCAAGGCAGACAAACAAGAACAACAAAAACAACAGTAACAATAAAAAGCTAAGAAGTCACTTTAAAAGAAGGCAACTATACCAGTGCGTCCATAGACCAGACTGGTAGCGAATAGCACTGTAACTGATATTAATAAGTGACACAATCACTCGATTCTCAGAGATGTTGAGTCTGCAGATGAAACTGTACATACATTTCCGCAATGTGGCTTGCAACGTATTAACTCCAGCTGTAACAAACATCTCACTCAAACAAGACTAAGCTACGTCACGTTTGTTTCCTTGTATTTTTATTGGGTGGGAAGGCACTCTGTTTGGGTGGTCATTGCCCACCCGTAGAGCCAGCCCCGTCTCCACGATCATTCTGTGCAGTGCATTCAACCAAATCAGGGTGAAACAGTCTCACTCACAGGGCTATACCACAATCGACATCCACACAATGACATAAACACCTCAATATGGATAATACAAGGAATATAGTTGTTTGTTTTTTAGAACTTTGTAAAAAATAAGTAGGGCATATTTAGCATGCATTAAATTTTTCTGGCCAACTGCCATTAAACAGAAGTTTATTGCTTATTGTATTATTTTCAGTGGGGGGGTTTTGTCATAAGTTTCAAATGTCATACGTTTTTGAGCTCACCATACATTTCAAATTTTCCTTGAATGCACCACAGGTGTGAGATGCCGATTCAGCTACTAGTAGGCCTACAGACAAGCTTCTGCCTTAATTCCCATTGAAAGATCGGTCTTATATACATGCATGTTTATTTTTTACTTTTGAATTAACATTAACTACCAAACAACTTCGTTTGTTAGTGAGTGAAATGAACCGAAAAAGGTTTATGATTGGTCAGTGGACATAGTCTGATCATGCGGCATACACATGCGCAGATCATTCCCTTTCTGAGCGTCAGTAAGGAGGTAAGGAGCAAGCTGGGTCTCTAAACTGCAGGAAATATCGGCGACAAAGTTTCACAGAAAGTAGCTAAGGGTGGTCAGAAATGTCGCTAGATTTGTCGCTAGGTGCTTTTTGGAAAAAAGCGACAAAGTCGCTAAGTTGGCATCACTGTGTCTGAGACGTTCAGACTTGACCCGCAATCGGTTCATTGGATAAACGCATTCCCAATTCCCAAGAGGGTTTGCTCCATTCTACATTAGATATATAGATAGATAGATACTTTATTGATCCCCAAGAGGAAATTCAAGAACAAACAAATTTTTAGTTTTATTTATCTGTGACCATGAATGTTCTGCAAGATAAGACCATGACTAAGGTATAGAGAGTGAACAACTGATATAAATATTGGGTAGTCGCTTTAGGTAGTTTAATTGGGAGTATATGGCTGCTATTCGTGGTGGATTAAATAACATCATTGAATTTGATAAGCTCAGAATCAGGCCGGTCGCGTTCGCCTCGCGGCCGCTTAAATTGTGTTCCGCAGTGTAAATTCTTCAGCTGGCCCCCGGTCGCCCCGATTGCCACTCCGCCTCTGACTTTGTTTGTCTCTCAGATAAAATTCCAATATTATACAATGAAGCTTGCTGTTGCAACGTGACAAAGTACACAGTAAAATGTGTATTTTTTGTTTTGTTAAATCAAATTACTTAAATACTGTGGTTCTAAAACTGAATAAGTTGGACTTATACCAACGTTAATATAATGACAATACAAAGTTAAAAAAAGAAAAGAGGAAAGTATCAACTTGATCACAAAACTGATCAGTGAAATGGATAAAATGATGCAACAGTTTCAACTTAAATACAATAATTGTGACTCAAGATGTTCGTCTAAGTTGGACTTATTCAGTTTCTTGTGTTTTGTCATAAAGAGAAGCAATTTTTTTCATTTAAAACGTTTAACTTGCAAGACGGAAACTTCATCAGAAAGTCTGAATCTTCATTCCGACTTTGAACTCAAAATCCAATATGGCCGCCACATGTTTATATATAGTTTTATTTCTGTGTCCTGTCTGCCAGTGTGGCACTCAGAATTGGTGTCTGAGTACCAAGTACAAGTCGAACAGATTTACTTTCTCAAGCAGAGGATTACACATGTTTAAAGCTATTTGTTCTATAGATAGTTTGCATCTTGACAGCTTTTGAATTGGCATTGAAAAAAATGAAAAAATTGTTTTTTAGTTTTTCAATTTTGGTCTTTGATACAATACGAAGCGATAAAATGGGATGCAGATCTGAATTTTAATTTTCATATTTTGTTACTGTATTTACGTATTTGTCATAGATAAACCTTGGTCATGTAGTTTGTTTGGAAACTAGTGGATTGCAGCAAAAACTGCAACTAACTGATCTTAGATTTCAGTGGTTGCTGACGGCAGCCAAATTATTGACATGGGTCCAAAAACTATGTTGTTCCGATCTTTTGGGTTGGTGTCACTGGTGGTGGGGCTTAGCAAGGTAAACAAACCTAATGGCCACTGAACAAGTTGTATCAGTTTAAAACCAGCATTGATGGGGTATGAAGGTACAGAGATGGAGGCTGTGGTTTGATAGATAAAATAGTCTTGATCTGATCTAATTTACCTGTTGCAGTCAAACAATTTTAGAGTGAACTAAAAGAGGCTTTAAGACTTTCCTTAAAGCCGACATGTGGTTGTCAACACCTTGTTGGTTAGTGGATTAATAGTCATTTTGCTTTTAGGACTTTGTGCATCTCCTGTCTGCCCCCCCACACCCACACCACCACCACCACCACCATATACACCCACAGCTCATTTTTCTGATTCCACAGCTGATGTATGCAAAAAGACAGAGAGGGACTCAGCAGACCTGACGAAGCAAGGAACGACATACTTCCTGTCAGAGGCAAACACAGGCAATTTCCCTGTATTATCTTCTAACTGTAACAAGCTTTCTTCCTATAGCTCAGTTCCTCTGCATATTAGAAAGACAAAGTTAGAGAACTGCCAGTGTGTCATTATGTTTGTTTTAAGGCCTGGCTGAAAGAATGAGAAAGCAGGGAAACACATGGCAAGGAAAGCACAGTGAGAGGAATGTCTCATCCTCCTAAATAAATCACTGCCAGGGAAAAACATTTTGATTAATGACTAGAGTCACTGTGAGTGAGTCATAGTACTTTTTGAATATCTTTGTAAAACAAATTAAAACAAGCCTGGCAGTTATCTGCCTTTATTTTCTGTTGAAATGTGGTATGCTCATATCTCTACATGTCAAACAAATTGTTTGTCTGCTGTGAGATGTGCAGGTATTCAGGGAAATCAGGGTTTAATCAATGGAGACAGAGCTATGAGTCACGCAGTGTATGCAGCTTGTTCGAGGTTATAGTCTACATTGTGACATAAGCAGGTCTTGATGTAGATAATGCTGTTTTATGGTGACAATAAATTATTAGAAAAGGTAAAGGCCTCTTGCACATAGGGATCGATATTTAGGGTAGTTGGGTAGGTTGTGGCACGAGTAGGGCTTGGATCCAGGGAGAACATCACACACCTCCAAATTGTGCCCGGGCTTGTTGCTGGTTGCTGGAAGACCAAGGGAAGCTGCAAGTTGTTCTGGTTGCAGCTTGAATGTAACTCGTGTGTTAGGCTGTTGAAAGAAAAGCTCATGCATTGCATTTTTCCAGTAAGTAAAGGTTCTTACAATATCCTAGCAGTTAAAAGTTTAGTCTCATTCAGTTGTGTACTTAATCTACAGGTCCTTCTCAAAAAATTAGCATATTGTGATATAGTTCATTCTTTTCCATGAAGTAATGATAAAAAATAAACTTTCATATATTTTAGATTCATTGCACACCAACTGAAATATTTCAGGTCTTTTATTGTTTTAAAACTGATGATTTTGGCATACAGCTCATGGGTCTTGCGTCTCTCAACTTCCTCTTCACAATATCCCACAGATTCTCTATGGGGTTCAGGTCAGGAGAGTTGGCAGGCCAATTGAGCACAGTAATACCATGGTCAGTAAACCATTTACCAGTGGTTTTGGCACTGTGAGCAGGTGCCAGGCCGTGCTGAAAAATGAAATCTTCATCTCCATAAAGCTTTTCAGCAGATGGAAGCATGAAGTGCTCCAAAATCTCCTGATAGCTAGCTGCATTGACCCTGCCCTTGATAAAACACAGTGGACCAACACCAGCAGCTGACATGGCACCCCAGACCATCAATGACTGTGGGTACTTGACACTGGACTTCAGGTATTTTGGCATTTCCTTCTCCCCAGTCTTCCTCCAGACTCTGGCACCTTGATTTCCGAATGACATGCAAAATTTGCTTTCATCCGAAAAAAGTACTTTGGACCACTGTCTGCCGCTGTTTCTGGTTCAAAAGTGGCTTGACCTGGGGAATGCGGCACCTGTAGCCCATTTCCAGCACACACCTGTGCACGGTGGCTCTGGATGTTTTTACTCCAGACTCAGTCCACTGCTTCCGCAGGTCCCCCAAGGTCTGGAATCGGTCCTTCTCCACAATCTTCCTCAGGGTCCGGTCACCTCTTCTCGTTGTGCAGCGTTTTCTGCCACACTTTTTCCTTCCCACAGACTTCCCACTGAGGTGCCTTGATACAGCACTCTGGGAACAGCCTATTCGTTCAGAAATTTCTTTCTGCGTCTTACCCTCTTGCTTGAGGGTGTCAATGATGGCCTTCTGGGCAGCAGTCAGGTCGGCAGTCTTACCCATGATTGCGGTTTTGAGTAATGAACCAGGCTGGGAGTTTTTAAAAGCCTCAGGAATCTTTTGCAGGTGTTAAGAGTTAATTAGTTGATTCAGATGATTAGGTTAATAGCTCGTTTAGAGAACCTTTTCATGATATGCTAATGTTTTGAGATAGTAATTTTGGGTTTTCATGAGCTGTATGCCAAAATCATCAGTTTTAAAACAATAAAAGACCTGAAATATTTCAGTTGGTGTGCAATGAATCTAAAATATATGAAAGTTTAATTTTTATCATTACATAATGGAAAATAATGAACTTTATCACAATATGCTAATTTTTTGAGAAGGACCTGTATGTATCACATCAGTTTCACTTTTTCATGATGTTATTTTAGTTGCACACGTACACCAGGTTAAATATTCTTATGAACAATATTATCTCTTGCTGCTGTAGTTGGGCAAGTCTTGTCTCTACAACCAAGGTGTCCCATGCTACATCCTAGAATGAGACTTATCAGTATGTCACAGCGCTAACTCCATGCTTCAATAACTTTTGGGTTGGGGGTGGTGGGGTGTGCTGTATAGTGGGCCAAGACAATACCCTTCCCCAGTGCTAGTTGCAAATGTCTTCTGCTGGAAAATAACGATGCCCCAGAACTTCCCCGGAGCTGCTATCTCACATGACCCATTTTCATTATGACTGGCCTAATGGTTGGTGACTGGCTGCTGAGTGCTAAATGGAGAGAGGACAATGCACAGATGAGAGCACACACAATGCAATGATAGCTGCTGGACTCAAGCTAAAAAGTGACTAATGGTCAAATCTGAGATTTGTGGTCTACACGGGTTTATGTTTAGTAATGAGAGGCGGACACTGGGTACTTGGGAGTAAAAAGGCGATGTTTGGTAAAAAGAGAATGTAAAGCCTGGTTCACACTGCAGGATTTTAAAATTGTTGCAAGAGTTTGAGACCGCACACACGGCAATACAAAATCAGGGATATTTCTGTTTCGGTCCTTCAGTGTGTGTTGTGCAGCTACACGGCAATGACAAGACACCCCACATTAACTGATGTTACTCACAAACATTCCAACCTCAGACAGGAAAACTCAAAACCTAATGATATTAAACGTGAATACAGTCAAAGGAGTAAATAAATATGGATGCTGAGGATGAGGCATTGGCAAACGTTTGTGGACTAGTTAAGAGAGAAAAAAATTATCTCTTGGCATTGGATAAAGGAATAGGGGCTACACTTTCTATACAAAGATATGGAGGTAAATTTTTTTTAGCTGGGAAACATTACACTCTTTGCTCTGACTGATCTCTGTTTCTATGCATTTGTGGAATGCGGTTGAATGAGCAGACACTTGGAAATAATAATAGACACTTCCAAAGTGTATCACTGCCTGTCACTTTGCTTTCTAATGGCTACACGTCACATTCAACAGGCTGCATGCTCTTTTGTCCTCGCAACACACCACACATGCTGTTATATTGGGCCAAGACGATCCAGCATGTTGAATATCCTAGATTTATGATCGGAGCAGCTCTGACATCCTTCCGAGCAGACCAGAGCGCTCATGGCAGGAATATCTGTTAGGATTGTCTGAAATGCCATGCAGATAATAAGGGTGTCTTTGAATGGGGGAAACGGGCCAAAATCAGCCTAAAAACTCTGTCGTGTGAACCAGGCCTAAGTGGATGTCATGGCCTTCTCAGGGAAACTTTAGGTCAGGCAGCAGTATAGCGCTATACCAAAACTGAAACGGGGAGCAGAACAGCCTGAGGGAGTTGAGCCACACAGCTGGACAGTGGGCTGAAATGTGACAGGGTGATATTTCTAAAGGTGAAAGAAAGGAATGAGAGTGCCAGGAGGCAGAACCACTTAACCACAAAACTTAGCCGAAGGGCTCGCTTGGAGTGCTGTGATGGATGTCCTCTTTGCAGCAACATAAACACAAACAAAAACTGAAAGGGAATACATAAAACTCTATGTATAGTAGTCTGTTCTGCCGAAAGTCCACATCACAGACACCCTTTACACAGTCCTGCCTCAAGGATTCACAAACTCAGCTCAATATCCGCCTCCTCATCCAAGCTGGTAACATTTCTAAAGAAAACCTGAATGAGGGGCTTTGTTAAATTAAATTCAAATTCAAAAATACTTTATTGATCCCAGAGGGAAATTAAGTGTTGTTGTAGCTCATACAATTAATTCTTTAAGGAGTTGTTGTAGATCGTGATGGCTGTGGGCAGGAAAGATTTCCTGTAGCGGTCTGTGTTGCAGCGAAACTGAAGAACCCTCCGACTGAAGAAACTCTGCTATTGCAGGATAGTCTGATGAAGAGGATGCTCAGAGTTGTCCATAATTTTTTTTTGATTTGATGAAGAATCCTTCTTTGCATCATTATCTCCAGATGTTCCACAGTTGTCCCCAGAAAAGAACCAGCCTTTTTTATCAGGTTGTTTAGCCGTTTTAAATCCCTGGCTCCGATTCTGCTACCCCAACAGATGATGGCTGAAGAGATTAAACTCTCCACAACAGACTTGTATTAGATTTGCAGCATCTTGCTGCAAACCTTGAAGGACCTGAGCTTCCTCAAGAAGTACAATCTGCTCTGTCCCTTCTCGTAGACAGCTTCACTGTTGCGCCTCCAGTCCAGTCTGTTGTCCAGGTGAACTCAGAGGTATTTATTAACCTCAACCACCTCCACTTCTTCACCCATGATGGAAACAGTGTTTGACTTATCCGTTTCTTTTTTGTTTTGTTCACATTCAAGGTAAGACGTGGTAAGCTCTCTGTATTCAGCTTCTTGTCCATCTCTGATACACCTGACGATTGCAGAGTCATCTGAGTATTTCTGAAGATGGCAGGTCTCTGATTCGTACTGGAAGTCTGAGGTGTACAGAGTGAAAGTCAATAGTGTGAGTATGGTCTCCTGTGGTGCTCCTGTGCTGCTGACCACCTGGTTTGACACACAATCCTTAAGTCTTACAAACTGTAGTCTGTCAGGTAGTCGTTGATCCAAGCGATTGTTGAGGGCTCTACCTGTGTCTTCAGGAGTTTCTGAGGAAGCAAACCAGGCTCAATTGTGTTAAATGCACTGGAACAATCAAAGAACATGGTCCTCACAGTGTTGCATGCTTTGTCCAGATGACAGTGGGTTGGTTGAAGCAGGTGGATGATGACATCTTCAACTCAAACTCCATGGCAATTAGCAAACTGCATTGGGTCCTGATATGTTCTTGTTTGCTTATTCAGGTGGGCCAACAGGAGTCTCTCCAGGACCTTCATGATGTGGAATGTCAGGGCAACAGGTCTTTAGTCATTGATGACTGATGAGTGAGTTCTCTTTGTTACTGGAACAAGGTATGATGTCTTCCACAACACTGGGACCTTCTCTTGGTTCAGGCTAAGGTTAAAGAGGTGCTGCAGAATCCCAAAGAGCTGCACTGCACAGGCTTTCAGGACTCTGCGGCTGACACCATCCGGACCTGCAGCCTTGTTCCGGTTCAGTTTCTCCAGCTGCCTCTTCACCTGAATTTTACAGACGGACAAGTGGGAAGGGGAGGCAAAGGGGGTAGCATCATCTACTGACTTGGTTGAAGACAAACTTGTGGAATCAGAAGAGTCCATGACTGAGGTGAAGGATAAAATATCCGAGGTGTGACAGGAAAGCTGTGGGTCAAAGGAGGGTGGGATGTCTGTTTGACTGGGGATAGGAGAGGAGGATGCTGAGATATTTCCTGAACTGAACCTATTAAAGAATGCATTCAGTTTGTTGGCTCTGTCCAGACTAGGGATGGGCATAATTAATCGACGATCGATTAATTGATCATTAAGAATTTCATCGATTAAATTTTTTTTCACCGATCAATTAACTCATGTTCTGTTGCGCAGTGTGTTTTGAAGGAATGCAATTAATTTTGCTATGTGGCAGTAATTAAACACTTTACCACACGAGGGCGATGACTGAAGATAAACCCACAGACTGACTCAGTTTCTTGCGAGTTTCTGTGTATTTCAAAAGTAGCATTGTCATGAAGAGGTCGCAGCAAAGTGTGGCGTGGAACCACTTTGACTTAAAAAAAACAAACAAACAAAGAAGTCTCGGTTCACTGCCAACACTGCGAAGCTGTGTATAAGTTCCTGAATGCACTTCCAACCCTGGTTAGAAGCGGAGCATCCTGCTCTTGGTCTCAACCTAGCATCAAGTCGGTGTTAGCACAGAGGAGCCGAGATGCACAACGAGCAGAGAAACTTCCTCACCGATTACTTTCTGAGGGAGGTTTTGCCACCCCTGGATTGCACCCCTACAGACTGGTGGAAAATGAATCAAACAAGATTCCAGAGGCTTGCCAAGTTAGCATGGAGGTTTGTGTATCACAGCGACATCTGTCCCTCACAGCAGGTGATCTCGGCGCTGCAGGTCAGACGCGACAACAGCCTGGACCTTCAGTCTGCTCACCAGGCTGCTTTCGCTTCTGACCCCAGCGCATGTTAACATGCTCATCTTTCTCAACAAAAATCAGTAGACTGCTGCTAAAGTTGTATATAAGTTACGGTTTCTTTTGTTGTTTTTGTCTTTTTTACTCTGTTAATGAGCCTAATTTATTGTTAGGTACGATGATCTCTCATCCTCTTTCTTTTTTGCTAGATTTTGCCAAATGTAACACAAAACTATCAGACCTATATGTATTTTTTTTAAATTAAGTTATTGTTTAACATTACTTTTTTTTTTTTTTACTTTTTTGGAGAAGAAAAAAAATATGAGCGTCAGTTGTGTTAATGAGTAGCGTCTTTCAGCTGTCGGCTCCGCTGCTTATAGCGCATATTTTCTTTGTGCTACTACCGTGAAATAATTCTGTTTAACTTCCACAAGAGGTGTCCCACTTGTAATGAAGATCTCAATGAGGAAACATGCTATTTTTCTATTCTCACTGCAATTTAATATAGCCTATTAACACTGAATTTTAATATAGAAATATCAATGATTAATCGAAAATCGATTAATTCTCCCGATGATCGATGAAGACAGTTTAATTGAATGCCCATCCCTAGTCCAGACTTTCATCTATCCAATCCTTCCTCTGCTTAAAGCCTGTGATCTTTTTCATTCCTGACCAGACATCGCTGATATTGTTCCTCTGTAGTTTGTTCTCCAGCTTCTTCCTGTATAAGTTTTTGCTGCCTCTGATCCTCAAGTTGCTTCTGTATACTCCTCAATAATTCCCTGTCTCCCTCACTGAAGGCTCTTTTTTTCTTGTTTTACAGTTCCTTCACGTCACTGTTGATCCAGGGTTTGTTATTAGGGAAGCATCTCAATGTTCTGGTGGCAATAATGTTGTCCACACAGAAGTTTATATAATCAGTCACATACTCTGTCATGGCATTGATGTCCTCTCCATGTGCTTGGCAAAAAGTCATCCAGTTTGTGGTCTTAAAACAACCCTGCAGGGCTTCTTCAGTTTCCTGTGACCATTTTCTCAGTCATTTTGGCAAAGGTTGCCTCTGAACAAGTGGTTTTATATTCTGAGCTGAGAAAAACAAGATTGTGATCTGATTGTCCCAGAGGAAGTCTTTGTTTGGACATGTATGTAGCCTTTACATTTGCATAAAACAAATCCAAGGTCTTGTTTTCTCTTGTGGAGCAGCTAACAAACTGTTGAAATATTGGGAGTTTAGATGAGAGCGAGGCATGAGTAAAATCACCAGATATTTCCACAAATGCATTGGGGTGCTGGTTCGGTAGCTTAGTGACAACGGAAGTGATGACATCACTGTCATTGTCTGCAAAGGCTGAAGGTGAAATGTAAACAACTGCCAGAATAACACTGGTGAACTCTCTTAGTAAATAATATGAACGAAAACTTACTGCCAAGAGTTGAATATCTGGGCTGCAGAGACGACACTTCACGGTAACATATCCTGGATGACACCCTTGTTGACAAGCACCGCTACTCCACCTCCTTTTCTTTTGCTGCTCGTCTTCAGATCTCTGTCTGCTTGTACAGTCAGGAAGTCTGGCAGATAGACTTTGGAGTCTGGGATATGATCCTGCAGTCACGTCTTAGTGAAACACGTAACACTCCATTCTCGATACTCTGGCTGAGTCCTTGTAAGAGCTTGAAGTTCATCCATCTTGTTAGCCAGTGATCTCACATTGCCCATTATGATCGATGGAAGATATGGTTTGAACCTTCTTCTCTGTCTCCTTTTTGCTCCTGCTCTGCATCCACACCTCCTCCTCCTCCTCAACTCATCAGAGATTTGTGGCTTCAGTTGAGGTATTATTTCAGCTTTTGCAATGTTAATCACCTGCTCCCGCCTGTAAACCACCTTGTTGCCATGGTTACGCATCATAACAAGTTATCAAAGGTGAAGAATTGACAGCAAAAATCCTTCCAGCTTCACAACACCAAAAACTAGAAAGTACACAGGTCCAAAAAAATGCAATCTTCCTTAACAAAACAGAGGAAACAATGTCCGAAAAATAAAACTCAATATTTGGCCAACAGAGCCACTCCAACATGCACCCAGAGCAGGGCAATTCTAGAATAAAGCACGAGGAGAACTGTGGAGAGCTCATCCCTCATTAGAATTCCCTTATCAGTCTTTTCCATGGAGCGTGGGCTTGACATGTCGGGGTTTATTAATCGCTCCAGGAAATATTATTGACCGGGACCTTCTGCTCCCACTCTCCCTGCTGCAGTAACTGTCTCTCTGCTCTGTTGCCCCCACATTCCCTTGGTGTCCTGTCTGGACATAAAACAGGACATTGCAGTACAGCGTGGAAGCTTCAACAGTGTCTTCATTAACTCTGCACTTGGCTATGGCTCTTCTTTTCCACTGCAGCTGCAATGTACCACTCTCACCTGCAGGCGTGGGGAAGACGTTACTTTGCTTCTTCGTTAGGTCTAAGGGCAAATCTGTGTTGGCCCTCTTTGTGAGTAAAAAAGCTAAAAGTAATAGCAACTACAAGACTAGGATTATCACAAGCCTTTAAGCCAAGATAAAAATGAGAAGTGCTTAAACATCCATTCATCCATCTATCCTTATCCAATATTGGATCATTGTGCAGAGGTAACTGACTTGAGAGGAAAATTTCGACTTGTTCACTTACCAACACTGTCCAGCTAATTCTTCGGAATGGCTAGGCATTCCCAGGTCACATTAGTAATAAATCCCCTCTATCTAGTTCTGGGTCTGCCTCAAGGTCTCTTCCCAGTGAGATGTGTCTGGAACAACTCCAAAGGAAGTGCCCCGCAGGCTTCCTCGTTAAAAAGCCAAACCACCTCAACTGACTCCTTTGAATGTGGAGGGGCAGTAGCTCTTTCAATCTACGGAGAGAGCGCATTTCAGCCACTTGTGTCTAGGTTATTGGTTTTTTGGTCAGGATACATATCTAATGACCATAGGTGGGTTGGAACGAAGGATAGCCCTTAAAAGCAACCACAACACCCCTTGCCAAAATGCTTCTAGAAAAATTATCTTAAGCATGCTCCAGATTCTCAAAATGTGGGTAAAATTTTGTTCACTGTTGCATAGCATCGGCAGAAGCTGCACTGGTTCGACAGTCAGATGGAGACTCCTTTCAAATGCTCTAGAAAAAGTTTTCCCATGGAGGCCGAGAAAGGTGATAGGTTAATAGTTGAAGCCCACTCTGTGGTCCCCTTTCTTCAAGACTGACCATTAACCCGGTCTGGCACTCTTCAGATGTCGTGGAAATTGGGGGACTTTTGTTTTTCTAGATGGCTGCGTGCAAGAGTGCAGCAGCTTTCAGCTCCCCTGTTGGTTGTGTGTTTGTATGTGTGTTCTTTAGGACAAACCAACAGTGGTGCTGTTGATAATTTCATTGTAATGTTTTTTTACGATGACAATAAACTTAACTAATTGCTGGTCAAAAAAAAGAAATTTTTATAACCTGCCTTTTTGTTCGGTTTAAACACCCACTGTTAGACTTGTTTTCCCTGTGGTGTGTAAGTGTTTATGCATTGATTTCTAGTGTGTAGCGTTTCTAAACCTATACATGCAGGGCCCTGAAAATCCCTTGTTCTTCGTCTTGGCCTTGTCACAGAAATAGCTGGAGGAAAACAGTTGGTATCAGCTACATCAGTGGAATTTAGTGGAAGTGGAAGTACTCTTTCCTGAGTTTCGTAACACATTCAAGCAAAGTCTGTTGGGTTGATTAAGCTACTATGTTCAGTTCTGACTGAAAATTTAGAAATAAACTGCAGCTGGTTTTTCAATTAATTTTAATACTTTATACTTAAAATTTTGTTTTTTTCCTCTTCTCTTGGATGACAGATTCTTATTTTTCTCAATGGGCTTACAGAAATGCCATGTTGTTGTAACACATTTGTTGAAGTGTTTGGCCATCGTGTGGACTTCTGTGGTATTGCAGCTATGTTTTTCCCCTGACAGGGCTAATGAATGACCAGGATCTGAGTGTGTTGTTCCATTGTGGTCCTCGTGAACTTTGCACCGATGAGCACATTCCTGAGACCAGCAGTCACGATTAAAGAAATACGCCTTAGATCTGTCAAAAGCTTTTGTGTCCCATGAATAGTGATACTATGCAGCAGTCATGTTCTCATGCATCTTGATCGCAGACTAAATTTAATATCCGCCTTCATTTTGCTTTCCTGCAGGCACAATGGTCCCCTTTCTGTTTTTGGTGGCAACCACAACAATACCCAATACCAGTACCACTGCCAATGACACCAACTCAAAAGGTAAGTGCAACAGCAAGGGCCATTCCACTTTAAAATGTAAGAATGTGCATGAAGAACAAAATCCCATTAGTGCTCGTTGCAGTCATCACTTTTCTCTGAGATAGTATTATCTTTTTTCCTGCTGTGGAGGCATCTGCTTGATGATAGCCTTCGGCTTTGTATTTACCAGATCACAATTAAGCCTGCAGTACCAGTCAGTAATTTAAAGATTATTGTGAACCTTTATGAAGAGAACAGGTAACTGACTGGGGGTCCTGTCTTCTTAAGAGAGCCTCTAATTTTCCGTCCAAGCTGATGCATATCTGTGTTGACAAAATACTGCTGAGACCTGTTATTAAACTGGTCCTGTGGCCATGAAAGAACACAGCAGCTACTTAGCTGTTCCAAGTGTTTATTAGATCAAGTCATACAATGTACCTTTACACAGGTGCATCTCAGTAGGTTAGATAATTGAAAAGGTATATTATCAGAAATACATTTTTAAAAGTATAATCTATATACAGCTGAATCCAGAAATTTACATACTGCGAATAAAGATGCAGACAATTTCTTTTGTTACTGTCTGAAGTTAAATCATATCATGTCTTGTTTCAGCTCATTTAGAATGATCGAAATTATTTATATTTGCTACATGCCACAATAATGAAAGAATATGTCAGAGATGTATTTATTCATGTCTTCAAAATCAGAAGTTTACATACTGTGTGGTTACAATTTCTTTAAGCAAATAGGGATGGCTTTCTAATTATGTTATGGCTTTGGAAACCTCTAATAGATTCACTGGTACCTTTGAGTTAATTTGAGACGCACCTGGGAATGTATGAATAAAGAAAGTGGTGTAGCCTTTATCAGTGGTCCCCACCCCTTTTTTTTTTTTTACCATGGACCGGTTCAATATCAGACAATATTTTCACAGACTGGCCTTTAAGGTGTGGCAGATAAATGCAACAAAATAAAATTATACGACCAGCATAAAAAACTGAGTTATTTTTAAATATAATAAATGTAAATCGTAACTTTGCGCCAACAATATAACATGAGTAACATCCTGTTTTTGGCGTAACGCTTTCTGGTCACTATGGTAACTTTTAGGTATACCAGAAAAACAAATATCAAGTGTATGAAAAATCCATCTCACCACAACACTGAGGAGAAGCAGAAGATGGAGAAAGTCAAGCAAGTTTCCAAGCACAGCCTCAACTGCTTCATCAATAGACAGTTGATTTACAACTATGCAGCCATATGGCTGTTTCTCTGAAACGATACGGTCCCATCTGGGGCAGTTTGAAAGGCTTCATTGCCTCATTGGAAAGCCGGTTGCCAGATATTAAGCAGAGCGGAGGCTTGGTGCATGAAATCGCCTGTTGTGATAAATCCATATTTTTAGTAGGACTAGCATTGTCTGCTAAATGTAGCTTTCTTTTTCTTGGAAGTCGTAAGTTCTTCTTCAGTCTCTTGACTGGAACTTTCCAGACCTGCTTTTAATCATTCTTCTAGCTTGTGAGTTTGTTTTTAGCAGTGATGCATCATGTGACTGAGGCAAGCGTCTTGACATGCGTCAAGAGTGAGGTATAGCCTGAAGGAGAAAATCTTGTCAAAATAAGCCTTGGATAATAAATAAAACGGTAATACTGTAAATTATTTATTCTTTCTGTCTTGTCCGTGGCCTGGTACCAAATGACCCACAGACCGATACTGGTGTGGGGCCTGGGGTTTGGAGATCTCTGGTCTATATGTCTTTTTTATTCTGTGTACGTAAACTTGGTTTCAACTGTATATCCATTAGGTAGAGTGATATTTTCCAACATTTATTTTGATGATTGTTGATAAAAAACTAAAGTTCACGAGAAAAATGTAATACCAATAAAAACCAATAAAAAATGATTTTGTTACAGAAGAGCTATTCTTTCCGTATTATTGCCTTTACAATTCTGGAGAAGACTGCTTACTTAACAGTTATCCCACAGACAGTTACTGAAACCCTTCAGAAGTAGAGTAAACCACTAAACTTGCTCGCTAAGGAAGCTGTGTTCACAGAATCGTCTAAGCAAGCATATTTGTTGAAAGTAAAGTGAAAGAAAATAGTATGGTTTTATAAATCTGCACAAGTAATGAGGATAATCACAGACGTATCTACATCTGTGTCTCCACCTTCCTCAATAGATACATCGCCCAACCAACAGATCCTTGCCATTGTGCTGGTTGTGTCCCTGCTGGTGCTCATCTTCACACTGTTGGCCTGGTACATCCTCAGGTAAAAAAAAAAAAAAACTCAAACTCTGAACCCCCTTGCTTGGCTCGCCTGTCCTCCTTTCTGTGGCGGAGAGCCCAGTACTGGGGCAGAGTTAGGGATGACGAACACTTCCTCCTTTTTAGTCACTGAGGCGGAGTCCGGTAAGGAAGCAGACTCCCATGCACATTTAGTCAGAGCAGAGCAGAGCAGGCTGTGACAGAGGAGCTCCACAGGCAGTGTTAGACCGCATTGCAAATTCTGTGCTACATTTTGACATCAGAACTGCCACTCCAAGACGCCAGCTAATGATAAAGAAAAGCTTCTCAAGCTTCAGATGGTAGGATTGAAAGTATGGAGCATTGCTTAGATTCGATTGACAGAAAAATGAAATTGAGTTATTTAATATTTATTTTACTGTCGGCCTTTCATTTTGCTGTGGTGTTTTTTTTTTTTCTAATTCAGGGGAAAAAACCAGAAAAAAGCAGTCATCACAACAGTTGACAAGAAAATACCGAATGGCATCTTGGAGGAACAAGGTAATGTAGTAAAGCTGCAGACGCTGAGTAGCAGCGAGGCGTATTGTAGGTGATGTGACAAGATGGCTGTTAAAAGATGCAAATCTGAAGCTGTCATATTCACACTAATAGCTCATAAGAAAGAAAGTCAGACAGACAGAGTGGTATTACTTTTTGTCTTTTCTTTCTAAGTGTATGTGGAGGTAGTCCCACCAGTTGCTGTGGTTGCTTGAAACTTCCTGTGGTTGACATGAAGAGTGAAAACAAGCTGGCTTCAACGACAGCTGCAGCTACTTTGAAGCTGCCTGTGAAGTTAAAAGATGCAAAGATCGGAGCTGCTATTACAGCAGCTATACGCTCCTTTATTTTAAAAAAACCGAGCTGATTTGTGTGGCGTTTGATAATGGCTGTTGTGCCGTGCAGGAAACAGTTTATGATGAGGATTTGTGAATGTTCTTTAGGAAGCATTTTCTTATCTAACTAAGGAAAGAACAGAAAAAACTAAGCCAACCGTCAGATAGCTGCTGGTTGGAGTAAGAACACATTTTGAAAAAAGCATGTAGTTAATCACCTTTTTATTTGTTTAACCTGAAAGTAGAAACATGGTGATAGTGACACAAAATGAATCAAAAGAACAGTATATGTCTGTATGTGTATGATGTGATTTGGTTTGGTTTGTGTTGTGTTTTAGAGATTGGATACAGTTCTGAGTCGTTGTACACCGTTGTACCTCCAGGTCAAGTATAAAGGGTGGCAGTCCAACAAGCAGCTGCATGTTACTAACACTAACACCCTCTCTGTGTACTTTTTCCAGCCTTTATTTTCTTAAAGCTGTAACTAAATGCCAGGACAGGGTGCTGTGGCTCCTTATTGGGATCCTTTTGGTTTTTCAACACCTGCTGATGTTTGGTGATCTGGAAGATCTAGAGATATAGCAATAGCACATAATTGTTTAGCCTGTAGAATTAACTCTTTTGTTGTTTATGAGCAATATTTTTTAAATTAAATTAGTTGAGTGAGCTGATTTTTATAATTCAGTGATTCCCAACCACGTAAATTTCTATCCAAGTTAAGAAACCATCTAAATGTGTGAAATATGGTGATAAATATGGGAAACCCAGTGGAAAAGTCAAATATTTAATTATTTTAAATGTTCAATGGGTATTTTGATTTAGTTTTGAAGTTATGACTTACAGGCAATGGAACCTTAAATGAACATATGATCTGAATATAAGACCAATAGATAAAATGATTTTCAATAAAGTCTCCAGCAGTCAATGACAACCTCTATAAGGAGGTTAAACTCACTGCTGAGTAGGCTGGTTCATCAGAGTCCTTTATCCAAGCATATTGATAGAAAGTTGAGTGGAAGGAAAAAGTGCACATGCAACAGAAATAAACACAGCTTTAAGAGGATTGTGAAGCAAATCCAATTCAAGAATTTATGGGGAGATTTACAAGGTGTGGCCCACCGCTGGAGTCAAAACCTCAAGACCATCACATATGGGCTTTTCGAATTGAATTACTGAAATAAATTACATTTTCATTCAAAAAGATTGTGATAAAGCAAAGTTCACTTTTTCTTTGTTCACTTTGTCAGAACTAGTTAGTAGTTATACTATTAAATTAGTCCTCTAAAAATGAGATATTCCCATAGAATTATACATAACTTTAAGAGCAGCATTAATCTTTAGGAACAGACTTGCTTATCTTTTATATTCATTTTGTTGTTGTTGAGTTAAACGAAATGGTTTGTGACTGTATCCTTCAGGTCTTAAATATTTCAAACTATTTTTTTTATCATTTTATTTGAAACAAGTTGATACATTTGGACAAACTGATTTATAATATTTTAAGAAATGTTCTTAGGACTAAAATTGTGTATGTTTCTGAGCAATGCTAAAGTCGTGGTTAGTATTGTAATGTTAAAAAAAACAAATAGTGATAGGTTATCTCTGCCCTAATCAATAGTCTTTGTTTAAATTAAAATGAAGCACAAAAAGTTATGAAAACAAGACAATAATAAATAAGGCACACTCTACGTCATTTTAGTTTAGATTATTGCACCAAAGTGTCTAGTAACAAACAGCAAAAAATACAAGAAATAAAATGTCATAAGGTATTTGATGCTTTAAAGACCGGTTGGGAACCACTGTTCTAATTTAACCCAATCATTTAGCCTAAATTCTTAGAAATGGTTATTTAATACAGCACAACATATCTTTGATTGTTATTTGTACCGGCTCTTCGTGATTAGTTTTCCTACGACGTTAAAAAATAATTCAGCATCAATTGATCAAACAAAACCACCACAAAATGAGAGCTAATACCAATTATGTTTCCTCCCCACAGAGCAACAGACGGTGGTCCTTCTGCCCAGGTCCCCCTCAGCCTCAAAGACCTACCTCCCCATCCCAGTGGACCACCTGGAGGAGGAGTACCGGCTCCGCTCAGCTGATGATGGCAAGCTCTTCAGGGAGGAGTATAATGTAAGCTTCTCTTTTAAGGGTCCATTCACACCAGCACTGTTTAGTCCGCTTTAATCAAACTGTAAGTTGTTTGCCCAGAAAGTCCAGTTCGTATGGGAGGTGTGAATGCGCAAATGAAATCTGGTTCGTCTAAAAACCCAGATCTCAGTTCGGTTGAAGTGAACCCTGGTGCAGTTCGGTTGCATATGTGAACGCCAAGTGGGCTGGGGGGACGCTCCAAGAGCAGGGCATTCTGGGTAAATACAACCAAAAAAACCATGCAACAACTCTGCCTCGTTTTCTGCTCTTGCTGAGCCCATTGCTACAACGTTTTTGTCTGGCACATTTCCCAAAGACAAAAGAGCAATCCTAAAACTGCTTAAATCTGATGCCACTCCATGATAGTTTACATTTCATGGAACAGGAAGTGTCCCTGTGTTCTGTGCTTCTTGTATGGGGATGTGTGAATGCACGTCTATTTATGTCTATTGCAGCGCCACCACATGCGAGTAGGTAAATATGTTGCACAAAAGGTTCGGTTCGTTTGACAAACTGCAGTGTGAAAGCGAACTGCACCACCTAAAAAATAAAGCAATAATGTTGCCATTTTTCCTCAATTGAACAAAGTCTACCGGACTATCAGGGGCGAAAAAGACTCAGGTCTTACCATTGTCCCTACCTTCTTCATGGCAATGGCGAATAACAGGTTAAAACTTGAACGTGTGTATTTTCATGTAGGAAATTTAAACGAGTAACGTGTGTCAGGTTGATCGTGACTCATACTGATCTCATTCTCATACCCACACAAACGAAAAGTACCCGTTTGTCTATTTATGTCTATTGTTGCGGATCTGAGTCAAAACAAAGTGTCCGACTCATAGTTCCATCAACACGAATTATGTATGGTTGTTATAGACAGTTGTAAGAGAAAGAGGAAGTCAAAGTTCTTCGCTCATGTAGCAGAGGAAGTGCCTTAATGCAGCAGGCCATTGCTGGTTATGTGTGGCTGTATAATCTGTAATTTTACTTTGCAGTCCTTGCCAGGGGGTAATGCACAGGGGACATATGAGGAGGCCAACAAGGATGAGAACAAGGAGAAGAACAGATACCCCAACATCCTTCCCTGTGAGTGTACTTTCTGTTCTGTAGGAGCTCGCTTTTCTTATGAGTCAGACTCTGCTTCCTGTTTCTATAAACACAAACAAGCGCCATTGTTCCTTTGACACTTTTTTTTTTACACTGACAGATACTGTAAAGCTCCCATTAACCGTTCAAGCATTTACTAACAATAACAGAACAATTCTTTAATAGTTTCCTTAGTAGCTTTCCTTTTAACACGCGTGGTTCCTCTTCTAAGAACCTAATGTGTTTTTGATGGTACTCTTTCACTTCACTAACACTAATAGTTCTTAAAGTTTGTAAAAAGAAAATAAACGTGCAGTCAGTGAAAAAAGAAAATACTAATCATTTAACTCTATAGGTGTTTACATTCATGCATTTTTACTACAATATCCATGTGATAAATAAAAAAATGAGTTGTTGCAGTTTTTCTAGTGGATTAATTGTTTTACTGCTTGAAGTGATGTGCAAAAGTATTCACACGCCTCAAGATTTCTTTATCAACTGCAATCTTCAATTTATTTTATTAAGGTTTAATGAAAAATGCTAAATATTTTTCATTCTTCTTTGCAAGATCGCTAGAGCTCTGTCAGATTGGATGGATAGTGTCTGTGACCAGAAACTTTAAAGTCTTGGCCCGGATTCTTAATGGGGTTAAGGTCTGAACTGTAACTGGGCCAATCTGACACACGAATCTGCCTTGATCTAAACCATTTCATTGTAGCTCTTGGTGTATTTTCAAGGTGGAGCCTCTTCCAGGACATCCCTGTACTTAGCTCCATACATCTTTCCATAAACTCTGACCAGCTTCATTTGTCTTTACTGAGGAAAAGCATCCCAAAAGCATGTTTCACCATTGAGTAGTAATATTCAGGATGATGAGCATTCATACAGTGCTGTACATGTTGGACAATGTTTGTTTTTTTGGTATCATCTAATCAGTAGACCTCCTTCCACATATGTTTGCTGTGTCTCCTATATGACAGATGGGGATATCCAAATTTTATTTCTTATTCAAATTCAATTCAAATTCAAAAATACTTTATTGATCCCAGAAGGGAAATTAGATGTTGTTGTTGTAAAAGCTGATGGCTGTGGGCAGGAAGGCTCTCCTGTAGTGGTCTGTGTTTCAGCAAAACTGAAGAAGCTTGCGACAGAGGACACTGTTGTTGCATGAAGCGGATGCCCTGGGTTGTCCATATTGTTCTTGATTTTTTGGCATTCTTTCAGTAATTACTTTTTTCTAACCCTTTGTGGGGTGCATGCACTTGATTGTCTGTTTGAGCGCTGCAGCTCCTCCAGAGTTACCCTGGACCCATTTGCTGCTTCTCTCATTTATGTTCTCCTTGCCAAGCCTATGCAGGTTTGCTCAGGGGTCTGCAACCTGTAGCCGCAAGTGGCTCTTTAGACACAAGACTGTTAGGTTAATTTTGTCTCTCTTAATTGGTCTTAGGTGTGATGTGTGTGCATTGTTGCTTATCCTGCTCTGTGTTTCCCTGTAATGGACTGACGACCTGTCCAGGGTGTGGGTGGGGCAATTTTGTTTAGCTGGACGAAAAGCAACATGCCTCCTGGCTTTGTAAAGGTTGCTAACTGATGGCTTAGGTGGACAGCCATGTCTGTTTACACGTTCGCAATTGTGCCACACTTTTCCTAAGTTCAGATGGTTGATTGAACAGTTCACAGTGAGATTGGGAAATTGGTTTATATCCCAACACTACTTTAAACTTTTCCTCGATCTTCATGATGCCGTTTGTTCACCAATATTCTCTAAGGATTTATGCTGAGATTAAACACAATTTAACTGTATGAACTAATTTGGTTTCTGAAGCAATTTGTTGAACTAAATTTTAGGGGGCCATCTGAAAAAAGTGCACCAAACATATATGAATGCCACAGTTACCCGATGTTTAGCTGTAAAAACTCTGTTAGAAAATCATGTATAATTTGAGTTCCGCTTTGTAATTGTCCAACAATACATTGTTATTTTGCCACATAAAATCTCAGTAAAATCTATTTGAATTTTTGGACAAAACCTGAAAAGTTTCAATAGATATAAATACCTAATGTAATTCTTGTTCTGGTCTATGCAGAATCTGATGAGAAAGTTGACTTTGGTTGATGAAAAATGTGGAGAAATATTAGGCGTTATGTGCTGGCACATCACTTGTTCAAAAGGATTTAAGTTTAGGGTTTTAGCCATTTTTATGCATCTAAGGGTTTTTTTGAGGTCTTGTTGCAGTTGTATTTAATTGATTTTAGAGCCTGAGAATCTCCTTGTTTTTATGTTAACTTTCATTTCCCTCTTGCTGTATATTTCAACAGTCCCACCATTATGACTTAAGTTAGAAAATAATATTCCAAAGTCCCTTTAAAATCTTAGTTTAGAGGCACAGCATGAGTAGCATCAGAACTACATGACAATTTTAAGATGCTTAAACATCTTCTCTCAGATATTTCATTCACCAAAACACAAATGTAAATGGAACAAATAAACTGAACATATATCTAAAATTCTAATGAATTTGGACAGCTTTGAAACAACAAACACCATGGGAAATAAACTACTTTGCTAAACGACTACGAAACGCCTTATAAGCAAAACTACTTGTATCAATCTAGGTTGCCCAGGCGTAGATTGCTCAGTTATTTGCTCAGTTTTTGTTATTCAAAACTAGTCCATCCATGTGTTTTAACTACAGTGATTCTTAAGTCACAATTACACAAAACATTTAAATAAGGTGCATAGTGTTGAGATAAGGTCTTTAAGCATCTGAAAACACTAACTCTGTTTCAAACAATAAAGTATCAGGGTTCGATGATAAAGAGGCCTGTGTGATCTAACTTCATGTATCAATGCCTTAAAACAATTAAAACTACTTATGATAGACTAAGGGTGTTCAAAGTGTTGCTGTGGTCTTGTGATAACTTTTTGCAATTCAAGAATATTGCAACTTGCCGCACAGGCGGCTAATGCAGAGGGATAATTTTTAGCATTTTGAACATGCTTTGGAAAAAATGCCCGTTCATATTAAACTAAATCATCCAATTTTGTGTTTTAGCATCAAGATTTAAGCCATGAAAACAGGTCTGTTGTCTGTTTAAAGCCACTCTTTATATGATGGAAGCAGCTGCTTTAGAAAAAGTGTAGTTTGTTAAACTAAACTAGTAAACTACTGAAAATAGCTTTGTCTAATCTCTCCTCAGCTAGAAAACAAATAGCCATACTTCCGCCTAAAGTACTTTGAAGTTTTCTAACATGTACAATAATAACAATTTACTACTCATCGTCTACTATGTGTGCTGATGGTAAATTTTCCAATTGTTTTCTTAACTAACAGATGATCATTCCCGAGTGGTGCTGACTCAGTTGGATGGGAATCCATGTTCGGATTACATTAATGCATCGTATGTTGATGTAAGTCAGTTTCTCTTCATTGTTGTGATTACGTGGTTTCAGAAGGTGCCAAAATGTTAAATGTGTCTGATAAATGTTTTATATAACGGTTTCATTGAAAGTTACACGTCTACAGTGCTTTTTCAGGAGATTTTACTTTTAAAAAATCTACTTTTTTCATTCTTTTAAACCTTAAATGCAGAATTTAGTGTAATAGTGACTTGAAATGTTCTTCTACTACCAGGGCTACACAGAAAAGAACAAATTCATAGCAGCACAAGGTAAGTAAATGTATAAAGATAACTATTCTCTTGTTTAGATTTGTTTCATAAGTTACTACATTAAGAGTACATGTTTTATTTTTCAGGTCCAAAAGAAGAGATGGTTGCAGATTTTTGGAGGATGATATGGGAGCAGAAAGTAGCAACGGTTGTCATGCTGACAAATCTGAAAGAAAGGAAAGAGGTATACGATTTATCCGTCTGGTTTACTTCAGCTTCATCCAATACAAATACATCTGTGATTTATTGTTTAAGTGGACGTTTCAAAGAGATGCAGATTCTTGCTTTTTTCACCATTGCTCTTACTTAAATGTGGTAGGAGGAAGTGAAACTCTGACTTCTGGGTGATGTGAGAAAGAGCATCGGTTTAATTTAGGTTGTTCTTGACAAAAGCAAGGATGTTTTGCCTATCTGCTGTATTTGCACTGTTGGTGGCAGATTTAAGGCAATGAAAGAAATGAAGACAATATGTTTAAAGTAATGATTATTAGAGTTGAAATCAATCACTACCAATATAAGGTTTCAAGAGTCAGTATCATAACCTTCCAGCAAGGTTGTTTATTGATTATTTCAGGCAAGCATCCCTTCTGTGATCTGGACTACTATAATATAACCATATGGGTAGTTGCCTTAATAAAGCAAAGCCATTGAATTAGTTTCAAATACAGTGCTGCTTTTAAGACATTTATTAAATCATGTGTTTCGTGGCTTATCCCTGCAGGATAAATGTTACCAGTATTGGCCAGACCAGGGCTGCTGGACTTATGGGAATGTGAGGGTGGCAGTCGAGGACTTCACAGTCTTAGTGGACTACACAATACGCAAGTTCTGTGTACAACATGTAAGTTTGAACCAGTTAGTCTAGAATTTGTTAGTAAAGTTGATTTACTCTTTCAGGGTTCTTAGTTCTTTGTCTTAATTTTAAAATCTAAAATACTACAAATTAATCATGAATCAATAGCAGTTATTTCTGCATTGGACAGTCTTTTACATATGGAGCTTGGAAGAAATCTATAACTAGAAGTAAGGAGAGAAAGAAGAGAGGTAGGTTGATCATTTTTAAATCTGAGACCTACATAATACTACATAAGCATGCAAAGGTTAATCCCAATAGATTTGGAATAAAATGTCACACAATTACTGCACTCCAAATAATCCTTTGTGATATTTATACTGGGAGCGGTGATATTGTGATGACAACATATTATGCAGTCCTAAACCAAGTACCTTTTCAAACTAATTGATAGCCCTCTAGTTTAGCAGTGAATTGCACACTAACTTTAATGTTAAGTCAAAGTGCCACAATGGCTGTAATATAAGTTAGGAAATTATAAACCGTGTTTGTTAGAAAATAATAATCAAGACTCTAGAATGCGACCAATCTGGCTGCAAATGAGGCCAAATTTCTTAATAGTGCGCCTAAACCCCCCCCCCCCCGAAAAGAAAAAAGTGACTCAAGGGGTTTCAATAACAGACACACATTAGGCCCATATTGAGGTCCAAACCAATCAGAAATAGAAGGAAGTGGAGGAGACGCGTCTATGAGACACGTACAGGAGAGGTGAGTGGGCTAGACTACTCAGATAAACGGAGTGAATATAACATGAAAATATAGAAAAATTGAGGCCTGAGCAGTCCAGACCCAGAGCCATTAACCTCCCACGTTATGTCCACAAACATCGCACCTGTGGGGGATGTGAGTGTTTAAACACCCACACTTCTGCATTTTATTATTCTACTTCAAATAAAGAAATATTACTAGATTGTTGATAATTTACAAGTCAATATTGTCTTTATGGACAGTAATTAAAAAGAAGTGAACCTTTAAAAGTTAGATGTTGAATGCAGTGGGGTCAAACATTTGGGTGTACCTAAGTTTTGTGCTGGTGTAACCAGTGCAAAAAGTTAGTCTAGAGCCCTGATAATATATAGTACATTTGATTGATCAACAAATGGGATTCAGTTAATCAGAGGGAGCTTCATTGTCATTAGACAGCCATGAAGTCCAGTCATTTTAATACACTGTTTGCGTTCTGTTAATTTTTTTTTCCTGGTAGTAAGACAGAACTATATATTACAATGGTTATTGCAATATCGGTTAGTGCAGTATGGCAGTCACAAACTTAGAACCAATATTTAGTTGGATACTATATTGGAACATTAATTTGGCCAGACAAGGTCATACTGATTGCTCTGGCTAGCATACAGCAAGACAGACTTATTCTAGATGAAAAATATCATAACCTCATATTGTAAGATTTAGTTATAGAACATTACATAACCACTCTACCGCCTTAGCTTTTTGAATAACTTGTAAAAACAAAAATAGTTGTCAAAATATAAAGTATCAATATTTAGGTTTTTGTTTGTCTTTTCACAGCAAACCAGTGATGCTGCTAAAACTCCCCGTCTGGTCACACAGCTTCACTTCACCAGCTGGCCAGACTTTGGAGTCCCTTTTTCCCCCATTGGCATGCTCAAGTTCCTGAAAAAGGTCAAGGCGGTGAATCCGCCCTTTTCTGGGCCCATTGTGGTCCACTGCAGGTACTGAATAGTCAGCAGCAAATGTAGCTAAATGTGTTTACTTGAACTGAACAACTCTAGTACTTATGAATGAGCTTTTATTTGTCTCAGTTATCCACTTAGTTTCTATGAGGATAAATATATTTTTGTATAATTGTACTCTCTGTGAGTGTGTGGGTAAACAAAAAGAAATGTGATTATAGCAAAGAATGTGTTTACAAGCACAGATGTCCTTTTGTTTTTCTCCTGCTTCCCATTAACATACAAGTGTCAGCTGAGCATTGTGGTCCACTCAGCAAGTTTGTTTTTCTGTCCCAGCGCTGGTGTTGGGAGGACGGGAACCTTCATTGTAATCGATGGCATGATCGACATGATGCACGCAGAGCAGATAGTTGATGTGTTTGGGTTTGTCTCCAAGATACGAGAGCAGCGCTCCCAGCTCATCCAGACAGATGTGAGTTAAAGATGGAGTCACTGTGCCGCATGGTGTCGTACCATTATCTAGAAAGTTCAAAGGGAGTTAATTACCCACTCCATCAACAATAAGCATATGTACCCATAGATAGTGTATGAATGTTAGTGTCTATTCTCACCCTAGATCCAGTACTCATTCGTCTACCAGGCCTTGCTTGAATACTACCTCTATGGAGACACAGAGCTGGATGTGTCATCTCTGGAAGGACATCTGCACAAACTGCACAACACCTTCGCTGACGGTGACCGGGTGGGCCTGGAGGAAGAGTTCAAGGTAATTTCATTACTTTCACATGTCGTCTCCATAAAACGTCATGATTAACAGAAAAAGAAATAACTGAAAACTACAAAAAGGCTATCCATCCATTTTCTATACAAGCGGTCACTGGCGAAAAACAGGGTACAACACCCTGGATAAAACAGAGACACATAGGACAAATAATTGGGAACTCAGACCTAAGAGCAAATTAGAGAGACTCACCAGTTCTCACCAGTCATGTTAATGGACTGTGGGAGGAAGCCAGAGTACAAAAAGGCTAATACAGCTTAAATAACTTCTTGCTTAACTTTAATTAGCAACATAAAATAATTTGTTAAAAATAAAAAAACTTGTAGATGCACTAATCAGAATTTTTGCCACAACACATGTAGCCAATGCTGATGTCTCTTTCTGGACTGTAGTATATAAATATTCAGAAACAGTATTTAAAATGGGGTTTTCTACTCTTCTTGCCATGAGCAGCCAAACTATTTATATTAGTTTCAGAGGCGCCATCACATGAGAAAGCAGTTCCTGTAAAACGAGGTGATTATTCTTTTGAAAGACAAAATGATAGCTCGGGCTGACCAGTGGCACAATTGGTAACACTGTTGCCTTGTAGCAAGAAGCTCCTGAGATATTTATTGCATAGAGTTTGCATGTTTTCCCTGCGCATGCGGTGTTTCCCTCCGGGTACTCCAGCTTCCTTCCACAGACTAAAAGATTGATTTTCAGGTTAATTGGTCTCCCTAAATTGTCCTCAAGTGTGACTGTGTGTACATGGTTGTTTGTCCTGTGGTGGACTGGCGACCTGTCCAGGTTGAACACCACCTCTCGCCCAATGACTGCTGGAGATGGGAGGGTATATCCAATGGATGGACAAAACAATAAGGGAGTTCACATATCAAACACTGATCTCTGGCATCTTAAGTTTATTAAGAATGTTTGTGTGAATATTTGAGTATTTTTATTAAGATTTGCGAAAGGCTTTGAACTTTTATAAATCCAACATGTTCTATGATAAAGAACTCAAAATAATAAAAGGGTCATTCTACAAAAACGTGCCATTTTATGTCCCTCAAACAAAAGTGTCTTGTAAAGCTGAAATTAACTATATTTTTCATAATTATTTAATAATTTAGTTGTGTAATGTGAATAATAAATTGTTTACTTTTTTTTTAAATCATCCTTTGTTGTTTTTAAAGGATTTTAAGCAGTTTCCATACTAGGTATATTGCAAACGCAGTAAAAGGGGCCCAACCTCACGCCAATGACTGACGCAATCTGCTGGGATTCCTTAAGTAGGAAACTTTTTAACTGATTGGAATGTTTGTATAAATGTATTGAAATGACTTCTTGTTAAGTGCCTTGAGATGACATCTGTTGTGAATTGGAGCTGTATAAATAAATTGAATTGAATTAAATTGAATTGAAAAGGGGTTTGTCCCTTTGTATGATTTATCTAGTATCACTGGATTTTTAGGATAAAAAACTATCATAAAAAATAAATACATTTCTAAAAAGCCTGAAGTGTTTGCTCTTGAATTATGAAACAGTTTTATTTGAAATATTGTTAAAATTATGTAAAAATCTAAATTTTACATTGGTCCCCATGTTGTCGTCAACCCTGTTACTTTTGGATAAAACCCCCCTTGGAGAAAATGAACTTTCCCAAAAGTTACATCATTTCCTGGAAGTAATATCTGCTTTTCAGGAATCTGATGGTGAAAAGACAAGTGTTGTTTTCTTTTAATCACTTTTCTTGCAGTTATGCTCTTTCTGACAGAAGGGGACAAGGTAATTTAGTCAACCACGCTACCATAAAACCATGCATTAAAAAGTAATTCCATTTAAAATTAAAATGTAAATATTTAACAGCATTTTAACCTCTCTTGAATGCACACCTTGTGTCCACCACATGGCTAGTAATGTTACTGTTACTGTCAATCCTCTCATCGAATCCTTCATGTGTGTTCAACACTAGAATTATCTCTGTAATACATAATTATTTATATTATATACATGAATATTACAAGAGCACTAATATCATCTGCTTAAAATGTATGTTTTTGCTGATTTTATCTGTTAGGATGCCTCTTTCTGCTGCTGAGAAACAGCGCCTATACAGGCAATGTAGAGATGCTGATCCTGAGAGATCCTTAATGTAAAATATGGGGCTTATATTTCATGATATATCATATTTGATCTAAATATTACTTTAAAACATTTTCATATACAAATTAATTTGTTTGTAACAGGGTTGACATAGTACACATATCTCTGTTTATTCATTTTTAAATAAATAAATAAGATGGCCTGAGGTGGCACAGTATTTTTTTTTAGAGCGGTAAGAATATACTTTATCCAAATAGATACTTCAAGATTATAAAAATAGTACTTTGAAAATAAGATATTTATAATGCAAAATGGCACGTTTTCGTAGAATGATCCAAAACAGAGCAACTTCATTGTAGCCTGTTGAGCCTTCTTATCTGTTTAAAGCCTTTCTCTCTCTCGCAGCCTGAACCAGACATTTCTCAACCTGTAGGAATATCAGTTTTTGATACTGAAACCAGTTAACTTTCGGTTTACAACAAAGAGTGGGATCCGTGTTGTGCATTTAGTGATCGGAAAAATATTGGATTTTTGAATTTTAAACAGGCCAATCAGCACTTGAAAATCAGCTCAACAGTAGCTGATATTTAGGCAGATGTTTTTCAAAAATCATCTATAAATGATGAGATTCTTGATGTGGATGCTTTGAGTACAGTAAGCCCCATGGTTAAACCCAACAGAAACAGGACAATTAATAATTAAAAGGTAATATTGTCTTTTTGCTTTGGGTTCATCTCAGACAATGAATAGTCTTTGCACAAAACAAGGTTTTATGGAAAAGTTGCTTTAGGCTAATGTCTGCTTAATTACAAAAAATCATAAGGGAAACAAGTTGTTTCATTTTGACTTTGAAACTACCTAATAGGGGTTTGCTATGACTAACCGCCTCTTTAGCATATACAGTCGGGCAAAAAAGTATTTGATAGCCACTGATTGAGCAAGTTTTTATACTTAAAATGATGAGAGATCTGTAATTTTCATCATAGGTTGACTTCAACTGTAAGAGACAGAATGTAAAAAAAATAAAATATATACATATAATCCAGAAAATCAGTTTTTATGATTTTAAAGAATGTATTTGTATAATGTTGCAGAAAACAAGTATCTGGTCAACAAAAGTTCCCCTCAATACTTTGTAATGTAACCTAGGTTGGCAATGATTTATCGCATTGTATTACAGTAATAGTGAGCCTGAATACATACATCTTAAATGATTAGCTAACATGTCTTGCAGTACATGCAGTTCTTTGCAATATCCATATCACTGCTCTTTGAAGCTCTTGTGTTTGAAAAAGAGCAACAGGAGACTGTGATAACTTAATTCTGATGGAAGTAAAACGAAATTAAAACAAACCACTGGTGAGGAAGCAGGAAGGTCACTGTGGGCTTTCAGAGTAAGGGTGGACAATGTTTATAAAAGGACGTGGCCTTCTCTGATGTTTAATTTCCCTTTACATTGCGTGCACTGCCAAATGTTTGGGCTTTGTTTATTGAAACGGCAAAATGATTTAAAATGTGACCACGGAAGTCAGAAAATATATTAGAAATCAGTATTCAATGTTATCCATTATTTACTGAAATGCTAGAACTTTAAATCTCCATAGAAAAAATGAATGTATTTTTGTATTTCTTACACTTTTTCTTTTGACTTCTTAGAAACTGACCAACATGCGAATAATGAAGGAGAACATGAGAACTGGGAACCTTCCTGCCAACATGAAAAAGAACAGAGTTCTACAAATTATTCCATGTAAGAAAACAGGAATCTATTTTATTTGCGAATAACTAAAATCCATTAATACTTGACACACCTCTAAAAATGCCTATAACTGCCTATTTTAATAGTTCCAACACCAAATATACCTTAATGTGAATTAATACACACAGTGGAAACCATCTTAGCGCTACTGCAGAAGTTAGCATCTAGTCTTCCTTATCCCCGCCCCTAATCCTAAGCAAATCAGCGACAAACAAAAGAAACACCACTCCTTGACTGGCCATTTTGCAAACACCAGCCAATAGTGTGTCAAGTAACATTGTGGTTACGTATTTCACCTTCCCAAACTCTGTTTTCTTTTGCAGCATATTTTAGATATGCTCTACAGAAATATCCACAAATATTGAACCTTGAATAGCCAGGGGTCCACTGTACTGAATTGATGACCCTAAACTGGATTTTTGTGGGAGGTTTTGTGACAGTGGATGAAGCAGGTGGACTGTTAATATCTGCTAACATACCTTTCTCTATTTGAGTGGTTTTAAGTTGCCAGCCAGCTAAAACAGTATTTGTCTGACACTCTGAGTTTCAACCAAGTCCACAGTGATAACTTTCTCCTACAAATAAGGGAACTATTACAGATAATTTAGCCTACTCAGAGAGCTACTTAGACCACTTTTGTAAATCTGAAACCTGGTCAATTTTTCTATCTGTTGCTCTAATGTATGTCTTATCTGCCTTGTCTATTTCAGATGATTTCAATAGAGTCATTCTCTCCATGAGAAGAGGCCAAGAATTCACAGATTACGTCAACGCATCTTTTATAGACGTAAGCACACATATCTCTTCCTGCAGCAACAGGTTACAAAAAATTCTCTAGTTCACAATGTTGTATAAAAAATGTAATAAATAAATGTTCTGCTGTTATTCAGGGATACAGACAGAAGGACTACTTCATTGCCACACAGGGCCCTCTTACTCATACAGTGGAGGATTTCTGGAGAATGGTGTGGGAATGGAAATGCCATTCCATTGTAATGCTTACTGAGCTCCAGGAGAGGGAGCAGGTGATCTATGAAAGCAACTCATTGAAGACTTTATAAACTAAGCTAAATCTATACTTTTACCAACTGTCTTTATCACATAATTATGCAGTATTATTTGTGCCAAAACTACTTTTAATGCATTGTATGATCCACATATTGATGTACTGTTTCTGTTTTGCAGGACAAATGTTGCCAGTACTGGCCCACAGAGGACTCTGCTACCTATGGAGACTACACTGTAGAGCTGAAGGGAGACACTTTGTGTGAGACCTTCAGTCTACGAGACTTGGTACTCACCTTTGTTCCGGTAAGCAAATCAACTTTGTACTATCAGAGATGTAAATGTAATGTGGCTTCACTCCTTTAACAACACTGTGACTATCGCCGCTTCTTATGGAGCTACGTTTTTTGCCTGGAAGAAATGCAACTAAACATTAAAACCTTAAAAGCTAGTAAAATGTGATCTAAATTGCATTTGTTCTTAAATTTGTTACAAAATCAAGCAGAATAGAAAGTTTTGTGTCGTATGTGCTAGGAGAATGTTTTTGGCACCTCAGAGCCTTCTAACCATAAGGTTATTTATCATCTAGGTAAATTAAAGCTGCAGTCCAGAGAATATATTTATGTATCAAAGTTTTATAAATCTTTAAAATGAAATTCGGGTTCACAATTATGATAAAAGGCCATTGCTCCACAACATTTGTTATTCTTCCTAAGTCCCTCCTTCCTCCCTTAGACTGCTATTCATTTCAGAATGACTGCCAAATTTTTTTTAGCCAATAGAATTTGAGTTAACTTAAAAAATTCAAAAAATGTCTCCCTCCCTCAAATACTCCAGACAGCAGCTTTAACTAAGAATAATGTAGGCACAGTCATCCTTGATTTTTATCTAAAAGATATTCATTTAAACAAAATTGCTACAAGAAGAAATTCTAAAAGTAACTCCTTGGTAAAAGTGTTCAGGAAAGGATCCAACAACTGTCTGGAACTTAAAACCTAAAGCATAAAACTCTCTTCACTGAGAGTAAAGGAAGAGGATGTGTTTAGGCTTATAAACCAGGAAGCTCCTATTTCGTATATTTCATTAATTTCGACCCACTTTTCTAAAGGTGGGATTCTTCATTCGTCTCACAGAGTATCTTTCGTCGACCTACCTCTCATATACTGCACAGCACGCCCCATTATCATTCATAAACTGCTAATAAATCACATTTCAGAGATATTATGATCTCTCATCTATCTGTGCATTTCCTCTCCAGGAGAAGCAGACAAGGACGATCAGGCATTTCCACTTCCATGGCTGGCCAGAGATCGGCATCCCGGCAGAGGGCAAAGGCATGATTGACATCATCGCCTCAGTGCAGAGACAGCAGCAGCAGTCTGGGAACCATCCCATAGTCGTACACTGCAGGCAGGTTTCAGTTTGTGAATGTGGCTCCTTCTTGTGTAAAACCTGTATTAAAACCCATATTTTGTGTTTACACTACAGTGCTGGTGCAGGGCGAACCGGTACGTTCATTGCACTGAGCAATATCCTGGAGCGAGTCAAAGCAGAAGGCCTGCTGGACGTGTTCCAAACCGTCAAGAGTTTACGCATGCAGAGGCCTCACATGGTCCAAACTGTTGTAAGTAGAAGAATATTGTAATTTCAATAATCTGAAATGTTCCAGGGATAAGTATAATATAAACTACAGTCATCCAGCTCAACTTTCTTAGTCGTTGTTCCACTGATTATTCTTGTCCAAAAAAAAAACATACGGAAAAAGGTTACTTTCAAGCAACCTAAATTTAGAGCTTTGCTTGAAACGTGATGAACTTCAATGAGTAGTGTTTGAACTCCCTCCTCCAGCATGAAGAGCATTTCACAGGGAGAAAATTGTTAGACTGTTGGGAAAAACCTAGCTCATATATATAAACTATGTCTTCTCCCAAGAAGCGGTTCAGTTTCTTGTTTCACTGGTTATCATCTAATCCACTTTTCCTCTTTCCCTACAGGAACAGTATGACTTCTGCTACAGGGTGGTACAAGACTTTGTCGACATTTTCTCAGACTATGCCAATTTTAAATAAAACTTGCCTTAAACATGGTTTTTCAATGTTTTTAAAGCCAATTTTGCAGTTTTCAGTTTCCTTAACCTTGTCAAATGACCTTCTATTTTGCTATGCACTTGTCCTACCATTAACCCAAGTTGTTGTTCTGCTATGGTATATGGTATATGTCAGAGTGTGGAAATTGTAAATGGAAAAAAAAGATTAATATTGTACATTTTAAAACATGTATGATAGTTATGTTGTCATTAAGCATTGCTACAAAGTTTATCTCTGATTTGTTGTATATTATTTTATAACATTGTTTAAATGTTTTATTTTGAGCTGATAGTTAAAAAAAATGTAGTTATTGTAAATGTATTTATGTTTTGACATTCCTTCCTTGTGTTGGTGTTTTTTTTATAAATCTTTCATTTACCGCTGACATCTGAGATTAGGAGAATGTTTTTTTGTTTTTTTTCTTGTCTTTAAGATACAAGACTGTCAGAAATGTTTGTAACAGTGATAGCCATATTGCAGAGAACAAAAGTCTGAAGTGGTGATATGGAGTCTGGCTTTCAAATTTTAATTCAGCTAGCCAGCACAGACAGACACGACCTGCCTTTTACCTGTATACAGCAAAAAGTACTTCCCTAAGAATCACTGCACATTAAAAAAAGCACAGAACTAAAACTTTTGCCGAGAACTTTTAACACTGAACATGTTTTTTCATATTTAAGATTAAATTTTAGCTAATTAGTGTCTTCATAAAGTCAGAAAATTGAGGAAGAGCTTTATGTTATAGATTAAAGAATGCCTACGAGTCCAATTATGTATGGGTGCAAATTGTAGTAAACTACAATTTTATGTTGCACAGTCAAACCACCAAACAAATGCTAGGCCAGAGCCTGAAAGAGTTAAAGAAACTATTCTCCATCAGTTGTTTTTTTTTACCAAACTGATTTACAAATTAAAGAATGGGAATGTTTCAAATGGGCAATGGAAAGTACAGGGTGTGAAATTTGAATAGATTTTAGAAAAGAGTCTGCTCCATCTGGTACTCAAACACCTAACAGTTTTATTTTTGCTACATGTAAGTTCTACATGACAAAGTGCTAACATAGTGACCAGTGGCTATGAAACAAGGAACTGTAAAGTGATTGGTCCCGTTTTGTAAGCTACGTGTATGTGACTGTTAGAGATGTGAGATAAAGTTTGAACAAAACAATGCAAGTCTTTGATGCTAGGGCTGGATTTCTGTTCAAGTTGTCCTTCTGAGGAACGGTGTAGAGGGCTCATTAAACTCCAGCTCTTTGCCTTTGCTCTCTCTCTCTCTCTCTGGGTGATCTATCATGTTTTGGACTGTCAGTGTCTTTCAAATGCAAGTTGCAACATTAAATTAATCTAAAACTGCTTTGGGTTTTAGTAAAGTTTTCTCCACTATGTTAATTTGTTCAAAGAAAAGCCATCATTGTCTTTCTTTAAAGAGTGAAAATGTTTTCATTTACCCATGCAAGAAATACATCTAGAACTTTGTGCGTCATTATTGACCTCAGGGCATGCTCAGTGTGAAATGGCTGGGAAACAATAGAAAGCATGTGCTCTGGGTAATGGGCTCCTCCCTGATAAATTACATGAGAACTAGTGCTGTGTTGAAAAAAAAAATCATTCTCTGATTCTGAATTGATTCATATAAAAATTCCTAAAAGTTGATTCTTACATTCAAAAATCTATTTAACCGTTTTACATTGTTTGCCTTTTTACAGCTAAAACAGGAGGAAAAAGTTCAGATGGGCATTTTAAGGCTTAGATCTGAAAGGGTTAATACAGTTTACCCCAGTGAACTGTAACCCCACCCAGTGTTGTATCATTAAATTACAAGCATATCATTAGTGTAACGGCTCAAAAAAACTTTAATAGTACTGACCCATATCCATATCGAACTGGAACAGATTGGATTAGATCAGATCATGATAATCGATTGTAATCGGAATCAAATTTATTTTTGACATTTGATTCGATACCCAGCTCTAATGCGAACAGCAAATTTAAAGAAGTGAGGCAAACAAAACAAAAAAAATTAAAACCAAAGCTAGATCTTTCACCTGAACACATATGAACCATCTACTAGGCAAGCCATACGTCCAACTAGGAATTATATTGGACTAAGCCAGTAGAGGGCACTCCACCTTAAACAAAATAATTTGATGTTTCTAATCTGTTTTTATGAAGAAAGTGCTGCAGAGGTTCACTCAAACTGATCACAAATAAACAAGCAGTGACAGAGTAAACACTTTGAAAAGGATCAGAGATTAACTGATCAGTAGCTTGAGACCAGTAAGATCTGACCTGCTGATACAGGCTGTGATATGACTTGGAAACAATAGAAAGCATATGCTCTGGGTAAGGGGCTCTTCCCTAATAAATTACATGAGAACTAGTGCTGTGTTGAAAAAAATAAAAATAATTCTCTGATTCTGAATTGATTCTTAAAAAATTTCCTAAAAATTGATTCTTACATTCAAAAATCAATTTAATCATTTTACATTGTTTGCCTTTTTACAGCTAAAACAGGAGGAACAAGTTCAGATGGACATTTTAAGGCTTAGATCTGAAAGGGTTAATACAGTTTACCCCGGTGAACTGTAACCCCACCCAGTGTTGTCATTGAATTACAAGCATATCATTAATGTAACAGCTCAAAAAAACCTTTAATAGCACTGATCAATATCGAACTGGAACAGATTGGATCAGATAATCATAACCAATTGTAACTAAGAATTGGAATCAAATTGATTCTTGAAATTTGATTCTATACCCAGCTCTGGGGGTCCTTTGGACGTCTTTGCTCCGATCTCCTTCATATCTGCATCGATTCCTGGGAGACGGATTGATGCCTGCTCACACCAGCTATCGAACACTCTTATGGAGAAACCTTATATGCACCAGCATGCTAACACACACACATAGATGTGGGGTCTCTGGTGTTTAAGGATATATTATTGGGGTGAGGTTATCATTACTAGAGCTTGATTAATCGGTACCATGAGTTTTTCTGTGACGTTCTATTTTTATATCTATTTTTTTGTGATATGGTCATGTAATTCTTAGTTCACAATGTTTGGTTAGTTTTGTCGATGTTCCTTTTTCATGTTTTGTTTTGTTTTTCCCCCTCTCTCTGCCGTCCTGTGGGTATGGAGGCAGACTTCAATGTCTTCCTGTGTTTTCTTTGTTCCCCTTCCTCTCTTGTATTTTCAACTCACCCTCTTTCTTGACTTTTTGTTTCCTACCTCTCTTCTTCATCTTCCTTCTTTCTTCTCCTTAATTTTCCGTCTCCGTGTCCATAACATCAGGTAATAAAAACCCCAACAATTCATAATAAAGATTTTTCACACATATATCAAGTGGAGGACTATAGCAAAAGCTGTACTGCTCCGCTTGTAAAAGTAAATCTGTTGGGCTTCCACTTGGTACTCAGACACCAATTCTTAGCTCCACACTGCCAAACAGGACACGTAAAAAAAAAAACAACAAAAAAAAAAACAGTGACAACAGGAAATTACGCAATACGGCTTACCCCGTCACAGAGTACCAACCAAAGTGATAGACATTGTCCTAAAGACCAATGACCAAAGGTTGCATATTGTACTCTCATGCACCTTGCTCCAAGGCTCTCAAGTGCAATTTTGAGGTTCCAGCGACAAGCTGAAACACTTTCTATGTAAAACTTGCCTTACATATATATTCTTTATAAACATTTTAGAACGTAACCACTATGAAACCATCTTATTGCTTTATTAGTTTGATTTGAATTTTTTTTCCCACTTGTTCAATGCAACCCTTCCTTCGGGAAAGTTCTGAATAAATGAAGACTGAACACATCTTCTTGGTGACATTTATCAGAAAAACTACAGAAACCAAAACCAAATTATTCATAACAGCAATGGAGATATTTTAAGCCTTAATGTGTCATATGTGTTTTTTTTTAATTCAGAGCAGACTTTTAATTGATGACACAAATTACTGTTTCTATTTTTATAAGAGAGCTATGTAACAAAAAGCCTCTTTGTTGACAATTTTCACTTCCTCAGAGAATTTGCTTCATAGCGACAGCCCCCCCCCCCCCTGCTGGAAATAAAAATGCTGAGGATGAGCAAAGAGGTCACATGAATTATGTATCAACCCTAGAAACGAACCTTTTTTAACTGACCTCTAGTTACTTACAAAGGTTTCCATTTTCTTTTGAACAAAATCTGGAAAATTAGGCAGGCTCGCCTGGGCTGTGACTGTTTTGCCTCAGTCCTTTTATGTCTGGCTTTTGGAAACTATTTTATGATTATACTGGACACGTGTATAATGAACTCAAGTTGGCTTTTCATTTTGTCCCGAATATACTGGTTTATCAGTAGTGCTTTGGAATAAGGAATACCCTATAAGAGGAATACATTTAAAAATACAGAAATATAATATCAGAGATATTTTTATTTACATTTATTTACATGATATAAGCAATATGGTATATCTCTTCAGTTGCAAATGGATACCAGAATTCTTAATTATTCAAGTAGTATGACAAAAGGCCAATTAAATATCTATGATGCATTTATGTGTGTAAGTATTAAAAAGCAGTTTTCAAAGAAGTCCTGAAAGATCTTACAGGCAATCCTAACTATAACACTCAAAACCTGTTTATTTTTGGTAACAACAGTTTAGGAGTCCACAGCAGGTAAGTAACATATGTATTTCTTTCAACATAAACACACATCTTCTCCTGATGATAATGTTTTCCTGGGGTACTGACAGCACATTTACTCTTTTTTTCATATTACTTGTTGATAATTTGGCTCATAATGTATTTCAGTGTGTCCAGTAATTGTATGCTGATAAACCTAAAGAAGAACATGTTCTCCCTGTTCATAAACATGGTGCTTTGCATTAAACATGGTCAAATTTACAGGGTAAAGGTTATCATTAGAGATGCATAGAAAAATTAGCTGGTGACCAGAATGTAATCATTTTCAACTGACAGGTGACGAGCCAGTGGTAACCTAAAAATCCCATCTTTTTCCTGTCAGTGTCAAATCATAAGTCAAAACATTACGATGTGGAAATTGTTACTAGGTAAAAGACAATGTTTATTTTTAGTGTCAGCGATGTTTAAAATTAGGTCAGAGGAAGCACCAAGATATAAAAGATTATTTAAAAGAAAACTGTTTACATGGATCCCAGAGTGTTTAGGTCACAGAACATTTCTAAACAGATTTTAATGAGGGGTTTTTTGGTCAACTTCTGACAACCACAATAAGCACTTAATCAATAAGCTGATATATTTAAGGGTGATTTCGAATTAAAATGAACTCAAGTACTGTTTGTTTGCTAGCACGGTTCATTTGAGCTGGTGTTAATGGGGACCCGTGAGATTTGGTCCGAACCGGACTGAGACCCACATTTTGAGGTGGTCTCGGTCCTCTTCCAAACGGATTCTGGTGCAGTTTACTTCAGGTGTGAATACGAACCAGCCTCGGTTCGGTCTAACTTCCTGATAAAAGCCTTTTTTGTTCTGTGTAGGCATCCGTAGTGCTCTGCGCTTTGCACTGTGGGATGGACAGTTTCTGTGTTGTAACTTCTTAGCATTAGCACCAACAATGAATCATGGTCAAACGTGGAGTCGGGAGGTAGTCCAATGCTTCATCGAGATTTGGTCGATGAATGATGTAAATATGATATATTACAACCACCACAACAAGAAGACAAGCGCAATGCATCTGTGTATGCAGAGCTAAGTCTGTTTATTTCTGGGAGTTTCACCGCATCTGCTGCTGGACCAATGGGGAGCCTAAGTCACACCTTTCTACTTCCGGTCCATGGATCCTCTACTGCCAAAAAAAATGAATGAAAATCAATGGAGTGATAAAAGTTATTTTCTGATCCCGTTTGAAATGCTCCATGGTTTGAACATATAATTTCCGTGAATTTTAAAGACACATTTTGATGGAGAGAAAACGCTGATTTTCGACCGGCAGCAAAAGTTAGTTAGGTTTTGTGTAAAGACACTTACTGGACTACAACTGAAGAAGAAGAAGGAGAAAAATGGCCGTGAGATTAGCTGGCTTCGGCTCCTTCCTCCAGGATGGAGCATTAAACGTGGAGAAAACCACCATGAATGTGGAAAGTGGCAGCCAGTATGCAGCTCCACAAGGTCTCGGCGAATATTTTAGGTGCTACCTAGTGTTAGCTCCGTGACGTCATATATGCGACTTCTGATTTGTAGGCTTTTTAATTGTGAATTTTTACAATCAAATGAATCCCAAATCACTTGACAAACACAGTTGAAACGCACATCATTAGTTGTCATTTAAATTGAGGTACATCATATGTGTGATTCAGGGTGTAAGACAAAGCGGACCAGAAAATAACTTTTATCTCTCCATTGACTTCCATTCACCTTTTTTTCGGCCAGGGAACCCATGGGCCAACAGGAAGGGGAGGAGACTTAGGCTCTCCATACGGAATGACTGACATAGTGCATCCGTTTCCTGTATGTCCTTTTCTTGGACTTTCTTTCGGCAATTCTTGTTACAGCGCCAATACACGCAAGGGGGATATACAACATGTAAAAGTTTTAGTTCATTTGTCAAAAGTGCAACGTGAACACGAACTGCACCAGCTCAAAGTTGCAACAATTTTGCAAAATTGGTCCCCAATTGTACCGACTCCAGTTTTATTTAGGAGAGCCAACAGCCACACCATTGACCATGCTGGCTGTGGAGAAGTATAACTTTTCCCAGGTAAGAAACTGTTATACTTTTTTTATTCACTTTTTGTGTGTCCTTCGTCAGTACAAAGTCTCTGCAGAGATCCCCAGATTGTGTTATAAAATTAAATCAATAACCGATCTCTTCAAATGTTTCCTGTCTGAGGACCTTTTGCAACAGTTAATCACATGAACACCCATCAACAAAGCTACCCTGTCAACTGTATTAAAAGCAAAGTGCTTTTTATTAAGAGGGACAAAAGTACTTTAGTTTTAATTAATTTTGGTTTAATTTAAACCATATATGTTATCAGACTTTTATCTTGCCTTTGTGTGGATGTAATTGATAGAAGACCAGAGAGCACAGGCACGGGGCAAATAACTATTCTGAGAATCAACTCCTAGATCTCAGTCAGTCTTCACAGATGGTTTCTTCTGCAAATCTTTTTGAAGCTTCACTGCTTTCATCACAACTTGTTAAATTTGCTCTCGCACTCTCGTTCTGTCTTTCACAGTGGAACATCTTGCTGCACTAAAACCATTGAACGGACAGCTTATGTCTGCAATAATTCAATCATGCAGCTCTTACTGAAATGGTAATGTGACACAAAGGCACCAAAACTACATTACAAGTGTTATTATATACCTCCATTGGAATATCAGGCAAATATGCTTTCAAATCTTATTTTTCAGAAAATCTATTGCGTGATAGATGATGAATATAGTGAAGATTGGATACAAAAATTGGCTAGTGAAATCTAAAAAAAGCGACTGCCACAAATCAATGGGGAATGTCTTGGCTTTGGGATCTGGACTGATTGATAATCCAGACAAAGAACTGCTTTGCTCCTTGGAGTTTCAATAATTAAAGAAATCTATATAGTTGATTTTTAATAGTTTAAATTAATCGAGCCAGTGTCAGTGCCATCAATTAGTGAAAAGGGTTATAGTCCTGGGAAAGCATCTTAATGCTTTCCCAGGACTTAAAAAGCAGCTTTAAATTTTCTCTTCTGGTAGCTTTACCCTATTTTCATCTTGAAATATGAGATGAAATGGAATAAACAACTCTCTGAGATGACAATGAGTCAAAGTAAGCCACAAAATTACCAATGATGTAAAGGACACATGATTACGGCAGCTATAAGGAAAGGATGTTCCAGGAAAGTGCTTTTTGGCTTGAAGCTACCCACCAATCAGCTGGAACCAAAAAAGCCAGCAAAAGTAGATATTTTTTCTTTTTCAAGCATTTAAGAAAGGTTTGGACCATTCGGAATTAAAAAAATGGTATGACTTAGATCTCAATCAATAATGACAGCTCCTATTAATTTCAGCTCTGTTTTATTGGATAGCACCAAATCACCACAAATGTCCCCTGAAAGTCCTTTACAAGGTCATTTAAATCAAGTTATTCAGAATCCAGTTTGAGAAGAATTTCAATCACATAGATCCACCTCATTCTAATATAATTGTATAGGCTGAATAAGATGCTGATTCAATTACAAACTCCAACTTAATTCAACTATTTCAATTCAGTTTATTTATATAGCACCGATTCACAACAAATGTCATCTCAAGGCACTTTACAAGAAAAGTCATTTCAATACAATCATACAAACATTCCAGTCAGTTTAAAAGTTTTCTATTTAAGGAATCCCAGTAGATTGCATCGAGTCATTGGTTTGAGGTTGGGTCCCATTTATGCAGACTCCAACCACAGCAATCCTTTCAGCAATCCCTCATACTGAGCAAGAATGTAGCAACAGTGGAGAGGACATAAGCCCCTTTAACAGGAAAAAACCGTCAGCAAAACCTGTACGAGCTGCCATCTACCACGGCCGACTGGGGGTTCGAGGAGACAGAGCAGAGACACAGAAATAACAAAACGAACTGATGTAAGAGTACTTTCCATATTAAAGAAAGTAAAAAGTTGATAACAGGACACAGAGGATGTTCAGTTACTGGAAGCATCATCCCAGTCAATACTCCCGCTGTCCAACAGGGCATTGCAGCTAAGCAGGATACCAGACCAGATGTAGCTTCTATGGAAGGAGAAACACTGAGAAAAAAGTTAACAGTCAAAAAGACAGCAAGAAAATACAACTGGAGAGTAGCAGAAGATAGCACAGTGAAGAAAAGTGGTCAGTCTGTCCTCCAGCAGTCTAAGCCCTTAGCAGCAAAACTACAGAGGTAGCTCAGGATGACCTAAGCCACTCTAACTATAAGCTTTATCAAAAAGGAAAGTTTTAAGCCTGGTCTTAAAAGTAGACAGTGTCTGCCTCATGGACTAAAACTGGGAGCTGGTTCCACAGGAGAGAAGCCAATGAAGGGAAGCAAAAACAGAAGAAACGTGATCTCTATTTTTAATATTCATCAGAACTCTTGCTGCAGCCTTTTGGATCAACTGAAGGCTTTTAATTGCATTTTGTGGACTTCCTGATAGTAAAGAATTACAGTAGTCCAGCCTTGAAGTAACAAATTCATGGACTAGTTTCTCAGCATCACTCCTGGACAGGATGTTTCCAATTTTAGCAATAAGTACTATATACAATAACTACTACACAAACCCAGTTTAACCTACTTTCTCCCAAAGTACAGGTTAGCAAGAAGTTGTATGTATATCTAACAAACTCAGCAGATTTACTTACTGATATCACAAACAGAAACATCTTAAAACAATGAAAACAACCTTTGAGTAGTTTACAGTGAATGTTTAATTTTGAAATCTAGGTTAGATTTAAATCCTAGCACTTAGAATTTTGAAATTAACTTTCGCTTGCTCGCTTTCCCTATATCTCTCTTTGCGCTCATCTGTGTCCCTATATATCTCTATCACTCTTCCCATAAATGTTTTCTTTATATCTCCCAATCTATACATCTCCCTATATTTCTCTCCCAGTAGATGTCCCTTTGTCTCTTTCTCTCCCCCAAAGATGTTTTCCGTATCTCTCTCCCCCATAAATCTCTTTTCACGTGTCCCTCTTTCTCTCTCCCTCATAGATCTCCCTCCCCCATATATGTCACTCTCTGTGCCACATAGACATTCCTTTATCTCTCTCCTCATAATAGTCACTCTCTCCCTAATAAATGTTACTCTCTCTTCTCCCATGGATGTCCCTATGTATCTCTTTCAATACATCTCTCAGACAGAGGTCTCAAAGATTGTTCCAGGAATGAGCTGCAGCCACTCTGTTAGTTTTGATGCCACATCACCAAATGGACGGACAACCACTTGCACCATTGAGCTTTCAATTCTCAGTGTCCCTATATCTCTCTTTGTGCCCATCTGTGTCCCCATTTTCTCTTTGAGCTCATGGTGTTATTTGGCTTCTCATGTTCCTTCTTTGCGTTGCTTGGGATTCCTACATATATGGCCTAATCTCACTTCACACAGTGTTTGTGATAAACAGGTCGTGATAAAACACTGATTCACTGTTATTTTAAAACAAAATGATTACAGAGATCACATTTTAAACTGTGTTTAACATCTTCTTTTCGTGATCAGCAGCTAGTACTGATTAGTGCAGCAAACTCTACTATACTACAGTGTTCTCTGTCATTGTTAGAAAATATAGATTCTTACCCTTATTTTTCAGATTTCTAAATATCTATCAACATTTCCAAATCAAGCATATTCAATGAAAAAGAGGAGCTGAAAGTTCTATTTTTTGGTGCATCTCTGGGAACACTATTTAAAATTGTTTTCCATATCTGCCTAATATTGTACTTCAACATTGCTAAGGTTTATTTACACAAAGCAGTGAAGCAAAGCAAAAAGACGCCTTATAAAAAAAAACTAAGAAACACCAGAAACCATTCATACCTCTAGTAACTCAGGTTTACTGCAACCATGAAAGCCAATATTTCATATAAAATCTGGGTCACAAAAACACTACACAGAGTAATGAAAGAAAGTGCTTAGGCTGCGGTAGATGTCAAGATGATGCACATACCCACTCAGGAGCTTAAAATAACAGTAGAATCATTGTTGCTGATTGTAATTCACATCCACCCTCCAAAAACGTAACCAATACTTTCTCACATGTGAGTGAAAGACACTGCTCTATCATTACAACATACAGAGTGCCTGATAGTTCTTTGGGTTGAGTGCATGTTTATATGGCTACTAATGCTACAAAAATCGCATATGCCATGTGTGTTGTATGTGTTAATTTTAAGTATTTTGTGTTAACCTGAATTTCAAGAACCACAATTGAAATAAGCCTAAGGCATCTCTGGAGATCACACAGTTAATAATTTTTCCTTTTATCAGAGTAACAAAAACTCAGAAAACAAAACCACACATGGGATTTCTACACAGTGCGACCTTTAGAGTTTGGACAGGAGGAAGCTTAGATCACTGAACATCTGGGCCGAATTGCTAAGCAGCATAATTACACAGAAAAGTCAGCTGAAGTCTATGATCCAAGTGTCGGCTAACCAGCAGGATAGTATCAGCGGAGATGTTAGTCCAGCTGTCTTTACTCCAGCAGGATGCACACATTTAAACCACCACAGACATGAACCTTTGATGTACTTTTAAAATAAGTACAATCTAGCTTCACCTGCCACTTCCCAAGAAAACCGCATTCTCTGCAAACGGGAGTCTAATAAACAGCAGGGGTCCATCACTTGTTGGTTCATGGAACAGTGCCACATTTTTAGCAGTTTAGCAACGAAAACCATAAAGGTCGAATCCCTTTTCTTGGTTCATTCCCAAAAAATAATTTACTTCACATTCAAACTCTTCAGTTTATTACAACAAACCACCAGTCAGTAAATAAGCCAGTAAATAGAGTATTCACACACTACGTGGCTTGTTGTTATTGTGGTAAAAAATAAATCTGTATGAGTTAAACTATGTGCATTTTTTCCATTTAAAAGCTCTGAGTAAATAAACAGGAAATATTAAACATGATATACTGCCTGTATGGTTGCATTTCATTAAGAAGCCACTGTACACCAACTGTAACTCTTCTAGGTACCAGTCAGCGATGGAGGCCAGACATATAACACTGATTTATGAAATTTTATGTGATTAAAGAATAAATATATGTGGTCCAATAAACATAACTCCCTTGTGTCCTTTCTCATCTTCTGGAGGCCCTCACATGTCTCTAAGGAACATTTACATATGGCCTCAAACATTTGGAAAATGAGGGAACACTGACCTGTAAAAGATGAAATGACCACCTACATACTGTTTCAAAAAGATAACACTGATAGAAGAATACTAAAGAGGGAGTGTTTATGAGTGAGAGTGTAATGTTAATTAGTAGTAATGTTAACTATCCATCCATCCATCCATCCATCCATCCATTCATTTTCTTCCGCTTATCCGGGGTCGGGTCACGGGGGCAGCAGCCTAAGCAAAGAGACCCAGACTTCCCTCTCCCCAGCGACTTGTTCCAGCTCCTCGGGAGGAACCCCAAGGCGCTCCCAGGCCAGCCGAGAAACATAGTCCCTCCAGCGTGTCCTGGGCCTTCCCCTGGGCCTCCTCCCGGTGAGACGTGCCTGAAACACCTCACCAGGGAGGCGTCCAGGAGGCATCCTGACCAGATGCCCGAGCCACCTCAACTGACTCCTCTCGATGTGGAGAAGCAGCGGCTCTACTCTGAGGCCCCTCCGGATGACTGAGCTTCTCACCCTATCTCTAAGGGAGAGCCCAGACACTCTGCGGAGGAAACTCATTTCAGCCGCTTGTATCCGTGATCTCGTTCTTTCGGTCACCACCCAGAGTTCGTGACCATAGATGAGGGTAGGAACGTAGATCGACCGGTAAATCGAGAGCTTCGCCTTTTGGCTCAGCTCTCTCTTCACCACGACAGACCGGTAGAGCGCCCGCATAACTGCAGATGCCCCACCAATCCGTCTATCGATCTCCCGCTCCATTTTCCCCTCATTCGTGAACAAGACCCCCAGATACTTAAACTCCTCCACTTGGGGAAGGACCCCATCCCCGACCCGGAGGAGGCACCCCACCCTTTTCCGGCTCAAGACCATGGCCTCGGATTTGGAGGTGCTGATTCTCATCCCAGCCGCTTCACACTCGGCTGCGAACAGCTCCAGCGAAAGCTGTAGATCACGCTCCGATGAAGCCAACAGGACCACATCATCTGCAAAAAGCAGAGACCCGATCCTGAGGCCACCAAAACGGATCCCCTCAACGCCTTGGCTGCGCCTAGAGATCCTGTCCATAAAAGTTAGGAACAGGATCAGTGACAAAGGGCAACCTTGGCGGAGTCCAACTCTCACTGGAAACAAGCCCGACTTACTGCCGGCAATGCGAACCAAACTCTGGCACCGGTCATACAGGGACCTAACAGCCCGTATCAAGGGGCCCGGTACCCCATACTCCCGGAGCACCCCCCACAGGGCCCCCCGAGGGACACGGTCGAACACCTTCTCCAAGTCCACAAAACCCATGTAGACCGGTTGGGCGAACTCCCATGCACCCTCCAGGACCCTGCTGAGGGTGTAGAGCTGGTCCAGTGTTCCACGGCCAGGACGAAAACCGCATTGTTCCTCCTGGATCCGAGGTTCGACTATCCGTCGGACCCTCCTCTCCAGAACCCCTGAATAGACCTTACCAGGGAGGCTCAGAAGTGTGATCCTCCTGTAGTTGGAACACACCCTGTGGTCCCCCTTTTTAAACAGGGGGACAGCCACCCCGGTCTGCCAATCCAAGGGAACTGCCCCCGATGTCCACGCAATATTGCAGAGCCGCGTTAACCAACACAGCCCCACAACATCCAGAGCCTTGAGGAACTCCGGCCGAATCTCATCCACCCCCGGAGCCTTGCCACCGAGGAGCTTTTTAACGACCTCGGTGACCTCAGCACCAGAGATTGGAGAGCCCGACCCCAAGTCCCCAAACCCTGCTTCCAGATTGGAAGGCATGCTGGTGGGATTAAGGAGGTCTTCGAAGTATTCCATCCACCGACCCAAAACGTCCCGCGTCGAGGTCAGCAGCACACCATCCCCACTGTAAACAGTGTTGGTGGCAGACCGCTTTCCCCCCCTGAGACGCCGGATGGTGGACCAGAATCGCTTCGAAGCCATACGGAAGTCGTTTTCCATGGTCTCTCCAAACTCCTCCCAAGCCCGAGTTTTGCCGAGCCGCATCTCGCTTGGCCTGTCGGTACCTATCAGCTGCTTCAGGGGTCCCACAAGCCAAAAAGACCCGGTAGGACTCCTTCTTCAGCCTGACAGCATCCCTTACCGCCGGTGTCCACCAGCGGGTTCGGGGGTTGCCGCCGCGACAGGCACCGACCACCTTGCGGCCACAGCTTCGGTCAGCCGCCTCGGCAATGGAGGCGCGGAACATAGTCCACTCGGACTCGATGTCCCCCGCCTCCCCCGGGACGTGTTCAAAGTTCTGCCGGAGGTGTGAGTTAAAGCTCCTTCTGACAGGAGACTCTGCCAGACGTTCCCAGCAGACCCTCACAACACGTTTGGGCCTTCCAGGTTTGTCCGGCGTCCTCCCCCACCGTCGGAGCCGACTCACCACCAGGTAGTGGTCAGTGGACAGCTCTGCCCCTCTCTTCACCCGAGTGTCCAAAACATGCGGCCGCAGATCAGATTCTAAACTAATGAGTTTTTAGTCTCAATTTAAAGCAGTTCAGAGTTTCAGTAGCTCTGCACTCATCAGGAAGTCTGTTCCAGATAAGGGGAGGATAGAAACTGAAAGCTGCTTCTCCATATTTGGTTCGGAGTCTAGGGATGTTTAGTAGGCTAGAGTTGGAAGACCTGAGTGGTCTTGGTGGTTGGTACGGTGACAACATGTCTTCAACATATTTTGGTGTTCAGCCATTCAATGATTTATAAGCTAGTAAAAGTATTTTGAAATCTATTCTCTGAGGCAATGGGAGCCAGTGTAAAGACTTTAGAACTGGGGTGATGTGCTCTACTTTCCTGGTTCTAGTGAGTACACAAACAGCAGCATTCTGGATCAGCTGCAGCTGTCTGATTGACTTTTTAGGCAGACCTGTGAAGACACTGGTGCAGTAATCAATCCGACTAAACATAAACGCGTGGATGAGTTTTTCGAGGTCCTGTTGCAACATTAGTCTTTTAATCCTAGAAATGTTCTTCAGGTGAGAGAAGGCTGACCTTGTGATTGACTTTATGTGACCCTGGAGGTTCAGCTCTGAGTCTAGTTATGGCCTGAGTTATGGCCCTGATTAGTAGTTTCTAGCTGTATTAATTGATGCTGTTTGCTGACTCTTGATCGTTCCTCTTTAGGTCCAAAAATAATTACTTCAGTTTTGTTTCTGTTCAGCTGGAGAAAGTTATGGCACATCCATCCATTTATTTGGTCGATGCATTGATTTAGGGTTTGAATGGTTTCAGTCACCTGGTGACATTGTAATGTAAAGGTGAGTATCATCTGCGTAGTTATTTGTAGCTAATCTTATTGGTTGTTATAGTCTGGACTAGTGGGAGCATGTATATATTAAATAAGAGGGGCCCAAAGATGGAGCCCTGGGGCACCCCACATGTGATTTCTGTTAGTTCTGATGCAAAGTTTCCTATTGAAACAAAAAAGTCTCTGTTCTTTAGGTAAGACTCGAACCAGCCAAGTAGTGTACCAGAGAGTCCAACCCAGCCAATAATATATCATGATCCACAGTGTCAAATGCTGCACTGAGGTCCAACATCTGTTCAGTATATCTTTGTAGATCTCACAGTGAACCTGGAGTCGAGTTTTCCGCCATTTTCTCTCAACTCATTGACATTCCCTTTTTTCACTACGTACCAGTGACTCACTATTCCACAGAGACTACTTTATATAGCATATTTTGTTTTCCTATAAAAATGGCATAAAAATATAAATAAAAAACATACCAATGACTAAGTCATTGTATAAATCATAAGTAGCTGAAAAGATATAATAGTTTTAAGTAGATGAAATATTAAAATTTAAAATTTCTAATCTTGATCATATTAAGGTCAAGACTTTCTGCATGCTTTATTTACAAGTCAGGAAGAACAGGAAACCAGTGTATTTATCAGCAATTCTTATGTTCATATCATAGTACAATGCATGCAGCCCAAGATCAATTTGAAAAAAGACATGCGTTTTTAATACAAAGTAGAAGATTAACAAAACAAATTTTAAGGCTTTTGGAACAGCATGTCAGTTAAAAATACAATAAACAGGATGAGGGTGAGGACTGGGTATTGTTTGTAGAACACTTTTTGCATCTGCACCAACACTTCTATTAATATTACAGGATGTTAAAAAAATATTCTGGGTGGTTCCAATCCTTCTAGCCTTGGATGGAGCACTTTTTATACCAATTTGTAGCATAGACATTTTTATTTTTATTAGGAAGTAATGCAATTTCTGGAAATTATACTTTCTGAGATTAACTCCACGGACCACAAAACTAATAATTTATTCAACTGTAACTTTTCGCAACCAGTTAAGAGCTTATTTCTCTGTTCCCCTTTTTATGTAAACCAGTGACAGGTTCATTTTATTGTGTTGTCTAACAATGAGCTTTTTATGTTTGCAAAGGGTTGGAAGGCTACTTCAGTTCTGAACATGGATTGGGTGTAAAAGGTCTATAAATTGTAGTCAGAACAATAACACTGTGGGTTTACATGCAGTAAGGGAAAACCAAAGTATTGCCTTACTCCAGTTAAAGACCCACTCCGATGAAAATCATGTTTTTCTAGGTGTTGACATGTTCTTGTGGCATTTTTCTGATGCTAGAGGACATATCTTGAGAAAATTAAGCTCAAAGTTGTATTTCTGTGTATTTCTGCAATCAAATTGCTGTGAATCAGTAACAGACGTTAAAGAGTAACTAAACCCCAAAACAACTTTTTTTTGCTTCTAAACTGTACAAATTGGTCTTTACCAATGCAATCTTTCAGTTTCTGGGGATTTTATTTCATTTTGGCGTAAACTTGTTTAATTCTACACTTTTTAGTCTAAAAACGTCTTAGTGCTGCCCTCTTAAGGTTGAACTGTGTCTACTGCATTTGAATTTTGTGATTGGTGGAGAGCGGTACATCTTTACGTCACAGGCATTGACTGTGTCACAGTAGTCATGGTCTCACAGACATGCCCCGTGGGTTTGGGTATAAAACTATCAGACATACCGGCCCTGTGGCGAGTTCGTAGTTGGATTGCGTTTTTCAGGTTACCATTATTATCACATTAGCACTTAGTTAGCATAGCTGAAATACTGTTTTGAACGTTAGCATCACCACTCTGAGACCGGACCCATCCTGTCTCTCTCTCCCTCAGCAGCAGCGGCAGCCTCGGGCAGTGCTGACTCAGCCCCCCGAGCCAGCGGTTCGAATTGATACGGTTAGGGGCCGCTGAGCTCCATAAAGCCTCCCTCTACTCCTCTATCTCCGGTGACGGCGGAGGAGATCCGCTGGTTCAGGGCGCCGAGCCAGTGCCGCCCGAGCTCGGTGCTGTGGGGGCAGAGGGAGACAGGAGGAGTCCAGTTTCTGAGTGGTAATGCTAACATAGGCTAACGTTAAAAACAGATGAATGTTGATCAGATCGATCAGTCGCAAAACTGCCAACGTCACTTTGGCCATTGTCTATGTTTCAGTGTCACATTAAGCGAGCTATCATTGTCCTCTGGAACACACCCCCACGTCCCCCCTCCGCTTTTCCTCAACACTTGTCCACGCCCCTCCGTTCTTCCTGGCACCGCCCACTTTGTAGAATTTTTCAAATGTTGTCTGGGGGCGGGGTTATGATTTTTCATGGGGTTCAGTTAAACTTTAAAATGCCGGCTAAAATAGACCGGAGTTGTTACGTACTCCACTGGGCGGAGCGACAAGCTCCTACTCCGCTCCGCCCTTCCCGCTCAGGTTCTGAGGAGTAGAGAAGACGATGGCGGATCAACACCTGTGTGCTGTAGCGGTTGCAATACATTACTTAATAAAACAGCCCCTTTCTTTAAATCTACTGCCTTGTGCTGTTACTGCTTGGTACTACTAGATGTCCACTACATATAGCTTCAATACTGGTGTCATTTGTGAGTATGTTTCTATGAATAAAATCGGAGAAAAAAAGGTTTGAAACCCGACACCAGCTGTCAGCGCGCCCAGCTGCTGAGCGCAAGCGGAGAGAAAAGCGATAGAGACGAATAGAGAGACAGATAGCGATTTCTATAAGCAAAAACAAAATGCCCAGATGACTTCACAGTGCGGATGAGGTGCGTGCACTGATCTTTGCCGATCATGATTGAGAAGGGGACGATTTGCCCTTTGATGATGATCGCTCGTCAGAGACAATAAAGTGACTCTGATGATGCAGCTGGAGCTGCACATACTAAATATTTGAATATCACTTATTATTATGAAATAGTGTTACCGGATGTGTATTATCCCCTGGACTGTAAGATGTAGTCATAGTAATACCTATACAGTCAATGAGTGATACATGTCTGCAGCTCTGCTGAAGCGAAGTCCCAGGAGACGGCACAAGTTTTGCGATTTTGGCTAAAAACGTCATAATCATAATTTAAAGATCTCATGACACGAAGCTGACTTCATGTAAATGTATTATGACATAATGCTTCTTGTCAAAGTATGTGGTTGTGTAAATTTATGAGCCGAACAGACTTGATTTTATGCGATAATTAGAGTTTCAAAAATGTTAGCTTAACCGCGGCTTCAAAGCTACGTCTCCATGTGATGTCAGCGACAGAACCGCTCAGGCTGGACAGTCCGAAAACTCCGCTGACAGGCGTGATGGAGGCGCTCATATTTGAAGGCTCGGAAGATTCTTCCTCCAGTTTTAGCCTTGAGATGGATTTAGAGGTAGGAAAATGCAGCTGGTTCTGGTGCTTCTAGAGGTGGTGGGGGCATCAAACCATACAGGTACTAGCTGTACACAACGACTGAGATGGGAGAAGAAAGCAGGTCAGAGAAGCTAGTGGGAGAAGTGACAGCGGGAGAAGTGACGTCTGCTCCTGTCTCTCCTGGACAAGGGCGTCAGTTTGTTTTTAAAACTTCTGGGGACAATTATTGATTATTCATATAGCCTATAATTATTCAGCTGTTGGCGACATAGGCTATATGCGCAGTAATAAAACACGTTCCCTTTACAACCATTGCCGTTGTTCTGTGCGGGGAAACCTGAACAGTTCAGAGTCCAGCATGGGGCGGCTACCCGCGGATGGAATATTCCAAAGCAGTAAAAGAGAAATTATTAATTCTACTATAATTTACATTTAATCAGGGATCCCGTTATTTTCTGTCTTTGACACAACTTGGTGTCCAGGTGCTGGCTGAGCTTGGCCTGGGGATGCCGTCCGTCCGCTGCGGCTATCGGTGGGGTGCCCCTACTTGGGGCAGGGGTGGGGGGCTGGGATGTTGGTGGTGAGGATTGGCCTAGGGTGGCGGTGGTGCATGGCGGCCGGCCGCGGCTCTCCTGGTCAATGGACCGGCCCGCCCTGGCGCAGCCTGTTGCCAGCGGGGCTCGTGGGCTTGTCACTGCTGCCCCCCGGGCCCCTGCATCGTAGCCGCTGGACGTTCCCCTGGGGTTCTCCTCTGCTCCTTTCTAGGGGGATGTGGTCGGCCCTGCCCGGGTCCGCCTAGGGCCATGGGGGTCATGTCTTGGCTCCGATCTCCTTCATGTCTGCATCGATTCCTGGGAGACGGATTGATGCCTGCTCACACCAACTATCGAACACTCTTATGGAGAAACCTTAGATGCACCAGCATGCTAACACACACACATAGATGTGGGGTCTCCGGTGTTTACAGATATATTCTTGGGCTGAGGTTATCATTACTAGATATTGATTAATCTGTACCATGAGTTTTTCTGTGACATTGTTGTTGTATTTTTATTTTATATCCATTTTTGTGTGATGTGGTTGTGGTTGAGTTCACAATGTTTGGTTTGTTTTGTTGATGTTCCTTTTCTTGTTTTTTTTGTTTTTTCCCCTCTCTCTGCCGTCCTGTGGGTATGGAGGCAGACTTCGATGTTTTCCTCTGTTTTCTTTGTTCCCTTTCCTCTCTTGTATTTTCAACTCACCCTCTCTCTTGACTCTTTGTTTCCCACCTCTCTTCTTCATCTTCTTTCTTTCTTCCCCTTAATATTCCGTCTCCGTGTCCATAACATCAGGAAATAAAACCCCCAGCAATTCATAATAAAGATTTTTCACACATATATATCAAGTGGAGTACTATAGCAAAAGCTGTAGGGCTCTGTTTGTGAAAGTAAATCTGCTGGGCTTCTACTTGGTACTCAGACACCAATTCTGAGCTCCACACTGCCAAACAGGACACATAAAAAAAAAAAAAAATCTACAACACTATTGTGGAGGATCTAATTTCATCAACTAGCTGACTTAAAATGTATTTCATATTGTCAGATAATAACTAAAGCTTATTTATTTCTATTCATCTTTCCATGAATTCAACAGATTCTATGTCCCTACTAAAGAAAAGATTCACCACAGCACAATACTTCACTACCATGTTTCACTGTAGGCATGGCATGTTCAGAGCCAGGATATTTTTAGTCTCATTTGACCAGAGTTCTTTTTTCTACATTTGTTGGGTCCGCTACATGGCTGGAGCAAACTGGAAACGGGACTTCCTTGGCTTTTTTTCAACTTTTTTTGCATGTGCCACTCTTTCATAAAGGCCAGTTTTGTGGAGTGTGTACGACTAATGGTTGTCTTATTAAAAGATTTTACTCCCTGAGCTGTGGATCTCTGCTGCTTCTCTAAAGTTATCAAGGACCTCTTGGCTGCTTCTTTGATCAATGCTCTCCCTTCTCTGCCTTTCACTTCAGGTGGACAGCAACGTCTTAATAGGTTTGCAGTTTCACTTCATTCAATGGGCATAGCGGTGCTCCACGAGATGTTCAAAGCATGGGATTTTAACTTTACCCTGCACTAATAATTTCTCCACAACCCTATCCCTGAACTGTCTGCTGTGTTCCATGAAGTTTATGATGATGTTCGTTTACTAATGCTTTCCTTTCCTTTTCAGGTGTATTTATATTTAAATTAAATAACCCATAGGTGGACCCTCCTTAATAAATAAGTGACTTTTAGAACCAAGTGGCTGGACTGATTTTATTTAGGGGAATTAGATCAAAGGTGGCAAACATTTAGAAAATCAGGTATATTATTTCTTCCACTCCACTTTTGGGTGAAATTTATGGCTGTAAAGAGATAAAATGTGTAAAGAGTACAAGATGAATGCATGCTTCTGCAAGGTACAGGGAAAGATTTTTCCTCCAACTAATGATGATTCTTATATTAAGTGACAGACTGATTACAGCATTAAAGCTGAGCATTAAAACCCTCCAGTAGGAAATGTTCAGCCTGTCTTTTGGAACATAATTAAATGGGAATTACAACCGCCATAACAACGGGTTGCCTTTTATTTTAGAACAATGCACAAAACAAACAATATACTCCCTCTGTGGTTTTATTATTACGACTACTCTTTCACTACCAGCTGTTCAGACTGTGCTATAGGCATGAATACAGATCACACCTATGTATTAGCTGTATTGTGATGCTGTTGATTTTGTTCCTCACATGAAAAACAAAGCAGAAAAAAGGGAAGGGGGTTTATCGCTGTGGTTAAACATGTGTTACAAAAAGTGTGAATGTGACCATGACTTGAAACAACCAAAGCTTTGCTGTGTGGCCTTGACAGGAGTCCCGACCTCAGGAGGTTTGTGGTCATATTCTGTGGGAAAAACTAACAATGCCTGAAAGTTAATGTTACAGGCGTCAACATACCCAAAGGTCCAAAGTTTTATTCAGAAAGCTCAAACCTGTTGGGACAAGCAGGGCGGTGGTTATCGGGTGTTTTTAAGCTGAAGAATTACAGCTTGCCTTCGGGTTCAGTTCCAGCTTCCATCCAGATCCAACAGCCCCTTTATGTTGACCCAATTTTAAAAGACACAGATGAGGACAAAAATGACAGTGATAAAGAAGCCACCATTGAGGGAAGGCAGAGACAGTTGGGTCAGGAACATTACAGGAGGGTGAATAAAGTGGAGACCTGAAGGCTAAGGGAGCCTTTGAACAGGAGTGACAGTGGGGAAGAGAATGACAAAGGTATAGAGAGGGAGACAAAGAGGAAGGGGTAAACAGAAGGAAAAGCTAAAGGCGCCTGGAAGAAGGGGGGTGGGCTGAGCAGGAGGGAGGAGAGAAGCTCTGCTTCTCCTAATAAAGCAAGTGTATTTGAAAGGAAGTGCTGTGTTACCACACAGAAAGAGGAAGAGAGAGGCTTGGAGAGAAAGAGAGAGAGAGAGAGAGAAGGGGAAACAGCAAGGGGCATAGGATAGAAAGAGCATTGTGTTACTGCTGAGAAAGAACCCATGTCTGCACAAAGAGGTAGGTGTACTGCTGTGACTGGGCACACATGCATGCTCTAACTGAAGAAGGAAATCCGTTTCATCCAGTGTAACCAGTTGTAGGATGTACCAGCAGCATGTACAGAACATATCTGTTGAGCATGTGCTGTTTTTAACTGTAAGGCTTGCTTTACAGCGTGTAGAGGGTAACATAACGGTCTGAAGCAGGTGTGTGACTTTTCCACAGTGTGTGTTATTGGAACCATATGGGCGACAGAACCATGTGCTTTTTTACGGCTGTCTCATTTTACCATAAGTTAATCAGTGTGATGACTGTCCTTGTTTGTTTTTAGAATACAACCAGTGTTGATTACTGAGGTTTGTGATGTTATCTGTTGGGGGTTGCCTAAAAGTTTGTCAGCATATCAAAGTAGGCCTCAGTAACTGCAGGGATTTATTCAAAAGCAAATAGCTGATCAGAGATTCAGTTCGAAACTCCATATTTTTGCTGAAACATACCATTAGCAGAGGTATCAGTTTCAGTTCAAAGTCACTAATTTAGACAGTCTTTCTAAATATTCCCTCATTCAGTTCAACTCAATTACTTCCCTTAAGTGTTCAAGTGGAGAAAAGTAAGCTATCAGCAATGGAATATTGTAACATTTTTATTTTGTATGAATAGAATATTAAGATACTTTAAAAATCAAAATTATGTATTTAAAAAGGTCTGTTAAATTGTCTTAATCCAAATCTTTGGCCAAAAATAACATACAATTCACAGAGTTTTTCAACTCTTCCTATTTGTTATAAATTCATAAGTTATATATGGGGGTGGGAATAAATAAGCATGTCTTCTTCCCACTCCCTTCGAGCTAAATGTTTATTTATTTTACTTTTACCAATTACTGGGGCAAAGGAATGTTTTACGAAACTTAAAGACTTTGGACTGATTCAGCATGTATCCTTGTCTCTGTATTTGTTTTTGCATTTGTTTTGTTTTTGTACATTGTATATACTTATGTTTATATGGCTCAAATTAAAATATTCAATTCAATTCAATTGTCGTAGTTAAAGACTAACCAGTAAAGTGTAATCAGAAATTGGTGATGTTTTTTTAGTTGAAGTTTTTTAGGCAAATACTAACTTTTTGTAAAGCTCTAAACCTGCCAATACAGATTTTTAACTGATTTGTTTAGTATTTATCAAAATGACACAAACAGAATTAAATGGAAATATGGCTGTTCATAGTATGATTATTTACATTTAAAAAATAAAAACATTTTCTCCAAACAGAACCAGATTACAGAGCTTTGTTTTTTCTGTGTTACAGTGTGTCTGTCATCCAGGTTGAACAGAGATACAAATAAAACATAACTGCAACAAACAGACAGCATGGCATGTTTTAAAGATAGATTATAGCTAGCATTGTTTTTATCAACTGCACCTCATATCATAAGACATAACAGCTGAAAGCAGACAGATTTCAATCAACAGCTAACTGTAATGTGGGCATCCCAAAACATTTTCATTTCTTAAATGTATTCAAACAAAATTAGGAGATCATGACAAACACTATATGTGGAATATTTAACCCAATTTCTTTACATCTAAGATGGGTTGGTAATATCTAAAAATCTATCTATAAATCTATTTATCTTTGATATTTGTACAATAAATATTCATACAATAAATTCAGATAAAGATATGCAGATGGACGCAGACACAACACAATAATTGTTAAAATGTTTTCTTTTAATCACCATCACTTCAAACTGAAAGTTTGAGCGTACTTGTTTGAACTAGTTAAGCTTAAATTTAGTGCCAACCTGTCCAGACTGACTAGAGACAAACCACTTACATGCTTCCTCTTAAGGAATCTCTTCTAGAATCACATGATGCTGAAAGAGGTTCCCTTTTTGTTTCACAACAGCCCAAAATAAAGATTACCTAGTTGCTGAGGAAAAAAAATGTATCTAACACCAAATAAGGGAAAAGTTGTTAAAGAAACAAACAACAAAAAAACAGGAAAAACAAAAAAGTGACCAACAATATGAATATAAAATATAAAATATACATATGATACATGAAAATATTACTCAAAGGCAGCTCTAAACAGTTTTTAGTTGTGATTTAAAAGAACTCAGTGTTTCAGCAGCTTTGCAGTTGTCTGGAAGTTTGTTCCAGATTTGAACAGAAAGTGTTAACTCACTGTCAATTGCAATTTCACTGTCACTGTAGATGCATACTTAAGCCGTTTTCAGACAGAAGTTCTGGATTATTTGCGGACAATTCCATCCGGTCTTTAACCGGAGTTGTGTTTTCAAATACACCACTTTTTTCCTGAACATTGCCTTTTGGCTGCTTTCACACAGCAAGAAATGTACCGGAGGATCGTGATGAATGTCTGTGGGGTGGGGGGTGCGGGGGAGTGGGGGGGTTGTATGTGGATATGACGTAAACTTAGTGCGGCGGGCGTACATGTCATTTCCCCAAACAAAGGGATTATTGCAAAGATGGTCGACGAAACAGCAGATCTACTCGCAGTGCTCGTCTTTTTGATGTGTGCAATTTTGCGCGCATGGAAACGCATCCACATTGACGAAGAAGCTATAAGGAAAATAGTGACATTTATACGTCATCAATGTGTGCGCTCTCTGCGTTCCCTGCCCCCCCTCCCCTTTTCCCCATCGCCCCACACCCCTCCAGCTTTCCCGGTACATTACCTGATAATCTGAATGCAAACACCATACCGCGAAAAGTCCGCTCTTGTTACCAGGACTTCATCCGTAAAATTACCGGTAAAGGGTATCTGGACAAAGTCCGGAAGATTGCTTTCAGACTCAAAAGCAAAACAGACGAAGTCCAGAAAATTATCGTTTTTCATGGCCTGTTTGAAAGGGGCTTTAGGGTGTCCTGAGGGCTAGTTCTCTAGCCTTTTTAACCAACAACTTCTCTAGACTGAAACCAGAGTAACCTTCAATTCAGATGTTCATAAGCTGAAAGGCGGTAACATTCATAGGGATAAAATTCCCAAACTGGAGTGATGCAGAGGTCTGAGAGCTTCTGGCTTTTAGAGCTGAGGACCAGATTCCCAGACAGTTCACGGGGACTTTGAAGGACAGCCACCTTTTGGAGCGGCTCACAAAAAGATTTGGAGAGCGGGGCTTCAATCGGGATAAAAAGCAAATTACATCCAAGCTATTTTGTCTGTTTATCTGCCATCTCCCGGTTTATATGCAACCCTGCACGTCGACAGCCAGGACACCACCCCCACACCCCCCTTTATCCCGCCATTGCGTAATCTTTTGTGAAAAACACCTGATTGTGGCACATGCCGCCACAGGCTGACCACTTATGAATGACCAAAAGGCTCGCTGATGCTGGCAGATTCTCTTTTGAAATAGGAATAGAGCGCAGAATTTCAGCATACACTACAGCATACAATCTTGAATGCACTTGAGCAATTGTTAGGCTACAACTTGTGGTCTAGCTTAAAGTAGGGATGGGAAACTTAAGTGCCCTCAACATTCTATTATGATTCATAACATTGTTTCATGATTATACATCACTTAATGACATCATATGACACCCCCACCTCACTTGCCAAAACACCACCTTCAGTTCTGAACACTTCTTTTTTATGTCCGCCAAAGATCTCACTGTCACACTCACAGCATTAACCACTGCAATATTACTGTGACACTCCAAGGCTTTCCGTTAATTTGTGATACCACAACTGTGACTCCCAAATAAAAATAAAACATTTCTGTGCCTCTACCTCACCCACATGCACCTCGATTTCAGTTTCAGTGAAAATGCGTTTTGTAGATCTCTCGGCTGCCATGATTACCCATGAAATGCCAAAGATCAGCCATCTTATGTATATGCAAAATATTCATTAAGTACTAATCATTTATGGCAGAATGTGTATAAGAGGCGGGATATGATCTGAAATCACCTGCACACATTTCAAGGGAGAGGGTGATTTATAAGGCGGGAATTGCGTGGAGCTGTGTGTAACCAGGGTTTTTTATGAATCTGAATATTTCTTTGAATGAGCAAACTTTTGTGCTGAGCAAAAGTGGACTTTTAGTAAGTATTCTGTACAAAGTTTTATGAATGGACAAATCCTTTGTTGTCCCACAAAAGGAAAATTCAGCTTTAACAGCAGCAAAGTGACAGGTAATAGAAGCATTTAGATTCACACCAGAACCGGGGAAAAGCATAAAAACAGAATTAAGAATAACATATGTACATTAAGGAAAAAATTACAAAAACCAAAGTACTGTGCAGGTATTAAGAACAAAGTGGCATACTCAGATTTGAATGTGCAACTGAGTAGGATAATTTAAAAACAAAAAAATATTTACAGAATGTGCATGTGTAGTTGTGCATTAAAAAGTTAATGTATTATTTACAAGAACTTAACAGAATATAAACTGTGAAAACAGATGTGCAAATAACAGCAGCAGAAAGGAGAATTGAGGCCCTTGATCATTACGGAAGTGCGTACAAGCGTTTACCGTTTGTAGGTGTCCTTGTGAGACATATTTTGGTGTTGACTTTAACTCTAAAGCATTTTGAAATGGGAGATTTCCTTTTATACATTGTAAGAAACATTAAATTCTTTGTTTTGCACATCATGTTTGAGTTAAAAATGATATGGAAATGCTTTTAAACACCTTGTAAAATCATTCTATTGACCTATAGCACTGTTGCAGTATATTTGGGAAACTTGGAAAACAGTAAATATAGATCTCTCTGGATATTGATTTGTTGAATTGTTTTCATTCCCTCCATAGTTGAATACTTTTTGGGCTAGAAAGAAAAACTTAGAATTTGTAAAAACAAAAATGCAAAAAGTGGAATGGGAGGGGGGGGTTGGAAACATTTATATTGAGTCACTGATGGGATTCTCTTCCACATGGTTTTAGTGCTGTTTATTAACATGTATTCCTCTTTAGTGCCCGTGGACGTAACACGTCAACACAAGGGTGTTATGAGGTGTTTGTCCTCACCAAACAGCACCATCATTTTAGAACCTGCCTTAGAGGCACATGGTTTATCTGACTTCCTATTATTACAAAACCACACCGATGACCCACAGCTCTGTCATCCCTCGACTCACTGCTGAATGTAAAAGTATTCAGAACGTCTCCCACTCATTAAATCTTCCTCTGATGCAAAAGGAGTCAGAACATCAGATCATCTACAGAGAACACACTAATCATGAAATCGATAAGATAGGAAATATATTAGCAAAGTTAATGGAACCTTATTTTCATTAATGTGTGTGCAGCTCACAGTTTGTTCCAGTGACTAAATGTAATGCAACTTTAAATGACAAGTTTTAATTGCAGGCTTCATTCTTGCTAAATAGGGTTGTTTTGTCTGGTGTCATATCTTACGCAAGTTTTGTAAGTTAGAATTAAGGATTAACAGCTGTAGGACATCATTTAGAGATTAGTGCAGACATGTGGCAACCCTTTTCATTAGGCGAGAGGATTTGAATAAAGATATGTTGTTCATTTACATTATCATCATGTGCACTGCATAAAAATGGTAACATAAAGCTGAATACAAACCCTTCATACTCAGTTTTAGGAACTTGGTTTGCTTAAAACTGACCAAAATATTTACACTAGACTCTTGACATGGACAAAGTTTCTAACAAATGTTTTCCCTGCATCTCTAGTCTTTGACTGTGTCAACAGTAGGAACATCCTAATCTTAAGTTAATACTTCAGTTTTTGCTAACAGAGCAGACGGAAATAGACAGTGGCGACATGCTTGCACAAGCAAGTGTGTTCTGACCCCAGTTTTTGGTAATAAGGTCATTTTAGTTTGTAGCTACTTCTCTTTAACCGTTTGAAAGCCATTGTGAAAACATGGAACAGACCAGGACTTGAACTGATCTGGTAACTTGGAAGTTATAGATAGGTAAATACATTATGCAAGAAAAAGGAAAGCTTACAAGCGTGGGTGTATCCTGATGGTCTGCAGATATTCCAAGAGAGTCCCTTTATGATCTCATGCTCTAAAGCTCCTGAGTCTTTTCTCTGTCTCAACAAGCATTATAGAGATTGCCTCCGCTGCCAAAAGTATTATCATCAGAATGCAGATGTAGATAATGTTAATCTGCATAGACTTAAACACAAATATAATATAATTGTAATGTTTCAATATGCCCATTTTTTAGATTTGAGGACTAGTGGGGTGAAATTTTATTTCGTGAGCGTCACATTTCAATTGTAACCACTGTCAGAGACAAACTTTGATTTGTAATCTCATAAAGCTTGGAATGGTAGAAAATCATTATTCATACAAAGGCATGTTTGCCTCACTAGCATTTAAATTCCATGTATCCTCATACATTTATAATGTGCAGCGAATAGGAATGGCGGCATAAATTAGGGCCACATATGGAAAACATCTAATTTCATTCTTTTTTACTATTCCAGTAAATCTTGAAAGAATATTTTGTTGGATTTCGGAATTTAGACTGATGTTGCGAGATGAAATTCAGACAGAGATGCAGACAGGGTCAGACAATGTGCTTAAATCAAAGAAAGCACCAGTTTTTGTTGATGTCTGGGTTATATTTGCTCACATTTCCTCTTTTTTTAACACCACTTTACAAAGACCTTTATTTCCACTACGAAGAGTTCAGGCAAAAGTTTAAAACTTTTTAAAGAAAAATGTAAGTCCAACATTATTAGTAGAAATACACAGATCTGAATTATCTCTTCCAATTTTTGTGTACAGTATTGACATTGATTTTTGCCACATCCAGTTGCACTTTAAAAACAACATAAGAACATTATTTAAAATATTTGCTTGGCTTTCCTACTGTGGGATCAGTTTTTTAAAATAGCAGCAGAGGCAAAGCTACATGCAGAAGGGAGGATATAACAGGTTTTCCTTTGAAAACTAAAGTCAAAATGATTAATAGTTGTATTTTAACTGTGTTTAGAATTTCTATTGTTCAGCGACTTCCAAATGGCTGCCCACATTCAAATATCAATGACAGACAAATGTAGAAAGCTCAAATGCATAAAACAAAGCACCTGCGAAGTAATACAATGAAGGCTAATACATACTCTACAAGAACAGAGAAATTTGTTCTCCCTTCCAGGAATGTGAGACCAAAATGACTTCATTAGGGGCGTTTCCTGGACCTGAAATCATTGGGGGCTGGGCCCACACCCTCTTAGAGGAATCTGGGAAAACCATATGCAGTAAGAAGGCTTTTTATTAAAGCTTTTTTGAGCATTGTGGCACCTTGTTTAAAGCCAAAAACAGCCATATGTATTTCAAATTTATTTATTTTCAAACTTAAAAGTGACAATGTAAAGCAGATCTCTAAAATCAGTATTGATATTAGGTAAAACAGGATGATAAAATTAGTCAAAAGGTAATCATTTGTTTCTTTCCCTGACTAGCACAAAAGTTATTTCTGTGTCAGGTTGCATGGTGGACCTATGTTTTCTGCTGCTCTATTCATCATTCTCTGTCCTGTCTAGGTCATCTGTAAACCAAGCATAACATCAGATTTATTTTATCTTAACAGATGTTATCAAAAGGTAATCATAAAAGGAACTGACCTTTGCAACATGATTAGCATTCAAGTGTAATTTTTTGGGGATAATTGGGTCAATTATATAGTTTTAACTAGAAAAGCACTCTGAGAGCGCAGACCTCCGCCAAGGCAGCTCAGTCCCAGTCAAGACAGCAGTCTTTGCACTCAGAACAAAAGTAAAACTGTTGATTTAATCAGTGCTGTAGTCTAGTTTATTCTAGTAGTATACTCTGATTTGTTTGCTCATAGACAATCATCAATCAAAATGTTAAATCAGTCTTTGATTAGTCAGTGATTTTTATCCTGCCCTGCTCTCTGAAGCAGCTCCTTTTATTCTGTATTCATGAAGATGCTGCATTATCATTTCTTGTGTAGATATTAGTCTAATGAATGATAAGACAGAGAAACAGCTTTAATTAGTTAGAATTATTGAATGTATTTTAAGAATTTATATTTACATCAATCTTTAAACCCCCATGTTGTAAATCATTTAAAAAATATTGCAAAGGTTAAAATCTTTATATCACCTGCAGACCAAGAAAAGATTATTCATGCTTTCATCACCAGCAGGGTGGATTACTGTAATGGTCTTTTCACTGGTCTCCCTAGAAAAAAAAAAAACCTCTTCAAATGATCCAAAATGTGGCAGCAAGGCTATTAACCAGAAACAAAAAAAATGATCACATCACACCAATCTTAAAATCTTTACATTGGCTACCAGTAAATTATAGAATAGATTTTAAAGTTCTTTTACTTGCTTTTAAATCACTAAATGGCCAAGGACCTATGTATATAGCAGAGATGTTTGAAACATATCGCCCCTCAAAATCACTCAGGTCAGCAGAAAAATTCCAACTGGTCCAACCCAGAGCCCGCACCAAGCACGGAGAGGCTGCTTTTAGCTACTATGCGGTCCGTCTTTGGAACTGTCTTCCAATTGAAATCAAGACCTCTCCCACCATTTCCATTTTTAAATCCAGATTAAAAACTAAACTTTTCCATGATGCTTTCCATTAACCCATGCATCTGTGGTCTATTAAGTCTTTATCTGGGCTGTTATATTTATTCTATGTGTTTTGTATGTATACCTATTCTGTGCTGTTTAATCTCTGCTCTATATTCTTACTTTTAAGTAATTTTTTACTCAAAATTTACGCAAATTTACGCAAATTACTCAATTTGCCTTTATTCTTGTGTACTCTGTTCCATGTTAATACTCCATGATTATATTTTACTTAATATGATGTGACACAACTGTGGAAAGCACATTAGGCTACCGTTTTGTGTATGAAATGGGCTATATAAATAAACTTGACTTGACTTGACTTGACCAAACATACAACAAAAATAAATTATTTAAGATTAGTCTTTACCACCAATACTCTAATTAAGAAGCTTTTGGTTGGGATATCACAAAACCCATCTTGTCATCTTGACATATAATAATACTTAAATAGACTACAGCCAGGAAAATTATAGCACTCCTTCCTTGTTTTTGTTTTTTTAAAGTTCAACCCCATTCTTAGCGCCTTGCCGGACAATGCAACAGTGTTGCTACACAGTGAAGCTCATTGCTTCTAGTGATTTGTCCACCTCCATGAAAACTTGATGCAGCATTGAGCAATTTCTGCTTTGCTAATTAGCAAGTAAAGCTGAACCTAGTAAAACATTTGCCTCCATATACTGTGAGGAAGCCAAGCACAGTCATAGGCAATGAACTGCACAGTAAGATCCCAAGAGAAAAGCTCATGTTCAAGATATTTGATTTCCAAAAATTCAACTGGTAGCTTTGTAAATGAGTAACAGCTTGACCAGGAAACCTAAGTCATTCAAATGTTGGCTTTGTTCCCTAGTCTGAAGTTAGAAAATCTAAATCACAACTGATAATCAAATGCCCCTGTTATCGTTTTAGTAGCCATATAAAAAGCTATATTCCTTCAGTGAATCCTTGTAGCAAGTTCAGGTCATTATTTGTAAGGACTTACTGTAAGTATCATGCAGCCCTACTTGGGCACTGCTAATCACACAGAAGAGGGGCCAGGTGGCTCACTTCTATTATCTAGCTAATGAATGCTCTGCAAAGAGTTGTTGCATCTCATTTTTTAAATAGTAAAACTGCATTTCTGAGAACCTGCTGATCTGAGCCTGTCTGAACTGCCCAGTTTGGAAGATTTAAATCAATAAAGTCATGATTGTATAAGCTTCCGAAAGTCCAGAGGGAGCCCCAGTCCCCAAATACTATGAAAGCAGTCGGGAATGGAATGAGAAGATGTATAAGAGGGTAAAAGTTCAGTATGTTATAAATCGGCAGATCTTCTCACAGGATGAGCACATATAAACATTAAACCTTATCAAGTTTACAAACCAGACCAAATGTTTTAAATAAAGTCAACAAGTTCTTTTTTTTTTTTTTGCTTGTAAATGGCAGTTTTCAGATGAATCACGTGATACTTTTGGTTTAAATTTGATACTTGTCGTCAAGGATAAAAGGATATGCTCACACAGATGTTTGCACTTTTGCCAAACAAAGCAAATTAACACAGAATAATAATCATCCATCATCAGCTCAGTTTTCAAAGTCATCACCCAACAGCGTAGAAATGTAGAAAAAAAAGTAAATAAATGAGGGGTCCTTAATCCGTTGTGTAGAGAAAATTACAAGTGACGAGCTGACTGTACGTCTCCTGTGCATGTTTAAGCACGAGTGATTGTGTATTTGGAGATGTGTGGCAAGAGGGGGAAATAAGCAACAGGACCATCTGTGAATGGATCAACATATCTGCAGGCAAGTCATGTTTTGAGTATGCACCAAAGTCACAACATGCAGACACACGCACAACCTACAAGAGAAGCAGGGGATTCCAATCCGTCACTGAGATGACATCACAGCCTCTGGGTGATAAAAAGCCAGCCAAACAAGGGAATCCCTGCTTTCCCTCCCACATAAACGTCCCACAGAGAGAACAGACAGCTGGAGCATGTGGCTCTCATTAGTTTAGAGAACTTTTAAGGGGTTCTGGCTCACACATCAACAAACACGCTTTTAGCTGTGTCTCCACAGTGACCGTTTTTATTGCCCCAGCTAAGGCAGGAAATGCCAAACTCAGAGTTGCAGGGCTGCGAGCACACAGTTTTGTTCTAATTCTCTGTCCGGCACGGCTAAAAGACTTCACCTTTATCTCTCTGCCATTTCCCTGTTTCCTTTCTCTCCTCCACCTGTCTTGTCTATATTTTCCTGTCTCTCTCTCTCTCTCTCTCTCTCTCTCTCCTCCCTCCCTTTCTCTCTCTCGGGATCCACTCCCCTCCGTTCACTATCGGTGCCAAGTTCACTAACAAAAGAGGTAAGTGCTCTCTTTCTGTGTTTGCCACTGGTTTGTTGCTTTGCCACACTTTAGGTTTTGGAGTTTCTGTGTGGATAAAGGTCAGGTTTATGATCAGAGCTGCGGGTCCTGGCTGATGCAGCAAAGGGGAGCTGCTGTTCGTTCATATTTGTGCTGTGTTATACAGACAGGACAGTTGGCCGGTGTTTTGACAGCTGTTGTGTGTTCCTGAATAGTGTCTGCCAGTTTTTGATATTTAGGTCTGTGTATTTCTGTGTGTGCCTGCAAGTGTAATTTAGATTTTAAAGTGTCATCTTGCTCATCAGTCTGTGAGCTACAATAACTGGATTGGCCTACACACAAACTGCTCTCTATGAAAATTCATTACGCAAACACACGCCAACCACAACAGTACTTAGAATAGGACCATTAATCACATTGTTTTAAAACTAAAAGAAGTAGAACAGCTGCAATTTTCCAAATATGTGGCTGTGCATTGCTAATCAGCTGACTAAAGTAAGGATGCTAAACCATTCAGTCACAATACAGACAAATGTAGGTGTTTCCGGTTGCAATAAAGCAGCCAATCATGGAGTGGAAACTGAAGTAATGCAGTCCATCACCCTTATTACCATACAACTATAGTAATAAGATTGTTATGACACTGCAGATTGTTGCATTTTTTATTATCTGCTCGTTTCAACTGCTTCTTCTGATATCTTGCAACCAAAGACATCTCTTGTTCTTGCCTTTAAATGGGTGTGAGTTGATGGAATTTTCGCACATTTTGTTGTTTTTATCAAAGCAATTTGTGCAACCAAGGGCACAAGACATGATCGTGTCTCTTTCTGCAGACGACACGCGCAGTAGAGCAGGGAGTGACATGGACTGATAATCCCTCTATAATTTTTGTGCAACTCAAACGCTATAATTCTCGCCCTGTTGAGCTAGTCCAAACTCTATATTTTGCTAACATCTGTGTATCAGAATAAATAAACATTATAAAGGACATTATTGTAAACAATATTACCAAGTTATTTGATTCTTCTAGCAGTCAGAATAGCTATTTCTTATTTTAAATGAACTGGAGGGACAGTGCTTCCTTGTGACCCGGAAAGGCCTTCAAATCCTTCAGAATAGGATGGAGAGTGTCATTTAGGAGGAGGAAGGTCTGAGGTGCTTTCAGAGACCTTCTACCATTGGCATCCTGTCCCAGATAAACGCAGGATGAACAGGGGGTGCAAATACATTGACTCTAGGAAACCATGGCATATTTAGTTGAGATGATCATACTGTGAGAATTTCAGACGGGCGCATTTAAAAATAGGTTCTATGTGCACTCTACTATTGAGGTATATAAACAGTGGTAGCTGCTTAATAGGGGGAAAAGGCCAGAGAGAGAGAAGTAGCAGACAGCAAACAAAATAATTAATTTTAAATTTGTTATCTGAAACAAGATATTGGGAAAGATTAATAACTGTTTTTTGAGACAGACATGTCTTAACCTAATGTCTTAATAGGTCAACATGACCCAAATAAAAACATCTGTTTGATTTCAGCCAACTGCTGCCCTACGCTGTATAAACAGTTAAACTATTACTGAAAAGACTTCTATAATCTCTTTCCAGAATGGAAATCCTGTTGATCTTTCTGCATTACCCAACTACTTCAGTGGAATAATGTCTCAAATGTTCTGTGTTTGTGATAACAAAATCCCCCCTAGAATAAATTAGGAGTTTGGATGAAGATCAGATGCACCAAATCAGAAATCTATCTGCAACCCTTGGTTACAAAACAAAACAATGCCTATGCAGCCTCCAGCAGACTCCCACATCCTGTGACTTAACACACATCTGGATGCAAGACTGGCTAACATTTCCCTCAACCCAATTTATTTCCAATGTGTTCCCATCTTCCCCCTTTCTACCCTGACAACCCTCTGGCGTCTCCTTCCTGTCTGCCCTGACTGTCTGTCTGTATTTCCACCCCCGCTCTCAGAGATGAAAGAGAAGAACCCCTGGCACAGGCCGCTGACCATCATCATCACTGTGATTGGTATCATAGCGATTGTTTCCCTGGTGACGGTTGCAGTTTTGCAGAACAGACCTGTTCCCCAAAAGTACAAGGTATGCTAAACGAAATTCCTAGAGTGCTGAAGCCGTGTTTGGGAACACTCTGTGTTTGAAGCAATCCTAGCCTAAAACCCGCCTGCCAAATATGGTTTGCAGTCAATATGACCTCAACTTGTCAATCTGTACTATTGATTTTAGGATTCCACAAGCAAATACACCAAGCAGACGTTGATAAGAAAACTTGTTTTTTTTCAGAAATAAAGGAATAGATTGAGTTTCTAAGCTACCTTGTATTGACCTTGGTGTGAGTTTACTTAATGACTCTCTTCCTGTTTCACAAACTTGAATATACTGAGGATATAATTCTAGTGTGTTCGTCTAAGTGTTATGTAATCATTACATCTGAGGTTGAAAATGGCACATCTGGAAGGAACCGTTTCACTGTTCCTAATGCCACAAACAGCGTCACAGCAATTCCTCCTTCTGTTTTCACTCAGTATGGGATTGTACTCGACGCAGGCTCTTCCCACACAGCTCTTTATATCTACGAGTGGCCAGCAGAGAAGGATAACAACACTGGAAGAGTTGAACAGAAGCATTCTTGTAAAGTAAAAGGTAAAGTATAGACAGCAAAAGGTGTGCATACATGGTGTTGGATCATTTAATACCAAAGTATATTATTTCTAATGAATATTGATAGAAAATAGGGCTCACAACATCAGGAAAACGTGATATGTGATAATATTGGTGAATTTTGCAGTAACAATATGACTTGCAATAAATAACCAAGTGTCAATGTATTTCTACATTGGAGACAGAGCAGAAATTGGTCCTAGATTAAAACTAGTAAATCCAAAGAAAACATTAATTAGCATCATTTTATCAAGGTTTTATTGAAAAAGTGCTTCTGTCTAACACCTTCTGTTTTAGCAAAGAAACAGTTGTAGGGTTGGGTACCGAAACTCGGTACCTCTTTAGTACAGACTGAAAACATTTGGTAGATACTGTATGGACATTTTTTTTTTCTGTTTTAAATGTTGGTACTTTTCACCAATTAAATGTCCCTGTTAATGAGCTGCACAGCTCCGTTCCTTCCACTGGTGCCTGTCACAGGACTGGGGGATCCTGCTCTTTCACTGACTCACACACAGCCCTGCCTCTTCCTACAGTCTCCAGGTTTCAGCCTTCTACCAGTTGATTTGAGCGGAAGTTAAGGAATCTAGAGTTATTCAAAATTGGCAGTGAAATAGGCCCACAGCATGATGCTACTACTACCATGCTTGACAGTTGCTACAGAGTTTTTAAGTTTGAAAGGCTTAGCTTGACTGCTCATCAGACGGTTAAAAACCTGACGTATTTGGGTATCCAAGTGGTCCATTGATTCCTGACCTTATATCTAGTTAAAAAATTTGTGGTCTGGGTTTAAAGGGTCGGATCGGGCCAGGAAACTAATGGTTTTAAATCAGCTTTAATAATTCTACCAAGATGAGAGGCCAAATATCCAGTCAGAATCAAACAAGGACCTTACTGATAAGCTACCTTAAAGATGTATAATCAAGAAGCAGTCGGCTGTTTGAGGTTCTGTGTATAACATTGATACAGAGTCAATAATATGTAAAATAAAATAAAAATCTAAATTATGTATCCAATTTATTTGTTTGTTTTTAAATCCCTAAAGAACGGTTCACATGCATCTTAAAAGACCTAAACTAATCGTATTCACGCTCACTATGTATTTATTCAGTGAAACAATCAGTCTATAGACAGAAACCCTCCCTGCAGAGGCAGACAGCTTGAGGGTTTAGCTCATCTCATCCAACAAACCAGAACAGTGGAAGACCAAAATACTTGAAATTTTAACTTGAGCAGCTGCAGACAGATCAAACTGCCCGTACTACATCCTGCTTACCACTTGAAAGACTCTGTGATGAGCACGTAAAACTGGACCATTAAGCAAAGAAAGAAAATGTCCTCATGGTCTGGTTTTGTTTAGTTTCCTGTGAACAAGGTCAAATTAAGTCAACACTTTAAACCACTAACTGACAAGAAAAATTTGAGAGCCATCCTTTTCTTTAATGGGTCAGAACATGGGGGCAACGTACCGCAACAGTGTCTAATTCATAACAGCAACATGAAGACCAACTGTAGATAACCCTCTCTGCTGCAATCTGTGAAAAATTCCTGACGGACCCTTGTCCCGACATCTAAACTTTTTGGAGCTGTCTGTTTATAAGCAAGTGATTTCATCCTCAATATTTTATTCTTCTTCCAGGTAAAGGTATCTCAAGCTATGCAGCTGAACCAGAGAAGGCTGGAATGTCACTGAGCGAGTGCATGCGAGAGGCTGAGATGCAGGTTCCCACAAGAAGACACAGTGAGACCCCTCTCTATCTGGGGGCTACAGCTGGAATGCGACTGCTGAAGTACGCTCAAACCGTAATCACATATGCGTAATGCAATTTATATCATTCTTTAAAAAATAAATCCATTCAAGTCACGTTCCTCTCTAGGCCCTCACTAGCTTTCAAAATTCAAGTTTAAAGGTCCACATCTGATTTCTAAATAAGCTCAAAGGTCCTAAACTACTGATGAGCTAATCCCTTTAATTAAATTAGCTTTTAAGTAAAAGAAATGACACCTGATGCAAGCATTTTTTATCATAATCCAACGACTGTAAAAGTGTGCTAAACACACAAAATATATTGGAAAATTTGACTGCATTACTTTTCATCTCCCAAAAAATAAGATAAATAAGCAACCAAACATACCAACATCAGAACAAAACAAATGTTGCAGATCAGACATCCAGAGAGCGAGAGTAACGAAATGTATGTCTTCCATGACCTGCCCAAACCCAAGGCCATATGAAATTTTGTTTTATTAATTTTTTCCTAAATTCAGTCCCCCACTCTCTTTTAAATGTCACAATCCCATGGTTTATAAAATAAACACATTTGTTGCGGCAAAACGATAATATTACTGAGGGCCGCCGTGGGCTAAACTCGTGGCCTCTGCTAGATGCGCGTTCCAAACAATCATAGGGCACTTCTGTATCAGCAGTGACGCATTTATTTCTTCCAACCACAGTTTCCAATGTTTACACAATTTGATCTGAATAAAGCGATTCTCTTACTGTCACAGATTTATGCAAAATTACGTGATGCGCGGTCAACAGAAAATATGACCACCACCGAGCTCACCCCACTTCCTCATCCATTCATTTTTTGCCATGCAAGTTGGTACGTGCACATTTCAAAACTTTGTGACACACGCCCGCAGCAACACACCCACCACCCAGGTAATGATGTTGCATGTCACCTGTGCCACCATATGAATATTCATTCATGCAAAGCGTGGCTCCTACAACATTCTTTAAGCTCAAAAAAAGGTATCAAGTTATTTGGTTGCGTATAAGATTTCAACAGTTCAATGAAAAAAAACGACCTAAATTTATTGAGATTAATTTAATGCACGGTTTGACATGCCATATTAGAGCAACCATTTTGTGTAAAGATGTACTAAATCTACCTAATGGATATCCATAAGCACTTTGCAATAATAAAGTTCTACATATCTCTAATGTAGAGCTGCACAATATTAGAAAATCTTGTTATGATTCTTGATATCAAGTGCGATTTGTGCCTGTTTTCTTCTTTCCTTTCTCTCTAATCTGTGTGTCCTACTCCAGTGTTTTCCAACCCTGGTCCTCAAGGCACACTGCCCTGCATGTTTTAAATGTTTCACTGCTTTAACACACCTGATTCAGAAGATTGCAGTTCAGCAAACGCCCGTTAATCAACCATCAGTTGAAATCAGGTGTTCTAAAAAAAGGAAAAACACCTCAGACATTCAATGTGTCTTGAGGACAAGGGTTGGGAAACACCGTCCTACTCTAATTGACCATCAGCATTTCTGACATCGTCATTGGTGTCTGGTGTTAATTCTTGCTGCCGTGAGACTCTGTCCTACTGACAATTTTTGCACTCCAAATATTCCTTTGCAATATGAATTTTGCCCACAACAATATTGTGATGACGATATATTTGCAATATTTTGTGCACCCCTAGTCTAATAAGAAAGTAAAAACATATTTTTGTGACGCTTCTCAAAACAAAAAGAAGGAAAATCACTTTTCATTCCACCGGTATTGAATAGTCGGTAATCTCCCCAACTCACTACTCAACACTCATGTTCAGGATTTTTTGAGACTATTTTCTGTTTCAGGACAGAGTTTTCTGTGAAGCCAGTTTTAGAAAGCTGGCTTTCTTCCAGGTTAATTATAGGAATTTCCCTACACTTTTAAGATAATGTAAAAGCGACAACATCGTCTACATTGCTTCTCCACTTCGGCAAACACCCCAAAATCCTGTGCGGCATCACTATAAATGTCACATGACCAAACAGATATCCTTTGACCAACCCCCTCCGCTCCTAAACCACAAACGGTAACAAGATGGAGATACACAAGCTGTTAATATCGGCCCAGTTTTACTTATAAGATCGATTTCTATGTTAATGCCGATATATCGCGCATCCCTACTACAAATAGCCACATATAAAGTTGATCAGCCACAACCTGATTTATGTCAGTAAAAAGATAAACTTGCATGGTTTAAATTGAACCCAAATGTAATTTACTACAAACTTAGACAAAGAACATCATGGATAAATTCTGCAGACACAAGCACTGGAATAGAGCTGGTCATATAGTATAGTAACTACTTGTCCTTCTTGCATAGCAGGCGTGTTTACTTCTAAAGTCCCTCTGATGTGTATCTCACCCTGTATTTGGCCACAAGTGACTTTTTCCAGCTTCTCATTAACAAATAGTGTTTGCTGGGACCCAAGAATTCGCTAGGTTGGGAAACAATTACACTGATCTTTATACCATAGGGTCAGACAGCTGCAAATATTTAACAATTATTTGCCAGCTAAACAGTAGTACTCCCATATCTGACTATTTATAACACACATTGCATTTTACCTTATCGACTAACAGCTTAAAATGTGTCGAAATTATAATAAGAACCGTTACTCAAAAGCACAATAGAAATAATAATGCAAAAACAACATTGAAGAAGTTGCATTCATACACAATAAAAACATATGTTGAAAATTAAAACTATTATCATATTAGCGTAGCTCCTAGAAGACCTCGTCTAACATTGATTGTTTACAGTGTCATGTTATAGGAACAGAAGATGTTTGGGTCATACCTGCTGCTGCTGCTAAAATCAGGCATAAACACTAAATGTGTGCAGCTGAAAAACAATTATATGGTATTATTAAAATATGTTAGTTTTTTTAGCACAAAGATACAGATGGGGGGGAAATGAACTTATTTGGATCTAAAATAGCTAATTTGGGATCATAATGGCTGTCTTTATTTACAGAAATGAACAAAACAGTTTTCTGTTATAACCTCTTTGACATTTCCAGGAAAACACACGGTTTTCTCAGTGTTCACCAACTGATTTTAAAATAAAAGCAAATTTGTATGTGCATTAATAAGCTCTGCGTCGTTGTATTTACCGTTTTAATCTGGACCGGTTGATGAGATAATATGAGGTCTAAAGATGCAAAGGTCTTTTCCTCAAATAGCAAAACTTTAACTTCTGTGATCAGTGAAACTAATATTGATGGATTAATGTGTGCAGCCAAGTTAAACATCTCAGTAGAACATGTAAGCATTGTGTATGTCTTGTGTACACAGGGAGACTCTTTTCTCCACATGTAAACAGTCATAATCCCATAAGACTGAACTCTTTAGTCATGTTTGCACTGTGAAGAGGAAAATCCAGCAATCTGCCTTTTCCACTTAAACGTTGTGATTTATGTCCGTGCAAACTTTAGTGACAAGTAAATGAATATGTTGCTATCAAAGCAATTTTAAATGATACAGTTTGTTCATTATTTATGAGTAGCTGTATTGTTTTGAATTATGCATGAGACTCACTCTATGAAATTGCTGCTGCTGTGTGTGTACGTGCAGTAAGGAGAACAGCTCGGCCTCAGACAAGGTGTTTCAGGCTGTGGAGAAAGCCCTGCAAAGCTCCCCTTTTTCGTATCAGGGGGCGAGATTACTCAGCGGGCAGGAGGAGGGCGCCTTTGGCTGGGTCACCGTCAACTACCTGGATGATCGTCTCAAACAGGTCTAAATCAATTTGTCTAGTTTTATTTAAGTGGCTTTTTGAGCATGCCAGGGTATCACTGCTGTGCAAAGACTTAATTTCCCTTTTGTTTTTGCTTCAGGGTCTGGAAACAACTGGGGCTCTAGATCTTGGTGGGGCATCGACTCAAATTAGCTTTGTAGCTCGTGATTACAACATTACGGAGTCACAGAGCAACTCTGTGGCCTTCCGACTCTACGGAAATGACTACAGCCTGTATACTCACAGTTTCCTGTGCTACGGGAAGGACCAAATACTAAAAATGGCACTGGCATTCCAGACTCAGGTAAACACTTGACGTTTTTAAGTATTCAAATTCTAATCTGTGATTCTCAGCAACTTTGGGTAAAATGTACCAGAGCTCATTTTATCAAATTACTTAAGCCTCCTCCCTGTCTCTTTTTCCCTCTGTTTCCTAGCTCGGCCCAATACACTTTTTTGATCCGTGCTTCCACCCAGGCTATTTGGTGACGAGGAAATACACATCCCTGTATGACAGCCCATGTGTCTCAGAAAGGAAACCCAAAGATGTTCCTGCAAACTTCACTCACATAGGAGAAGGAAACTTTGAACGATGCCAGGAAGTTGTCAAAAGTCTTTTTAACTTTAAGTCCTGCAAGTACAGCAGATGCTCTTTCAATGGAGTCTTCCAGCCACCTCTGCAAGGACCATTTGGGGTAAAATAGCCACGCTGTTTGTATTTTTGTATCAGTCCACATCACAATTGTTGTTTGACTACAACATTTCTAAATTGTATTAGGATAAAATTCGTTCTTTGTGAGTTTTCTCAATCCAGACTCAAATCTTTCTTTAAAGAAAAGGACTTTTTTTTCTTAATCAGATGGACGATCTTTAAAATGGGTGAAAAACTCTCGGGGAGTTTTTCCACCAACACAGTTTCAGTGTTAAAGAAAAGGCTAGTGCCCACTCTTATCTGGTTCTATACAGACATTCATAGGTCAGTTTTCCACTGCCAGATAGTCAACTCCGTCCCACGTCATTGAGTCACTTCAAGGTCTCTTCAAGTAAATGTTTGTTCTTGAGCTAAAGTAGAGGATCACTGTGCAGATAAAGAGTTTTTTAAAACATTATTCACTGCATTGGTCTCATTAGAACAGGAGAGTATCTTAAATATTCAGTCCTGGTAATTTATCCTCTTGGCCAATCTGTAATTTTGCAGTTTCGACATTTAGTACTGCTGCAGGACAATGTACACTGACCATGTGTCATTACACACAAACAACTGACAAATTAAAAATATGCTGATTTTTTACAATAAGGAAATGTAATACAAAATGTAAAATTATTAGACGCTAAACAAATGGAGATACAGTGTAATACAGCGTTTTCAGAAAATATACATATAGCTAATCTCAGATACAATTAACCAGCTCCATATTTCACAATATATAACTATAAGGAAAATAAACTGATTTGCAATGGTTTAAGTACAAGAGTTTAGAATGGTTTAATAAAACACTGCGGTATGAAACAGAGTTATGAGTTGGTAAAGGGGGAAATTGACTGGGAACTCCTAGTATTATATTATTTTAATAAAAAATATATACTTTAATCTATGTTTGTAACCACTCTTTAGAAACCTGACCAGGGGTTCTCTGATCTGCATTTACCACCAGTGACTCCAAATTGGAGTTACACACACCGTTTCAAGCAGGATTCAGCGCCACCTCTTCCTTCTATTGTTGTCTAAAAATAAAAAATAATAATAAATCTGACCTTATCAAAAAATGGGGTACAATCAATCAGATTGTTCCTGGCAGATACAGATTATGGGAATTATCGGAGGTTTGGCCTCCTCTTTCTGATTTTGACTAATTCATGTAAGTCTTTTCCCAACGACTGCGACAAGGCAAGGCAATGCAAGATCATTTTATTTGTGTAGCACACTTTCAACAACAAGGTAATTAAATGTGCTTTACATGATTAAGGGATCAAATAAAAATAGCAGTAAAACACAGGCAAAGCATATAAAGTAAAAACAGCAAGAAGCATACACAAAACATATGATATGAGGCGCAGAACAAAACCAACAGTTTGAATCCAATCGGAAATTAAGGAACTGACAGATAACTCACCTTTAGGCATTCAGTAAACTTTAAAAAAGTGCATCAAAGTATATGCTGTTGGTTGGTGCATTTATAGAACAAAAATGGTGGGAGCTCAAAGTTTTTATTACTGTAATAAATAAATAAAAATCTGACTTTTCAGTATTTGACCTGCACTGATCAGAGCCAATCAGGAATCAGAAATTATTAGCCAATTCCAGTCTCTGACCAATTGATTGGTGTGTTTCACTATTTCAATTGTTCGGTTGATTATGTTTGCAAAATTTGGTAGCGACATAGGGGAAACCAACTAAATCACAACATTTTGATTGGTTGACGATTTTCATGATCGCACCTCCAACTCCTGACTGTCGTAGTTCTTTTCTCTGGTCCAGCAAAGACTTGACATAGCACCGATATTTTGTGTGCTAGAGTCGGTTCTTTTGACAGGTGAAACTGAATTTCATGGTGATTGGAGAATAATGCTGCCAATTTAGCACTGGAACCAATTTGCTGGAAAAATCCCTCCCTATTAATTAATTTTTTTGTAACCAGGCAGTTACTAAAGGTTTTAGACAAAATGTCGTTGACTAAACAAAATTGTATTTCGGGAATTTTTCAGACAAAATAACAAAAATAAATTAAAAACCTTACTAATTTTTATATGTCGATTTTTTTAAATACCTGTCTAGTTCTGGAGAAACCTTACATGCACCAGCATTCTCATGCCCAGTGTTTATAGTTGCATTCTTGGGCTTCGGTTACCATTACTAAATCTTGTAAAAATCGGTACCATGAGCTTTTCAGTGACTCTGTTATTGTATTTAGAAATATATTTGTGGGTTGTAGTTGTGTAGTTCTCTGTTTGCATTGTTTTATTTTTTTGTCGTTGTGTTTTCCCTCTACTTGCCGTCCTGCAGGTGTGAAGGCAGACTGGGATGTTTTCTTGTGGTTTCTTTGTTCCCCTTCCTCTCTTGTATCTTCAGCTTACCCTCTCCTCTCTTCATCGTCTTTCTTTCTTCCCCTTTATTTTTCGTCTCCATGTCCATAATATCAGAGGGGAAAAAACCCACAGCAATATCTAATAAAGAAAAACAAAAGCCTGTCTTACCTGGCAGCAAACAAAACAAGCCCGTGATGTCAGCCTTGTGTGTAAAATATGACAACAGAGCAAAAGGGTGATGCTTCATTTTTCTAAACATAAAGCTCATGTCCTTTTTCCATTTCTTCTTTCATCATAGGCCTTCTCTGCTTACTACTTTGTGATGAACTTCCTCAACCTGACTGATGAAGCCATCAATTTAGAAACTGCGAAACGCAAACTAGCCAACTACTGTGCTACCCCCTGGAGTCAGGTTGGGCCATATTTTTTCATATGTCGCTTGCTGAAAACTGATTTGCAGTATTATTCCACTTCCACATCTTAATAATCTCCTCCAGCTTGTCTGTTCTGCACATTGATAATATCCCAGCATTTACATTGTTTGAACAGATAAAGCAGCAGCATCTAGGAAAGGTTAAAGAGAAATACTTGGCTGAGTACTGCTTCTCTGGCACATACATCCTCACACTGTTGACAGAAGGATACGGCTTCACCAGTGAGACATTCTCCAAAATCAAATTCATCAAGGAGGTCAGTAGATCACCATCCACCCTTTCCTGTTCCACACGCTCTGGAGCTACACCTCCTTTTACAGGTCCTTCTCAAAAAATTAGCATATTGTGATAAAGTTCATTCTTTTCCATAATGTAATGATAAAAATTAAACTTTCATACATTTTAGATTCATTGCACACCAACTGAAATATTTCAGGTCTTTTATTGTTTTAAAACTGATGATTTTGGCATACAGCTCATGAAAACCCAAAATTCCTATCTCAAAAAATTAGCATATTTCATCCGACCAATAAAAGAAAAGTGTTTTTAATATAAAAAAAGTCAACCTTCAAATAATTATGTTCAGTTATGCACTCAATACTTGGTCGGGAATCCTTTTGCAGAAATGACTGCTTCAATGCGGCGTGGCATGGAGGCAATCAGCCTGTGGCACTGCTGATGTGTTATGGAGGCCTAGGATGCTTCGATAGGGGCCTGAAGCTCATCCAGAGTGTTGGGTCTTGCGTCTCTCAACTTCCTCTCAAAAATATCCCACAGATTCTCTAAGGGGGTCAGGTCAGGAGAGTTGGCAGGCCAATTGAGCACAGTAATACCATGGTCAGTAAACCATTTACCAGTGGTTTTGGCACTGTGAGCAGGTGCCAGGTCATGCTGAAAAATGAAATCTTCATCTCCATAAAGCTTTTCAGCAGATGGAAGCATGAAGTGCTCCAAAATCTCCTGATTGCTAGCTGCATTGACCCTGCCCTTGATAAAACACAGTGGACCAACACCAGCAGCTGACATGGCACCCCAGACCATCACTGACTGTGGGTACTTGACACTGGACTTCTGGCATTTTGGCATTTCCTTCTCCCCAGTCTTCCTCCAGACTCTGGCACCTTGATTTCCGAATGACATGCAAAATTTGCTTTCATCCGAAAAAAGTACTTTGGACCACTGAGCAACAGTCCAGTGCTGCTTCTCTGTAGCCCAGGTCAGGCGCTTCTGCCGCTGTTTCTGGTTCAAAAGTGGCTTGACCTGGGGAATGCGGCACCTGTAGCCCATTTCCTGCACACGCCTGTGCACGGTGGCTCTGGATGTTTCTACTCCAGACTCAGTCCACTGCTTCCGCAGGTCCCCCAAGGTCTGGAATCGGTCCTTCTTCACAATCTTCCTCAGGGTCCGGTCACCTCTTCTCGTTGTGCAGCGTTTTCTGCCAAACTTTTTCCTTCCCACAGACTTCCCACTGAGGTGCCTTGATACAGCACTCTGGGAACAGCCTATTCGTTCAGAAATTTCTTTCTGTGTCTTACCCTCTTGCTTGAGGGTGTCAATGATGGCCTTCTGGGCAGCAGTCAGGTCGGCAGTCTTACCCATGATTGCGGTTTTGAGTAATGAACCTGGCTGGGAGTTTTTAAAAGCCTCAGGAATCTTTTGCAGGTGTTTAGAGTTAATTAGTTGATTCAGATGATTAGGTTAATAGCTCGTTTAGAGAACCTTTTCATGATATGCTAACTTTTTGAGATAGGAATTTTGGGTTTTCATGAGCTGTATGCCAAAATCATCTGTTTTAAAACAATAAAAGACCTGAAATATTTCAGTTGGTGCGCAATGAATCTAAAATATATGAAAGTTTCATTTTTATCATTACATTATGGAACAGAATGAACTTTATCACAATATGCTAATTTTTTGAGAAGGACCTGTATATGTCTGCTATATCCTGTTATATCCTCACTATCAGGATTATCCAAATATTAGCACTCTCATTGGAAACTAGTCAGTAGGCATGGACCAGTCTGAGGTTCTCGTGGTATGATAACCTGAGTAAAACGTTAACGTTGGACAGTAATTACAGAAAAACCTTAAATTAATAACTAATGTGAAACAGCTTTTATTTAAAACTGCTACAAAATCAAAAATATTTACAATTATGTTATAAAATCATCATCTGTAACATTTATTTTTATAAATAGATTTGAGCAATTAAATTATATAAACACATGCTAAATTTTGTAACTCCCAATAGAGTAACGCAAAAAAACCAAGATGTTATTAGCTGGCTACTAAGTTGGGCTATCCGGTAGCTAGCCTGCAGTATGCAGCTTGACAGAGCTGGCTCTTGTAGCTTGCTAATTGTAGTTTTACAATGGTGTTATTTTAATGAGAGGGAGATTGGTGGTACTAGTTTGTTTTGTGACTAGAAATAATTTCAAACACCAGAATTTGTCTTTCTTGTCTTGAATGTAGGAAGCTTCCTTCATCCGGCTGACCAGCACTACACATCAAAGTATAGGGGAGAGGCCTACTCCATGCTTCATACATCTGGAGAAACTCTGGCCACTCGGCAAAATTATCTGCCATCTTATTAAAAAGACTTTAAAATGTAGAAACTATAATGGAAAATGTTTTTAAACCACAATAACCTTCAGCTGGCTCCTGTCTACTTCTCAGTACTTCAAATGGTTAAAAGAAATTCATCAGGATAAATGATGACTGAACCAGATCAAATAGTCAACCTTGAATGCTTCACAAACATTTCTTACTGAGCTACTCATTTCTTTACTTAAATTAGTCATAAACTCGAAAAGCACTCTGAGAGCGCAGACCCCCAACCTCCACCTGATTTTCGGATCACGTCCAATTCTAATCATTTGTTCCTGGTCCCATTCCAGACATTTCCTGAAAACGTCATCAAAATCCACCAATATCTTTTTGAGTTATGTTGCTAACAAGCAGTCAAACAAACCCTGGCGAAAACATAACTCCTTGGCAGAGGTAAAATCAACAAATAATTTAACAGCCACACACTAACTTCAGACAAACCTAAATATACAAACCAGAATATACAAGAAAGCTATTAGAAAGAATTATTTAAGAGGAAGAGCTCTCGACTGATTAAACTGACCTGACCTACACAGTATCTTAACTTAAAACCCTGAAAATGCCCTGTTTTAAGCCAAAAATCAGATGCGATAAGCCACAAATTTTGTGGCTTATCGCACCTGATTTCTCATGTTGAGCATTGAGTCTAGTCTAAACATGTTAAAATACTTTTATTCATCTTTTGTTTTTGTAAGATTTTGTAAAGCAGAAAGATGAGCAAGCCTATTAGCCGGACTGTCATGTGTTATGGCAACAGCTGGCACTTGTCGCAGGACCCATTTTTGCTTAGTTTCACTTTATCAGCAGGCAAAATATTTCCATGCATATAACACAGCCTTTCTTTTTTATGACTGCCTTGTTCCTCAAACCTGCATACTACCTACCAACAACACGTTTTTGTTTTGGAAATGAGGATCAAATGATATTCTTTCCAGAGCAGATATTTACACAAAAAGCATACTAAATTACAGATCCTCTAGTAGTTGAGATTATGCACCGAAAATGAGAAATTAGTCTTAGTCTTGATCCACTTAATGAAAATTAAAATATATATTTTACAGTATCTATCTCGCAGATCAAGGGAAGTATTGACCAATTCTTTGGTCTCTATTAAAAACAAAATAAATAATTGCTAGATTTTAATTTTCTCATCAAATGAAATGAAAGAAATGAAACAAGCACCTGTTTAGCCACACAAGAACAAATAGCAGTACTAATGAAAAAGACACTTGCTTCTATAAAACAAGGATCAGACTTACGAGACTATAACTGTATTGTCCTTGAGAATGTTTAAATAGATAGCACAGCAACTCACAAGCTTTCCACCACAGTTTCCATTTTTTTCCACTTTTCACACTTCAATTAAAATTTCAATGCACTGGTATAATTTATAACCAACAAACCTGATTTTAATTTAGTTTGAAAGGCTTTAGCGCCCTCTAAAATGAAATATATTTAGGCAAACTCTTAAAAATCTTAACAGCACACCAATAAGAAGTAATTTCCATACTCCTCCATCCTTTTCAAGATGGCATGAGTCCTGAACCCATAATAACACAAGCAAAATACTCCTATTTAAACCATGGCAATTATTTACCAATAAAAGGGAGACGTTTGAAATAAAAATATTATAAAATTTACATACTAAATAACTTTAATGCAGGGTTGCACTGTTGCCTCACAGCAACAAGATCCTGGGGTCAAATCCAGGGATCTTTCTGCATGGAGTTTGCATGTTCTCCCTGTGCATGTGTGTTCTCTCTGGGTACTCTGGCTTCCTTCCACAGTCCAAAATAATGAGTGTTAGGTGAATTGGTTTCCCCAAATTGCCCTTAGGTTTGAGTGTGTGTGTGTGTGTGTGCAACGTTGCTTGTCCTGTGTGTCTCTGTGTTGCCCTGCGATGTGCCCTGCCTCTCGCTCCATGAAAGCTGGAGATAGGCACCAGCCCCCCCCCTACAACCCTGCATAGGAATGACGGGTACAGAAAATGAATAGATGGATGGATGTATGTATGAACTTTAATGCCTTGAGTATCTAAATATTTAAAGAATAGCTTTGTGCATAAATGGTGCATCACGGTAATAGAGCATGGCCCCCATGCCTTGCAAGCAAAAACAATTAAATGAAGAGGACTTGAGAGGCTTGCCTACTACTTTTCCATACTATATCCAGAATAAATATTTTAGAATTTTACTGAAGATTTTTGGAGAAATACCAAGTCAAAGTAGGCTTGCAGCATAATGCCTTTCCAAGATAGGTGTTTTTGTCACTTTCAGGAAATTAATTCTCCAAATTCCTAACAGGTGACAAAAAACTCTCTTTAGACTACAGGTGAAACTCGAAAAATTAGAATAATGTGCAAAAGTTCATTTATTTCTCGAATTCAACTTAAAAGGTAAAACTGATATATGAGATAGACTCATTACATACAAAGCAAGATATTTCAAGCCTTTATTTATAATATTTTTTTATGATTATGGCTTACAGTTTATGAAAACCCCAAAATCTCAAATTATTAGAATATTGTGAAAAGGTTAAATATTTTAGGCTCAAAGTGTCACACTCTAATCAGCTAATTAATCCAAAACACCTTCAAAAGGTTCCTGAGCATTTAAATAGTCTCTGTCGGGTTCAGTTGGAATCAAAATCATGGGGAAGACTGCAGACCTGCCAGTTGTGCAGAAAACCATCATTGACACCCTCCATAAGGAGGGAAAGCCTCGAAAAGCAATTGCAAAAGAAGTTGGAAGTTCCCAAAGTGCTGTATCAAAGCACATTAATAGAAAGTTATGTGGAAGGGAAAAGTGTGGAAGAAAAAGGTGCACAAGCAGCAGGGATGACTGCAGCCTGGAGAGGATTGTCAGGAAAAGGCCATTCAAAAGTGTTGGGGACCTTCACAAGACTGGACTGAGGCTGGAGTTAGTGCAACAAGAGCCACCACACACAGACGGATCCTGGACATGGGCTTCAAATTTTGTGTTCCTCTTGTCAAGCCGCTACTGAACAACAAACGACAGAAGCGGCTGACCTGGGCTAAAAATTTTTTTACAAAAACTGCAAATTTTGCAGGAAACCAAGGTCTCATAGTCTGGAGGAGGAATGGAGAGGCACACAGTCCAAGATGCTTGAAGTCCAGTGTCAAGTTTCTACAGTCTGTGTTGATTTGGGGAGCCATGTCATTTGCTGGTGTTGGTCCACTGTGCTTTATTAAGTCAAGAGTCAATGCAGCCATCTACCCGGACATTTTGAAGCACTTCATGCTTCCCTCTGCAGACAAGCTTTTTGGAGATGCCGACTTCATTTTCCAGCAGGACTTGGCCCCTGCTCACACTGCCAAAAGTACAAAAACCGGGTTCAATGACCATGGGATTACTGTGTTTGATAGGCAGCAAACTCGCCTGGCCGCTGGTCTTCCATAATACCTCAGCAGTGCCACAGGCTGATAGCATCCATGCCACGCCACATTGAGGCAGTCATTGATGCACAACCGGCCCAAACCAAGTACTGAGTACATATGCATGATTATACTTTTCAGAGGTCTGACATTTCTCTATTTAAAATCCTTGTTTAATTGATTTCATGTAATATTCAAATTTTCGGAGATTTTGAATTTGTGGTTTTCATAATCATCAAAATTGTAACAAAGATCTACAGTGAAATTATTAAACATTTACTCTAGATATAGCATGGAAAAGTAGTAGGTATGTCATAAATATATATATATATATATGCAGTGGCTTGCAAAAGTATTTGGTCCCCTTGAACTTTTCCACATTTTGTCACATTATAGCCACAAATATGAATCAATTTGATTGGAATTCCACGTGAAAGACCAATACAAAGTGGTGTACACGTGAGAAGTGGAACGAAAATCACACATGATTCCAAATATTTTTTACAAATAAATAACTAAAAACTGGGGTGTGCGTAATTATTCAGCCCCCTTTGGTCTGAGTGCAGTCAGTTGCCCATAGACATTGTCTGATGAGTGCTAATGACTAAATAGAGTGCACCTGTGTGTAATCTAACGTCAGTACACATACAGCTGCCCTGTGACGGCCTCAGAGGTTGTCTAAGAGAATGTTGGGAGCAACAACACCATGAAGGTCAAAGAACACACCAGACAGGTCAGGGATAAAGTTATTGAGAAATTTAAAGCAGGCTTAGGCTACAAAAAGATTTCCCAAGCCTTGAACATCCCACGGAGCATTGTTCAAGCAATCATTCAGAAATGGAAGGAGTATGGCACAACTGTAAACCTACCAAGACAAGGTCGTCCACCTAAACTCACAGGCCGAACAAGGAGAGTGCTGATCAGAAATGCAGCCAAGAGGCCCATGGTGACTCTGGACGAGCTGCAGAGATCTACAGCTCAGGTGGGGGAATCTGTCCATAGGACAACTATTAGTCGTGCACTGCACAAAGTTGGCCTTTATGGATGAGTGGCAAGAAGAAACCATTGTTAAAAGAAAACCATAAGAAGTCCCGTTTGCAGTTTGCCACAAGCCATGTGGGGGACACAGCAAACATGTGGAAAAAGGTGCTCTGGTCAGATGAGACCAAAATTGAACTTTTTGGCCAAAATGCAAAACGCTATGTGTGGCAGAAAACTAACACTGCACATCACTCTGAACACACCATCCCCATTGTCAAATATGGTGGTGGCAGCATCATGCTCTGGGGGTGCTTCTCTTCAGCAGGGACAGGGAAGCTGGTCAGAGTTGATGGGAAGATGGATGGAGCCAAATACAGGGCAATCTTGGAAGAAAACCTCTTGGAGTCTGCAAAAGACTTGAGACTGGGGCGGAGGTTCACCTTCCAGCAGGACAACGACCTTAAACATAAAGCCAGGGCAACAATAGAATGGTTTAAAACAAAACATATCCATGTGTTAGAATGGCCCAGTCAAAGTCCAGATCTAAATCCAACCGAGAATCTGTGGCAAGATCTGAAAACTGCTATTAACAAACGCTGTCCATCTAATCTGACTGAGCTGGAGCTGTTTTGCAAAGAAGAATGGGCAAGAATTTCAGTCTCTAGATGTGCAAAGCTGGTAGAGACATACCCTAAAAGACTGGCAGCTGGAATTGCAGCAAAAGGTGGTTCTGCAAAGTATTGACTCAGGGGGCTGAATAATTACGCACACCCCACTTTTCAGTTATTTATTTGTAAAAAAAATTTGGAATCATGTATGATTTTCGTTCCACTTCTCACGTGTACACCACTTTGTATTGGTCTTTCACGTGGAATTCCATTAAAATTGATTCATGTTTGTGGCTGTAATGTGACAAAATGTGGAAAAGTTCAAGGGGGCCGAATACTTTTGCAAGCCACTGTGTATATATAGATGATGATTATACTTTTCAGAGGTCTGACATTTCTCTATTTAAAATCCTTGTTTAATTGATTTAATGTAATATTCACATTTTCGGAGATTTTGAATTTGTGGTTTTCATAATCATCAAAATTGTAACAAAGATCTACAGTAAAATTATTAAACATTTACTCTAGATATAGCATGGAAAAGTAGTAGGTATGTCATAAATATATATATATATATATATATATATATATATATATGTATTTGTGTTTTTTTTTATGGTTAAGCCTCTCAATTCCTCTTCATTTTATTGATGCACTGTATTTCCATAATGCGACATGCATCCGTAAAGCTATTCTTTATAGGAGCGTTAGTGTCAGCTCACTTGACGGTGGGACAGAGAATCGTCAGGTTAAACCTTTCCTGGGTAATTTTGATTGGATAAAAAAGTCAAGTCATATCCAAAAAAGTGTCAATCAGAATTGATGATGGCGAACCAAGGCAAACGAAAACACGTTGAAACATGTGTCTAGTTTTTTTTTTTATGTATAAAGAATGTGAATGTAAGGATGTCTGCAGAGGAAGATTAGGGCACTGAAAAAAAGAATTCTGACTTCTCAGATTTATGACTTTTTTCCTCAGAATTTGGACTTTAATCTCAGAATTCTGACTTTAATGTATGAGTGGGCTGCATGTGAGTTTAGCAGAGAATTAACTTTCTGGATGAACATGTCAGATTCAAGGAACATTTTGTACGTGACCAATTGAAGTCAGAAATCTGAGATTAAGTCAGAATTATGAGAAAAGTCTGAATTCAGAGGAAAAAGTCAGATTTCTTAGATTAAAGTCAGAATTCTGAGCAGAAAAAGTCAGAGTTCTGAGAAAAAAGTCAGAATTCTGAGAAAAAAGTCAGAATTATCAGGCAAAGTCAGAATTATCAGAAAACAGTCAGAATTCGGACTTTAATACAGATGTGCACCCGGGAGCAACCAGCTTTAATGACAGAGATGTGCATTGTGAACATTGCAGGAATACAAAACTTTCTGGAGAAACATGTTGGATTTAAGTTGTTTTTTATTTTTTACTACAATTTTAAATAAGTAAAAATAGGAGTTTTTACATGAAATATGGGCCAAGAGAAACATTTCTCCATGTACTGTACCATATATTTGCAACACACTTGGCTAGTTCACCTCTTTTCATGGATTACTGGACCAATGCAGTGTGATTTGGAGGCTCTTCTAAGTTTTTAATGAAGCCCAGGTTGCTTTAATAGGAGCCTTCACTCTTGTTTGCATTGTTGGGTCTACTGTCTCTCGTTTTCCTCCTGTTAAAACTTCCATAGATTATCTATGGGAGTAATATCAGGTTTGTTTGTTGGCCAATCAGGCACAGTAATACTGTGGTCTTTAAAGCAGGTGTTGGTACTTTTTACCATGTGAGCAGGTGCCACGTTCTTCTGGAAATTTTAATCTGCATCTCCATAAAGCTGTTAAGCAGAAGGGAGCCTTAAGTGCACTAAAAGTTCCTGGAAGATGGGTGCTCTGACTTTGAACTTGATAAAATGCAATGGACCAACACCAGGTGATGACATTGCTACCCAAATCATCGTTAACTGTGGAAACGACCTCAAGCAACTTTGATTGTGTGGTTCTCTGATCTACCAGACACTGATACCTTGATGTCCAAATGAAATGCAACAGTTACTGTGGTCCACCAACCGACACTCCAGTCCTCATTTTACTCTGTCCAGTAAAGACCCTTCTGAGGTTGCATCTGGTTTATGAGTTGCTTAACACAAGGAATGTGACAGTTGTTGTGGATACGTCTAGGTGTAGGAGAGTAGGCTTTGCCTCACAATCCCCTCAATGTTGTAATTAGCTCTGTTGGTTATACACATTTTTCTACCAGACAGAGGAATAACATTTTTGTAATCAAATATTTTTTATTGGTACATTTCATTATTCAAATTTTCTTAGAAACTAAATTTTTGGTTTTCATTACCTGTAGGCCATAATCATCAAATCTAAGAGAAATAAACACTTAACATACACTTTGCATGTTATGATTGCATGTCATATTAGACCGTTTGAATTGAATTACTACGTGCAATTGTTTTAGTTGATATTCTAGTTAACTGAGATTCATGTGAGCTTGCCTCAGCATGCTTTGAGAGTATGTAAAGTTTTTCTTCATGTGGTATTTTCAGATAAAAGGCAGTGACGCAGGCTGGACACTGGGCTACATGTTGAACCTGACCAACATGATTCCAGCAGAGGCTCCAGATTCACCCCTTCTACCACACACCGGCTACGTCTCCATAGTCACTGTGATAGCATTACTGCTTTTCGTCCTCTTCATCTTCAGCCTACGTCCTATCTGGCCCAGATGCTCCAAGCAACCACAGATTGTATAAACACAATGACGTATACATGTCTGAGTGTCAGCGAAGGGTTGTGAATGTGTTTCTGTGGGTGAAAGGTCATCTGAAGCTGTCAAACATGGTCCTGTAACTCATTCTGTTTCAAGGATTTTTCAGAATGACATATGTTTTCACTCAACGGAGTGAAACCTCTGAAGGACATTTTCTCCACTTAGATACGTCTGCAAATGTATGTTTGCTTGAAACTGAATACATGCCTGAAAGTGTGTGTGAATCCCCATCGGTATGAATGCCGGTGTATTGAATTATGCTGTGAATATGTAACTGTAAAAATAAAGTAACCTGAGTTTGTATACGTTTGTTTCCTTGTAAAGTCCTTACATCGTCTTGTCAAAGTATTCACACCCCTTCAACTTTTTCCCATTTTGTAAGGTTGCATTTACAAACTTTACTGTAGATTTGGTTTGACACAATCTTGAACTGAAAGGAAAATTACTTTTTATTTTTGCAAACAAAATTTGACAAATGGATTGTATTCAAATGCACACCAGATCTTTCAGATTTTTCTTTGTAAAATATTTTCAAAACCATCTCTCAGTTCTCTTCCACTTTACAGTTCTGCACTACTTTAATATTCTACTACAGAAATCCTAACAAAATCTCAAGTATGAATACTTTTGCAATATAGTAAATATAAAAAACACCCTTACACAATGGTTGTTTAAAAATATATGTTATACCCAGAACATTTGATAGATTTTTTAAAAACAATTTTAAGCTCTGTTTATTAAAACCCTTAAACCAGTAAAATACTAATAACAGCTTGAGTATGCCTTTTCTGAAATGATTACAGGCATAAAATATCCACTGTTAAGTCTTTATTTAGTTCATAGCAGCAGCAAATTAGGACTTCTTTCATGAAATTATGGGCTGCAAAACTTCTACATCCATTCGCCTCTAACTTCATTTGAAAGACTCCTCCCTGCAACATGAAAGTGCTTCCCTCTAGAGGAATATATTGTACACTGCAGTGTAGATTTTTCAACATGCCATTAGGAACTCAAGGCTCATCTTCCCCCTGAAAAAAACCAGGAACTAAAATATTTATTCATAGCCAACACTCTATCCTCTTCCTGGAATACCTACATGAGTTGGGCACTGAGTTAACAGATTTATCTGACTCAGTTGGCTTTGCTGCCTCTAAGAAGGCAAATTCCATATGTAAATACCATTACTGATATTTTATGTGCCCGGAGTGAATGTGAAATCCTTTAGAGCTAGTGTTAAAGCATGAAGACTTTGTCTGGAGTAGGAGACTTGTGGGGTTTCCCTCCATTTTGGAGCCAGGCCCTTCCTGCGATTTGTATCTGCAGTTGAATAAAAGCAACAGGGGAGAAAACAAAGCCATGCTGAGAGTCAGAGGGCGGTTCCTCCTTTCACAGCACATTTCTGTGTTGGTATTGGCAGGGAGTAATCAGTTTTGTTAAACAATATAACTCTGCTAAGTGTCTACTGTCTCCACATACAGCATGTGTATGCCCTAACAGAGCAGGAATATGGAGTTGATAAACAAGTTCATTAGCTTCCACCACACCCTGATATTGCTGTGAGCTGTTATCTCAGCTTTCCATTAATAGTGGTTCCTGAAGCCGGGGTGTACGGCGTTGACGTGCCATTCTGGCGCAGCGTATCAGCCTGTTGTGACACGGAAGAGATGACCGCCAGCTCATTTGTTTTTTGATCTACAGGGTCAGGCGTCTGGTCCATCGGTTGAACGTGACTGATGATGTTGGTGGTTTCAGAGTCCAGCTCCCGGACTCTTTCCTTGTAAAACCTCCGCCTGAGGAGTTTGAGCTGGGGAAGCTCATAGCAGGTCTCCAGCACTACCAGGACACACACCAAGCCCAGCAGCAAATAGACTGAAAGAACAAACAGATGCACACAATGAGGATGTGATGAAGCTAAGAACAGTGTGACTAACCAAACCAAGGTTTGGTCTAGCAAATAGAGAGTGAAACAGTTAATAGTTCTTACTTTTTAGAGCTCTTAAAGCAGTGGTAAATAAAAGGCAAGCAAAAGTGAAAAATGGAAGAAATTGCTGAATTTTTGCCAAGGTTTTCACTTTGGATGTTGTGAAATATACATAACTTCAGCAAAATCATAAATTAAATTAAATATTACAAATGCAACAAGCCAGAGGCTGGAAGTGAGAAATATGTATATGTTAAAGATTATAAATGCGTGATCTTCAATGTGTTAAAGTATGTTTAAATAATATTTCGCACAAAGCTGCAAAGAAGATATTTAGTAAAAATATTTTTCGTGGAATGCAGCATGTTTTCACACAGATAAATCTGCTATTCAGATGTAAGTGAAAGAACTAGCCAGTGGGTAGATCCAGCCGATATGTACCTTGGCAAGTTACCGCACCCAGTGGCGAGTCTTGCACGAATGGTGCCCTGAGCAAGCCCCTTCTTCTTTCCTTGCCCACCCCACGAAGCATGCATGACCAAATGTACACACTCTTTGACAAAGTCCATTCTCTCATTGCTTTATTGTAACTTATCAAAATGATTAAGGAAAAAAAAATTGCCATCTATTCTAGGTTAGCGTTTGAGCTTTTTAACAAGAATTTGCAAAAGATAGCAGTATATCTAAATAAAATAAAATTGTAAAATAATTCAGGAAATTCAATCAACTTTGACCTATTTATAGTCTAAGTGAGCATTTCTACTACAAGAACCAGGGCATTTTTCTGGAGCCATTCCTCTACACCTATCCTTTCAAACGGCAAGCAGTAGAAAAAGTAGTTTTCTGGGGAAATTACTCTACTGCTTTTCTAACGACTGCAGCAACCATGGTAGATTTCTAGGACTGTTCTACCCCTGTCATTTACACGGCAACAATCAGGGCACTTTTCTGTAGCTGTGGTTTTGACAGTTATTACCATTGTAGGGACCATGGTAGTTCTCTGGAGCCATTCTTCTGACTTGGGAAAGTTATTCTACCTAACTTGATTCCACTGCAGAGAGGGCAACATTTTTGAGGAGCCATTCTTCTACTCCTGTCCGTTCTACTACACGGAACAGGACAGTTTTATTTTGTTTCTGTCATCTCCTTTACAGTTCATATTTTCTGTTGACATGAAAATTATAAAACAGTAACTGGCCTTATATAGTGGGCCAAAAAGTATTTGGCAGTCATCGATTGTGCAAGTTGTCCCACTTATAAAGATGATAGAGGTCTTTAATTTTCATCATAGGTACACTTCAACTGTAAGAAACAGAATGTAAAAAAGACACCAGGAAATCACATTGTATGATTTTTAAAGAATTTATTTGTATAATGGTGCAGAAAATAAATATTTGGTCAATAACAAAAGATCACCCCAATACTCTGTAATGTACCTTGGTTGGCAATGACAGAGGTCAAACGTTTCCAGTAGGTCTTCACCTGGTCTCCAAACACTGTAGCTGGTATTTTGGCCCATTCTTCCATGCAGATCTTCTCTAGAGCTGTGGTGTTTTGGGGCTGTCGCTGGGCAACATGGACTTTCAACTCCCTCCACAGATTATCTATTGGATTGAGGTCTGGAGACTGGCTGGGCCACTCCAGAACCTTGAAATGATTTTTACGTAGCCACTCCTTTTTGGCGCGGGCGGTGTGTTTGGGATCATTGTAATTCTGGAAGATCCAGTCATGTTTCATCTTCAATGCTCTCACTGATGGAAAGAGGTTTTTGCCCAAAATCTCACAATACATGGCCTCATTCATCCTATCCTTAAAGCGGATTAGTCGTCCTGACCCCTTTACAGAAAAGCAGCCCCAAAGCATAATGTTTCCACCCCCGTGCTTCACATTGGGTATGGTGTTCTTGGGATGCAACCCAGCATTCTTCCCCCTCCAAACTCTATGAGTGTTGTTTATACCAAATAGTTCTGTTTTGGTCTCATCTGACCACATGACATTCTCCCAGTCCACCTCTGGATTATCCAGATGGTCTCTGGCAAACTTTAGATGGGCCTGGAGATGTGTTGGCTTAACCTCGAGCGCTGTAGGTTAATGTAGTGACAACGTAGTGTGTTACTAACAGTAACCTTTGTTACTCTAGTTCCAGGTCTCTTCAAGTCATTAACCAGTTCCCCTCTTGTTTAGTTCTGAGCTGTTTCCTCACTGTTCTAGATATTATGTGTACCCCACGAGGTGAGATCTTGCATGGAACCCCAGGTCGAGGGAGAATTATCAGTGATGTTGTATTTATTCAATTTTAAATGCTTCAACAGTGTGGGGCTGCAGTTGGTACCACTGTTGCTTTGCAGCAAGAAGGTCTGTGTTCTGCATGTTCTCCCTGTGCATGCATGGGTTCCCTCCGGGTACTCCGGCTTCCTCCCACTGTCCAAGAACATGAATGTTAGGTTAATTGGTCTCTCTAAATTGCCCTTAGGTATGACTGAGTGCATGCATAGTTGTTTGTCCTGTAGGTCTCTGTGGTGCCCTGTGATGCCTGGCGACCCTACAAAGGATGGCCGAGTATAGATACTGGATGGATGGATACTTCAACAGTTGATCTCTTCTCAAAAAACTGTTTTTCTATTGTAGTTTGGCTCATCCCAGTCCTCTGCAGGTGTCCAACCTTTCACCTCTCTGGTCTTGGCCATGTTGGTGGTTGGAGTCCGACTGAGGTGCCATTAATACAGGTAACAAGTGGAGGATAGAAGAGCTTCTTAAGGAAGAATTCTGTGAAGTCTTGCTTGTTTGTAGGGACCAAAATACTCTTTTTCTGCATCATTATACAAATAAATTATTATTTTTTAAATCATACAATGTGATTTCTTGGAATTTTTTTTACATTCTGCCTCTCAATTTCAATTACAGACCTGTTTTATCTTTTTAAGTGGAACAACGTGCAAAAACGGTGGCTGCCAAATACTTTTTTGCCCCACTGTAGTTTGCAAACAAAATTCAAACCCAGTCTGTTGTGTTGAATATCAATGATTTACATTGTTTATATTCAAATACATGAATACAGCCATCTGACCCTGGCAAAAATATGAATTTAAAAGATTAAATAAACAGACATCTGTGGAGACAGAGAGCACCCCACTTGTAAAATATTTTTTGGGGATTAAAACAGTTTGCGTAAATTTTTATTACTTCATTAAACATTTCCTCACCTGTAATGGCCAGCCTGTACAGCTGTGGGTGTGGGTTGTCCTCTTTATTGTGAGTTTCTCCTGGAACATAATCCCCGAGGCCTATGGTCGTCAGTGAGATGAAGCAGAAATACAGAGATTCCAGAAAGTTCCAGTCTTTTTCCAAAGCGATAAAGATCCAGGCGGGGATAAAGAGGAAGACCAGGGCCATGATGGTGCCAAGCGAGGCAGCGTGGATTACGGCCAGCTTCGATCTTGACATGGCCCACCGTCGGTGAAAGTAGGAGACCGGCCGTCTAGACAGTAGATCCACGAGCCTCTCCACTATGGCGGAGAGGAAGAAAAGTGTAACGGGGATGCCGATGAGGGAGTAAAAGATACAGAATGCCTTCCCTTCATCAGACAAAGGAACAGTGTGGCCATAACCTGACAATACAAAAAGAAGTGTCATTTACTCTGCCATGTAATCATAGACGCTTTTCACAAACAACAACAATATTGAGGTGAAAAGGAAATGAAGTGTTTTAGTTAAAAGCAAGATTCCTTAAAAAAAAAAGCAAGCTTCAAACAAGGCCTTTTGCTTCACCCCTCTTAAATCACCATGACTAACCAGAGCAGAGCCCACATTACTGCAGGCAAGGTTCGAATAATTCTCATCCATCTCCTTCTCCACCCTACCGTCACTCAAGAACAAGAAATCAAGATACTTGATCTCCTCAGCTTGAGTCAACCTGGAGTTGATGACATGTAAAAAAAACTCTTAGATCAGTAGTAGTACAGTAGTAAACTATTGTTGATAAAACCTTTGATATTGTTTACATGTGGAGATGTAAGGACGTTGAAGGCCAAGGAAGATGATGGAGACCAAATAAAGACAATGAATCAGCATCTGAGAGTCCGCAGGAGCAAAAAATACACAGGCAACAGAGACAGATGTTGGAGTGCATGACTGACACACTGAGAAACATCCAAAAGAAAACCATCAAGACCACCTAGATAAGAATAATACAAAGAACACAGACATAAAAAGGAGCTCTCTTTTTTTACACTGCCTGAAAGGAGAGTAGGATGAAAACAAATGATCGCAGAAACACTGCATTTTCTATGATCATGTGTTTACTTTGTGTTTTAGTTTAGGTGGTTTAATATCAGTGGATTACACTGAAAGATATGACATCATTGAAAATAGTCTTCCATAAATTGTCCCTTTTTAAACTTTCAAGGGTTCGATTCAAAAATACTTTATTCATCCCAGAGGGAAATTAAGTGTTGTTGTAGCTCATACAGTTAATTCTTTAGGGAGTTGTTGTATATCATGATGGCTGTGGGCAGGAAGGATTTCCTGTAGCGGTCTCTGTTGCAGCGAAACTGAAAAAGTATTTGACTGAAGACGCTCTGTTGTTTCAGGATGGCCTCATGAAGAGGATGCTCAGGGTTGTCCATAGTTTTTTTGATTTTATGAAGAATCCGTCTTTGCATCATCTCCAGATGTTCCACAGTTGTCCCAAGAACAGAACCAGCCTTCTTTATCAGGTTGTTTAGCCTTTTTAAATCCCTGGCTCTGATGCTGCTACCCCAACAGATGATGGCTGAAGAGATTACACTCTCTACAACAGACTTGTGGAAGATTTGCAGCATCTTGCTGCAAACCTTGAAGGACCTAAGCTTCCTTAAGTGGTAAACTCTGCTCTGTTCCTCCTTGTAGACAGCTTCACTGTTGCGCCTCCAGTCCAGTCTGTTGTTCTTACATCTTGCACCTTTTTTTTAAACTAATGCCCGAAGGTGAGAGCTGGAACCCAGATGAACAGGTAAATCGACAACTCAGCTCAGCTCTCTTTTCACAGACTGCACCATCACTTCCCTCAAAAACCCTATGAAAATGTCCCTGTTGTAGTATCACATGAGTTGTGCTTGTACTTTTTTACTGTTCAGCTTTAACAGATGAAACATGATCGTGTTCTGTCTGCCTCAATGGTTTGATAAGGAAACCAAATGCTAAAATATAGCTACAGTATAGGTGATATTGTCAAGCAAGTTGGTTTATGTTCCTTAGGTCTCAGTTACGCGACAAGAGCACCCCAATAAACTACAATTCAGTGGTAATGTGAAACTTATTTACATTAATTACACACAGATGACAGATTTAAAGCATTTAATTCTGTCAATTTTTATACTTAAATGAAAATCCCAAATTTTGTCCATTGGGAATTTTTTGTAATTTATCACATAGCACTAATAATTTTTCATGGCCACAAATCATGGGGAAAACAGCTGACCCTGACAATCGTCCATCAGATAGTCATAGGCACCAAACACAATGAGAGTAAGCAAGAAAAAGTAACTGGTAAGAATGTTAACTGTTCTAAAGTGCTATAGTCAAGCATATTACGGAAATGTTGAGTGAAAGAAAAGACTACAGTAGAAAACTACAAACTGTGAAGCAAAACCCATTCAAGAGTGTTGGGGGAGACTCGTTTGCCATCTTTGCCTTGTTGCTTAAAGAGATAGTAATCCTCCTCCTGTATGTAAACTTCTGATTTTGAAGACATTAAAGAAATTTCTGACGTTTTCTCTCTCAACGTGTCATTTAGCAAATAGAAATAATTTAGATAATTCTAATTGTTCTAAAACAAGAGAGGTCTGGTCAGATTAAACTTAAAACAGAGAAGGGAAAAATGTGCATGTGTCTTTATATTTGGTGTATGTAAACTTCTGTTTCAACTGTAGATAGATATACTCCAAACAAGTTAATTTAGGTTTCTCGGGGCTTAAATATTAAGGCTATATGAGGGGTCAGCATAAATAAACAACCCCCCGCCCCCCATTTTCAAAGGGAACCACATAGAGTCCAGTTTCAGCTCACCTGTTGTGGTCAGCACGGTGCTGGTGAAGAACAGAGAGGACACAAAGTCCCAGTTCCGGGTGGTGTCGTTACCAAGGACGGACACCCCATAATTACTGGCCTTCAGCACCCGAGCCAGCAGCTCCTCCAGGTGCGCGTCGGACACGCAGGTATTGTTGCTCAGGAAGTCTTCCCTGGCCGCTTTCAGCTCCTGCCGAAGTTCGCGTTCGTAGGGCAGCTCGATAGCGGAGAAGATACCGGCACCGATGAGGAGGAAGAGGATGTAAGAAACGATCAACAGCGCCAAGTTGATCCCGGACTGGTGCCGCTCCGCGAAGTGAGCGCACCAGTTTCCTATGCGTCCGGTTACCATCACACAGTGTAGCTCAACTTCTTCAACAACTTACACGGAATCCGTCTCATTTAACCGAAACAACCACAATGAGAGCTTGTTTTTTTCCGTCTCTGTTTCGGTGATAACTTACGTCCTGCTCTAACTGGTGTTTGGACTCTTCCTCGTTCTTCATCTCTTATTGGAAGCCGGTGGCGTGACGTAATTAACTCACCTTACAGGTGGCGTGCGTGTGTGTGTGTGTGTGTGTGTGTGTGTGTGTGTGTACTTGTGTAGCTATCCTATTTAGGACCTTCTCTGGCATATTCGCCCACCTTCTGAAGACCAATGGACCTTATATGGACCAAAGCCCGGTCCTAATATGGTGGATCCCCTTTCTTAGGTTTAGGTTTAGAGGTAGGGGTGTGAATTATGTTTTGGTTAAGGTTAGGCTTAGGAAGGGTAAGAATTTGGGTTAGGCATAAATGCAGCTATTAAATTGAACGGAAGTCATTATAAAGTCATTTTATGGGTAGAAATACAGACTTGTGTGTGTGTGCGTGCTCGCGTGTGCGTGTGCGTGTGTGGGAGAGTGCTCTCTTCTCAAACCGGTTAAACCGGGTTTTGTGTTTCAAGTCAGACGCAACAAAGGATTTGTTTCCTCGGGTCAGTTTTCTCCAGAGACGCAGATTTACTAGTCCTGCCGGTTGTTGTTAGGTTTGAAATACCAGCAAAATAACAGCATTTCAACATATAAAAAGTGTACAATCCACTTGAAGGGTTTTCACAAGATTAATATAGGCGGAAGCAACTAGTCGGGTTTTTAAACTGTTTATTTAGGAAATATTGTCAGACTTGCCTGAAGGCTTTGCTGCTCACTCGAGTATCTTACTGAGTTAGATGCACTGCTTTGACTTGGCTTAACATTGATTGAACTAATGTTATGTTTTCAGTTCAGGGAATGGTTTTCTTCTGCAATTTCTCCTGTCTGTGGTTCCTCAAGAATCTATGTTAGACCCTTTCTCATATTTTGCCATAAAAGCAAAGTTTAATGTATATTTTGGGGATTTTTTGATATAGATCAATAAAATAGAGCTTAACTAAGAAATGTAAGGAATATGTTTTTTTGATTTTGGGTTTTTACCTAAAAGCCCTACTTTATGTGGCAAAAAAACTACCACTTTGCATAATGTTGAAGACACCAGCCCTACTGTGCAACATTGCATCATGGTGTGGGGAGGTTTTTCGTTAACAGGGACAGACAAGCTGGTTAGAGTTGATGGTAGGTATTGGTAGGTTGAGGGAGAGCAACAATTTTCAAAGACTAATTGTTGTAGAATTGTTCAAATCACCTTCACATCAGTTCTCCGGACTTTCATTTGTATACTCAGTTTTATTCCACTTTTACCTTTCATATTGTGACAGGTAATGTGTAGTGTGTCCCTAAAATGGGGAAAGAGGAGAAGTGGAGGACAAAAGTATTGTGAGACCTCATAACAAACAAAACCAAAAAATGTATTTTCGATCAAACTCATGTTTTTATGAAACAAACTGTCTTCATGTCAGGCTAAAATGCCAAAATGTCCGATATCAAAGTGGTTCTTAGACATTTTTATATGCATTAGACACAGTAGGGAACCTCATGAATTTTGACACATCACTTGTCTGAATTATGTGTTTACTAAGATAAACTCTGACCTATATATCCTTCTGGCATACAAAGGGGCTTAAACTCTGGAAATGGCACCAGTCTGGCTTGTTCGAAGAAACTGGAGGTGTTTTAAAGGTTTTGCCTAGATAAATAAACTTGGACATAAAGCTTCTGCAGGTAGCCTACTTGAAGTATACACTGGTTTGTGTCCAGTATGTAAAATTTTGGTGGCCTGAGCTGCATCGTTCTTGACCGTGATAGTTTATGTTATGATGTAATGAAACAACAATGAAAAAGTATTACTATTGTTCTACAAACTATATTTAAATGTTAAAAAAAGCCTTCTTTGGTTGCCATCGTTGACGTTTATACTCCAAAAAATTTTGAACATTGGTCTAAGTTCCACAGTATTTATTTATTTATTTATTTATTTATTTATTTATTTATTTATCAGATACTTTACACTATGTTCACCTTCTAATATTCCATCATTTATTCTCCACCAGAGGGCATAAGAGACCACGTCTCCACCATCGCGTGTGTCTTGGCGTCATCCACTGTGGTGTCATTAGACAAGAGAAAAAACATCAAACAAAGGCAGTTGATTAAAAAACGCCCTTTTTATTGATAAGTTACCACCAAACATGTGCTCAGTTTACTCGGTCATAATTTTCACCTGTCTTAAATCTGGCCTCTCGCAATAAATAATTATTTACAACCATTAGGAAGGCGCAAATAAAAAGCAACAAGAAGTGTCATTAGGCACGCTGCCAGAGGAGTAATATACAGCGAATGAGACAGCCTGGAATCGATACTGTTGTATAGAAAGCTGACATATAGATAGACGATGGTCACTAACTGATAGTGTTAGCAGGATAAAAGTCTGGTGTATCTTCTGTTGTCTCCCTCTCTCCTTCAGTTGTTTTGTTTTGTTTTTGTTGTTGTTGTTGTGGATCTCTGGCTGTTTGCTGTGCAGCATCCTGAACGTCCCAAAAAAGTGCTTCAGTTGTCTGAGAATCAAAAAGAAAGCCAGATCAATGACATGACTTCAAAGGCAAGATGATCTGAAGCTATAATTCAGAGCCCTGGTGCTATGCTTTTTACATTGGTGAAATATTTCAATTCTCTGCTTCAGACTTGAACTCCATTTTACACCAGTTTTACAAACCATGTAAGGCTGTCTAACATAGCTCAACACAGAGATATCTCCACCACAGATATTTGTTGCTTTTAATTTTTCATCGCTTTGCAGAAATATTCATTCCTTTTGAATGTTCACTCTTTTTCAGCTTATTTTATTTTATTTTTAATTATTTCGATATTGACTAACCCAAAGTAGCTTATAATTGTATAGTGGAAGGAAACAATTCATAGTTTTCAAAATCTTTTACAAATAAAAGTCTGAAAACTGTAGCATGCATTTGTATATTTCTCACTTTACTCTTATGGCAAGAATTTGAAAAATGGTGATCTGGTGAGATGAGACCTCTATTAAACATTTGACCCTCATAAAAATGGGGGAAAACTACCACTGCACATCACCCTGATCACGAACCTCAGAGTGAAACATGGTTGTGGGATAATCTTGCAATGGAGATGCTTTTCTTCAGGAAAGACAGGGAAGATGGTCAGAGTTGATGGGAAGATGGATGGAGCTAAATACAAGGGAATCCTGGAATAAAACCAGTTAGAGGCTGCAAAAAGACTTAAAGCGGGGATGGAGGTTCACCTTCCAAAAAGCAAACTAACCTAAACACATAGCTATAGGTACAATGGAATGACTTACTTAGATCAAAGTATATATATATATATATATATGTTTGTGCGTGCGCGTGTGAATGACCCAATCAATGCCCAGACCTAAATCCAGTAGAGAATTGGGGGAATCTGCAAAGCAAGACATGCAGCAAGTGTTTGTTCAAAGTATTGACTAAAGGGACCTAATGCAGATGTATGCCACATTTTTTGATTTTTACTTGAAATTAATTTTTAGTATTGTCTTCCATCCACCTTACAATGTTGCATATCTTTTTATTGGTCTATCACATACAATCCTAATAAAATACATTGAAGTTTGTGTGTGCAAAAAATAGTTTTTATTGCAAGTTTTAGGCATTATTTTACACCACTGATGAGTGGTAATAACAAATAGCTTGGTTGAATATCTTACCTCTGCACTCATATCTTAGGTCTGAGAAGATGACCTGTTCCTGAGAGAAGACAAACAGTCCTAGTCTGCCTCCAGCCAGGGTGTGGTCATAAACTGCCCCCGAGTCAGCCAGAATCCCCCGGCCCTCATACACAACCACCCTGAAACAGGAGCAAAGTGCAGGTAAAAACAATGAAATTGAGAGGTATTCATGCTGTCAAGAGCTGCAGAAACATAAATAGTAACTAAGAATATTTCTGCTTCAAATATAAATTTTCTACATATAGAAGTAATCCTAAAATGTAAGGGATTCACCAAATTAAACATTAAACAATGGCTTGACATTCAATATAAAATTCCTGACTAAAGAGTCACAATGGTGGCATTATGGAAATGTGCCTGGACTGCTTTCCTCCCAAGCAGTGTTTGATCTCCTAACACAAGAAGATATTACTGGTACTTCAGTGTAATCCTCCAGCAACAAAAATATAATTGCATTTTATTTTATATTTTAAGAAAAATTGTCAGATTCTGGGTAATTTGTTAAACAAAAGAGTATTTGCAAAATATTTTAATGTGTTTAAATGTAAATGTTACTTTATATATGGTATTCTGTGGTTGGAGTATTTAATAAGCAGAAGTCTTAAATGTAATCTTTTGTAAAAATATTTTTGGGAAGTTTTTTTCTTAGTTGTTGTGCAAGATCATACTAATCACTCACCCTACAGCAAACAAAGTAGAAGTTACTTGTATTGCTTATTTTTTTCTAAGTGGAATGCAGTGGCAGTTCTAGACCAAATTTACCTGGGAAAACCAGGGCGGGGCCCGTGTTTTTTCAAGGGTGCACAGAACAAAAGAAACAAAATGTAAATTTAAAAAACAAAAATAAGCTAAAAGTGCAACCCCTTAATTTTTATTCAGTGTTAACGTAATAAGGTAAAAAATTACGTTCGTCCAAGGGACATGGGCCTCCATCTAGAATTGCCCATGGCAGATTAAACTAAATGTCAAATTGCTCTTCCTTATTAGTTTCAAGCTAGCATTAGCACTCACACTCAAATAAAAATAAACTTTGCAGCTAACATTATCTTGTTCATGCAGAAATGCTAGCAATAGGCTTGCAGCCAGGGGCGGATCTAGAAAAATATTTATGGGGTGGCAAGAAAGGGGCAAAAAATTTTCAGGGGTGGCACCATATGCCAGAATTATATATATATATTGTCTTTATTGATCAGTCAAACACATGCTTCACCTCTTAACTCCCCAGTATTTACATATATGATAGATACATAAATTTATTTGTTTTGCTTCAGGTTATTTAAGCACATTAAAGCTGCATTGCGCAATATTTTTGTCATATAGTCAGTTTTTTCATCTCCTGACGATACAATTGAATCAAGTGCTGTAGTTTGCTGTAGTTTCATTCTACCGCGGTTGCATGTAGAGGCAGCAATTCCATTTATTTTGAGGTGGTTCAGGGTGCGCGTGTGGGCTTGTGAGAGCGCGTAGCGTGACGTAATGATGCACGTACGTACCCATGTACGCGGTCTAAACTAGCTTAGATACACTACCGTTCAAAAGTTTGGGGTCACCCAAACAATTTTGTGTTTTCCATGAAAAGTCACACTTATTCACCACCATACGTTGTGAAATGAATAGAAAATAGAGTCAAGACATTGACAAGGTTAGAAATAATGATTTGTATTTGAAATAAGATTTTTTTTACATCAAACTTTGTTTTCGTCAAAGAATCCTCCATTTGCAGCAATTACAGCATTGCAGACCTTTGGCATTCTAGCTGTTAATTTGTTGAGGTAATCTGGAGAAATTGCACCCCACGCTTCTAGAAGCAGCTCCCACCATTTGGATTGGTTGGATGGGCACTTCTTGCGTACCATACGGTCAAGCTGCTCCCACAACAGCTCAATGGGGTTAAAATCTGGTGACTGCGCTGGCCACTCCATTACCGATAGAATACCAGCTGCCTGCTTCTTCTCTAAATAGTTCTTGCACAATTTGGAGGTGTGTTTTGGGTCATTGTCCTGTTGTAGAATGAAATTGGCTCCAATCAAGCGCTGTCCACTGGGTATAGCATGGCGTTGCAAAATGGAGTGATAGCCTTCCTTATTCAGAATCTCTTTTACCCTGTACAAATCTCCCACCTTACCAGCACCAAAGCAACCCCAGACCATCACATTACCTCCACCATGCTTAACAGATGGCGTCAGGCATTCTTCCAGCATCTTTTCAGTTGTTCTGCGTCTCACAAACGTTCTTCTTTGTGATCCAAACACCTCAAACTTGGATTCATCCGTCCACAACACTTTTTTCCAGTCTTCCTCTGTCCAATGTCTGTGTTCTTTTGCCCATCTTATTCTTTTTCTTTTATTGGCCAGTCTCAGATATGGCTTTTTCTTTGCCACTCTGCCCTGAAGCCCAGAATCCCGCAGCTGCCTCTTCACTGTAGATGTTGACACTGGTGTTTTGCGGGTACTATTTAATGAAGATGCCAGTTGGGGACCTGTGAGGCGTCTGTTTCTCAAACTAGAGACTCTAATGTACTTATCTTCTTGCTCAGTTGTGCAACGCGACCTCCCACTTCTTTTTCTACTCTGGTTAGAGCCTGTTTGTGCTGTCCTCTGAAGGGAGTAGTACACACCGTTGTAGGAAATCTTCAATTTCTTAGCAATTTCTCGCATGGAATAGCCTTCATTTCTAAGAACAAGAATAGACTGTCGAGTTTCAGATGAAAGTTCTCTTTTTCTGGCCATTTTGAGCGTTTAATTGACCCCACAAATGTGATGCTCCAGAAACTCAATCTGCTCAAAGGAAGGTCAGTTTTGTAGCTTCTGTACCGAGCTAAACTGTTTTCAGATGTGTGAACATGATTGCACAAGGGTTTTCTAATCATCAATTAGCCTTCTGAGCCAATGAGCAAACACATTGTACCATTAGAACACTGGAGTGATAGTTGCTGGAAATGGGCCTCTATACACCTATGTAGATATTGCACCAAAAACCAGACATTTGCAGCTAGAATAGTCATTTACCACATTAGCAATGTATAGAGTGTATTTCTTTAAAGTTAAGACTAGTTTAAAGTTATCTTCATTGAAAAGTACAGTGCTTTTCCTTCAAAAATAAGGACATTTCAATGTGACCCCAAACTTTTGAACGGTAGTGTAAGTGTCGCTAGTCTGCCACGACACCTACACAAGCTCCCCGTAAGTCAAAGAAGAAAATAATTTTATCCAGCATTACAAAAAGAGCAAAAATGGCCTCTGCCGTCGCAGAGCTCTGAATAATGAGCACACGCCTGAAAGTCATGGGAGTGAGCATTTTGCTGATTGCAGTTTGTCTAACGGCCACATGGTGCACTCTCTGCAGCACTTTTAGCAAACTAGCAGCTTTAAAGGTTCACAAAAGAGAATATAATGCAACTATTTTCATGAGCTTCAAGCTCCTAATGTCCAATTTTACCCCCTTAACATTCCTGCAATTTCCGCCCTACATTTTCTTAAAACGCATACCCAAAATTAACTTAAAGCTGTTCTTGAACCATTTTGAGTAGAGACATGGCTGGGATCTCTTTGGAAAGCAAACACTCTAAAATTTATCCCAGAACTGTGTTAATATCTCCGAGTGTGATTGTTACCAAGCAATATGAATTTTAATACACTGAAAAAGAATTTTTTTATGTCCGATTATTTATTTTATATACATACAATGTGTAAAAATGGCTTTAAAAATCGGTTGGGACCTAAATCACACAGTGGGTCTAAAGCCTAAAGTATTACCTTCATCCATACCAAATTTGACAGCAATAAACCAAAAAATGAGTATTCTGCACACATTTTTCTAACTACAGGTCAAAGGTGGTCAAAAGTGCGCCATATGCGCCATCTCCTGGGTAAATGCCGTAGTCCTCACTGAATTAAAAATATCATCAGAAGCATAACTGCATCTTACCATATAAAGCTCCACGGCTTCCTTCAATGTTGTATTTTAATTATAAAGGGTGTTTGGACATGGTGCTGAAACAGTATGGTACTGGTACGCACTGTGCGTAATCTCTTCATGAATAAGACATTTTACGCACGTCCTATAGTATGGCAGCGCCCGGTCCGCCCGGTCAAGTTATATATCTGAATTTACAGCATTACATTGGCTATTCGATGCGTCAATCATCAGATTTCTAGACCGCGATTGGTTCGAGTTACTTACCATAATGTGACTTTTCATCCATGCGTCATTGATTGGCGGATGGATGAAATAAACCGGATGACTTTTTTTTTTTCTTCTGGGCATGCTCAGTGACCTTTGTAGGTGGAAGTAGAAGCCAAGGAATCGGAAACAAAGCCTTAAGGACTACAAAAATGGCCATAGACATTTCGGAAGCACATTTTCACTGTTTGTTTTACATTTTTTATCGGTTTTGCTGTTGTCCTGGTTTAATCACTTTATTGGAGGACTTTAATCGGACCCTTATTGATGTAAAAAGACCATTTTTGTTTGAAATGGATCGGTTTTGTCACGTTTATTGGACTACAAAGTGGTGAGTTCCATATTTTTATACCTCCGTCAGGAGAACGTTTGTGTTGGCAAAAACGCTCACTGTGTCTACAGTTATGATTGTATCCTTGATCGCCATCCATAATTGGAATCACAAGACTCTTAGCTTTCCAATGATATAAAATATGTATAGGTTCATAGAAGTTAGAAGTCAGAAAATCGATGGATTTAAACTAGAAAATGGGCTGGGCCCGGCTGCGGGCCCACGGAACGTTAACGGGTTTCAATTCATAGCTGCTAGGGTGGCAGCAGGGGTGGTAAGGCTTTCTTTTAGGGTGGTAACTGCCACCCCATGCCACCCCAGTAGATCCGCCCATGCTTGCAGCTAACTTAACTTTCAGTTAATGCTAAAAAGATACCAATAGCCCAGCTAACATTAGATTTTGTTAATAGTAAAAAAGATAGTAATAGCTTTGCAGTTAACATTAGTTTTAGGGAAAGCCAAAAAGCTAGTTATAGCTGTCGCTACCCGAACGGTTCCGGAAACCCGATCCGTACCACGCATTTGCAAAACACGTCTACTTCCGCTCGAAGCATTTTACAAGAGTTATGGGTATCTGTTAAGATGTTAAAAAATAATAAGTATCTCTTAAAATGTTTACAATAATGAAAAAGGTTAACATAATGTTGACTAAAAACTGAAAAAAAGATAGTTACAGATCAGGACTGCCAGATCCTTACTGTGCATGTGCAAAGTTGGACCGTACAGATCCCGATCCATACCACACATGTGCAAGGTTGAATCTTTGTCCTTGTTAATCTATCCAGCATATTCCCTAGCCATCCCACCAAGGATCATAAAAGAAATTAATAGGATGAATTTAAATTTTATTTGGAAAAATAAACATCACTATATCAGAAATAGGGACTTGATGAAAGACCATGAGGATGGGGGTATAAAAGCAATCGATTTTGAAATTATGAATGAAATGTTAAAGATCAAATGGCTCCGATACCATCTCTTATTTTCAACAAAGTTGGAGGAGTTTCTAGTAAATCTGTGATTTTGAAATTTCTAAACTTTCCAAATTTCATCAACAGGTTTTTTTAAATTGGAAAATGATGTTCAAACATAATTTCAGTCCCCATAACGTTCCATTGTGGAATAATAGGGTGGTGTTGAGTAGGGGGAGATCTATGTTTGTGGAAGAATGGATGACAAAACAAATTTGGTCTGTCACACATATAATGGATAAAAACTGAAATATACTTGAATTAAATTATTTTAATGAGAAATATGGCATGAGCTGCTCCACTGAGCTCTATAAGAAAGTCTTACAGAATATCCCAATAGTCTTTATCCATGTGATAAAGAATAATATTTTGAACATACCAACTCCAAATTTACATAGAGTTAAGATAAATGCTCCTGACCTTGTTAACAAAAAATGTAATAATCAGTTTTTGAGGAAGTATTTGGTTAACACCTTATATCCAGGTAGGACAAAATACCCACTCATTTTTAAAGATTATAACAAATCTGAAATTTCATTCATTCGAACAAACTACTTAAAATTTCCAATTCCCCCCAAATTTAAAGTTCAATTTAAAACTACAAAAACTCTTTATCCTTCAAATTAATTTATGAAAGGAAGATTTAAATTTGTGTCAGACAACTGCTATATTTGTAAAACAACTTTAGAAACAATAGAGCACATGTTTCATGAGTCTGTGACCATCCAAAATGTGTGGAAGTCTCTCCATGACTTTATACCGTCCAGTTCTAGAAACATTGACTTTTGGTCCTTTCAAAATATTCAAATAGGGGTAATAAAGAACTTGACCCTTCTTAAACCCTTTGTTATTTGATTGATGTGTCTTGTTTATGTGATGTTACTTTTAATTCATGCCCCCCTTTTTTTCTTTCTCCTTTTTTCGTCTTATAATTATTGTTAGTTTGACTGTATATCAGATTTACCATTGACATAATCTTTCAGTCTATCTTCTGGTTAAAGAAGGAGGTGAGCAATCATTTTTGCTGTAAAAGTTAAAATCTGTTAATTGAAATTGCCATTGTTTATACTTTATTGTTTTAAATAAACTTCTTTAAAAAAAAAGTTTGAACACGGAGGTATCCATTGTTTAAATTGTCCAGGCAGTCGAAAAGGAGGCATAGCTGTCGGGGAGCTAACCGTTGCAATGTTGGCAAAGAGAGGAAGTGACATAAGATTCGCACATGCGTGGTAAGGATCGGGTTTCCGGTACGGATCGGGATGCAACACCAGCCTAAAATAGCTTTATTTTGCTAAAAACTAACAGCAGCCTTGCAGCTAACATCTTTAGTTCATGCAGAAATACTAGCAATAGCCTTGGACTTAACTTAACCTTTACTTAATGCTAAAAAGATACCGGTAGCCTTCCAACTAACATTAGATTTTAACAGTAAAAAAAGATAGTAATAGCTTTGCAGTTAACATTAGTTTTAGGGAAAGCCAAAAAGCTGGTTGTATGTCACAGCTAAAATAGCTTTGCTTAATTGCTGGAACCTAACAGCAGCCTTGCAGCTAACATTAGCTTCAGTTAATGCTAAAAAGTTAGCAATAGCCTTGTAGCTAAGGCTATCTTTTCCAGCCTAATTACCATGCTAAAGAAAAGGCTTTGTAAATTGCCCCAGGTCATTTTGCTTCTTTGCTAATTTGTACCCTCTTTTTATGCCTGCACATTGCCATTTCCTTTACACCTACTTACTTTTCATACTGAGAAATATAATATTTTGTACCCACGTGTTTAACCATTACAAAGCATTGTATTTTTTTCGATGGACTTTGGATTTTACATAACAAAAAAAGCTTGAATTATGTGTAAACTTTTAAAAATGTGTTGTGTATTATTTTTATGTATCATGTTTCACTCTATTTCCATTGATTTTATTTGTTTTCCCCATTTGGGCCTGTTGTTTACTCATGAAATTTTAGAGACTTTGACCTCTTATCGTTCTACAATAAGCATGAGCAACTTCCTGCTGTTAGATATTATTTATTGGAGTCAGATGACCACATTTCCTTTCAGCAAACCAAAAGCAAGATAATGAAAATTCCTTTAAATAATCCATTCTCAAAGCAGATACAAAATGCTCCTAATGATGGGTGTGAACTGACTCATGGTAAATAAAAATGATCCCCACAGTAAGACCAAACCAGGGAAAGTACAAAATGAAGTGAAATGATCAGAATCTCCTAGATAAATGATAGCAAGGTAGATATCTATAAAAACTGCAGTTCAAAATAAAATTAATACGGTGCTTACTTCTAAAGTGTACTGACTCGTAATATTTTTCATCTGTTAAGTATTTATTATCCCATGTGGTGATTAGTTGGGAGGATAAATACTGTGAAGAGTGTGTTTCTAATTTTTCAATGTAATTATTAGAAAAAATTGTTTTGTCAGTGCCTGACCTTTCTATGAAGAGGGAAGGAAGTAAGTAGATCACGAGTGAGTACTTGGGAATTTCAATGATTCGATATACTTTCATAACTGTACAACATCAAGTAGACTGTCTAACAAAAGTTACTTTTTATTTCTGGACACCGGTATCAAACATGCATTGCACATCAATAAATAATGCAAAAATGACTCAGAGCACCTATTCAGAAATATCAATGAATGTAGGTGGCTTAAAATCAAGGAGTACAAGTTTCTTTTGAGCCTCACCTTAATAAAGTGCCACTTTGTACAAGTGCAATCATTTAGTACCTAGAATGCATGATGAGCCCTTATTGTTTGCTTTAAATTTGAATAAGTAGACATGGCAGTAAAACATTTTCCTCCTTCTAAAGCTGAGAATCTCTCAGTGGTTTATATAATCTCAAAATCTGCACAGAATCAACACATAGCAGATAACTCAGTTAACAAGATTGTTTTTTAGTTTGTCTTTTATGCTTTTCAAAGGCCATTAGTGAGAGGGAGAACTAAGATGAAGCAGATGTTGCAGGTTGGGGTGAACTGAGTACACCAGAAAAGGAGGATTATGCTGTTATCATACAAATAACTCCTGGAGATGGATGATATTTCCAAGGCTAGAAGCATTTAAAGTCTGGATCTGTATGTGCCACATTTTAATGTGCTGATTATTACTTTGCTGGTATCTGCGTTAACTGAAAATCGGGCGAACCACAAAAAAGTATCTTTAAAAAAAAAAAAATCTCTACATTAATATATATAAAAAATACATGTTTTTTTCAGATTTAAAAACAAGCAAACAAGCAGATAGCTGTTATTTTTTTTCTAATTCTAAATATTCTATAATGAGGTTAATTTGCAGTGTTTCCAAAGAAGTAAGTCACACATGGAAGCATAGTTTTTATTATAAGCGCTAGAAGGGTGAAGTACTGGTTTATTCAAAAATCAGTAATCTATAACAACCACTACCGTACCTGATGAACCCAGTCTTGGGTCGGTGTATAAGGTGCATGCGGTATGCTGTGTAGTCTTTCCAGCCAATTTTATTGGGGTCATGCCACAAAGTTCTGACCTGAAACAGAGACACAGGTTCATTGGAAGGTTGATCTAAGAGTTAAAATTTTTTTTTTCAAAACAACAGTTGAACTTTAGGCAGAAATCATTTAATCACAGTAGTCTTATGTATATGAATTGAACATTAACTTTTAATTTTCCCAAGGCCTACTTTTTTCAGAATGACCCTATTCTACAACTAGGATATATTTTATCCAAGGGAGTTTTTAGGTCTTCTCCTCCCAGTTAGATAATCCTGGAAAACCTTGGGAGATTTGTTTTGGAAGTGTCTTCATCAGATACCTGATCCAACTCGATACAAAGGATTATTGGCTTTACTTTTAAGCTACATTGTGTAAGATCTGCTCCCATCTAGCGGTGAAACAACCAACTGAATATTACGTTCTAGCCCCCCACCCCCCCCACCCCCATTCCGAGCGCGTTTTAACTCCTACGGTGGCCGTTTCACGCCAAGGTTAACATGGCTTCCAGTACTACCGCTTTGTCCAGTGTTCCTTCCAGTGATGAGGTTACTTTAGAAAACTAAATTGCATTTAGTTAGATAGTCAGATGTCTGCCGCGTCACGAGTAGACAACCTCCCTCGGGCATTTATCGCGGTGCAACTGAGTGTAGCCAAAGCGCGAAAGGCGGAGCTAGAATGTCCCTTGTTGGTGAATATATTTCAAAGATGGAGGCTCAACATGGATTCACCCATTCGAGCGAGTCGCTTGTATGAATTCTGAATGGCAGATTCTACACTTACAAGAATACTTTCATTAATAGGTGGAAGTAATTACACATGAATGAGCACATATTTTTGAAAGAACAAAGGGGTTTTTGCTAAGAATTAACTCAGAAAAATACACAATGTAGCTTTAACCATCCCCTATATGACTTTGTTCTTCATTCTATCTCTAAGAGTGAGCCCACCCACTTTAGAGAGGAAGCTCATTTCATTTGCTTTTATTCAGGATCTTCATCTGTTTGCCAGGATCTGCATGTCATGACCATATGTGATAGTCAGAACTTGGACAGAACATTAAATCAAGAGCTTTTCCTTTTAGTTAAGCTCTTTCTTCAGAACGACAGACTGGCACTGTGCTCAAATTACTGCAGAGGAGGCCCCAGTCCTTCTATTCATGTAGTGCTACTGTCACTGATGAACCAGGGTACTTGAACCACTACAGTGCACCATGAAGGTCATGGGCTGAAGATCTCAACAGAACCAGAAAAGCAAAAATGTTACTATGAGGTTCCTGAACCAGAACCATCCCCTCAACGACTACACCTTGAGATCCTGTGCATGAACACCACAAACAGCATTGGGGCACAAGGGGCAGCCCTGGTTGAGTCCAACCCACACAGGAACAAGCAAGCCTTTGTTCTGAGAATCTGGAAACAGCTCTTGCCTTGGTCAGACAAGGACTTTGAAGCCCTTAGGGTGTTCTCCTGCAGCGCCTACCACAAAATGCCGCGAAGGACACGGTCATAAACCTTCTCCAGAACCCTATGTAAATCCGTCAACCAAACTCCCAGGACCGCTTCAGTATCTCTGTGATGCTAAAGATCTAGTTCACTGTTCATCAGCCAGGATGGAAGCCATCTTAACCTACAAATGAACAGAACCTAAATAACTATGATTCAGGTATTGCTACTAGAGATACAGTCCACCATTCTGAAGTTACGTTTTACTCATAACAAAGTCAATAAAAATTTATCAGCAACAATGATCTGCTGATAAAAGTAAAGTGTAGGCTAATAAAGTGTATCATTCTATTTACTTTTATGATGGTACCTCTACGTTACTACTGCATGTTAGGGATGTTTTGCTCCTAGAAAAGACAAAAGGTTAATTTTGAGCTTGGATATGTTCTGACTCTTTAAATTTGATTTGTACTCTTTCATAAATATCCTTGTAGAGGGGTTGAACTTCTGAATATGAAGATAGTTTTGTTAGAAACTGCAAAATAAAAAAGGGCAATTCCATTTGTGTTATTAAAACAAAGTATATTTTCTGGTATAAAAACTCAGTAATTTGAAGAATTCTGAGGTTTTTTTTAAAGCAACTGTTAAAGGTTTCATATCTTAGATTAATTAAGGAATGTGAAGAAGCCTATTTTATCTACCCTCATTAACCCTGAAAAAACCACTAGCTAATCATTTTTTTCAAATGGGAGCTTGTTAGCTTGTAAATAAACTAACAAGGTACATATTTCTAAATGTGCTGACTTCATGTTTCTTCAACTGAATGGGAATAAAAGCTGTGGCTTTAGGTTGTACAATTTCTATTCTTATTCCTAAACAACAGCCTCATCAGTCACTAGTGATAAGAGTTATTTAGGATGCATCATTAAATAACTGATCATTAATGGTATATTGTAGAATTGACTCATTCTGATTTTTTTTTAGCAATGAAAGCTTTCGAAAGAATAACTAAAAGATAAAAACCTGCTTAACTTGGGTTCTTTAATTCCCCAATACACACACACACGCACACGCACACACACACACACACATATATATATATATATATATATATATATATATAAAGAAAACTGTAGGAAAATTATATATATATATATATATATATATATATATATATATATATATATATATATATATATAATTTTCCTACAGTTTTCTTTTATTTATTATTTACTATTTTATTTAATTTTAAGGTTAAATGTTTGCAAATTTATAATCCTCCATTGATATTCTAGCTATTAGGAATTAGAATTTGAAGACATTTTTGGATGTAAAGGTTTGTAAGTTCAAAATGTTATATTTTACCTGGTGTCTTGTGTTTCCGGTGTGCCACAGAGCATTACGCAGGTACTCCCCTGGTCCTGTGCTAGAATGGACCAGTTTAACTGACAGTCCTGCTGTGGCAAAAGCTTTGGAGGGCCTCTGCTCCCAGTAACCCTGAGACACCTGCATGCAAAGAAGAAATGACAATAAGGTGACAAGAGAAGGTTGATTAACAATATGTGTGAGAGAGAATAGTTGAAAAGAAAAATAAGGTTAATATTTGTATTGGGGGGGGGATTGTGAAGATAATTTTAAGAGTGGTTTTTCATTCATGGCTTCATGGTGAAGGTAATGAAGTATTTATTCGTCTGTCTGTGAAAACTTACTCTTTTTCTCCATACAACCCTCACCTGTTTCCACATGACAACATAGAACCGACGACTGGACTGATAAGCAAACACAATCCCTGCGTAGTCGTCATCACGATTTGTATTCACGTAAAATGTCACACTGAAGTCTACAGCGCTGAACTTGTCATACCCTGTTCAAACGTAGACATATTAGCTTTTTTCCTAAACCATATTGGGATTATTGTTTCTTTTTCGATCTCACCTAAAGCAATTCCAGGGTCAGAATTGGCTTTCTGCAGCAGTTCTGTCCCCTGACTGCGGATCACCCACAAGGGGTCAGACTGTGTGGTGCCTTTGGGGTCCAACAATACGACCTGAAACTTCCTGAAGTCTGTTGCCCCAATATCCTGGTTCAGAGGACAGGGATCCAGTGCATCTGGAATGCTGTCGTTGTCAAAGTCATCAAAGCACGCGTCTCCACTGCCATCACCTGAAAGCCAATCGACAGGGAGAAAAGCGAGAACAGATACATGACTTTATGCAGCTTGAACCATTAGTGGGGGTTTTTCAAATGGGCAATGGGGCTCACAGCCCAGGGCACCATCCTTTGAGAGCGGCATGATCACTGAGAAAACAGCAATCTCACAGATGCTCCCATAATGAGTTTTCTATTGATTATTTACATATCCAGTCAGTGAGGAGTGGGTGCCCCCATGTGTTGTGCTAGTGTAAGCACTGTAAGAGAACAGTGGCTGTTTGCAGAGATTTCTAAGATATCTCAGTTTTTTAAGGAATCTGGACTGGACAGGGTTTCACTAAGACTTAATTTGGCACAGTTAATGGCAAAATTATACATACCCTTGCATATTTCAAATAAAAAGATCAACAGTTAAATGTTTTTTAGAATTTCTGACCATTTTCCGCATATTTCAACTGGTATTTTGACAATTTATCTTTAGTGATAAGCTTCAAGTCTTCGAGGTTGGAAAGCCTCATTCCTATCACCCTAATTTGATTTTTCCAATCAGAAGAAACATTTAATTCACTTTAAAGGCATACTCCGCAACATTTACACCTTATTATAATGTTTTTTTCAAAAGTTATGGTGGAATTTTATCATCTATTATGTTAATTTTTAGAGTTATCACCACCTTACAGGGGTCCTTGGGTTTTTTCTGCACTATAGAACTTTTGAGTGGCGGCCCGCCGCCTGAAGTGCCAACTGAGTTCTGCTTTACGGCAGTCATACGGCCTCACTGAGACTGTAGAGATAGCTGATCCACCAAAGAGACCGAGAAATCCCATATCAGAAGAAGCAAGTAAAAGAGAACGAGATAGAGAGAGAGCAAAGACCAGAGCAAATATTGGGCCGGCTTTTCCTCATTGGAGAGTTATTTTGGAACGAGCGTCATGTACTACGGACGCCGAGTTAGTCGTGCTGCTAATGGATAGGTAAGTAATCAATGATTTCACCAGGGTTATAGTGTTTGGTCTGGCATGATGTTGTTATACAGTCCTGAGAAAGCTATTTATTCAATGTGTGGAGGTGGATGAACATAGTTTGCACGGTATGCCTGCAGTAGTAATGTTAATTACACAACCGAGTCGATCTCCGTTAGCCATCTAGAGGCTAATGTGATGCTAAAGTGTAAGACTCGGTTCTGTAGATAAAGCTGCAAACTCAGGCTTAGTCGGTGGATTTCAGTATATAAGTCAAACTTTTTTCTTTTGGTTTTGTCAAGCTAGTGATTTATATTTTTGTCGTTTGATTTTTTCCTAAAAACACCAAAAGATGTAGGCTGATCAGGATGTGTTTGCTACGTGGCGCTTAGACATTCTCTGTATCTAATCCCACTGTTTTTCCAATTACCCCAACCTCCCCCAAAATCTGAATACCTAGCCGTGAGGTCTTTACTCTAAATTACCCCGACCTTGAATTGTGAACTGAAACGGAGCTTGTTTGTTGTTTGGGCAAGCAATTTGGAAAGCAGCCACTGAAACATGCCTCTTATGAGCGACAGAGAGATTTGATTTTACGACAGTGATGTTGCGCGGCAAGCCTGAAGAGGGCGACAGAGAGCAAATATCATGAAAGATGCGGAGTATGCCTTGAAGCCTATTTTAGAACCACAACTCTGTGAACTGATGGGCTGCTGGGCTGCAGTCTCACCTTGCTGTATCTGAAGCAATTCAACAGTAAATGCATACAAGTAGAAGAAAGGCACAGTGTATTTTTTAAGCAGGAAAGTTAAATGTTAGCCTTAGCAGTGTTTTAGAAAACAAGCTAACTGAGACTGCAACACTACTAGGTGCCACATGTGGCTGGAAAAGCATCATCAGGAGCCTTTTTGTTTTTGATTTGGTTAATTAAATGTGTTTAAAACAGTGGCAAAACTGACCATCTGAGTCCAGCTGGTCTTTATTGGGAACCAGTCTGCAGTTGTCCCGGTCATCAGGAAGCCCATCATTGTCATCGTCATGGTCGCAAACATCTCCCTTTCCATCCTTGTCGTGGTCAGCCTGGTTGCTGTTGGGAATGTAGGGACAGTTGTCCAGAGAGTTTTGGTGTCCGTCCTCGTCGATGTCCTCGTTGTTGTCACACAAGTCCCCTACCAGGTCACTGTCAGAGTCAAGCTAAAAGTACACCCAGAGTATTTACACAGTGGTGGGATTCAGTTGAAACGCTGGGATTTTTGTGCTATATTTAAATGTCTGTGTGCGTCATTAGGAACCTGCAGTGGATTGTGAAGAAGGGGACAGTTGTCGCACTGATCTCCAACACCATCCAGGTCGGTGTCCCTCTGGTCAGTGTTGTACACTAAAGGGCAGTTGTCACGCTCATTCAGTTTCTCTATAAGAAATAAAAGGAACAGAAAAAGAGTAAAATTTAGATTAATTTTTAGTACTGATCTTATTCTTCACCTCAGTTCATCTTATGAGCTCACCGCTTCATCTTGTTTTTTAATTTGATCTTTGACAATAGATTTATACTCACATTTGTGGGTGTTGGAAAAAAGTATACTCATAGTATGCCAATAACAATAATAATAATAATAATAATAATAATAATAATAATAATAATAATAATAATAATAATAATAATAATAATAATAATAATAATTATTATTATTATTATTATTATTATTATTATTAGAGTAATAATAATAATAATAATAATAATAATAATAATAATAATAATAGAGGTCTACACACAATCCATTGTCTATATCATCCTAAATCCCAAAAGATTCTCAGTATGCTTTAATTAGAATTTATACTTTAGGTCAGAAAATCAAGAAATATTTTAAATTTGTATAACTTTTTTAAAATTGCTTTAAGCAGACCGTTTTTCATGCAGCGGGGTCCTGATTCTTTTTCTTTTTTTCTTAATCAGAAGTTTTGTTCCGTTGTTTTGTTACATTACAACATCAAAGTTCAATGTATTTTAATCGAGTTTTGTGCCATTGACAACCACAATCAGCAGCTATTAGCTGGCATAGTTGTAATTCAATTCAGTTTATTTATATAGCACCGATTTACAACAGATGTCATCAAGGCACTTTACAAGAAAAGTTATTTCAATGCAATGTGAATGGAAAAGAGTACGCGAATTGCCAAATATTTTGTTACAGATAAAAACTTAAAAAGTGTGGTGTGCATTTGTATTTAACCCCTTTTATACTGATATGCCTAAATAAAATCCATTGTGTCCAACAGTAAAAGGGTTATCCAGAAGGCTCAGTATAAATGCTAAATGCACGCCAAGATAAAACCAAAGAGACTTATTAAAGACCTTTGCATATTAAAGCATATTAAAGACCTTTGCTATAATCAGAACTCAGTTGTCGCAAATGTTCAAAGAAACTGTGGCAGCACATTAGCAAGCTAACCAATAAAAAAGACCCTGTATGTAAGCAGGCTGACATGCCAGTTGTCCAATAAATCGGACCATCTGGTAATGAGTTAAACAGAAAAACCAGAGAGCTCTGAAGACTGCATACATCCAGCTGACTTAGCATTAGCTACTGGCAGAGTGGGTTGAAGTGACAGATGGGATGTGGAGAACAGGAAAATGTTTCTCTCTTGTTTTCTCACTCCTCTCATCTTCCCATCCATCCATTGGTTGTACAGTACTTTAATACAGGCAGGTGTTTCATGGTAAGTTGCAGTAAAAAGAAGGATGCTGCAGCTGTGGTCTTGGTCTTGAAAAAGCATCAGGGTTACAAATTTTTTCTCATAGTTAGTTGGAATTGGATTGTGAACCATTACACCACCAACATTCATTTTGCACTTTATCTTTGTCACTTCTTTTGATCACACATGATAATTGAGTTCCCTTTCACAACCAAACTTTTTAACATGAATGTCTTTCACCTGGAATTGATTTGCTAAATTCACCTTTTTCCTTTTTAAGATGAAATTGCATAAGTCACATCACCTCCAATAAACAACAACTCAGTTTTCCAGCTTTAAAAGTTGCTCCCTTTTGAAATGTAGAAGTTTGAAATTTTATTTAAAAAAGCCAGAAGGCAGCTTAATGGTTGGTTGAAAACTCCTGCAGGTTTAACAGTTGTAGCTTTTACCATCTCCATCTATGTCGATACTGCAGGCATCTCCTTCTCCATTGCCATCAGTGTCCGTCTGCTTTGGGTTGCTGTCAAACGGACAGTTATCGCAGGAGTCCCCGACCCCGTCCCTGTCAGAGTCAAACTGCCGAGGGTTGTACATCAACGGGCAATTGTCCTGTGCCAAAAAAACACATTCAGATGCTTATACTTGAACAAGTCACATTGCAAATTTATAATGCAATTAAATTCATAGTGGGTGAAGAGTGGGTGAAGAAAAAAAAAAACAGCAAGTGTGAAATGAATTGAAATGTAAGGTAACCAAGAAAATGCTGAAACTCACTAAGATGTGATATTAGCAGACTTTTTTGTGCCATCTTTTCAACCACTATCTGCTCCACTTTTGCATATTTTTCATAACACAGATTGCTCTAACTGCGAGGCAATCCAAACTTGCCAATTAAGTACACGAACATATTTCTGCATTAGGCTGTATTTATACTTAAATCATGATATATAGTAATGTGCAAATTTTAGGACACACTATGAAAATCTGTGTTTTGCTTACTGCTACATGTTGATAATGTTGAAAAACTCACATAATATCTATAAACAATATAAACTCAGAAAAATAAAATTTTCTGTAAAATGCAATAAAAAATTCAATAATTTGGACACCCCACAGTTATTCAAGATCAAAATGGCTAGAATTACATATAGACATATCACATCAGATGCACTTGATTATACTGTTATTCCACAACACTTTGAAGGAGGTGTGGCCTGTTTAAACCTCACGTGTGATCGTGACTGTTGAAGTGAGAATCAGAACTACGGTAAGATCACAGGACTGCAGTTAAGGGATTTTATAAAAGGGGCCCAAAATAAGTTGAAATCAGTCATTCTACTGTACAGAAATAGTCTGAAAATGGAGATAATTCAAGACAACTGCCAACATGCCCTTGTTTGGTAAGTTCACCCTGTATGCAGACCATAACATGCTAAAAGAAGTCTTCAAAAACCCTCAAATTGCTTCACAGGACCTACAATAGCCTTTTGCCACTGGGTTTACAATCAGAAAGAATAAGAAAGATGAAATTTAATGCTCTCAGAGATAAATCTGATGGTCATTATAGAATCTAATTGTTTGGCAATAACCACCATTCCAGGAAAAGAACCTCATACCAACTTTGAAGCATGTAGATGGAAGTTTCATAGTTTGGAGATATTTGGCTGCAACAGGATCTGTTTAGCTAACCGTCATGGAATAAACCAGAAATTTTACCATGTATCAGTGGGTGATTGAGGAAAATGCACGACTATTTATAAAAAAAATATCTGAGGCAAAACTGGATCCAGTAACATGACAATGACCCAAAAATAAGATGCTGTGCGGTAATTTGACATGCCCTGTATGCAGGAAACTTCTCAAACATTCCAAAGCTGAAAGTGAGGAGAGGGGCAAATCTTTTTTAGACTGCTCTCAGAGACTGGTATATGAGTACAAGAAGCATCGGTCAAGGGGAAAACACTACCTTTTAGGCAATAGGGTGTCTTTCTCCTCAGCTAGAAAGCAGATTTTTATTTATATATATTGTTTAAAATGTCTTTAATCATTTCATTTTACAGAGCTGAAAAATAAGATTAGAAAGTAATATCTGAACATTACTCCTGAAAGAACTGAATGTTATAAGGAGTTTCCTTAATTTTCCCCCCGACTGTAAATATAACTTTTATGTCACAAATAGAGCAGGTAAAGATGTTACAGAGAGATGGGAAAAACACAATATAATTTTCACGCAATCTGCACATCACAAACAGCGCTGGTCTTTTTGAATTTGGTGCTTTTTGCTCTGGATAGAATATGACAATAAGCCTAAATATCTGAATTTTCCACTAGATTTATGCACATTGCTTTGTGTGAATTACAGTAAACTGTCAGCACAGAGAGGCGATATTTACTTGGCAATGTAATTTTAAAATTTTCTTTGTGTCACTTTAAGAATGGGAGCAGTTTGCTTAGGGAAGGTGCCTGTCAGTCTCACCCTCTCATCTATGATGTTGTCATTGTCGTCATCAGGATCACAGGCGTCTCCCTGCCCATCCTTATCAAAGTCTTCTTGTCCAGAGTTTGGCAGCATGGGGCAGTTATCCTGCAGCCAATCCGAACACATCCAGTCATGACAAAGCCTATTTATAGGAGTAGTTTTGTTTTGTTTGGTTCTCTCACCTGTTCACAATGATAGGTTGCATTCTGCTTGCATGGTAGTCTCTCATTGGGCCAACCATCCAGATCAGAGTCCTCCCCACACACAGAGCCATCGCCAGCAAAGCCAACAGCACATGAGCATCTAAACAAGACCTCTGAGGCCAGGCCCAGGTATATGCAGTCAGCAAACTGGTGGCAGGTGTGTGTGTTTTCTTTGCAAGGATTGTATGGTTCACACACCTACAACCAGAAAATTGCTTTGAGAATGCAAAAGTCTCTGCAGTATGTGCATGCTATTTAAAGGAAAGAATGTACACTAAAAACAGCTCACTTACCTGTTTAGTTTTCATGGCTTCCTGCAGTCCAATGCCATACAACTGGTTGCCTTTGAATCGAGGAGGACAGGGAAGGCAGTAGAATCCGGGATCCGTGTTCACACACTTTGTAAAACACACCTCATCCACTTCACACTGCAGGCACAAAGATGAAGAGATTTTGACAGTCCTCAGCTAGAAAGCATCCAGACTTTATTTAATCGATCCACAGAAAGTAGTATATCGTTTAACTGCTAACAATCTGTAAAACTGAAAAATAAATGATCATTGGTTTTTGAAATTCTTTTAGAAATAGAAATGTGACAGTGTGGCATGCAACTGTCTAGTGTTGCTACATGTTTGTCGAGGAGGAGTGAATATTGCAAATCAATGACTCAATATAATCTGCTGGGTTTCCTTAGCTAGAAAACTTTTACAGTGATTGGAATGCATTTCTAATTGAATTGAAATGATTTCTACAGTGCCTTGAGATGACATATTGTGAAATAGCGCTATATAAATAACTGAATTTAATTTAATTTCAACAAAAAAGAAAACTCACTGGAATAAGTTGCCCTCAGAAGGCACCTAATTTTCTGCTCTCTGCTGCTCTGGCTGCTGAAGAAGGAGCATCCTCTCCCAACCTCTCCTGACCTCTAGCCTTATTCTCTTTTCTTATTAAAATTTCTTAGCTTTTTTTCCTAGTTACTTTATACACCCAGCCTCCGGAGTCACTGTATTAGACCGGATCTGTTTCTTGGATTACTTTCTGAATGACTGTGGATTACCAAAATGGCGTTGTGCTCAGTTGAGGACTTTGAGAAATTGCTTCGGAGAATTGAAACAATCGAGATGAAATTACACCATCTTCAGATTAATTTTGATCTAAATAATGGATATGGAAATGAGACAACTTTACCGATGACTACATGCAGGGAGGAAGAACCTGGCAGCCCGGTGTTACCTCGGTCCAACAGTCTCGCACAGAAACCACAGAACACCGCTACTCCTCCAGCCAAAAGGCATTTTAATGGGTAGAACACCCCATTCCCAATTCGACGAAGACTGGTCGGCTTTAAAGTGCACTGAATCTACACCTGCTTTCTTTGCTACCAGGCAGAAGAAACAAAAGAAACTGCAACCCAAAGCAAGAAATTACACTACCCCCTGGAATACGCTGAGAAACAGATTTGCAGCTCTCAGTTTCCCGAAAGACAACACAGCCCCTGGGACCAGTCAAGGCCACCAGGAGAAATCCATCCACATGAAGAGGACAGATAAGAAAGTAAGAACCCCCCCACCAAAAGTTTTCATCATACATAATGGAGCAATTTATGGTATAGAAGATTTTTGTAGCCAGAACACTAGCGTTATCAGCTGCCCCGAGAATACAGTGAGAGACATATCAGAAAAAATCCAGACGATTATAGAACAACACCCTAAGCTTGTCATCCATGCAGGATCAACTGAATCTGAAGTTCTCAAATCAGACTTCTCTGATCTGCTACAGAGACTTGGTGGTCTTAACATAAACATCTTTATCAGCGGATCAGTCCCTGAAGAAAATGATGAAAGGTACAGTAGACTTTGCATGCTCCATAAATGGTTGAAGAGAAAATCTGTTAAAAAATGGATCCTATTTATTAATAACTTTAAAATATTTGGATGTGCATAGCACTTGTTCAAAATAAATTGATGTTATCTTAATAGAGCTGGACTGAGACTGTTAACCTCAAATATGTTCTGTTATTTGAAGAAACACTTGATAAGGCACGCAAAGTTGACCTTGAAGCACAGCCTGTGGACACTATCAGAGAAGAAACACAAAATGTGAAGATTACACCACCCGCCCAGACAGCTGCAAGGACTGACAGAGAACAAACATTTCCAGCAGCGAGTAAAGATGTACATTTCTCTTCAAAGTGTTCTTCAAGTATCCAAAGGTCATCAGACTCATCGATACCTAATGACTCTCCGTTTAGAGATTTTTCAGACAGACTGAAAGCACAAATTAGAATTGGGTCACAACTAACACTGAAACTTGGACTATACCAGGCCTCTGGGACTAACACTGTATGTACTCTGCCAATGCCCGAACTGGTAATAATGGACATCTGATGGGCAAGGGAACCGACAGTAATCCCACTCCCACCGTCTTCGAGAAGTGGTCTGGCCACCCCGAAAAAATCATTCAAGTCATTATTAGCAAAAGAAAACAAAAATTTAAAGACAAACGCACTTATAATAAAAAAAATCTCAAGTTTAAAGACCTTTAAAATAACAAAAAATCCTCATTTGCAATTAATACAATACAAAATCCTTCATAGAGTACACTATACAGGTCAACGAATGTTTAGGATGGGTTTTACATCGTCTAATACCTGCTTACAATGCACAAGCAATATACCAGATACTTATGTTCATGCGCTTTGGTTCTGTCCACCTGTTAAGAACTTTTGGTGCCAGATATGTGAGGACTTATCAAAGTGTCTGAAATGTAACATCCCACCATCTCCCTCAGTTTGCCTGTTAGGAAATTTAAATGATGTCACCATGGACACAAAGTCAGTTCTAATGGTTCGCATTGCCTTATGCATCGCTAAGAAAACTATCCTCCTGAACTGGAAAAATAAAAAAGCTCTTAATATTAATCAGTATAGAAATCTCTTGTTGGACCATATTGGTCTTGAGACGGCCTCTGGCTCCATATCTGATCAATCTCTCTGGGCTCCTTTGATCGCCTCCATCACCTAGTAGGGGTGGGGGGCACTTGGTTTTGTCATTTGGGATACTGTTGCTGATGTGGGGGTTTTGGGGTTGGAGGCGTCTGGGGGGGACCCCTGGGGGTGGGATCACTGGGCGGATAGGGCGCTGGACGTCGTGGCCGGCCTGGGGTTGGGCTTTGGGTGGTAACTCCTGATGGCTGCATGCGGTGCCTTGTGGGGGTTGCACTGGCGGACATGGGTTACTGGCCTGGTGGCCGTGCTGCGCCTGGGTAGGGTCTGGGGTGGGCTTGGGGATTCGGGGCTCTGGGGCGCCGCGCCCCCTAGCTGTGGTCCTGGCTGGGGGACGGCCGGCATAGGGTCTCTGTTGCCTGTGGGGGTCGGGGCCGCCCGGCGGCCGGCATGTGCATCCGCCTCTCTCTTTTTCTCTGGGCCGATTGTCATCGCCGGTCCCTGTATGGCGTCTCGCCTTGTTTGCTGGTTGGGGTACCTGGCTGCTGGTCGCAGCAGCTGGGTGGCATTTCTGGGCCGGATTTGTCCTTTTTCGCACTGGACTTGGCTCCTGGGTCTTGGTCTTTGTGCGGGGCACTGGGGTCGGGCATTTGGCCGGGTTCGGTCGGACTTGCGGGTGGACTGGCCGGGTGGTGGGCGTGCAGGGCAGGTGGGCAGAGCAGCAGTGGTCACTCCACAAGGAATGGGGCTGGTGGATGTCGGCCTGGTGGGTCGGCCGCCCGGCTCATTGGTTTGCTCCTGGTCTGGGCAGGTACGTCGCCTTGGTTGTGATGCTGTGGCCGTGGGCCCCGGGTCGAACGTGCCATGGCCTCCCTCCCCTGGTGGATCCCGGTGAACAGCGGTGCCTATTGGGGTTAGTGGGGGAGCTGGCTCCCTGGGAAGACATTTTGTCTCCCAGTCCTTCCCTCCCCATCCCTGGACACCTCTGTCCACCCGCTCCATCACTTTACCACTCATATAGGGTCTTGGGGCATGGGCACATCACTGGGGTGCGAGGAGGGGCTTCCCTCCTTGCTATCCTGTGGCGTCCTGGGTCCCAATTTTAATATACAACTTAGACACTCCCACTTATAACATTCTCACGCGACACATATGTAGGGACTTTGGGGTGGGCACACTTTTCGGCATCCAGAGGGGGAGCTGTTCAATCAGCTTCACCTCTGGTGCCGGTGCCCACTGTTAAACCACATATAGACACTGAGGGCTCGGGGTGGGGGTTGGGGGATGTGTGGCTGCCTTCCCCACATCCCACCCCTCTGTTTTAAATGCACATTATAACAACACGCATCAACACCATACTCGAGCGGGAGGATGGAGGCTAGGGGTCTTTTCACACCCCTGTTCGCTACGGGCCATCAGGGGTTGGGGTCTGGAGGAGGAACAGGCGGTCTGGTCGGGGTCCTGGGCTGTCGGGCTGCTTTGCCACTGTGGGGCCCTTGGCGGTCTGCTTGTCTCCGTCCTAGAAGGTAGGGGGACCATCTCCCAGGTCCGGGGGGCTGGTGGCTCTACTGGGGCATCGGTACCTGGACCTGGGAGCATAAAGTGTGTATGGGGTGTGTGAGTTAGGGTACAGCGTCATTTTTTTGGGTGTCTTGGTGAGTCAGTGAGAATGTATGTGTTTAAGGGGGAGGGAACGTATGACTGTGTCTGTATGTCTTTGTCTACCTGTCAGGTTGGATCTTGGTCTGCCCCCTCGCCTGGCGCACCTCAGGCCTTACACTTAATGGGGGGCCTATTTCCCCTCCGTCACTCCCGGCCGGTGACGGGGGCCCCTGCCTGCCAGTGCATCGATGGTCAATCCGGTTCGGACCTGGTGCGTGCCTGGCTGGGCCTGGGGGGGCGGTGTGTCGATCGGCCGATGCGCTGGGCCGATATCTTCCTTTGGTTGGTTGGGGCACCTCTTTTAGGGGTGCCAGGTTTGGGATTGTTGGGTGGTGCCTGCTCGGTGGCTCAGCGGGATGCGGATCCGGCGTCTCTGCTCATTCGATCACCTGTTCTGTGCGCACCGTGCGTGGTCGGTTCATTGGCGGGTTGAATGCCTGGTCTCGGCGCTCTGCGTTGCGCGGGATCAGGACCCGGGAGCTGGTACAACTTGGTGTCCAGATGCTGGCTTAGCCCGGCCTGGGGATGCTGTCCATCCCCTCCGGCTATCGATGGGGCGCCCCGACGTAGAGCAGGGGTGGGGCGCATGGATGTTGGCGGTGGGGATTGGCCTAGGGTGGTGACGGTGCATGGCTGCCGGCGGCCGGCCGTGGCCCCTGCAGTGCCGGGGGCCCCTCGTCGGCCGGTCCCTTGTCGGGTCCCTGCTGGGGGGTGGGGTGCCCCTGGGGCCCCGGCTCTCCCGGTCCATTGACCGGCCCGCCCTGGCACGGCCGGTTGCCGGCGGGGCCCGTGGGCTCGTCACTGCTGCCCCCCGGGCCCCTGCATAGTAGCAGCTGGACGTTCCCCTGGGGTTCTCCTTTGCTCCACTCTTGGGGGATGCGGTCGCCCCCTCCCGGGTCCGCCTGGGGCTCTGGGGGTCCTTTGGACTTCTTTGCTCCGATCTCCTTCATGTCTGCATCAATTCCTGGGAGACGGATTGATGCCTGCTCACACCAACTATCGAACACTCTTATGGAGAAGCCTTATATGCACCAGCATGCTAACACACACACATAGATGTGGGGTCTCTGGTGTTTAAGGATATATTCTTGGGCTGAGGTTATCATTACATTACATTGTTGTTGTATTTTTATATCTATTTTTGTGTGATGTGGTTGTGTAATTCTTAGTTCACAATGTTTGGTTTGTTTTGTCGATGTTCCTTTTTCGTGTTTTGTTTTGTTTTTTCCCCTCTCTCTGCCGTCCTGTGGGTATGGAGGCAGACTTCAATGTCTTCCTGTGTTTTCTTTGTTCCCCTTCCTCTCTTGTATTTTGAACTCACCCTCTCTCTTGACTTTTTGTTTCCTACCACTCTTCTTCATCTTCCTTCTTTCTTCTCCTTAATTTTCCATCTCCGTGTCCATAACATTTGGAAATAAAAACCCCAACAATTCATAATAAAGATTTTTCACACATATATCAAGTGGAGGACTATAACAAAAGCTGTACTGCTCCGCTTGTGAAAGTAAATCTGTTGGGCTTCTACTTGGTACTCAGACACCAATTCTGAGCTCCACACTGCCAAACAGGACACTTAAAAAAAAATAAAAAATCTTAAGTTGATCACCTGTCAGAAGGTTCAGCTACCAATTATCAAATCACTTAAGTTAGCTATATTAAATGTTTGGTTTTTAACAGGAAAGTCACTCCTAATTAATGAATTCATCACTGAACAAAAAATACATGCCCTTTTTTATCTGAAGCCTGGCTAGATGTAAATAATGAAACATCTGTATTGATAGAATCAACTCCTCCAAATTGCAATTTCTTAAGTGAGAGCAGGAAACACAGACGGTGGAGGCGTAGCCAAAATGTTTCATAACTCAATGAACTTTAAAAGGGTATCCCTGGGCATATTTGACTCTTTTTTTTTTGTCCTGTTTGGCAGTGTGGAGCTCAGAATTTGTATCCGAGTACCAAGTAGAGTTCACAAGCGGAGCAATGCAGGGAACAAAGTGCAGGGAACAAAGAAAACACAGGAAAACATTGAAGTCTGCCTCCATACCCAAAGGACGGCAGAGAAAGGGGACAAAACAAAACAAAAAAGGAACATCGACAAAACAAACCAAAGATCATGAACTAAGAACTAAACAACCACATCACACAAAAATGGATATAAAAATACAACAAGAATGTCACAGAAAAACTAATGGTACCGATTAATCAAGCTCTAGTAATGATAACCTCAGCCCAAGAATATATCTGTAAACACCAGAGACCCCACATCTATGTGTGTGTGTGAGCATGCTGGTGCAGATAAGGTTTCTCCATAGGTGTTCGATAGCTGGTGTGAGCAAGCATCAATCCGTCTCCCAGGAATCGATGCAGACATGAAGGAGATCAGAGCCAAGACGTCCAAAGGACCCCCAGAGCCCCAGGCAGACCCGGGCGGGGCCGACTGCATCCCCCAAGAGAGGAGCAAAGGAGAAACCCCGGGGGAACGTCCAGCGTCTACTATGCAGGGGCCCAGGGGGCAGCAGTGACGAGCTCACGGGCCCCGCCAGCAACCAGCCGCGCCAGTGCGGGCCGGTCCATGGACCGGGAGAGCCGGGGCCCCAGGGGCACCCCATCCCCCAGCAGGGCCGGACAAGGGACCGGCCGGCCGCCACGCGCCACCACCACCCCGGGCCAATCCCCACCGCCAACATCCCAGCGCCCCACCCCTGCCTCACGTCAGGGCGCCCCACCGATAGCCGCAGCGGACGGACGGGATCCCCAGGCCAAGCTCAGCCAGCACCTGGACACCAAGTTGTACCAGCTCCCGAGTCCTGATCCCACGCAACGCAGAGCGCCAAGACCAGGCATCCAACAAAGGCCAGAGCCGGTCCAACCCGCCAATGAACCGACCACGCACGGTGTGCACAGAACAGGTGATTGAACCAGCAGAGACGCTGGATCATATTTGACTCTTTTGAATATCTAGCCACCCAGATAAATGAGCCTAAAAAGCTCTATTTCTAAGTTTATATAAACCCCCAAAACTTAACTCTAACTTCTTTAATGATTTCAGCGACCTTCTTTCCGTAATATGTGTCGATTATGACCAATTAATCTTTGTGGGGGACTTCAACATCCATACTGACAACCCCCATGATAGTCTAGCTAAAACATTAAGTGACACTCTTCACAACTTCGGCCTGACCCAGCATGTCAAACAACCAACACACAATAGAGGACACACTCTGGACTTAATTATCTGCAAAGGTTTAAATATATTTGACATCTCGGTAATTGATATTGCATTATCTGACCATTTCTGTGTGTTCTTTGAAAGTAGCATCTCTGCTAAAATATCAAGCCACAGTGAGATAACTGTAAAAAAGCGTTTTCTCGGGGACAGTTCAGTTGAAACCTTTAAAATTATTTACCCTACCACCACATCCCCCTCATATCCCAACTCCAACTCAGTAAATAAGCTGGTGGATAATTTCCTCGTGAAAATCTCAGACATCATTGATTCCATTGCGCTGACTAAAGTGAAAGTAGTCTTAGGTAGAAAGAAGTCTCCGTGGACAAGCGATCCACTGGTATGTAGTGAAAAAAGGAGTGTCGACAAGCCGACAGAAAATGGTGGAAAACTTGAGTCCAGGTTCACTGTGAGATCTACAAAGAGAGACTGAACAGATATCAGTTATCTTTAAAAGAACGTAGGGAATCTTTCTTTTCTAAAATCATTAACAGAAACATTAATAATGGACGGACTCTGTTTGCAACAGTGGAAAGACTAACTAATCCTCCAGTCACTGTAGCCCCTAAACTAAATTCTACCAGGGCCTTCAATGAATTTGCCAGCTTTTTCACTGAAAAGATTCTAACAATTAGACTGCCGGTCTGTACCGCAGCACCGAGCCGACTACCAATGTTAAATCCAGCTAACTAATGTAGACAAAATGTCCAAATTTCATAAATTAAAGGCATACTCCGCAACTTTCATGATATTTGCTCTCTGTCGCCCTCTTCAGGCTTGTCGCGCAACATCACTGTCGTAAAATCAAATCTCTTTGTCGCTCATTAGCCTCTAGATGCCTAACGGAGATCGACTCGGTTGTGTAATTCACATTACTACTATAAGGCATATCATGCAAACTATGTTCATCCACCTCCACACATTGAAAAAATTGCTTTCTCAGGACTGTATAACAACATCATGCCAGACCAAACACTATAACCCCGGTGAAATCATTGATTACTTACCTATCCATTAGCAGCATGGCTAACTCGGTGTCCGTAGAACATGACGTCCGTTCCAAAAGAACTCTCCAACGAGAAAAAGCCGGCCCAATATATACTCTGGTCTTTGCTCTCTTTCTATCACGTTTTCTTTTTCTTTTTCTAGCTTCTTTTGATATGGGATTTCTCTGTCTTCTTTTGATATGGGATTTCTCTGTCTCCTTGGTGGATCAGCCATCTCTACAGTCTTTAAACTATAGACATTATATATGTATATAATGTCTATGTCTCTAAACAGCAAGGCCGTATGACTCTGCCGTAAAGCAGAACTCAGTCGGTACTTCCGGCGGCGGAGCGCCGCTTAAAACTTCTATTCTGCAGAAAAAAACCAAGGACCCCTGTAAGATGGTGATAACTCTAAAAATGAACATAATAGATGATAAAATTCTACCATAACTTTTGAAAACAACATTATATTAAGGTGTAAAGGTTGCGGAATGCTGCTTTACCAAAAGAACCTAGAAGAAATCCTTAACCAATTAAGCTCCTCCTCTTGCTGTCTTGATATCCTACCCACAGCTTTCCTTAAGAAAGTTTTCCCTGCCATTTGGTCTGATCTGATTAAAATAGTGAACTCATCCCTCCTGTAAGGCCTCTTCCCCCAGGCTTTAAAAACAGCTAAATTCTAATCTTCCATTCATCAGTAACATTTTTGAAAAAGCTGTGTTTCAACAGTTAAAGCTACATTGTGTAAGCACTTCTCCCATCTAGCGGTGAAACAACCAACTGAATTTTACGTTCTAGCCCCACCTCCCACCCCCACATTCCGAGCGCGTTTTAACTCCTACGGTGGCCGTTTCATGCCAAGGTTAACATGGCTTCCAGTACTACGACTTCGTCCAGTGTTCCTTCCAGTGATGAGGTTACTTTAGAAAACTACATTGCATTTAGTTATATAGTCAGAAGTCTGCCGTGTCGAGAGTAGACAATCAGCTTTACATTTCAATGTCACCAGGTGACTGAACTCATTCAGACCCTAAATAAATGCATCAACCAAATCAATGGATGGATGTGCCATAACTTTCCCCAGCTGAACTGAAACAAAACTGAAGTAATTATTTTTGGACCTAAAGAGGAACAATCAAGAGTCAGCACATTGCTTCAATTAATAAAGCTAGAAACTACTCATCAGGCCCTAAATCTAGGTGTAGTAATGGACTCAGACCTGAACCTCCAAGGCCACATAAAGGCAATTACAAGGCGTTCTATCACCTAAAGAACATTTCTAGGATTAAAGGACTAATGTCGCACCAGGAACTTGAAAAACTCATCCATGCGTTTATCTTTAGTCGGATTGATTACTACAACAGTGTCCTCACAGGTCTGCCTAAAAAGTCAGTCAGACAGCTGAAGCTGATCCAGAACGCTGCTGTTTGTGTACTCACTAGAACCAGGAAAGTAGAGCACATCACCCCAAGTCCTTGCACCGGCTCCCTGTAGCTCAGAGAATAGACTTTGAAATACTCCTACCAGTTTATAAATCATTTAATAGCCTAGTGCCATAGTATGTTGAAGATCTACTGAACACTGAACCAACCCCCCAGACCACTCAGGTCCTCCAGCTCTAGCCTACTAAACATCCCTAGACTCAAAACCAAACATGGAGAAGCAGCTTTCAAATTCTATGCTCCCCTTATCTGGAACAGACTTCCTGACAACTGCAGAGCTGTTGAAACACTGAACTGCTTTAAATCAAGACTAAAAACTCATCTGTTTAGAATTGCCTTTGAGTAAATGATTGTCATATGTATATATAATATATGACATATATTTGTTATTGCTTTATTGGTGTTTTTCATGCTTTATTGTGTATCATGTGTTGTGTGTTTCTTGCTAAATTGCTGCTTTTAATTTCCAATGTAATATTCTATGTTTTTCTTTATCACCAAATCATGTAAAGCACCTTGAATTACCTTGTTGTTGAAAGTGTGTCATACAAATACAATTACCTTGTCTTGCCTTGCCTATTACACAACCCAAATGCAGCATCACCAAGAATGCCACGCGCATGATTGATACATAATATAAGTAACAAACATTAAGATCTTTTGTCTTCTGTGATTCAGAACAAGCTGAACAGGAAACATTTTCAAGGTTTTTAAAAACCTCAGAGCTTCCTTTATTGAGGTAACAGGCAAAAAAAAATTTAAGAATGACTATTAAAAAAGAAAATATGACTATTTAAAAGTTTATATACCCCAGGTGCTTTCAGAAAACTGTTACCAAGGTCTGAAACTTTAATTAGGTTGTTAGAGCTATATCCAGAGTCCACACTAAGGAGAAGGCTGTGAGACTTGCAGAAATATGCACTTATTAAATATCATAGTAAATTTATAAGTTTGATGTAAACCATCATGAGAAAGTTCTCTATTTTAAAATAGTTGATATTTCCTATAAGGTAAGGCCAACTGTTAAGCACGGGGGTAGCAGAATCATGATTAGGACTTGTGTTTCAGCCACAGAAAACATTTCACTTTAACAGGTAAAATGTAACTGATTAAAAGAAGTTGAGTTTAGTTCTTTTCTAAATATAAATGGAACCAAAGAAAGCCCATTTTATATCATGCATTTTGTCCGCCCCATTACCTCGTTTTCATCTTCACAGTGTGTCCCATTACCCTTCAGACCAACAGGACAATGTCCACATTCCCAAGATCCGTCACTCTTTGATGTGCATTTCACCCCAGGAAAACATGGATTCGATAGCAAACACAGATCTGAAAGAGATTTAAGCATTCATAAAATGTTTCAGCAACAACACACAAAAAAGAAAGGATAGTGCCAGTCGAACCTAATATATTCCAGGGTTTTAATTATTTTGTCATCTGCTAAGCCTCATTATCAGCATAAAGGCTGCACATAAAGACTGCATGATTTTATTTAATCCAGTATTGTTTAAAATGTTTCCCCAATAAAAAGGATTTATCCATGGATTTTGTAGCTTAGCCTTACTTATGGAATAATATTTGGCTTCAGAGTTAAGACGAATATACAGCCAGTGGTTTGATTTACCAATAGGACATGGCTGTTTGTTGCATGCTTCGTAGTCTGCAGCTTCCCCAGCACATGGTTTCCCACCGTTCTGAGGGGCGGGGTTCAAACACTCCCGCTGGCGGCTTATAAGGCCTCCACCACAGGAAGTTGAACATTGGGACCACTCACTCCAGGCTGTCCAGCCTCCTGCGACTACAAACAGACAAAACAGAAAAAACATAATTTACTTGTAATCCAGCCCTTCTAAATTCATGTATCTGTACTCACCAGGGCAGACTGTGTTGTTGCATGGTTTTGACTCCCTGGCGTTTCCCTTGCATCCTTTGCCCCCCTTCGATGGTGGAGGATTGTTGCACAGACGGACTCGTGTGATGTCGCCTTCACCACAAGTGGTTGTGCATGCAGACCAAGGAGACCAAAAGCCCCAATTCCCATCTACACGTCCTAGACATGAAACAAACACGTTCAAATTTTGAAAGTAACAAAACTAAATTAATTATTCATGTAACTCTCTTGGACCTGCTTAGACCTGCTATGGTCAACTTCAACACATTTACCAACAAGACTGACTACCAACTTCCATGAAAGTTTCATCCTCTATTTGAATAAAAAAATTAAAGAAAAAAATGGATCTGAGGAACAAGATTTTAGGGAGAGTTTGGGAAAACAACTATAAAAGATCCAATCACCTTAATGTTTTTAGACAGATATTTGCTAGTCTCAGAGAGCCTTTAAGTGTCAACTTTAACTGGTGTGTTAACGTCAAATACCAGGTAAAGAAAATAGGGCTAGATCCATTAAAACTTTAAAGATAATAACAAAATCTTGAACTCCATCAAAAATGGGAAAACAGAGCTATTTGCTCAGTTCTCCTTTTGCCAAACAGACCTGAGTTATAACAACATCACTACCTATGTGTCTACCAATAAATCTATCCCTCTTCAACACCATCCTACCGTCACTTGTAAACCAGACACCATGACCTGAACTCCTCCCCATCCGACCCCCGAACTGAAGGTATTAGTTCGCCATTTTATTTATTTATTTATTTTTTTTTAAATTTTACGTGTGCTGTTTGGCAGTGTGGAGCTCAGAATTGGTGTCTGACTACCAAGTAGAAGCCCAAAAGATTTACTTTCACAAGCGGAGCACCACAGCTTTTGTGAAAGTACTCCACATGATATATATGTGTGAGAACTCTTTATTATGAATTGCTGTGGGTTTTATTTTCTGATGTTATGGTCACGGAGACGGAAAATTAAGGGGAAGAAAGAAAGAAGATGAAGAGAGGTAGGAAACAAAAAGTCAAGAGAGAGGGTGAGTTGAAAATACAAGAGAGGAAGGGGAACAAAGAAAACACAGGAAAACATCGAAGTCTGCCTCCATACCCACAGGACGGCAGAGAGACGGCATACCCCAGGCGGACCAGCATGGGGCCGACCGCATCCCCCAAGAGAGGAGCAAAGGAGAACCCCAGGGGAACGTCCAGTGGCTACGATGCAGGGGCCCGGGGAGCCACAGTGACGAGCCCACGGGCCCCGCCGGCAACTTGCTGCGCAAGGGCGAGCCCGTACATGGATAGGGAGAGCCCACCCCCCAGCAGGGACCCGACCAGGGACCGGCCTATGAGGGGCCGCCGCCGCCACCCCAGGCCAATTTCCACCGCCAACATCCCAATAGGCGCCCCACCGATAGCAACCAAGTTGTACCAGCTCCTGAGTCCTGATCCCACACAATGCAGAGCGCTGAGACCAGGCATCCAACAAAGGCCCTGCCCAGTCCAACCTGCCAATGAATCGACCACGCACGAAGTGCACAGAACAGGTGATCGAACGAGCAGAGATGCTGGATCCATATCCCACCGAGCCACCGAACAGGCACCACCCAACAATCCCAAATCTGGCACCCCCCAAATAGGTGCCCAAACCAACAAAAGGAAGACATCACCCCAGCACATCGGCTGACCGACACACCGGTCCACCCAGGCCTGGTCAGGTACCAGGTCCGAACCGGATTGACCACCGACGCACCAGCGGGCAGGGGCATTGGTTACTGGCAGGGAGTGACGGAGGGGAAATAGGCCCCCCATTAGTTGTAAGGCCTGAGATGCGCCAGGCGAGAGGGCAGCCCAAGACCCTACCTGACAGGTAGACAAAGATATACAGACACAGTCATACGTTCCCTCCCTCTTAAACACATACACTCTCACCGACACACCAAGACACCCAAGAAAGGACGCTGTACCCTCACTCACACACCCCATACACACTCTATGCTCCCAGGTCCAGGTACCGATGCCCTAGTAGAGCAACCAGCACCTGGGCCCAGGAGATGGAACCCCTATCTTCTAGGACGGAGACAAGCAGACCACCAAGGGCCCCATAGTAGCGAAGCAGCCCACCAGCCTAGGTCCCAGACCAGACCACCTGTTCCTTCTCCGGACCCCAACCCCTGATGGCCCATATCGAACAGGGGTGTGAAAAGACCCCTAGCCTCCATCCTCCCGCTCGAATATGGTGTTGACGCGTGTTGTTCTAATGTGCATTTAAAACAGAGGGGTGGGATGTGGGGAAGGCAGGGGAAGTTCACCATTTTATGGTTGGCCATCATGGCTTCAGACTTAAAGGAGCTTCATATGCTGCAAACTGCTCCAGTGTACACTGAAGCTCATGGCTTTATGACTAACAGAACAACATAACCCACACAAAACAAAGATGAGATGCTGAAATTCCAACATCAGAGACCCTACTCTTCATGATGTGGCTTTGAGATTTTATCCATCGGATCAGGGACAAGGAGCAGTGCTGTTCTTAAAACCCTTTTTCCCTGGAAAAACTCCAGCTGTGTTCTTAGAACAGCACTATTCTGTTTATCTCCAAAGTATCGCACATAGACTCTTGACAGCAGGAGTTTTAGGAGGCCAAAGGACCAAGATTGCCCGAAGAACTGAGGAATTTGTGTTTTCCAAATGGAATGAGTTCTGTCTCACTATCAATAAGGTTAATACATTTAACTTCCTCCATATTTTTATGCTGGTTAGATCGTTTAACAGTTATTTCACTAGATTATTGTTGGAAACTTAATGGGTGGATAGACTCTAATATTATTGGCCAAGTAATGGAAGTAAGAGTTACGTTTTCCAAAAAATCTCCCCTATAAGCAGGATTTATCACTGGCTTGTAGATAAAATCCTTTTTCACCTTCTGTGTAAAAAAATCTTTGGATGAGCTTGAACCATTGTGCTGGGATCATCCAGTGTGGCGTTCTCGCCAACGTTTAGTTCTCTCAAGACCAAAGGAAACCTACAATAAATATTCGTTCTACATCAAAAAGAAACATGCAGTCTTTCATCTATTAAATCTTATATTTGTACAGCATGATACAGGTTAAGATCAAAATTTGACTGGGCAACTGCTGGAGGAATGCACGGTGCCAAAAATTAACAACACATGATGGCAACATTGCCAGATAAAATGTTTTTAAGACCATCCAGAGCGTAGCATCAAACCAAGATCTCTTGTGACTCCAAGCAAATCATGAGAAATCAGTCGATTTGGACAGATGTCTAATCTTTACACCAGAAAACATACAAACAGCATCTAGGACAGATTGCGATGCAGCCCCTAGCAACCAAGAATGTCCAAACAACTAAGCTTAATCTCACTTAGGAGATCCTTGTGATATTACATGAGGCATGAAATCCAAATAGGGTTAGCTTTAGACAGTGGTGAAGAGAGACTCTCGGTAATCCACTGTCCCTATATTGGGAGAAGGAGAGGATAGGCACAGAAAACTCTGGCTCCAGCTGACAGTCCTGCTGCTGATCTTCTAAGGTAACTTCTAAGCAAAGGCAATTATGTGAATCAGGCTCTACATCTTCTCTGTAGCATAGTCATCAAGCTTGCATTGTGTGACTGGTACAAGCCCTTTTTGATCTGTGAGATCCATGTGTGCCAAGGTGTACATACAGTACTCTAAATAGGTATCCAGTTTTGGGAGTTTGTGGTATAACCAAACAATCACAAAGTAGAGAAAGATAATGAAGGAAGAGAGTAAATAGTTTAGATTTCTTCAGTCAAATCTCAGAAAAAGTGTTGCATGCATTTGTAGTCACCCCCTTTTGATCAAATACCCCTAAATAAAATCTATTGCAACCAATTGCCTTCAGGAGTCACCTAAAAAGTAAATAGAGCCCACTAGAGTGTAATCTAATATCAGCATAAAACAACTATTCTGTAAAGGCCTGAGAACGAACCATGCAACAAACCACGTAGGGGACACAGCAAACATTTGGGAGAAGATAGGTGCTCTGGTCAGGTGAGACCAAAGTTGAACATTTTGGCCTAAATGCAAAGCATGTAGAGAAAAAGTGTCGCTATACTTCAGCCTGACCACACTATCCCCACAGTGAAGTGTGGTGGTGGCAGCATCATACTTTGATGATGCTAGAACTAGTGGGAAGATGGATGGAACTAGTTAAGAGGTGGCAAAAGACTTGCAATGGAGACAGAGATTCACCTTCCAGTAGGACAAAAACCCTAAACATAAAGCCAGAGCTACAATTAAATAGTTTAGATTAAAGCTTAATACTTAGAATGGTCTAGTCAAAGTCCAAACCTAAATTCAATGAATAATGTCTGGGAAAACTTAAGAAATAACCACCCAGTCTGCTTGAGCTTAAGTTATATTAAAAAGGATAGGCAAAAAAATCTCTAGATGTGCAAAGCTGAGAGAGACAAAGCCCAAAAGACTTACAGCTCCAACTACTGTAAAAGGTGATTTTACTAATTATTGCTTATGGGTGTAGAATAGAAATATTTAAGATTTTTGTTTGTTAAAAATTCATAAAGCAGGTATCAATTTTCTTCCACAACACAGTTATTGGCTTTTTTGTGATGGCTTATTAAATAAAATACCAATACAATACATTGAGGTTAGTGGTTTTAACGTGAAAAAAATATGAAATATTTCACACTTTTGCAAGGCACTGTATGAAGAGCAGAGGACTAAATATAGATCCCTGAGAAATCCCACATGTTAAAGGATCTACAGGAGAAAAAACCCTTAATTTAACTAAAGCGATAAACCATAAAAATGAGGTCAAAATAGTGCCTTTAATGAAGGCTTCAGACAAAACTTAAAGCATCAAATTCTCAGAACCATGAGTAAAAAGAAATTTATAAAATTCTATTTGTAATCCACATTATGTTTGTGTCAGAAAGACTTTATAGGATCTTCCTTATAATTAAATTATGGTGCTAATAACTGCAAAAAGCAGATCAAATCCAAGAGTTTCTCACATCATATGAGACGTCTGATGTCCTACCTTTGCGGTCGCACTTCATCAGTGAGCAGCTGCGGGTTTGAAGCGAGGGCCCAGTGCAGCCATTGATGCCATTGCAGGATCGACCTCGTTGCTGACCCCCACGCCCACAGGTGACGGAGCAGTGGGTCCACTCAGACCAAGGGGACCAGTCGTCTTCTTTCTCTGCATTTAGAGACATCTGCGGTCAAATATTTTTAACACCGATGGATCTTGACTCCAAATGCCACTCACCAAGGCAAACAAGGCAGCATTTTCCATCCACAAAGGATGGACTGATGCAGGAGACTGGGGGACACAGCACCTGCTTACACACCACCTTTCCATCCTGGAATGGGATAAATTTAAATTGGGCAAAAACAGATCATGTTATTCAATCCAGATGTTTTGATTCACGCCCGAGGAATGAAACGCTGTCAGGAATAAGCCAGTCTACTCCCTGAATGCATTCTTGACTAGAACTAATGATATTTTCTAAAGAGAAACAGATCCAGGGATGAGGGTGAAGCAATAAGAAAACAAAGACTGGGGCTCCTGGAGATAAATGAAACCACATTGGAAACATGCTAAACTTCACCAGTGAGCAAAAGCTGAGGGTTTTGTTTTAATTTTTCCGATAAAAGGCGTATTTCCTTCCCTTTTGAGAGTGAGACTCTGAGATCAGTATCATTCGTGTCTGAATGTAGGTAGACTGTTAAAAGCAGGGGAAAAGAGCTAAAAAACGTATTTATTTTAAATAATTGAATGCATCTGAAGTTAAAGTTAGTCAGGTTTATAAGGGAAAAATGTAACAAAACTGATTAAAACAATTTGTTTCGCATAGAGTTGTGGGTCCTGCTCTGTACTCTGTTTCTGACTTATCCTTCATCCAGCCAGGGGCTTGCATTTTACATATTGGGGTGTCATGACTTTACATTTGCTCAGCGCTGACCTGGCAAGCACAGGAGGTGCAGCTGTCAACTTCCCAGACGTCCCCCTGCTCGTACACTCGTCCATCCTGCACACACCACACCTCCCCGTCCCTATCCCTGTCCAGATAGTTGTCCTCCTCGTCTCCGTCTTCTCTCCTGCTGTCGCTACTCAGCTCAGCCAAGGATATACGCATCTCCTCATTTTCTTTTGACTGACAAGACAAGAAAAACACAAGAAACACTTAGAAAATAAGATAAGATCAAGGTGTCACAACATATTTCCTGCAGTATTGAATTGGCGTATGGTCTGTATTAAAACAAGAGCTGTTGAAATACTATAAGTCAAGATGGTGTTATTATTAGAAAAGAACACGTTAACCTTAATTTATTCTTTTTAAACCTTGAACTACCATTAAGGATAAATTACAGATAAATAAAAACATTTTCTCCTGAAAGATTAGCTGCTCTCTTTGCTGGTCCTGTCAGTTAAATTCATATTAAATCAAAACAAACACGGGAAAATTTGAGTCCCTTTTTAACATAAGGAACTTTAAAAGTAATCAGTCTTTGGTAAATTCTCCTAAAGCAGCCTGATACACAAGTTCTTCAGGCTTTTTGAAAGAGTTTTCTTTGCTTGTTTCCAGAGTCATTCCAGTCTTTGTCCCGAACCACATGATAAAAGAAATGTAACAACCCAAGGTTTACAACTCAAGTACAGTTCAAATTAAATATTTATTAAGAGGAGCTTATTAAACAAACGTTTTCTGAACATTTAAAGATCGCTTGATCTATTTTTGACTATACTTTCAAACATTCACTTATTTACCAGATAAAAATACCTATTTACAAAAAGAAAAATGTTGTTTTGCAGTTAAAGTATAGAAATACCTGAAAACAAATTAATCATTATTAAGTTACTATGTCTGCATTAAATAATAATAAAGTAAAATTCAATGAAGTTAAGTTTTAACTTTTTTGGCAAAAAAAGAAAGAAATCAGCTTTAAAAGCACCTTGAAAACAATAAACTTAAAATCAGAACCTTAAAGTTTTACAGAAGTTTGGACTTCAGTGGGCTAAATACAAATGCATGCCAAACTTCTCTGTTTTGAAAATGATATCATAAACCATGTGTCCTTTTTTCACCTCATTAGCATGTGGCACTTTATACTGCTCCAAAGTCCAATTAAAAAAAGTATGTTTGTATGCAAAATGTAAAAAAGTTTAAGGGGTGTGAATTGTTTTGTGAGGCATTGTATGGATAGCAGGGGGCCAGACATTGTTCCCTGAGGAAACTCATTTAGGAAAGAACCTGCAGAAAAAGAACATTGCCCTAATAAACAGGAAAACAATTTTTTTGTCCTAATTTAAACTGATAATGGAGTGTACATAAATATTTTTTGTACTTCTTTTAGTACTGTCAGCGTGTCTTTGTTTGTGTCTTACTACTCTCTCAAGATCTTCTAACAGGTTGTTAGTTACGATGCGCAGACCATGGATCTCAGTGATTAAATCCAACAGCTCATCGCAAGGATGGTGACACATTTCTGTCGACCTGTTGTACACCTTTGCACCATCCACACCTGTAAAACAGTACCTACTGATGATACACAGAAACAGGTGGAAAAGTTGTACTGGTGCATGCATTTGAAAACAGCTGGGGGTGCTTGTGTGATATACCTGTATACACAGCCACTGCACACAGAGGAACTAAAAGCCAGGGCAAGTCTCTCAGAGGCCACATTCCTGTTAGCAAACAAATCATACTTGTATTCACCACGGAAAACGACATGCATGCATCACTTCAGACAGCTGGCAGATCTGCCGACTTCCAAATAAGATAAAAACACACCTATGTATATAAAAGAGGAAATGAACCTTGCATACCTGCGTGTCCCTTTCAGCTCTGCCTTTTTCCCACAATTAGGTATCACAGCTGGTAGGCTCGTCCCTACCGGATCTCCACGGGTCCTGTGATGGAAGGTCTGTCTCCTTTCCTTATTCCTTAAATCCTTGTCTCCTTATGTCCTTCTCAACTTGGGATCCACACCTTGAAGAACATCAGCAAAAAGCACTTCAGTAATTTGTCGCTGTAGCATCCAAATGGCGGAAACCTGAGTGCAGAACATGTGGACAGCTCTGTAGAAACTTTCTGCAAACTTCTGTGGTTATGTATTTGTTTTAGTGTGTGTGTCTATGTGTGTGTGAGAGGCGCGAGCAGGGATCGTATATTACTCATCTGTCTGGCACTGAACAGAGCTGCATATCTCCCAGAAATCTCAGAGAAACCCAGCTGGATGGAGGGAGCTGCGTCTGTGTGTTGAGCTCTGAATGCAGGTTTCCCAGACACATCATTTACACTCCTCACTCCCCAAACTGCGACTCAAGCCATTCAAAGTCATGCATCCACACACACACATGCACACACACAGTCGTTGATTGGCTTCAAAAATTTTCCCATATTTTTAGAGCGAGAAACCTGGCATCAACATAGATCATTTGCAAAAACCAAATTATGTGATGTTGGTATTTTATTATGTGTGTGTGTGTGTGTGTGTGTGTGTGTGTGTTTCCGCAGTCTGCCTTGGATCGTTAGGAAAAGACAACCAAGCTGATGGAATTCAAAAACATCTTCTTTCCCTGGGATCTCTCCTGTGCTCTGGATTTGGTCCTCTCCCCACTGAGTCAAAAAGGCATCATCATCCTGAATCATATTTTCCATTTGTAGACTCCACTTGTGGAATAATGAGCCTCACAGATGTGTGCATGCGCCCGTGCCCACAAACACACACACACACATACACGCACATATACACACACATATGGTAACTTCCAACAAATCCTCTTCTTCCAGGTACCTAGAAACATCTCAACACAGGACATCCAGGAACAGACAACATGTTTCTTCTTGGAGACGTTTCAACAGACTCGGAAAGCAGGTGCTGTCTGTGCTCTGGGACGGCGGAACGAAAAAAGCCCCTACAGTAAGGAGATCTAAGGGGACATAAAAGGTAAAGACTTGAGCAAGATTGCTTGGCAAAGCCTATCATTACATCTTTGGACTAATATACGGCATGAGAGGTACAGTGTGTTCTGGGCTAAGTCTGTTTGAAAAAAAACAAAGCCAAACAGTGTCAGAGAAAACATGAAGATGACTGAAGGGTGTAGGGCCTAACCTGAAACATACAACATGCAAAGACTCATACAAAGGTGATCTTGATTGGAGGCATCACGTTAAAATCTTTGCAGCTTTTTATCTTTAAAAACCAAAGTCAGAAAATAAAAGTATAATTTGTCCAGTTTGTGGATTTTGCGATCACTCCAGTGATTTTATAAGTCTCTGGAGTTCAGGTACAAACTCAGGTTGATGTGTAGATCTGATGTTGGGGACTTTGAGGGTCACAACAGAAACTACAGCTTGCACCTCTTCAGAGAGTCCACTGTTTATCCCTGCAATTATCTTGCTCTAGTCGATAACATTTGCTTCAGTTTGCATGCAGCACTCGTAGAGTGCAGACCTCCACTAAGGCAGCTCAGCCCCCCCGCCCAAATGTTGTAATCTAAATTTATCCTTTTTAGATTCCTTGAGCAGCTCGATTCACACTGATATCATTATCAGTTCAGTAAATATTAATCACTTTTTTGGTAATGGCGGTGTTTGGTTCACCCTTAAACTTGTTTCTGGTCCTATTGCAGATATTTCCTGAATATTTCATCAAACTCCACCATTAACTTTTTGAGTTCTGTTGCTAACTAACAAACAGACAAACAAACAAAACAAAAAAAACTAGCAAAAACATAATCTCCTTGGCAGAGGTAATATGAAAAACACATTTCATTCATAACCATACTTAAAGGCTGGTGAGAAGAGATTTTCTTAAAACCTGCACTTCGTTGTTATAATATGCATTTTTATTAAATGAGATCCAAATATCTTTTCTATACTTTTTTACTTTTTGTTTTCAAATTTCACCAAGATTTTTTAGATGTTATATTTTACTGTACATAAACATTAGGTTTTTCTCTAATGACGCATATTTGTGCTGATGTGCCCTCTTAATGGAAAGGGACACCAAACAGTCGATGGTCTGTCAAAATGTCCATTATTTTCCCTGGAAATTGGCATCTTTATTTCCTAATTAACTGAAAAAAGGTGGAAACCTGCTGGTGTTTGGCGCCAGCGTTCCACTCTGTGTCTTGTATTCCCATTGTGCATTACTCAGTTAACTGACTGATTGATTGATTGATTCCTTTCTGATCAATGAAATACTTGGGCCGCACGTCATTTCAGTCTGACTGTGGCAACAAGGTATTATTTTTCCACTTGGGAGCGGCTGATTAGCATCTCAAGAGCTCAAACTATACCTGAACTATGACTCCAAGTCCCAGAGAAGTTATAAGGGGGTTTGATCGATGCAGGTTAGGAACAAAGAGCAGAGAGAGAAGGAGGAAGTTCAAACCATCTCTTCCATCTGTCATAATGGGCAAGGATCATATCCCTGACTCCAACGTCTCTCTACCTGACTTTCTAACCACAGGCCCAGACAGAGATTTAGACAGGTGCGTCAAAAGTAAATGAGGTCGATTAGCAGCGTTTGCCAATAACTGATGGTGCCATTCAGGACATGTTACTGTGGAATATTGTTTCTGTTGCATGGATATTGAGCTGTTAGCACGTCTTGACAGTCATGAGATGGTCGTAGAGCAAAGGTCTTCAGTCAGAGGTCTCTTGAGATTTGTTGCAAGACTGATAGTTACTGGAGATCCTTACTGCTCACAGTATCAGCATGCACAACAACTCTTTGATGATACTTGGATGATATGAGTTATGACAAGATTTAATCTCCCTTTGGGATAAATACATTGTTTTTAATCATACTGAATTAAAAATGTGCACCATTTAAAATCGGGGCATGGCAGACACATTATTCACAGTTGAATCGCTTGGTCATATATCCTATATTACTGAAACGTTAATTCTTTGGGATCTGATGTCTTGAGGTGCCAAAACTTCTTCTGTTTTTCTGTGTTTTAAACCTATATTGAAACAAAATAAACGTAATTTTTGCATGATTTTTCAATTTAGGGCTTTTGATAAAATGTATATTCTGCTCCCTATGCTTTTAACAGCAGCAGCAGCAGTTTGGACTACAAGAGGCCCCCAGACTTATGCATTCCGCTGTCATCCTGCAAAAGCAATAAGAGGACTTCTCATGAGACTCAGCCAGAGTCGGATAATCCAGGTACTTAAGAAAAAGTAGAACTAAAGCAATTGCCTCATTTCTCCAAAAACAACTAAAAGGGCTTTTCCGTCGTACTCTAAGCTGCCTTTGTGAGCAGAAACACTTATCCTTCAATTGCCACATAGCTATAAGCTTTTAGTGGTCAGAGAATTGCATAAGCTTAAAGTAAATTGCTATTCACATAGAACAGTGCGCAATGAAGCAAGAAGGGATAAGGTTGTCAGCAATAGTGTGAGAAGAAAGTGCTGTCCTTTAGTCATGTACCTAGACAGACAGGCAGTGCTCATCTCAGTTTATCTCAGTTACATTGGGTTACTGGGTCAGTAGAACAGGAGAGAGCAATAATCCAGTAATCAGATCATCCTAAGAAATTGAGGATTAGCTTTCTATATTGCTGCTGGGATCTGTAGTCCTGAATGGTGCATTCTGTGACTTCTTGTAGTTATCTACTTTTGTTTTTAGCATTTGAAGAGTCTTTTGATCTGGACTGTCACTGGTTGAAGTATATAAACACTGGTAATAAGCATGACAACACAAATGGCTTGTTGTACCTTTTTCAATATGACGACTGTGTATAATAATGTAAAATTAATTATGGTATTAGCAATGACTAATAACCATATTTATGTGAGTTCTAGAGAATATCCAGACTGGTGTCTTTATACATTTGCATAATAGTTTTTTTTAAAGCTTAAATAATACTGTCAATATGTATGCAGTAAAGAAATAAAGGAATATTTTCACAAATATAGTGCTTTGCAAAAATATTAACACCCCTTGAACCTTTTCAAATGTTGCCAAGGTAGAAACACAAACTTCAATGTATCTTAATGGGATTGTATATGTTAAGGCTACAGATAATTGTGAAGTGAAATGAAGAATATCTTTGGGTTTCTAATGTTTTTGCAAATAAATATGGACATTGTAATGTAACTGGATTTTATTTAGGAGAATGAGAGTAAACACAGCTGGAAGAAGAAGAAGAAGAAGAAGAAGAAGAAGAAGAAGAAGAAGAAGAAGAAGAAGAAGAAGAAGAAGAAGAAGAAGAAGAAGAAGAAGAAGAAGAAGAAGAAGAAGAAGAAGAAGAAGAAGAAGAAGAAGAAGAAGAAGAAGAAGAAGAAGAAGAAGAAGAAGAAGAAGAAGAAGAAGAAGAAGAAGAAGAAGAAGAAGAAGAAGAAGAAGAAGAAGAAGAAGAAGAAGAAGAAGAAGAAGAAGAAGAAGAAGAAGAAGAAGAAGAAGAAGAAGAAGAAGAAGAAGAAGAAGAAGAAGAAGAAGAAGAAGAAGAAGAAGAAGAAGAAGAAGAAGAAGAAGAAGAAGAAACTTTATTTGTACCCGAAGGTAAATTTGTTTTGCAGTAAATGAGTCATAAACATTAAGACATACAGACATTTCCACATAAATCTTAAAAACATAGAAGCTAAAACTTATTCTTATGCTTATTCAGAAGGCTTATAGCAGTAGGGATAAACTGTTTCTAAAACGATTTGTTCTACATTTCGGCATTCTGTATCGTCGTCCTAAGGGTAGAAGCTGGAATTCACGGTGTAGCCGGTGGGAGGTGCCAAAAGCATGCCATTCTTCAGTTTTTTGTTTGTTTCACTTTTTTGTAAATAAATAAATAAACTATTGACAACTATGTGTTATTTTCCTTTCCTTTTGCAATTATGTACTATGTTGTGTTGGTTTATCGCATAAAATCCCAACAAAACTGGTTCTAACATGTAAGAATATGAAAAGTTAAAACGGTATGCCTACATTTGCAACCACTGTACTGTAGATGTTTTACAGTATTATTTAATTTAGAAAATAAAGCAACAGTGAAAATAAACTGTTTCTTACCACAACCTTTACTTAGTTTTACACATGTAGGCCACTGTCAGAGTCAGAACTCCCACCTCAAGGAGTGATTCCAGCGGATTTTTACAACATGGAGCATGGAAATTTTGATCTCCGAGTACAAAAGGAATGTACCAAATTTCCTCACCAAAGAATCAGAACATAACTGAGAACTATATAATGAAAAGCGATTTTTTTACAGAACATATGTTTTAAAGCTTCATGGTGATCCTAAAATGTGTGCTCTCCTAACTTGCTTGACTTTGATCTGATAGAAAACTTAAAGAATAAAACTGGTGCTCCTTTTACACTGTTTTATTATCTTTTGAGAGATGCCTGTGTCATTTCTGTCATTTTGTGTTTTAGTTGGACCAGAGTGCAGGTAAAACCGGAGGCAAGATTTGAAGAGACAACTCTTTAATAATAAACAAGAAGGAAAACGTACAAGGGGAGCCACAGGGTAAAAAGAAGTGGAATGCCGAAACAGACAAGGCAACGGATATGATAACAGGGATAATAATGGGACGAACAAAACCAGAAAGCTATATATACACTAAGGAAAGAGTGGAGAATGACATTTGATGCAGGTGAGGAAATCAGGTTATTGGGAACAGCTGGGAAAGGAAACAAACTGGCAGGCTGAGGGAGGGAGGGTGAACAATAAACACCTATAGGCTGAACTAGAACTCACATACGTACAAAATCAAGGGGCAAATGAATAACACTGATCAAGCAGAACAAAATCAAAAAGGACAAAGAACAGAACACAATCATAAATGAAGAAATTAGAAACAAATGAAAAAACAGACACCACAAACCCTTAAAAGTAATATAAATGAACTGAATATGGCAAGACCTGTAGACTAGAGCAATAATAGAAGAACACAAGCATAAAGGACAGCTAAACCTCAAGCACCCAAGTATCATAAAATGCCCTGCAATCAGAGACAAACTCCTTGGTTGTATTAAAATATTTAAAATCTAAATCAACCAACGGTTCAAATAATTTTAGGCTTAACTATAAATGTTGGCAGTTAAAAAAAAAAAAAAAGAAGAAGAATCTGTGAATATTTTCCCACCACAGAATGTTGGGCACCACCTTGCTCCTCTTCAGTGCCCCTCGTTAGAATTAAACATTTACGACCATAGCTAAACATTAAACGCTCCTTATATCAAATACCCCACCTAATAATTTGACTGGGCAGCTCAGACATGAAAGTTTCTCTTTGAGAGTATGGGGGCAAATTATTTCCCCTGGACCACCTGTGGTGAGAAGCAACCCCTTCGACCCCGTTACTGTTCGGCTGGTTCGGTGCCGATGTGTGTGACACCGCGGCCTGACACTGCAGAACAGAGAGGAGCAGGCCCAGCTCAGGGCTTTGACGAGCTCAATTAGCGTGACATACTTTCCTCGGTACTGCTGGACACAGCGGATTATGCCCTCTAACTTCTGCCGCGCTCTTTCCAGAAGGTGCGACATTCAACAGGAGCGCAATTTGCCTTAGGAGTCCCTTCAGGAGCCGACACTACAGCGACCCGAGCCACGGTGGGACATGACTGTGGACGGGGATGTGGAGGGGTTTACCCCCCAGAAGGAGATCGTTTATAACGGCTTGTTGCCTTATTGTGACCGCTTGGACCGGGAGGCCACAGAGCTGCTGGCTGAGATCAAAGCCAACCTGAGCAGGGCGGTTCTCCTCAGGGAGCTGTGGCCCGGAGTCGCCTTCTGGTCCAGGAAACTCTTCTGGTAAGTGTCCATGCAAGGATGGCTTCTTTTGGACAAATTACATATATACCCGTGGTGCAGTTCAGTGGCTGTGGAAGTCCAGAACTGTCACAATTCAGTAAATAAATTAGCCTATTAAAGATATCTTTATTGGGTAATGCATTATTTAAAGTGGGGAAAATATGAATTAATATTTAAAAATCTAATTATGCAACTCAGTAATTTATTTTATTTACCAAAAAAAAAGAAACATTTCATAGTCATGTGCTCTATGGAGTGCCCTTTGTAAAGTCACACTGTCAAAAATTAACAGTAGCCTAATAATTTGAGTTATTTAGGCTGTCATAAGAGAAAAAAAATGGGAGGTCATTTTTAAGTAACATTTTCACCATGGCATTCATTCATTCATTCATTCATTCATTCAGTGTCGCAGCTTATTATGAAATTTTTAATAAAGAAGGTAAATATTTAGTTTAAAAACTCAATTTTTAATTTGCTAGCTAAATATTTTGTTTACAAACTAAATATTTAGCTAACTAAATATTTCGCCCCAAGCTAAATATTTTGCAAGATGCTGACAAAATATTTAGCTTCAAACTTAATATTTAGTTCAGAGCCAAACATTTAGCTAAAATGCAAATTCACTTGCCTATAAACGAAAGTGGACTATCAAAATAAAAGCTGGGTTTTGTGAACCTCTAAATAAACTCCTTTTGATGGTTGCTATAGATCCATCAGTACCTGCATTGCCAGTAAAACGGCTCCACCTTTGTTTTAAGATGATATACATGACAAGAGGAAAAGAAAGGAGTCTTTAAAACCCAGCTTTTATTTGCTGTTTATCCAATCAGATATTATTTACTGAGTCACAGTGACACATAATTATTTGATTGTGCACTGCTGTAACTAAACCATGAAATATTTGACAAATATTGGAATAATTATACTTGATTTTGACATCTAATAGATATGGAGGTCCAAAAGTACCACATTTTGATACATTAATTATTCATGTATTTATCTATCAACAGCAAGCTAAAATAACAAATACCTGACAAATACCTGTCTAATATAAATAATTATTATACATTTATTAATTTGTATCTGTTATTACTGTGCAGGTTAACCATTCAGATGTTATTTGACAAGCCACAGTTTAACTTAAGTTATAATGAGCTGCAGAGTATCATCTTGTAAGAGGATTTAAAGGAAGGATCATATAATGTTTTGGATCTGTGGATCAAAGCAGCTGTTTCTACTACGCAACATAGGTCAGCTGCATTAATAAGGATGTGACTAGCTGGTCAACTGATTGTTGCCTTTTTTCCCTTCCAGTTTTCTGAAGCTCTATGGCCGGAGGTTCAGCAAAGAAGACCACATTCTCTTCATCAATCTACTCTATGAGTTGGTCACGCTGCCGAACCTGGAGCCCCACATGATGTGCAGTTATGCCAGGCTGCTCATTCAGCTTCTCAAGTGGGTGTGGCAACAAAGCATACACATGTTTAATACAATGCTTCTCTGTTGAATGTTTTCCTGGCTGAGAGGGCCTTGGGGTTGCTTGAGGAGGAATTGTAGCTTTATTCCATCAACAGCGTGACAACAATAACTGCAAACCCTGCTAAAACCCAGGACGATTTGACCCTAGAAAGCTGAACTCTCTTGGATGAGCCTCTCTCTTAGCCTTCCTGTTGCTTTAATGAGATCAGAAAGCAGCCCTGTTTGTAAATATCACTGTGCTAATAGTGGCGTACTGCTGGTTATCACATGACATGTTAAAGTGGATTTCTTTCCTGCTTCTGTGCCATTTGGAGCCCATCCAGCTGTGGCGTTAAGCAAACTGGAGAGCTCAGAAGGAAAGATCAATAAGAGCTCTTTGGAGAGCGTTCAGAGCGAGGACATCTGCACAAAGGCAGCGCAGTAGAAAGATGTTCAACCTGGATCCTAATCGATTAAATCACAAGTATTTGATAAAGAGTGACACTGTAGTTCTTAAAAGGCAATAAATAACAAAACAAAGCACGTCTCTATTGAAGTCTACACATTGTTTGATAAATCGTTCTAATATTGTTTGGCCTCAGACATAATATATGTTACTTATCATGCCCACATTACTAAACAAGTTCTTCATAAATATTGTCACTTTATTTAAATTTTGGGATGATTGGTAATGAGTCTCTTGCGGTTTTTCAGTCTCGTTACTAATTAAATGTTTTATCTATCTATCTATCTATCTATCTATCTATCTATCTATCTATCTATCTATCTATCTATCTATCTATCTATCTATCTATCTATCTATCTGTCTGTCTGTCTGTCTGTCTGTCTGTCTGTCTGTCTGTCTGTCTGGGGTGTAAGAAAATATCGATATATTAAATGTCACAGTATTATATCGATATTCAAATCACTGTATCGATTTTAATTTAATTAAATTTTTTTAGAATTTGAATTGAACCATTAATGATGACAGTAATTTTTGTAGTAAAAGTAGAAGAATGGTAGCTGGTAGCTGTTTTCACCTTCTTCATTCCAGTGGATCAACTAGCTCTAGTAATAAAACTGGATGTATTAAGCATGAAACAGGTTGGAGTGTTAAGAATGCTGTGACAGTTTTTCCTCAGTTAAACTCAGTTTTAAAAATCACAATATATAGTCTTACTCATAGTATCGCAATATATTGTATCATGACCCCCCCGCCCCCCCCTGTATTGTGATACATATATCACCAGATTCTTGAGAATACACATCCAGACTGTCCATCCGTCCATCCGTCTACTTCCACTTCCAGATTAGGCCCACTTAAACACACAATTAAAATCCCAATAAATACATTGTAGTTTGTGTCTATGACTTTTCAAAATTGGAGAGAGGGGGGGTCATGGGGTATGGTTTTGTAAGGCACTGCAGCTGGTCAAAGCAGTTATAATGGTGGCCAGTTTATAATGATGTATGTAAGTCCATTTCCCAAACAGCTCCTCTAGAGTATCATAAAATAAATCCTGTGGCTTGTGTAGTGATTAATGAGCAGATTTTTGGTTTTTAGGGTTAAAACATGGGAAAATTAGATCTCACTGTGTCTCAAATAGACATTCTGGATGAAGTCACTGTTAGAAGGCAAATATCTCCAGTGACAAATCTGAACAGCTTTTTTTACACTCTGCTGCAACTGAAGGAGTAAAATGTGCAATGAGTAGGTGATATGTTTGTGATATGCTCACACTCAGGCGCCTTCATTGTGAGCTAAAAGAAGCAAGGAATCTTGGCCCTACAGTACATTTATCACTCTTAAGGCTCCAACTTATTTTTGTTGCTCTTTGTTTTTGTCTCCTGGATCAGATCCGTCATTCCCCCAGTGACAGGCGAATAGTTTCCGAGACATTCATCACTTGCCATTAGTCGTCAAGTGTAGTTCTGTGTTTTTCACATCCATCACAAAACAGGGTCTTTATGTTGACATCAGACCTCTTTGCTTTAGATGAAAAGAGAAAGATCTGGGCTAACGGTATATCAAGCGTCAGGTCTTGCAGCCAAGTGCTGAATTTGATCCGTAACAGCTAAAATCAGGTCTGCGTGGTCTCTTTGTATCATACTTTTGGATTTCACAGCCAACTTTGCAGAACCTTCATCTTTTTTGAAACCTTCCCAATGAGAGTCTGTTACCTTCACTGATAGATAAATAAGAATTTCACATTCTCAAGTGAAGGAATTCACCACGTTTCTGTTAGGTGTAATCTTATAAAATTGGTGATTTAATGAAGAATGGAGTAACTTAGTGCAAGGAAAGCATGCGGTTCTCAGGGGGAATTTAAAAAAAACATACTTCATTTTCAAGCTTCTGAGGTACTTGAGCAGTGAAATATCATTTTGTGGGAAATTTAAAACCTTAAGTGGATGTTTGAGGAACCAAAAGGATAATGTTACTTTGCATTTAGGTATTAAACATGCTTCATTTCTCATTGTGAAACCACAAACAGGCGAATATTTCAACCAGCGGAGACCTCTCCTGTGAAGCTGCTAAAGCCTGCAGCTGTCTGTCCAGTTACGGTTTAATAACTATAAAGAATTGCTGCATCATGTTAGTGGACATGTTCCTAAGTTGGCAGCCATGGTGTTGTGAAAAGATGACTCACTTTCCCCTGATGGACACCCTGTAGTGTCTCACCTCATTGCAACATTTTCACAAACAGAAGGCTTTTCACAGCTTTAAATATCTGAGAACCTGCCAGGTTTGGAGCACACAGGCGGGACAGCTGGGGTCTGACTTGTTTTTTTCCAAACAGAAAGAAAGAGCTGCTGTCAAGAGATGACCTACAGCTGCCGTGGAGACCCCTCTACGAGCTGTACGAGAGAGTCATCTACTCCAAAACTGAGCACCTGGGGCTCATCTGGTTCCCAAAGTAGGTATACCTTACCTTCACATGTTGGAGGAAACACCATATCAATCTCTCACTGCACCTGTTATACAGCAAACCACCCAAATCTATATTTAGTTTTGGTCAATTGTTGTGTTTTGAAACAAAAAGTTATTGTTGAATTAAACCAACCAACCAACTGTAGAGCACTTTCATAGATACTAGGGATGCTGTTCAAGGCAACAAAAGAGTGTTAGAATGGCCTAGTCGAGTCCCAGACCTAAATCCAATTGAAAATATGCTGCAATGTCGAAAAGATTTATGTTTAGAGACTTTCTATCCAGTCTGACTGAGCTTGAGCTATTTTGTAAAGAAGAATGATCAAACACATTAGTCTCTAGATGTACAAAGCTGGCAGAGACATATCCCAAAAGACTTGCAGCTGTTCATTTCTGAAAAAAAAAAGAAAAATATGTAGCATTCTCCTTCAACTTCACAATGATGCTCTATTTTATGTCGGTCTATTACCCGATCCCAATCAAAACGCTTAAATCTGTTTCCAAAATGTAAAAATAGTTTTTACACTTTTGCCACTCACTGTATTTTAGAGAACAGCAAAGGTTCTTGATGCAAAATTATGAAATAAAACTATGAATATTCTATAGTTTTTTTAGAAGGTTTTTTAGGAGGAAGAACACATGCTCATGTATCTCTTTGCTTGCTTACAGCTCAGTGGACCACATTTTAAAGGCTTTGATCAAGAGCTGCAGACTGTAAGTTTCATCCTCTCTGATCATATAATCTGTGAAGCAAAGAATGTTTTCCTTTGATCTTTACTTGAGCTGTGTACTTCGAATCAATGTGTTTACTCGTTTCTTTGCCCGATCACATCTATTTATGGCCGCAGCCTCATTTGTTCTGTGTGTGTTTACCAGAGTTTCTCTGTTATTTTTAAATAAATATTTTTTTTTTGCTCCCAGGTATTTCCCAGCATCTTCAACCAAGGAGATGCTGGATGAGTGGCGCCCCCTGCTGTGCGTGTTTGACGTGGTCATGCAGAAGGCAATCAGCAACATGGAGCTGTTCCTGCCCACCATCATGCCCCCGGAGGAACACAGCCAGGGCTTCCAGTGAGTTGGCCCAGCCGGAATGGTTCTGTTTGGAAACGGGATTACATGCCGAGGACTGCGTGTCCCGAGCCAGAGTTAGCTTGCAGGGTTTAGAAAGTTTATCAAGAGATCTACCTGCAGAAACTAAAAAGAAAGATAGTTGAAGATTTTTTGGTTGCAGCATTCCTTTAAAATGCATCACATGAGCAACCGCCTTCTAAGGCTCTAGAAGGATTTAAACCTATGCACTTGAAATTGAAACAGTTCTTGTTTTGCTAATATGTTGCTTTTAATGGAAAAATATCGCTGCTCCTATCCTTCATTCTACACTCATCGTGGTTGTATTCCAGCTGTCAAGCCTCTTCACAGCTTCTCAGTACGTTCCACATTTTTTGTAAGCGATTTGTCTGGATTTACTCTTGGATCCATAAGCAGTTTCTGCACAGTTTCCACAATACATCATCTTTAATGCTTCTTTTTTTCCATTTTCATTTTGTTGCTTGCCCTCCTCCAGAATACACAGAGGATAGAATGAGTTCATGTTTAGGGGAAATTGCAGATAAATGAGGGGAATGCAGCCTTGGGTGTGTCTCATTAAGTTTTAATCTGAAGAGTTATTTCTTACCTTGTGTGTTTGTGTTTTTTAGGCTGTGGTTTGATGAGTTAATTAATCTGTGGATGTCAGTGCAAAATCAGCCAAGCTGGGAAGGGGTGAGTACACACTAGCAGAACTTCAGGTAGACTCACGTCACGATACTAACATTTCAAACTCGATACAAACACTAAGAGAAAAACGTAATACCATTTTTAGTGCTGGGGTAACATTTTTTGAAGGAGCAAAAACTATCCTTAATAATTACAATTTGACAGCATCTTAACCTCTTTCATTTGGACAAAACTAATCAGAAGGGAAGAATTCTGTGGTGGAAAATTCTTATGTAATTAGGATTTAAGTATATATTCTCTGTTTAGTGAATGCACCTAGGGCAAGATGACAAGGTTATTAATCCAACATAATCCTATGATAAAGATGTGTCAGGTCATCAGAGAGAGAGACGCCGGGGCAGTAAGAGAACAGTCTGGCCTTCGGATGTGCTGTTTCATTCCTTGCTATCGGACTGGCATGAACCAGTTCTCCAGAGGCTGGGCGTGAAGATGGGAGAAGACGTTTGCAGAGATAAACAGTGATTGCTGAATACTATTTAAGCTGTTAGTCAGAAAGGTTGGGTAGGGCGATGCATGAGTAATCTCTGTCCCCTCCATGTTCTGGCCAAAGCGTGTTTGTATTAAATACTTAAACACCTTCTGGGATTCAGTCTTCTTTATTATGGAAACCCTGAGGTATTTTTTGCCATTACAAATTCAATTAAAAAATATCACCTGTTTGGGAAAACTGGACAAGATAACAGAATAATAGTTAACGTTAAATAATGTAAATAACTGTACAGCCTCGTATTCTGTTTTTATGTATATGCATTAGTTTGAAAATGCATGCTTCCATTTACCTTGAGCTTGCTGCTGGAACACCTGAATTCCCCCACAGTGGGACAATGTGATGATACATATTTCATTTCTATTCTATTCTATTCTATTCTCCTTTAGGGAAATGTGTACCGATGAGTAAGTTGTGCAATTATTTTATTTCATCATACCTGGTTATCTTTTGTGTGTGCTTAAATTTTTCACTTTGATGGTGGTGTTCCAAAGAGAAATTCCAACCGTTTCTTCCTCAGCTTTTCTTTCTTGAGTAAAAAATGTTATTGTTCATTCTGTTTTATAAAACAGCTCAAGCTTCATCAGATTGAATGGTGAGCATTTGTGAATAGCAAAATACTGCCACCACCATGTTTACACATAAGGATGGTGTGTTCAGAGTGTTAGCTTTCTGCACAAATAGGCAGTGTTAGTTTTGTCTGATTAGATCAACTTCTTCCACATGTTTGGTGTATCCCCCCACATGGATTGTGGCGAACTGCAAGCAGGACTTCTTCCTGCTTTTATTCAACAATTTCCTCATTGTTTCCTTAAAACACTCTTTCATTAAAGCTAGATTTGTGAGATGCACAACTAAATATTGTCAGTTCTCAGCAGATTTGCTGGGGCAATTGAATTGGATTTTATTTAGGGGTATCAGAGTAAAGTGGGGTAAATTAAGATGCACCCCACATTTTTTTGCAAGATAAGTAATAAAAATAAAGCCATGTATCATTTTCCTTCTACTGAATAAGTACACTACTTCCTGTTTGTCTATGACAAAAGTCTCAAAAAGATACAGTGAAGTTTGTGGTTGTGACGTGTCAAAATGTGGAAAACTTGAAGAGGTGTGAAAACTTTTGCAATGTGAGTTATTTGCTTGGATTTGAAAGAGAGTTCCTGTTGTCAGGGCAAATTTATGTTATCAGGAAATTAACAAAAAATTCACCTCTAATGGAGTTTTAAAGCTTTTTAAATATATTGAGTAAAGGATCAACCCGGTTTCCATTTCTCCAGAGATGGATGGAGTAATTTGGAATGACACGGCTTCTACGTTCCCTGATTGCGATGATTGAAGTGTTGTTGCTGGTTTCCACTGAGCGTGCAGATAAGATTTTCCATTTGTGCCTCCGCTCTGCCTTTATCCAGCCTCCAGGCCCTCAGCGGCCTGGCTGAGCACACGTCCTCCCCCCTCTTGAACATCCTTCCAATTTTTCAGAGGCTATATTTAATTCTTGAAATGGCAAACTTCACTTCTGGGAATTTTCCTATAGACTTGGCAGTTACTGTTTTCCTGATGTTGTCTTGTAGCACCTAGTGAACCTGTTTGCTCGACTTGCCAATGATAACATCGGCTACGTGGACTGGACTCCTTATATTCCCACAGTGAGTCATTAGCAGAATTATGTGGATTTACATGTGTTCCTGTTAATGTGTTTTATTAGGGGCCACTGTGAGTGGAAGCTGAAACTCTGTTGTTATGTGTGTGCAGATCTTTACCAGAATCCTGCGAAGTTTAAACCTTCCAGTTGGGGTCAGTCAGATGGTGGCACCGAGATATCTTGTCAACTCCTATGACATTGGATACTTGGTTTTATGGATCACTGCAGTGCTGGTAAGCACTCATGAAGATTTTGTCAAAAACAGTTTCAAAACATTGAAATGCAGCTGCTTGATTGCCTGATAATGTACATGTATGCAGGGTGGACCAGGAAATCCTGCACAGAAAGAACTGACCTGCCTCTTCAGCAGCATTGCCTCCTTTTACCATCCTTCCAACCACGGTCGCTGGCAGGTCAGTCTCTTCTTCCTCTCATTTATACACATTTCCATCCATGTTTTGCATAAAGAAAACAATTAGATACTTGACATGTTTAATTTAGAAATGTGTGTTTTGTTTTAGTCTCGGCTGATGAGGCTGCTGCAGAGACTCCCAGCTAGCGTTGTGCGCCGCGTACATCGAGAGCGTTATGCCGGACCCAGCTGGATCACCGTTGTCCCAGAGTGTCAAAGACTGAAAGATGCAGATCTGCAGGAGTTTACCCGCAGCCTCACTGGTGCCGCCCTCTTGGCCATGTTTAGGTACTGCTTTCTGTTGGTCAATCGCATAAACTTTTCTCAAGACATTCACTGATAAAGATTTGTATTCCAGCACATATAACTACATCTCACTAATCTGAATAACTGGAAAGTTTATGTTAAGTGAAAATCAAAAATTATGCTGGTTAATCACACTTACTGATGTTTTTCATGGTAATTTAATAAAAATGACTTTACGTGAAAGAATTTACAAAATTCAGTTTCTCAAATAATTAGTATACTAAATATAAACAATAAAAATGGTTATTCGATATAGAAATGTTATGTTACGACCCACACAAATATGAGGAAGACTGCTAAGCTGATTGTTGTCCAGCAGTCAGCAGTAGCTCACCAAGGGGAGTAAGCTACAAAAGGTCGCCTTTAAAGATGCTGAAGGTTCATAGAGTGTTCTAGCTAAGCATATTATTAGAATGTTCAGTGGAAGAAAAAAAGTGTTATTGAAAAATGAGCAAAAGCAGCAGGGATAACCATAGCTTTATGAGTTTTGTGAAGCAAAGAGCAATCAAAGGGTTTTGACTGCATTTATACCACACCACATTGATTCAGTAATTCATACAAAAGGAGCCCTTGACCAAGTACTGAGTGCTATTCTGTGTAGTATATGGACATACCTTACAGTTTGCCAGCCTTTCTGTATTAAAATACTTTTTTTTCTATTGTGCAAATTTCCAATATTCATATAACCTGAATTTAGTGTTCTTATTAGCTCTAACAAGAACACTGAATTTACTGTATGTAATGAATCTATGAGTTTCACTTTTAAAGCTACTAAAACAAAATCAGTCTTTGATTATACTTTAATTGTATGAGATATATCTGGAACCGATTAGCATAAACACGTCAAAAAAATGGCTTCGGACTGTTTTTAATGCACCTTGGCATTCCTGAATCCTGATAACACATTTCTGGCACTCTGGACTCTGGATTTCTTCCACTGAGGCCCTTGGGGCTTGAAAACAGCACTGTGCATCTTTAGCGCTTTACTGCTTGAAGGTAAATGGCAACAATATGACTGGCGCATATCACTAGAGCCGTTTTCAGACAGAAGTTCTGGAATATTTGCGGACCATTCCATCCGGTCTTTAACCGGAGTGGTGTTTTCAAACACACCACTTTTCTCCGGAACATTGCCTTTCGGTTGCTTTCACACAGCAAGAAATGTACCGGTGGATCCTGATGAATGTATCAGGAGGGGGTGAGGGGGAGTTGTATGTGGATATTACATAAACATTTCCCCAAACAGAGGGATTATTGCAAAGATGGTAGACGAAACAGCAGATCTACTCGCAGGGCTCGTCTTTATGATGTGTGCAATTTTGTACACATGGAAATGCTTAAGAGACATTGACGAAGGAGGTGAAAGGAAAATAGTGGCATTTATACGTCATCAACGTGTGCGCTCACAGCGTTCGGTGCCCAGCCTCCCCTTTTTCCCCATCGCCCCACACCACTCCAGCTTTCCCGGAACATTACCTGACAGGCTGATTGCAAACACCATACCGCGAAAAGTCCACTCTTGTTACTAGTTCTTCATCCGTAAAATTACCGGTAAAGGGTATCCGGACAAAGTCCGGAAGATTGCTTTCAGACACAAAAGCAAAACAGACGAAGTCCGGAAAATTACAGTTTTTCATGGCCTGTTTGAAAGTGGCTTAACAGCCATCAACTGAGAACCAAAATACAAGCTTGACAGGTCGCATGTCTATCACCGGGCAATTTAGAGACATACTGTACAGTTAACAATGCATGCACCCTAAGGTAATTGAATGAGGCCAATTAACTTAACAGGGATATTTTTGGTATTTGGGGAAAAAACGGATAAAATCCACACATGCAAGAGGAGAAAATTCATACTGCACACAGAAAGGACCCAGTCCAGGACCTTTTTGTTCTGTTAGTTTGAATTTTATTTAAGTCTTTGATTTATTTACGGTTTTAAAAAACACTATGAGATATAAATAAAACTATGCCAATGAAGTGAAGTTTAGCAAAAGTTTATTCAGTTATTTAAATCTACAGTTCACATCCGTGTTTAAAGGTCTCCTTCACTCTCTTTTTCAAAATTTGCTGTGGTCTCTAACTTGAATGAATGCCTTGTGAGTCGTTTTCTGTGGAAAAAAAAGGTTCCCTGGCTCCCGTTTCAGGAGGTTGAAGTTTGTCAGAGGAGTGGGTGGGGGGATGTGGCAGAATTACAAGTCTTATTTATTAATATTCATAATATGAAAACGTCTCACATCTGGTTGGCTAAAAGCAATGCGACTCTTATGCTGCCTTCGATCAAATGACTAACTTAGCGTCGTACTTTGCTGGTGGTGTTCCAAAGACAAATTCCAACCATTTCTTCCACAGCTTTTCTTTCTTGAGTAAAAAATGCATCTCCACTAATAACACAAGCTGGAACGTGTTCTGTCATGTTGTGGAGTTGCTAATGGTTAACTTCTACTAGCAGAGATGCGCTCTGCTCTCTCCTGGGCGCAAAATCATCACAGCCTTCCCGTGGGTGGTTGCAAGCCAAGGTGGATGAGACCATTAATACTAATTTCAAAAAGAACAAATGTTACATGGTTTCTCAGTGAACCAGACCTTTAAACATCTCTCATGATCAGAAATGTTATACTATTGTGGGGGTTTTAAAGAGTAACTAAACCCCAAAGCAACTTTTTTTTGCTTCTAAACTGTATAAATGGGTCTTTACCAATGCAGGCTTTCAGTTTCTGGGGATTTTTTCACATTTTGGTGTAAACTTGTTTAATTCTACACTTTTTGGTCTAAAAACACCTTAGTGCTGCCCTCTTAGGGTTGAACTGTGGCTACTGCCTTAGAATTTTGTGATTGGTGGAGAGCGGTACATCTCTACGTCAGACATTGACTATGTCACAGCAGCCATGGTCATAGCTAACATACTGTTTGAACGTTAGCCTATGTTAGCATTACCACTCAGAGACTGGTCTCCTCCTGCCTCTCTCTCCCTCTGCAGCAGCGCCAGCCTCGGGCAGCGCTAACTCAGCGCCCCGAGCCAGCGGCTCGAATTGATACGGCTCACGGCCGCTGAGCTCCATAAAGCCTCCCTCTACTCCTCTATCTCCGGTGACGACGGAGGAGATCCGCTGGTTCAGGGCGCCGAGCCAGCACCGCCCGAGCTCGGTGCTGCTGAGGCAGAGGGAGACTGGAGGAGTCCAGTCTCTGACTGGTAATGCTAACATAGTCTAACGTTCAAAACAGATGAATGTTGATCAGATCGATCAGTCGCAAAACTGCCAACGTCGCTTTGGTCACTGTCCATGTTTCAGTGTCAGATTAAGCTAGCTGTCACTGTCCTCCTGAACACACCCCCACGTTCCCCCCTCCGCTCATCCTCCAAACTTGGCCATACCCCTCCGTTCTTCCTGGCAATCCCACTTTGTAGAATTTTTTTTATGTTGTCTGGGGGCGGGGTTATGATTTCTCAGGTGGTTCAGTTACACTTTAAAGAGTAACTAAACCCCAAAACAACTTTTTTTTTGCTTCTAAACTGTATAAATGGGTATTTACCAACGCAATCTTTCAGTTTCTGGGATTTTTTAAAACATTTTGGTGTAAACATGTTTAATTCTACACTTTTTGGTCTAAAAACGACTTAGTGCTGCCCTCTTAGGGTTGAAGGGTGGCTATTGCATTTGAATTTTGTGATTGGTGGAGAGCAGTACATCATTACGTCACAGGCATTGACTGTGCCACAGGCATGGTCTCACAGACATACCCCTCCGTTCTTCCTGGCACCGCCCACTTTGTAGAATTTTCAAATGTTGTCTGGGGGCGGGGTTATGATTTTTCAGGGGGTTCAGTTACACTTTAATAGTTTATTGGAACTGTTGTTTTTTTCTACGGTGCAAAACAACCTTGAGCGACTGTGGCTCAGGAGCGAGGAGTTTGTCTTGTAACCGGAGGGTTGTCGGTTTGAGCCCCCGCTCCGACCGTCTCAATCGTTGTGTCCTTGGGCAAGACACTTCTTCCTTCTGCCTACTGGTGGTGGTCAGAGGGCCCGGTGGCGCCAGTGTTCGGCAGCCTCGCTTCTGTCAGTGTGCCCCAGGCAGCTGTGGCTACAATGTAGCTTGCCATCACGAATGTGTGCATGAATGGGTGGATAACTGAATGTAGTGTAAAGCACTTTGGGGTCCTCAAGGACTAAATAAAGCGCTATACAAGTACAGGCCATTTACCATTTAGATTAATTTTAAACCTAGAACTTGGTGCACAGCTTTCAATTTATTGAGATGTTTGTTGTGATCCACACAGGGATAAATTACATACACAGACTCAAATGTATATTGACACGCCGCCGCTGGTCTCTAGTTAAATGTCCCTTTGCAAATTATAACTCGACCACGGGACGTTTGTAGCCATCAAAACCCATATTTTAGAATTCTGACTAGATGACCATTTTTCACAGCTGAATTGAGTTCACTTCCAACCACATACTCTGCATCCACAGGGGGTTAATCAGGGCCAGTCCATAGGCTCAAAGTTTGCCTGCTTTATCCATTCTAAATTCAGTTTTGATGGATGTTTCTTATCACTGTCATTTAGAAACACCCAACTGTGTCCCAGTTTCAACTCTCTGAGGTAAACTGTCACACTCAGTTAAGAGGAAATAATAATCAAGAACAAGCCATGACCCACCAAACTGGAAACTGCTGGAAAACCAGTGTCACTGCCCATGGTGATGCAAGGAATATGCCTTCTGCTCCCAAATTGACACCTTTAAGCTCAACCCACATGGGGAAGCCAAATGCCTTCTGGAGAAAAGTCTTTTCAGATGAGACAAAGTGTTAGATATTTGACCTCAACGACAAGAAGAGTGTTTGGAGGAATCAATTTGAGGTTTTGAAAGCTAAGAAGGCTGTCTCAATTATGCTGCAGGTCTGTTTAGATGCCAGTGGTGGAATAATGAAGATGGAGAAGTTTCTCATAGTTTTTGAACCTTACCTCAAATCAACAGCTTGATAGTTGGAACCTAAACACATTAAAACTGCTTTGGAAATGAAATAAAAAACTATTACATTTAGCTTGGAATGGAGAAGGATCAAAAGCTAGGTCTGTGACAAAAAGAGAGCTCAAATATCCAGCTCGAAGTTTGAACCCTGTTGAGCTTTATTTCCATTAGGACTGCTGAAGGAGGAACAGCCTCTCCGGATCTCTCCCAATCTCTCTTCTTATTCTCTTTCCTTATTTTCTTTTCTTAGCTTTTTTCCTAGTTACTTTATACACCCAGCCTCTGGAGTTCTGTATTAGACCGGATCTCTTTTTTGGATTACTTTTTGAAGGACTGTGGATTAACAACATGCTGTTTTGCTCAGCTGAAGACTTTGACAAACTGCTGAATGGACACAATGGAGATGAAGATATGTTGCCTTAAAGTGAACATGGAAGTAAACACTGGATATGGAAATGAAACAACTTTACGGATAACTACACACAGGGACCAAAAACCTGGCAGCCTGGTGTTAACTCGGTGCAACAGTCTCGCACAGAAGCCACAGAACAACACTACTTCTTCAGACAAAAGGCGCTTAATGGGTAGAACACCCCATTCACAGCTTGATGAAAACTGGCCAGCTTTAAAGTACACTGAAACATATACACCTGCTCCGAGGAAGAAAAAACAAAAGAAATTCAAACCCAAAACAAGAGATATTACTCCCCCTGGAATCCTACTGAAAAACAGATTTGCAGCCCTCAGTTCCCTGAAAGACGACACAGCCCCCGGGACCAGTCAAGGTCACCAGGAGAAATCCACCCAAATGAAGCGGACACATAAGAAAATTAGAACCCCCCCTCCCCCCCAGCAGAAGTTCTGATAATTCATGGTTGATGGTTCAATAAATGGGATCGAAGACGTTTCTAGCCAGAACACTAGTGTTTTCAGCTGCCCCAAAAATACAGTGAGCGAAATCTCAGAAAAAATCCAGATAATCATAGATCAACACCCGAAACTGGAAAAGCTCGTTATCCACGCAGGATCTATTGACGTAGCCAAAAAAACGGTTAGTGTCCCTGGCGATTCATAAAAAAACCAACGAAAACCGACCCACAGCAATTTCTAATAAAAAGAAACAAAAGAAGAAGAAAAGAAAGGTAAACACTTGATAAAGCACCCGAGGGCTGACCTTAAATCACAGCCCATGGATACTATCAGAGAATAAACACACTAAGTCAAGATGATGCCACCAGCCCAAACAGATGCATGACTCGCGGAGATTGACAGATAACAAACACTTTCTACCTGTTCAATGAGCACACCAGTAGCGAGCAAAGACGTACAGCCCTCACCACAGCGTTCCTCAAGTATTCCAACGTCATCCGACTCATCGACACCAAATTATTCTCCCTTTAGAAACTGCTCTGACAGACACAAGGCACAAATTAGAATTGGGACACAACTAACACCGAAACTTGGATTACATCAGGCCCCTGGATGTATTTTGCCCATGCCACAACTGGTAATAACAGACATCTGATATAGAAGAGGATCGGCGAGTAATTCTACTCCCATCGTCTCCCAGAAGTTGCCTGGCGTCCCAGAAGTTGCCTGGCCTCCCTGAGAGTAGTATTCCAGTGCTTATACGCAGCAGAAACCAAAACCAAATCTCAAATTGATCACCTGTCAGAAGGTTCAGTTACCTATCATCAAACAACTGAAATTAGCTTTATTAAACATTAGGTCTCTGTCGGGGAAGTCCTTTCTAATCAATGACTTCATCACTGAACATAATGTACACATTCTGTTTTTTATCAGAAACCTGGCTAGATGTAAAAAAAAGGAAACATCTGCATTGATAGAATCTACTCCTCCATAATACTATTTTTTAAGCGAGAGCAGGAAATACAGACGAGGTGGAGGCGTAGCCACAATTTTTCTTAACTCAATGAACTTTAAAAAGGTATCCCTGTGCACATTTGACTCTTTTGAATACCTAGCTACCCAGATAAATGAGCCTAACAAAGCTTTATTTCTAAGTTTATATAAACCCCCAAAACTTAACTCCAACCTCTTTAATGATTTCAGCGACCTTCTTTTTGTAATATGTTTTGACTGTGACCAATTAATCATTATGGGGGACTTCAACATCCATACCAACAACCCCCAAGATAGACAAGCAAAAACATTAGGTGACACTCTTCATAACTTCAGCCTGACTCAGCATGTCAAACAATCAACACACAATCAAGGACACACTCTGGATTTAGTTATCAGCAAAGGTTTAAATATATCCAACATCTCCCGACTCCAACTCAGTAAACAAACTGGTAGATAATTTCCTCGCTAACATTTCAGACATCATTGATTCCATTGCTCCAACTAAAGTGAAAGTAATCTCAAGTAGAAATAAGTCACTGTGGACAAGTGATCCACTGGTACGTATTGAATAAAGGGAGTGTCAAGCCGAGAGAAAATGGCGGAAAACTTGACTCCAGGTTCACTGTGAGATCTACAAAGAGAGACTGAACAGGTTTCAATTAACTTTAAAAGATGCAAGGGAATCTTTCTTCTCTGAAGTCATTAACAGAAACATTAATAATGCACGGACACTGTTTGCAACAGTGGAAATACTAACTAATCCTGAACTAAATTCTACCAGGGCCTGCAATGAATTTGCCAGCTTTTTCACTGAAAAGACTCGAACAATTAGATGGTCAGTCTATACTTCAGTACTGAACCCACTACCAATGTCACCCCCAATCAACATCATGTAGAGAAAATGTCAGAATTACATGAATTAAACCCGAAAAATCTTGAAGAAATCATTAACCAATTAGGCTCCTTCTCTTGCTGTCTTGATATCCTACCCACAGTTTTTCATAATAAAGTTTTCCCTGTCATTGTGCCTGATCTTATTGAAATAGTTAACTCATCCCTCCTGCAAGGTATTTTCCCCCAGGCTTTAAAAACAGCAGTTATCAAACCACTTCTAAAGAAGAACAACCAGGACAACACATCAATGCAGAACTACGGGCCAATGCACATTATAACAACACGCATCAACACCATACTCGAGCGGGAGGATGGAGGCTAGGGGTCTTTTCACACCCCTGTTCGCTACGGGCCATCAGGGGTTGGGGTCCGGAGGAGGAACAGGCGGTCTGGTTGGGGTCCTGGGCTGTCGGGCTGCTTTGCCACTGTGGGGCCCTTGGCGGTCTGCTTTTCTCCGTCCTAGAAGGTAGGGGGTCCATCTCCCGGGTCCGGGGACTGGTGGCTCTACTGGGGCCGGTACCTGGACCTGGGAGCATAAAGTGTGTATGGGGTGTGTGAGAGAGGGTAGATCGTCATTTTTTTGGATGTCTTGGTGAGTCAGTGAGAATGTATGTGTTTAAGAGGGACGGAACGTATGACTGTGTCTGTATGTCTTTGTCAACCTGTCAGGTTGGATCTTGGTCTGCCCCCTCGCCTGGCGCACCTCAGGCCTTAATGGGGGCCTATTTCCCCTCCGTCACTCCCCGCCTGTGACGGGGGCCCCTGCCTGCCGGTGCATCGGTGGTCAATCCAGTTCGGACCTGGTGCGTGCCTGGCCGGGCCTGGGGGGGCCGGTGTGTCGGTCGGCCGATGCGCTGGGCCGATATCTTCCTTTGGTTGGTTGGGGCACCTCTTTTAGAGGTGCCAGGTTTGGGATTGTTGGGTGGTGCCTGCTCGGTGGCTCGGCGGGATGCGGATCCGGCGTCTCTGCTCGTTTGATCACCTGTTCTGTGCGCACCGTGCGTGGCCAGTTCATTGGCGGGTTGGACCGGCCCTGGCCCTCGTTGGATGCCTGGTCTCGGCGCCCTGCGTTGCGGGGGATCGGGACCCGGGAGCTGGTACAACTTGGTGTCCAGATGCTGGCTGAGCCCGGCCTGGGGATGCTGTCCGTCCCCTGCGGCTATTGGTGGGGCGCTGGGATGTTAGCGGTGGGAATTGGACGTCCTTTGGACGTCTTTGCTCCAATCTCCTTCATGTCTGCATCGATTCCTGGGAGACGGATTGATGCCTGCTCACACCAGCTATCGAACACTCTTATGGAGAAACCTTATATGCACCAGCATGCTAACACACACACATAGATGTGGGGTCTCTGGTGTTTAAGGATATATTCTTGGTCTGAGGTTATCATTACTAGAGCTTGATTAATCGGTACCATGAGTTTTTCTGTGACATTGTTGTTGTATTTTTATATCTATTTTTGTGTGATGTGGTTGTGTAATTCTTAGTTCACAATGTTTGGTTTGTTTTGTCGATGTTTTTTCGTGTTTTGTTTTTTCCGTCTCTCTGCCCTCCTGTGGGTATGGAGGCAGACTTCAATGTCTTCCTGTGTTTTCTTTGTTCTCCTTCCTCTCTTGTATTTTCAACTCACCCTCTCTCTTGACTTTTTTTTCCCTACCTCTCTTCTTCATCTTCCTTCTTTCTTCTCCTTAATTTTCCGTCTCCGTGTCCATAACATCAGAAAATAAAAACCCCAACAATTCATAATAAAGATTTTTCACACATATATCAAGTGGAGGACTATAGCAAAAGCTGTACTGCTCCGCTTGTGAAAGTAAATCTGTTGGGCTTCTACTTGGTACTCAGACACCAATTCTGAGCTTCACACTGCCAAACAGGACACGTAAAAAAAAAAAAAAAAGAACTACGGGCCAATCTCTAATCTTCCATTGATCAGTAAGATTATTGATAAAGCTGTGTTTCAGCAGTTAAATAGCTTTGTTTGATAACTGTTTAGATGTTTTTCAGTCTGGTTTCTGTGCTCACCACAGCACCGAGACTGCCCTCGTCAAAGTTTTCAATGACATCCACATAAATATAGACTGTGGTAGAACCACAGTGCTGGTACTTTCAGACCTCAGTGCAGCATTTGACACTGATCATGCTGTACTATTGGAACGACTGGAGAGCTGGGTTGGACTCTCTGGTACAGTACTTGGCTGGTTTGAGTCTAACCTAAAGAAAAGGGACTTCTTCATTTCAAACTTTTCATCAGAACAAACAGATATCAAATGTGGGGTGCCCCAGGGCTCCATCCTGGGGCCCCTCTTATTTAATATCTACATGCTCCCACTAGCCCAGATTATAACAACCAATAAGATTAGTTACCATTACTATGCAGATGATACTCAGCTCTACATTAACATTCAAACAAAACTGAAGTAATTATTTTTGGACCTAAAGAGGAACGATCAAGAGTCAGCACACAGCTTCAGTTAATACCACTTGAAACTACTGATCAGGCCCGAAATTTGGGTGTAGTAATGGACTCAGACCCGAACCTTCAGGGTCACATAAAGGCAATCACAAGGTCGGCCTTCTATCCCCTGAAGGACATTTCAAGGATTAAATGATCGATGTTACAACAGGACCTCAAAGAACTCATCCACGCATTTATCTTTTGTCGGATTGATTACTGCAACAGTGTCCTCACAGGTCTGCCTAAATAGTCAATTAGACAGCTGCATCTGATCCAGAACGCTGCTGCTCGTGTCCTCACTAGAACCAGCAAAGTAGAGCACGTCACCCCAGTTTTAAAATCATTACACTGGCTCCTTGTAGCTCAAGGAATAGACTTATAAATACTCCTACCATTTTATAAATCTTTCAATTACCTAGTGACAAAGTAGGGCTGGACAATAATTCAATATCAATATATACCGCGGTATACTTTTATTCAATAACTGTGATATGAGTTTTAAACGCATTTCCGGTAATTTGATGTACATTACAGTAATTTCTTTTATGGATTTTTTTGGCTCCAGTGGCCTTTATATGACAGTTACTTGACAGGAAAGGGGCCAGAGAGAGAATGGAATTAATATACATTACACTATATAATTACAGCGTTTCACTGACTGATGTTTCACGGCGTTAACGTGCACAGCCGATTCAAGCCGAACAGAAAGAGCCGCGACACATTGGCTACGTGAGTGATGACGTACACCACAGATAGGAGCCCGGCAGCAGCAGTTGGCTGTGCTCAGGACGTGGTAGACAGATAAACTAGGCTAATCTCAACAAAATGAGTGCTCCTAACGAGTTGAGCCTAGTTGAACACATGGACAAGACTACAATGCTTCGGGCACCGACTAAACTCCGCTATTGGTAAGTCATACGGTTAAAACACACCTGAGTTTTACGTTATTTTGTGTATGGTATGAGGATTTATTACTAAAATCATTTCTGTAACAAATACAATATGCTTCACACAAAATAGGACGTTTATATCCTACTTTTTATATTATTCTTAATGTGTGCAATTTATGCTTGGTAGGGTCTATATTTGTTAAATGCCATTGAATAAGTATATAATTAACCATCTGTTGTGGGCATTCTTGGCAGTTTTTCTGAGGCTTTTGTATAGTATATATCAATATCGGAATTATATCGTATCGACCGAAATTAAGAAATATATTGTGATATAAGTTTTGGCCATATCGTCCAGCCCTATGCCAAAGTATATTGAAGATCTACTGTCACTATACCAACCCCCAGACCACTCATGTCCTCTAATTCCAGTCTACTCAGCATCCCTAAAATTAGAACAAAACATGGAGGAGCAGCTTTTGGTTTCTATGCTCCTCTAATCTGGAACAAACTTCCAGATGACTGCAAAGCTGCTGAAACACTGAGTTCTTTTAAATCAAGGCTAAAACCCATCTGTTTAGAGCTGCCTTTGAGTAATTTTTTCAATTATCATATGTTCTGTGTGTGTTTTATGTTTTATTGCTGTTTTTACTTTATCCCCTAATCATGTAAAGCACCTTGAATTACCTTGTTGTTGAAAGTGTATTATACAAATAAAATTGCAGTGCCTTGCCTTGTTGATGGCCTACACTGTTGTTTCTCTGCACTTACGAAGGGGCTCTTGTCACAATATTAGTGGGGTCTATGTATGTATATATTTGAGCCAGATGAGAGGAAATCTACGATAAATGCAAACTTGTCATTGATGCTCATGATGAGTGTTTTTAAACTTTCAACCAGAACCATAGGTTGGATGCTGACATTTAAAATCTAACAGTCTTATCCAGATTTAGGTGGGAAAGCTGACAGAATAATTTAGTGCAGATACATATAGAAATGTAGGTTGTCTCAGTGGGTGGAGGTGTGAGCGCTCTGCTACATTGTCTGAGCCAGTCGGCGGTCTTCTTGGTCGACATTCAGGGATCAGATTTTCTCTAGAATTTTTTTAGCTACAGCTGTGATTCAGACAATCGATCCTAGCTATTTTCTACTAATCAGCGCAGTCTTCTTTTTAAATGTCAAAAACTGCTCACTGCTGATTAGTAGGTCAAATCTTTAATATCTGGAATCTGCAAATCTTTAATCTTTAACATTAAAATGATTCTTGTTCAGTGAGCTTTTATTTCTCAGCTTTAATGTTGTGAGCAGGTAACTGGACCATGAACAGGTAAACAACCAGTAAGCAGACATCAAGTCATCTGAGAGCTGTGTCTCATTAGTGAATCATTGTTTGCACTTGGCCTCAGCCACAACACGCCTAATCTGGACAAGGACAGCTCATCAGTGATTATCTTTCTCCCTGTGTGCGTGTGTGTTTGTGTGTGTGTGGTCCATGCTGTAATTCTGCTGTATTTTCCTCTGCCCTCTCCTGGTGATCCGCAGTAAAACTGGCAGCACAGATGCAGCCTATGCTCTCCAGAACCTGGCTCTCCTCACACCAGAACTTGTCATACCACCAGTACTTGAAAAGTAAGACTTGAGTGTACTTTTGTACAGTTTTTAAAGTAGATTCATGGAGGCTTGTTCGAGATTTTATCAACTTTTGTGATTTCTACATGCAAGCAGCCAGACACTAAATTGTGTGTGTAAAACAGGACCTATGCAGCGATGGAGACCCTGACGGAGCCACACACCCTCACCGCCACCCTCAGCTGCATGATCGGCATGGCGCGCAGCCTTGTTTCCCCTGACAACCGCTACCCAGAGGGCCGGGTTCACGTGCTCCCGCTGCTCATGGGCTCTCTCCCGGGGGTGGACCCCAACGACTTCAGCAAGTGCATGGTGAGTAATGAATGTGCTGATAAGTAATAAAGAACAATTATGAGACAGGATGACACTAGAGCTCTTGCTGATTGAGTTCCCTTCTTGTATACTCCAGAAAGTCCAGAAAAGTCCAGAAAGTTCAATGAATACTTCAGTTTGAAGAAGTTGTAATTAATGTGTCTTGGTTGTCTGCTCGGATAGTAAAATGGATTGCTTCCCTCGTCTGCTGCATCCGTTTTCTCCATGCTGTATTAATCATCGCTGCAGAGCAAATGAAAAGATTTGAAAAATCTTACCTGGCACATTATTTAACTCATGCTGCAATCATGTCAGATGATGTAAATTGATCTGTTGTGGATCTCCATTCAGATAACGTTCCAGTTCATCACCACCTTCACCACCTTGGTGCCTTTAGTGGACTGCTCATCTGCTCCTTTTCGACACATGGATCTCTCAGAGGTAAATTCAGAACAATTTTTAAACATCTCTGTTTCGGACTATTGGAGATAGAACACAAACAAGACAACAACCATACTGAGTTTTAAAATATGAGATAGATACATTGTTAATATAATAGAAAGATGAAGTCTGAAACAATTGCCTACACATGCTTATCCAGTAAAGATGACCAACACGTTTTCTCTAACCCACACAGGGTCAACATTACATTTAGAGGCCTTAAATCTTAACATACCCCCAATAATATGTGTTTAAATGTTTTTTTGGATCAACATGTTTCAACCGTGGTTCTGGTCGGAAATATAATGATAAAGAGTTTTTTTAATCTGGTTGGTTTGCTTTGCAGTGACATGGTTTTTAAAGTGAGCTTAGGTTGAGGCTTTGGGAAAGAGATCTAGTGTACCCCAGTATTCTCTGTGGTTAGGGACCGCAGCCGCCCCGTGAATGGCTAAAATCCACAAATACTTGAGACCCACTCTAACAACACTTATAACTTTTTAATTATTCACACACCAAATAGACCTTGAAATGCATTAATATGCACAGTGAATCCCATGTTGGCACTACCGCGGGAGCTAACGTCTATAGTCTCCCTTATCTCCACTCTTGGGGGTACAGCCAATCAGCGCCAAGGAAAATAAATGGCTCTTCTGTATAGGCTGCTTTCCAAATGCCAGCTAATAGAGTGTCAAGTAGCATTGTGCCTAGGTATTACCGCTTCCCAAACTGCATTTTCCTTCAAATATTTTAAATATCTTCTATGGAAAAATTCTGGAATGGGCAGATTTTCTGTGAATAATTTGGAGCTACGTACCAAAGTCAGTTTTGGTGTAGGTTTTGATCTAGCTTTTAATTTTAGCTAAAGTTGACGATTGTAGTGGCAGTTAGTTACTACCACCACCATGGTTGACAGTAGGCAAGCAGTGTTTTTAGGTTAGAAATACTCACTTAGACTCCTCAAATTCAGCCAAATTCCATAAAACTTTCCTCAGAAGGTATTTGGCCTGGCCATCTGGACAGCTTTAGATTTCAGTCGAACTTGAAGCTGTCGACTTCTTCATGTTACACCATCTTAGTCCTTAGAGATATACACTTTGCTTTAGTTCACGACAGCCTTGGGTCTTAGTAATTACTGGGTTTTTATTGATGGTTCAAACCAATTTCCTGATGGCCCGTTCACACTGCCCAAAACGTCAATGCCGAGAATGGCAAGATTACATGTTAAGTCTATGGTTGATGCCGTCAGAGTCTGTTTGGTGCTTTGTGTGCTTTGGCAACTTTCAAAGCTGCAAAAGCCAGCAACGCAGAAGTTGAGCTAGCAAAACTTTTGGCGAAGTCCCCTGAGCATCAACCAATCAGAGCATCTCACTGTAGTGATGTCACTACACATTTCATGCCCTTTAGGAGAAATATAGCACCTGTAGTTGTTGTCCTGGTAGGTGATGTGAGCACCGATGCGGGCCAGGAGGTCGTCAAACTGGGTGCGGGACAGACGAAACTAGCGCTGAAAGCGAAACCTCATGCATACGCAGCTACTGGAGCAAATGGTTAAACTCTCCAAACTCAGAGCGCCCCTTAAGAATGGGGTGTATCCACCAATGGCACTGACGCACCCGACGACGACGACGTTGTCTAGTTTTATTTAGCAAATAAAGCCAAGCCACTCTCTCGATATGATCTGCCATTGTTTAAAACACCCGCCAACATTGGAAGCCTCGCCCACGCGCTCTGTTTTTGCTCAACAAGCTTCAGGCTTAAAAATGTATAGGTTTACTTTGTGAGCGTTTTTTGACTGCGACATCACACTCAGATGTCGCGTGACATCTGAGTGTGATAGTCTGGATTTTTTTTCCAGACCTTGGCAAAGTGGTCTTCTTCTTAGGAACTTCTTAATAACTCGAATCAAAATGATATTGGAGTCAGTAGTTGCTTAGACATGGCTAAAACTGAGTTACTGAGTCAATTAAATGGGTGCTTTCAAATACTAGCTGCACTCAGTTGTGATATTGAATAAAAAGTTTATATTTATATTATTATTTTTGTTGTCTACTTGCTGTGAAACAGATTCTGCCTTGGGGGAAAACTTTCGCACCTCTTATTGAAAGATTTAGGTGAGTGTAGGCCTAAATTATTCACCCTGACAGATTTAGGTTTTAAACATTCTTTAAATTTGATCAACATGTTTCTTTTGACTGGAAGTAATATTACCATTTTGTAGTGGCAAAGCCAAAGTCCCGACTTGAATCTTCTAGAGAAAGTAAAGATTAAGTTGATGGTTAGGAAGCCAAGCTACCTCAGGAACTACCATTAGGAACAAAAGCTGGTCACCAATTAGAAGAAGGGTTTAATTGATGTAATGTCAATAAAGAAGGGTAATAAATTATTTTTGATAAGCCTTTATTAATTATATGTAAAAAAAAAAAGCAGATAAATTAAACGTTTTTAGATTGTTATTAATTTTATGCAGTTTTAATCTGTTATGTATTATTTAGACAGATTCCCACCTCATTCCTATCAGAAACAAACTGCTTGAATTAATCATTTTGGGCTTAACTGTAGGTGAGTAGGGACAGAAAAGGGGACTGATACAAGACTTGATCAGTGTATTTCAACCGAAGAAAAGTAGCGGCAGACAGACAAATAGTCCTTACTGACATTGTGTTTGCCTTCTGGAAGATAAAACTACTCCAACATGGAGCCGTTTGACAGAAAACACAGAAAAAACAGAACTAGCTCAATGATCATCTTAATTTATTTAAAACAAAAGGTTGAAACCAAACGTTTTTACTCTATTTTATTTCTAAGCCTTAGTTTTTATATATAATGCTCTAATGATTCAAAACTTGATGTCATTAGATCATATTTACAGCATTAACTTTGTCTAAGGTGGAAAGCAAGGCTGTATACCACAGTTGCCGTTTTTTTCATTATCCTTGTGTGTCTCTAACAGGTAAGACAGAAGAAGTAAATTTGAAGTCTGTATTTACAAAGTGATGCTTCAAAAGCACCCATCATTACATCCTTTTTATTTGTTAGGCAAAATCCATCCTTAAACGGCGCTAAATATCTGCTTATCTGTTGTTGTTTTTCTCAGTTGCTACAAAAATCAAAGCGTGAAAGCACCATGTTGGTCATTTTTCTCCAGTCTGGAGACACAAACCGGCGTTTTGTGTGTCGTTCCAGCGTTCGTGCTAAACTGCTTATCTTCATATTTAAGAGATGATCGCTGGGATTGGCTGGGATGTTTAATCCCTCCAGCCTGTGCAGGATCTCGTAGTGGGTCTGCTCTGAGATGGCACCCAGGGGCGGTGCGGGATGGAGGGGACTCTCAGTATTGATGAGCAGGGGGTCTCTTTAAGCCTTTCTGAAACTCTGGCAGTAAAATCCTGACAACCCTGAAGCAAAAACTCTGTTCAGATCTCTTCTAATCACAAGCTTATTCTTGTAGTCATTATCTAAAGATGATTATCATGCTGATTGAGAAATCAAGAGCTTTACCTTTGAGGCTCACTTCTATAAAAATGTATTTCCCCAGTAGTCTAGCAGTTTTTTTTCCGTCAATTAAGTCATAGAAAAACAAATCATAGAGATATTACAGAAACACATTACCTACATTTTTCCCTTGCAGATTGAAAAAGATCTTTGCTGTGCCTCAGCTAGCTTTGAAGACTTCGTGCTGCAGTTCCTGGACAGGTAGAAATAAATTAGCAAGTCAGCCTGTCACTCTGTGCAGCTTTGTTGTCATCGTCTGAATATGGATGTGTCTCTCTGTTTGAAATGCACTAGACTTCCTGCCTCTGGAGTTTAAAAGCCTTTTTTCATGTGTGTGTATGTGTGTTTTTTAATCATATCATTGTTGACATTTTCATCACAGACGAGTGTTTTAAGTGTGTGTTTTCATGCGTGTGTGTGCGCTCGCGCAGATGTTTTGCTCTGATAGACAGCAGCACTCTGGAGCAGACGAGAGACGAGACGGAGACCGATACCCAGACTCATTTGGAGAGCCTGGTGGAGCTGGGACTGTCCTCCACCATTAGTACAATCCTAACACAGTGCTCCACAGAAATCTATAAGGTAGTGCAGAAACACATTCTGTCACTGATACACACATGTCTCAAATATAACAACCCCTCACTGTGCTGTGACCTTTAAAAGGGTCTTTTTTAGGGTTCAGAATCTTGAAAGTCAGCTTCTTGCTACAAGTGATGAAATCTTTCATGAATATCGGATTTCAGTTTCTGTTGTATTCTCAGCTCTTCCCGCCTGATTTGCCAAAAAGTTAAAGTGCACAATGTTCAGATCTTGTTTAGGTGGTAAAATGTCTCATATAGTCTCTAAATTGTTTACCAGCTCGGTGATGGTGGGAAGGATTTGTGATTAATCCAGACATCACAACATTGTAGGACGTGCTCTAAAAGCAGCTTTCTGTCAGTTTTTCCAAAAGATTTATTCCTAGTTTTTATTTGTCATTAGTTGTATAAACATCAGTTGGAGACTTCGTGAAGAGCGATGAAATCAGTCCAGAATGAACTCATCATACACCGGGTTTAGGTCTAGGTCTGGATAAGTGTGGAAAATAGAAAAGTATGTATGGGATTTTTGTGGGGTTTCAAAACTTTCTTTTATTTTGTAAAACATTAAAATTAAAGGAACAGGGGGCAGGATTTGTAAATAAAATAAACCTCCATGTCCAGTTTTTTAATGCTGTTGGGTGATGAAGCGTTATAAACCAAAAAGAATGAGCCCACCCACGTATCGCTCCATTTTCTTAAACTGGCTGTGTGCTGCAAAATGTGCTGCAGTTCGAGGCCCGAATTTCCCGCTCTGTCCTACGGATGTGACGTCAATTGACACGGCTTGCGCGTTCTCGACAGCTTTAAAAGAGGAAGAAAAATGGTCACAGACCTCCATTGATTTAATTGTGAGAATGGATTCTTCTCTTCTGCAACTGGGAAACGACCAAGGACGACTCACAGCCCACTAAAAAGTGGCACTAAGAAAAAGAAGTATGTCACTGTGAAGAGGTATGTTTTTTAGTGAAGCGTTTGTACGCGCTCCCGTGCGGCTGGCTGCAGTTACTTGCAGCGCCGGCCGCGTCGCTCGTGAGTTTCGTTTCTATATTCTGCCCCCTGCTCCTTTAAAAAAAAGCATTGTGCCTTTTATATTGATTAATATTTTTCTAACCATTCATATTTTGTTTTTTGAGTTACTGACTGATAACAAAAAGATGAATGCATACTCAACCAAAAAGGCTGTTTCCAGTGCTCATTTGAATTTTTAGACAACCGGACCTTTATATTTTAACTATGCCTGATGTATATGCCAATAAACAAATTATGGAAAATAATAGACCATTATTTTATTTTAGAAGCAGAAAAAGTAAAAAAAAAGTTATTTAAAGAACCCATATTTAGTGTTAACAGATTCTGAAAAAAAGAGCTAACCTAAGTAGTTCTACTCTGTCGATTTGAAAGCCAATTTAAGCTTTAGATTTTTCACTGATTTGTTGAATATTTAGATTTAAAAAATGTGACATCTGTAAAAGCAATGTCAAGATAAATGTTTCATACTCAAATGTCCATTTTGCAAGAAAATAAAAATCAAATTTGAGTAAAAAATAGTATTTTCATGTGTAGAACACTGGATGTAACTAAACTAAATGTTTTCAAAAAACTAAAGTTGATTATCCTCAACATGCATAAACAAGAGTGCAATTAGTGTTGCATTTTAAGTTAAAATGTTTATTTATTTGGAGAGCCTGGTGGAGCTGGGACTGTCATTGTGCCTTTTACATTAGGGTTTGTAAAAGGTGGCAGCCTCCCTGGGCTGCCACTTTATCGTGGTGGAGGGGTTTGAGTGTCCCAATGATCCTAGGAGCTATGTTGTCAGGAGCTTTTGCTCCCGGTAGGGTCACCCATGGCAATTTGGTTCTAGGTGAGGGATCAGACCAAGTGCAGCCCAAAAGACCCCTATGATGGAAAAGTCGATTGGATTCAGTGTTCCCTCGCCCGGACGCGGGTCACCGGGACCCCCCTCTGGAGCCAGGCCTGGAGGCGGGGCACGTTGGCGAGCGCCTGGTGGCCGGGCCTCTACCCATTGGGCCCGGTCGGGCTTAGCCCGAAGAGGTTACATGGGTCCCCCTTCCCATGAGCTCACCACCTGTGGGAGGGGCCATAGGGGTCGGGAGCTTCAACTCACACCTCCAGCAGAACTTCGAACACGTCCTGGGGGAGGCGGGGGACATTGAGTCAGAGTGGACCATGTTCCGCGCCTCCATTGCCGAGGCGGCTGACCGAAGCTGTGGCCGCAAGGTGGTCGGTGCCTGTCGCGGCGGCAACCCCCGAACCCGGTGGTGGACACCGGCGGTAAGGGATGCTGTCAGGCTGAAGAAGGAGTCCTATCGGGCCTTTTTGGCTTGTGGGACCCCTGAAGCAGCTGATAGGTACCGGCAGGCCAAGCGGAGTGCGGTTCGGATGGTCGCGGAGGCAAAAACTCGGGCGTGGGAGGAGTTTGGAGAGGCCATGGAGAACGACTTCCGTACGGCTTCGAAGTGATTCTGGTCGTCTCAGGGGGGGGAAGCGGTCTGCCACCAATACTGTTTACAGTGGGGATGGTGTGCTGCTGACCTCGACGCGGGACGTTTTGGGTCGGTGGATGGAATACTTCGAAGACCTTCTCAATCCCACCAGCACGCCTTCCAATCTGGAAGCAGGGTTTGGGGACTTTGGGTCAGCCTCTCTAATCTCTGGTGCTGAGGTCACCGAAGTCGTTAAAAAGCTCCTCGGTGGCAAGGCTCCGGGGGTGGATGAGATTCAGCCGGAGTTCCTCAGGGCCCTGGATGTTGTGGGGCTGTGCTGGTTAAATCGGCTCTGCAATATTGCGTGGACATCGGGGGCAGTTCCCTTGGATTGGCAGACCGGGGTGGTGGTCCCCCTGTTTAAAAAGGAGGACCACAGAGTGTGTTCCAACTACAGGGGGATCACACTTCTGAGCCTCCCTAGTAATGTATATTCTGTGGGGGGTGCTCCGGGAGTATGGGGTACCGGGCCCCTTGATACGGGCTGTTAGGTCCTTGTACGACCGGTGCCAGAGTTTGGTTCGCATTGCCGGCAGTAAGTTGGGCTTGTTTCCGGTGAGAGTTGGACTCCGCCAAGGTTTCCCTTTGTCACCAGTCCTGTTCATAACTTTCATGGACAGGATTTCTAGGCGCAGCCAAGGTGTTGAGGGGATACGTTTTGGTGGCCTCAGGATCGGGTCTCTGCTTTTTTCAGATGACGTGGTCCTGTTGGCTCCATCAGAACGTGATCTACAGCTTTCGCTGGAGCGGTTCGCAGCCGAGTGTGAAGCGGCTGGGATGAGAATCAGCACCTCCAAATCCGAGGCCATGGTCTTGAGCCGGAAACGGGTGGGGTGCCTTCTCCGGGTCAGGGATGAGGTCCTTCCCCTAGTGGAGGAGTTTAAGTATCTGGGGGTCTTGTTCACGAATGAGGGAAAAATGGAGCAGGAGATTGATAGACGGATTGTTAGGACATCTGCAGTTACGCGGGCGCTGTACCGGTCTGTTGTGGTGAAGAGAGAGGTGAGCCGAAAGGCGAAGCTCTCAATTTACCGGTCGATCTACGTTCCTACCCTCATCTATGGTCACAAACTCTGGGTGGTGACCGAAAGAACGAGATCACGGATACAAGCGACTGAAATGAGTTTCCTCCGTAGAGTGTCTGGGCTCTCCCTTAGTGATAGGGTGAGAAGCTCAGTCATCCGGAGGGGGCTCAGAGTAGAGCCGCTGCTCCTCCACATCGAGAGGAGTCAGTTGAGGTGGCTCGGGCATCTAGTCAGGATGCCTCCTGGATGCCTCCCTGGTGAGGTGTTTCAGGCACGTCCCACCGGGAGGAGGCCCAGGGGAACACCCAGGACACGCTGGAGGGACTATGTTTCTCGGCTGGCCTGGGAACGCCTTGGGGTTCCTCCTGAGGAGCTGGAACAAGTGGCTAGGGAGAAGGAAGTCTGGGTGTCCTTGCTTAAGCTGCTGCCCCCGCAACCCGTCCCCGAATAAGCGGAAGAAGATGGATGGATGGATGGATGGTTTATTTATTTAATAGTCAGTTTGTCTCAACAAGCATAAAAAATATACAAAATAGTAATTTTTTTTGTTTAAAATATTCGAATGTGAAAAGCACAAAAACTGTCATGTCCAATTTGATGATTTTTAAATGTATTATTATTTTAAACTAGGTGCAGATAGATTGGATATCAGTGCAGGTGTACCGGTAATATTAGGAAGTGGGATTACTTTGACTCTCACTAGGGGATTATTATATATATATATATATATATATATATATATATATATATATATATATATATATATATATATATATATATATATATATATATATATATATATATATATATATATATAAAAACTTAAATTTTGTCGTAGATACTTAGAGCCACTGTTCAGTATGATTAAAATCAAATTGGCTGACGTGCTGCACTGGGCTAATTACTTGCATAATTATGATGAAAAAAATTATTTCAGTCTGGAAAGAAAATAAAAATTCAGCCTGTACGACTAAGTCGCACTTATGCTCAGTAATGTGTATTTCTCGTTTTGGGTTAAATGTTTTAGTGTTAATGATGTAGAGAAAAATGATAGCTTACACCAAATATAGAAAAGAAACATGTGTCCACACAGTGCATACAAACGAGAGCCTCGTCTGATCTTTTGTTTTATTGCATTTTGATTAGGTTGCGTTCCAGAAGCTATATAACTTTGCCACCTCCAGCATCTTTGAGACGTGTGTGTCAGGCAGAATGGTGGCTGACATGTGCAGGGCTGCAGCAAAGGTAATATTTGCTTTTTCTCATCTTATTTATAAATCTAATGCAATTTGCTTCTATCTCTGGATTATTCTATGGAAACCAAAAGGAAGACTTGTGAACTGTTAACCTAACAAAGATAGAGTTTTAAATAGTATTGTATTTGTTCATTTTCATTGCTTGTGTTCTTTTTTTCTGCATGAGTGTGTGTCTAATTATGTGTGCTTTTGTATATTTGGATGCCTTTTGCACGTTTCTATGTGTTTGCAGTGTCATCCTGCTGAGTCTCTCCGTCTGTTCGTCCCTCACTGCTGCAGCATCATCTCCCTCATTACTGACAGTCAGTATCACACTGTGTAGAACAGATCTGTGTGTAGAGAAGATGTGACGCTGCTAACATGAAGATTATTTGAAGCCTCAATTGAGCTATGAATAGGCTTATTCAGGAGTTCCTTTCAATTATACATGAAAGCTGAAGACAAGTCTTCAGTCTTAATGCTCCGTCATCAAATTTCTGGTCACTGGAACCTATAAGAGTTATCAAATTAGCCATCAATTGAGCCTTTAGCAGCTACCTTAAAGGAGTAGTTTGCAAAGTAAATAGATTTTAAGAACAATAAACTCTTAAGTTACCTAGCCAGGAGATTTATCAGCCAGAACTAAAGTAGTTTTTCATGCACAAAGGTAAACTGATGTAGCCTACTCTTTATTAAGGCATCTCTAATCATAACCACAATACTTTTCAAAATATTAAAGCTTTACCTTTGTTAGCAGGTATTAAATCATCAGTTTATATGTCTGCAGTAATTTCTGCTGCGAAAGTGATTTAAATTTACAACAATTTCAACCGAAACATTCTTAAAGTGACAGTGTGTAGTTTCCCTGGTGATAGGGGGCAGTACATACCTAAATCATTGCAAGCAAGCAGTATTTTTGTGTTCGTGTGACGACCTTACCAACGAATGGCCATGAAGGCCAAAAATCCCTGGGAGTGTTGTTGCGCAATTTCCGAACGAGTCTACTACATCGCCAGATCGTTCAACCTCCAGCAAAATCATATATGCAGCAAAATGACAAGCACATGACTCTATTTCATCACTGGCAATGAGCGAAGAGGTAAATGTGTAAAACAACAACATTTATGAATGGGGAATGTTTTCAGCAGTAAATGCGTTTTGTTCACATGGGCTCACGTAGAAGGAAACATGGCGTCCAATATGGCGTCCCCCAGAGACTTTGACCCACGCCCATGTATTTTAGACCCGCTTTTTATGGTTATATGTTGCAAAGCCTGCAGTTTTTTTCAATGATTGGGTATCATTTCATTCATTTTCAACATTTCGATGGATATTTCCAGAGATTAATGGTAAAAACTACACACTGTCACATTAAGTTAAACTGTAATTCTATAGCAAGAAATTAAAGCCCATGTAGAGCTTTGTTCCTAAATTACCCTTGACTAGGGCTGGGCGATAATTCGATAGCAATATATATCGATCAATGAACGTGTGGTGCGATAGAAAAAAAAGGGGTCGATAAAAAAGTTTGATAGAAAAAAAAGTTTTCCCTAATTTTTCATTATAGCCTATCAGGTAGCTTAATACAACAATTATTACTTACTCCAAAGAAATCATTACCACTGATAGGCAGCTCTGTCAACCACCCCTCTCTCCTTTCAAACCATAAAAAGGATGAAATGATTTAAGCTGAAACATAATTTTTTGATAGTCCCTAAGCGAACCATCGCCGTAACTTCACGTCGGTCAGATGTCACAGCAAGGGAGCAGCGGAGGAAGTTGTTCCTGATAAATGTTTCATTGTATCGGGTAAAGGTTGCATCCAGTTTTGAACCGATCCTCCACGCACTAAAACACTAAACGAAGCAATAATAAATCAAATGAAATACTACGATCAGTTGTCTTATCAGAACTCCCCTCTCCCGGCTCGCTGCTAATCAGAGAGACAAGGAAACTTACCCAGGTCGCGCTGCTAACAACACCTGTGGCTTTTAAAATGTCCCCCTCGGTTCTGACCCCGGTCCTCAGAAGCAAAAAACGCTTTAAAAACACAACAGGGATGGATAGGCCTGCCGGCTGAAATGAATTAGAATAAGGCCCCATTTACACAAAGGAAAAACGCAGATATTTCCCTGTGGTTTGGCCTCTCATTTACACGAAAACCCCGTTTTTATTACAGAAAACAATTATTTTTAAAAACTCCGGCCAAGGCTGAGATTTGCATTTGCTTTGTCTTAAGTGTTTGCGTGTGGACAGAAATAACCGGAGTTTTCAGCTCCGCAACGTCACTTTGCGGGACAAAAAGGCTCCGACATCACTTGTGCTATCTGTGTTTACACTCAGAAACAACATTTATCCCCTCAGAGATGTGGCATCATTGATTGTCCAAGCGCTTTTTGCTTGCTAGCTTTTACAAGCTCATGTAGAAGTTAGAGGTTAGAACATAGAAAATTACTCTGAGTGGATAGGATTTGGGGAGCTACTGCCCCCTACAGGTTTAGCATGTCTATGAATGTGCTTAACAACACTTTATGCGGTTAGGTGTGGACGGAGCTTTTTTTTAAACGAGGTGGCGAAGATATTCGTTTTTGTTTTTTTACAGCTACGTGTGCACATAGCCTAAGCTTTATTGACAAACTAAACCAAAGGTTTCAGCCATTAATATCATAACATGTTATAAAATGTTTAAAAGATTAAAATGCATCAAGATAAGCCTTTAATTTCAATTACTAACAATTAAAAAATATATAATATAATGGTTAATAATATGACTTTTCTTTGTATTTACTGTTGTTATTTAGGTTTCTTTATTTGTTTCTGTGTCTTACAAACTTATTCATGATAAAAAGAGGTGTTTGAAAAATGAATTAATTTAATTTTTAGTTAAAATTAGTTCATTGAAGAATAACAAAATGACCGGGGAGGCACTTAAAATATATTTTTTACGTTTTGTGATATTTATCGATAATTATCGATATCGATCAATATGACTATTCCCTTTATCGATATGCTCTTTTTCTATATCGTCCAGTCCTACCCTTGACTTCTATCCCCAAAATGTTTAAACTATAAACTTTATCAAAGGACAAAAAAAATTAGGATTTACTTTTTCAGGTTTTTCAATGTTTCAAAGTTATCCATATCAGTTGTGTGCTTAATTACAACACAGTTTTTTAGATTAAATAATAAGATTACATGAGATATATAAATGCTAAGTCTTGAAGGCTAACTACCTAGCTAGTATCTAATATCAGTTTTAAGCAGCCTTCCTTTTATATCTTCATTGCTTGCCATCTTTTCTGAATTGAAAATTTTTATTTATTTACATGAAACTGTGTCCTTGTATTGATTCCAACTGGCCTGTTTAATAGGTGGTTTCATTTTAGCTAATTGTTTTTAACCTCTGTTTGCTATTCTTATTTTTTTATTCTCGTTCTTATTTTTTCTATTGCTTTTTAGGTCTTTGCCACTGTATGGCACTTTGGTCAGTTGTAATGCTGTGTTGAAGGGTGCTGTATAAATAAATTGGTATGGAAGTCAGTAACTTAAAGCATCCAAATCAACCTAAATATATTATTAAAATATTTTGGTGAGAAAAGTCTGTTACACAAATAGCACACAGGAAATAATAGCTTAATATGAGATGAAAGAGAGCTTTTAAGTTTAGAATGCTAGCTAATTGCTAACTCAGTGTAGCCAAATGAAACAATGTTATGCTTAAATGCTTAGTTTTACAAAAATAACTTAAATAACTAATAGAATTATAAAATTTCATTTTTAAACTCTGGTACCAAAATGTCTAGCATTATTTTTATTAACTTATAATTGATATTTATTTATTTATCTCGATTTAAACTACTGTCTTCCACTGAGTAACATTTAAAAATTTTGATTTTTCAGATTGGTTTATGCAAATTTAAGGAAGGAATTTTTAAGTTTCTTCTAGCTTTTCGTTTACTCCAAATAAGCAAATTAGCAATTTGAAGTTTTACATAGGAGGTTTTCAGTTTGGTCTGTTAGCATGCTAACATTAGCTAATTAGTATTTACTACAATTAAATATGTACTAATACAATGCCTTTATATTTATCTGAAACAAAGACATTTTCAATATGAGTGGTTTTTATGTGAAAGCTGTTTAAAAAAATTCAAAGGACAGTAAAAATTTATGTAAATCGTCTACCGATGTGACACAACGCTTTAAATGCCGAGGTGATGCCAAAATTAGGTATAAGAAATTATGTGTTTCAGGGAAATAAAAAAATATGTTTATGTGTCAATGTGTGTCTGTAGATGTGGAGTTGCAGAACGAAGATGAGCTGGACAAGGAGCTATTGTGGAATCTCCAACTGCTCTCTGAGGTGAAAGGACAAACTGTTGAAGCACTTTAAACCTTTAAAAGAATAGCCCATTGTCATCTGTACCATGTCTTGAATTTATATTCAGTCTCAAAATGACAAGAGAACAGGTGCTTGGAACCATTTGCACATTCTTGATGGGAAAAAGTGAGGAACAGTCCTTTTAGGATTATAGAAAGAAGATTAGAAGAGGAAAAACACTAGCCAGTAGACACTTCTTGCAGTGCACACCATTCAAGGTCATAAATATCAGAGCGCTTTGTAGTTAACCAGAACATATTGACACTCTTTCAAGTTTTTTTTTTATTACTCCTGGGAGCTCAACGCGAGGTTGAGTGAGCCAGACGCTGTGATTTACCAGAGATCCTCAAAATTTAAGGCGCAACTCTCCAATGAATTGAATGTTCTCACTTATATGTGTGTGCGTCTGTGCTGTATTTAGGTAATCCGTGTGGATGGTGAACAGCTGCTAAAATACCAAGGGGAGCTGGAGCGCATCCTGTGTGTGTGTGTGCATCTTCGTTGTAAGCAGGCCTACACACTTGCTTGCAGTCTGCTGGAGCACACACTCCGGTCTCTGTCTCTCATCTATCCCACCGAGTACCGCAGTACCTCTGGGGGCTTTGATAACGACCTCCCCATTTGGGTAAAAACACAAAAACACTTTTAAAAAAGACAAAAGTACACTTATGATTATGTAATTGTGAAAACTAAAGACAAATCCAATTTTAGATTTATTATTATTAATATTATTATTATTATTATTATTTTTGAGCAATTTTATAGCATTCTCACATTTTGTTCCTGATATTTGTAGCACAAATTTGGTAATTAATATACTAGAATTGGGTCCAATTAGGAAGAATATAAAACAAATGTTTTAGAGTACTTTGTAGATCAATTAGATCAATAATTTAAAGGCTATTATAGCAGATATCGAAAATACAAAACAAAGATAGGTTGACATGAAATTTACACTTTCCTTCTGAGAAATTTGACTTCTTTGTAAAATTTGAAAGTAATTTGATCAGTACATCATCAAGGCTTCTCAATGTTTTTGTCATTTATACAACTTCAACTATGACTCATTAAGGCTTAGAAAGTCTTGTACATATGAGGTAATGTATCAGCTTACACATATCAGAAAAATAACCTATTTAAAAAAGGATCTTTAGACATTTTTCTAGCAGCCTGTCACAAAGATGAGAAATGCCAATAATCGTACAAAGTAACACACGAAATAGCATTTCAGCACCAACAAAGTGGTTTTCCAAACAGCTACGAGTTACTTGACATACAGTAGATCATCAGCAGATTTGATTAGGCATTGCCTTTCCTAACTATGTGAAGCCTACTCTACACAATATGGTGTTTTGGTCAGAAACAAAGGGCAGAAAATAAATGAAAAAGCAGCCAAAGTCCATAGAAAATATTTTGAAAGGCATTCAGAATCACTGAAGAAATATTGAAGTTTTAAACAAACATTGTAGTTGGGTTGAAAAACAAGAGGGGGTAGGAAGCCATATGCAGGCAGCACAAAACAAAAAGGTTTTTTGCAAACCTGGGCTTCAATAAGGCAAGGCAATTTTATTTGTATAGCACACTTTCAACAACAAGGTAATTCAAGGTGCTTTACATGATTAAGGGGTAAAATAGAAATGGCTGTAAAACAGAGACAAAGCATATAAAGTAAAAGCAGCAATAAAGCAAGAAGCATACACAAAACATATGATACGTCAAAGCATTACACAAGGGCAGCTCTAAACAGATACGTTTTTAGTTGTGATTTAAAAGAACAGTTTTTGTTGGCTATCAACAAGGCAAGGCACTGCAATTTTATTTGTATAGCACACTTTCAACAACAAGGTAATTCAAGGTGCTTTACATGATTAAGGGATAAAGTAAAAACAGCAATAAAGCATAAAATACACACAGAACATATGATACATGAAACCATTACTCAAAGGCAGCTTTAAACAGATGGGTTTTAGCCTTGATTTAAAAGAACTCAGTGTTTCAGTAGCTTTGCAGGATGTTTGTTCCAGATAATGAGAGCATAGAAACTGAAAGCTGCTTCTCCATGTTTGGTTTTGATTTTAGGGATGTTGAGTAGACTGGAATCAGAGGACCTGAGTGTTCTGGTGGGTTGGTAGATCTTCAACATATCTTGGTGCTAGGCGATTCAATGATTTATAAAGTAGTAAAAGTATTTAGAAATCTATTCTCTGAGCTACAGGGAGCCAGTGTAATGACTTTAGAACTGGGGTGATGTGCTCTACTTTCCTGGTTCTAGTGAGGAACACGAGCAGCAGCGTTCTGGATCAGCTGCAGCTGTCTGATTGACTTTTTAGGCAGACCTGTGAAGACGCTGTTGCAGTAATCAATCCGACTAAAGATAAACTTATGGATGAGTTTTTCGAGGTCCTGTTGCGACATCAGTCCTTTAATCCTAGAAATGTTCATCAGGTGATACAAGGCTGATTTTGCTTTACTAAGTTATTTATTTATTATTTATCAGAGGTCCAATGATTAAAGCTATCTGATTGATTTCCAATATAAACCCTTTGTCATACTGATACCAATTTCTTCCATTTTCATTTTCTCTTTAAGAATTACAATACAATAAGATACGAGAACAGCATTGGATGTGTCCAAATTCATTGGGTGTGACTCATTTGTGAGCTGCATTTGGAGAGACCTTCAAATTTGGACAACCTTTTTCGCATCACTGTTATTTAATCAGCCTTCAAATGCAACCTTCGATGGTTTTAGCCTCTGAATTTGGATACACGCAACGACAATGTTTTTTCTCACCTCCTAGCGTAATAGCTGTGATTCAACCATGTTCATCTAATGCATCGCAGTTTTATATGCCAAGCTTTTAAAATTCTATATAAGCCTATTTTTTATTTTTGTGTGCCATCACTTAAATTTGCTTACTTTGCCATCCAGAAAAGTTTGTGGTCTTATTTGTTTCTGTCTTTTCACTGACTTGTGTTCTTATCCGTGGCATCTGTTTTAAATATTTAAAACTTCGGTAGATGACACAGGTCTGTGGTTTTGAAGTTGACTGGTTGTGCTGGTTTGCCTGCCAGTTGTTCCAGTGGAAAAAAGTGGCAACAGCTCACTGGAGCTCTCTGGGTCTCCTCCTGCAGGAATGGGGCCGAGCCGGAGATGTGGCAGCTTTGGGTGTGTGTTGGCACGTGCCGTGCCAGGAGGAGGAAAACTTTGTTTTCCAGCTGCTGTCGTCGCTACTGCATCCCCAGCTGCAGCGAATCAAAGGCCACGTGTCTGGAGATCAGCCAATGACCAGGTGCGCAGTCGTTTGTCTCACTTTCAGATCCGCAGAGGCAATCTGTCGCGCACGCAAGCCAAACACACAGGACGGTGGTCCTCTATTACTGATGGATGAGGTCTGTCCACACCAAAATAAAATGCCATACATATGTTTTAACTATCCATCCTGACTTCTTAATCAAGAACACAGAGTAAGGAAAGTTGAATTTAGCAGCCCAAAGTGTTGAAAAGTTACTGTAGTTTCGCCAAGCACATACTGCAGTGGAATGAGTGTGATGTGGTGGGTTGTTCACAGGGAGAAGTTGTGGCAGAGCCTAGCGATTGTGCAGCACTGCCTTCTCGGAGCTGGAAGCATGCTGCCCCCATTGGATGGAGCACACGTCCCTGACCTGTGAGGCTGCAGCTCTGCACACTAATAATATGGAAGCATGCATTTTCATGCGGTCTTGTCTCACGATTGGCCTTTTCTCAGGGTGCCCTCTATGCTGAATCTGGGGGAGATCAAGCTGCACGTAGGTGTCGAGTACGGTAAGAAAACAGCCACGTAGCGCACGATCAAAAGCACCATCAGTGTCAGTGGGCGATAAGGGGAGCTCATTCTGCATTCTGCATCTATACGGGATGTCTGTGTCTCTTCTCCCCCTTCAGATGATTCATGGGAAAACTACAGAGTGTCCATCTGCCAGACCATGAGACTGCTGCTTCGTGAGTGCAGATTGTGATTTAAAAACACTCCTGTTTGAAATTGTATTGCAGTGCAAACTCTCATCCTCTTTCTCTGATCCAGATCACATACTGGAGAACTCGGAAGATGATACAAAATCCCTCTTTGTCATTATTAAGGTGCCTGATTCCTTCTTTTATTTCTGTCACAATTACCACAGGGGATATCAAACTCCTAGAGGCTTTTACAATTTAAAATGTAAGACCAATTTTTTTCACCTTCAGTGTGACGTCTTGTCCAATTTGATTTAAAAAAAAAATTCAAGAGACAAAACATAAACAAAATTAAAAGCTGAAGTAAAATTGTTGCAAATGTTAGCACTCCCATAAACTTTTAGTTAAAGCTACATTGTGTAAGGTCTTCTCCCATCTAGCGGTGAAATTCAATATGACAACCACCTGAATATTACGTTCTAGCCCCACCTCCCACCCCCCCATTCCGAGCGTGTTTTAACTCCTACGGTGGCCGTTTCATGCCAAGGTTATCATGGCTTCCAGTACTACGACTTCGTCCAGTGTTCCTTCCAGTGATGAGGTTACTATAGAAAACTACATTGAATCTAGGTATATAGTCAGAAGTCTGCCGCATCGGGAGTAGACAATCTCCCTCTGGTATTCGTCACGGTGCAACTGAGTGTAGCCAAAGCGTGAAAGGCGGAGCTAGAATTTCCAGGAATGTTCCTCGTTGGCGAATGTATTTCAAAGACATGGATTCAACTTGGATTCAGCCATTCGAGCGACTCGCTCGTATGTATTCTGAATAGCAGATTCTACACTTACAAAAATACTTTCATTAGTAGGTGGAAGTAATTACACATCTATGAGCACATATTTTTAAAGGAACAAAGGGTTTTTTCTAAGAATTAACTCAAAAAAATAAACTTAAACACAATGTAGCTTTAAAGAACTCTTTGACTCTAGTTAGGCCTTTTAAAAACACATTTTCTTCTGGCAACATCCTTCTTTTGATGATTTGGATGTATACTATTCTATCAATCAATCAATTAATCAACGTTTATTTATAAAGCACTTTACACGGTCAAAGTGGCCAAAGTGCTGGGAGGTCCATAGAATAAAACATGACCAATAAGACACAAAGACCTACAATGAAGCAGACAAAGGGAAGAGAATAGGCAAAGCAAGATAATTTTATTTGTATAGCACACTTTAAACAACAAGGTAATTCAAGGTGCTTTACATTATTAGTCGATAAAGTAAAATCAGCAGTAAAACATAATACACACACGGAGCATATGACATGTAAAGACATCACTCAAAAGCAGACATGAAAATAGCATAAAGTAAAAATAGCAATAAAGCATGAAACACAAAACATATGATACATGAAAAGATTATTCAAAGGCAGCTCTAAAAGATAGGTTTATAGCTGTTTTTAAGCAGCTTTGCAGTCAACTGGAAGTTTGTTACAGATTAGAGAAGCATAGAAACTTTTGGCAAAAACAAACAGAGTAAAAAAAAAGAAAGAGTAATAGAACAGCCTAATAATGTCTGCTTAACTGGAATTAAAAGCTAAGTTAAAAAGATGGATCTTTGAAAAGAGACTTAAAAGTGACATCAAAAGGGACATTAAAGTGGACATCAAAGTGTTATCCTTTCATTGCAGCAAGAGAAAGGTTGTTGCAGAGTTTGGGAGCAACAGAAAATATTTCATCTCCTTAGGTCACAAGATGAGTCCTAGGAAGACATGTAATCAACCGGAGTTCTGACCTCAAATGTCTTCGGGAAACATGCTTGTGTAAAAACTCTATTAAATAAGAGGTTGCTTCAGTGTTTAAACATTTATAAAATCCAAAATAAAATCTAAAAATGAATCCTAAAGATGAAATCCCTTTTTTTATCTTCAGCTTTTAAGGTCTGTATGGGGGAAAACTCCACATCACGATGCTACTACCACCATGTTGTATTGTGGTGTACGATATAATTTTGTGTTAAACATACCTTTTTGGAGTTATGCTCCAAAAAGTTTCAGGTTGGGGGGTTGTAGTGGTGTTATTCATGTATGGAGGCTCAGTCTGCATTCAAATCCCGACCTTGGGGCCGTTGCTGCATGTCTGACCCCATTCTCTCTCTGCCTGTTCCTTGTCTGAGTGCTGTGCTGAGTGCTGAGTGCTGTGAGTGAAAGCCACTAGAAAGCCACAAGAAATCAACACGTCATCAAACCATAGCCTATTTTTCACAAACTTTAGCCAGGCCGGAATGTTTTCTTAGGAAGAAGAGTCTTTTATCTGCAAGCTTTTTCTGTCAGGCTGTTGGCAGCTTTCCCGACTAGCTTCATTCTTTTTTTATATCCGGTGTTATCGCTGTTGTTCCATATTTTCTCCAGTTATTGCATATACTGTGACATGGTACGTATATACTGTATAGCTGTGAGAATTTCTGATACTCTTCTCCTGAATAAATCCTTTACACAATGAGATCATTTTGAACCTTTATAACCCCTGTGCAAACGATGGCTTTAGCTAAAGCTGTGCAATGGTGAAAATGACAGGCAATTCCTACTCGGGCAGCTGAACTTTATTTCAGGTTTGTCAGATTCACTGACATTAGGGGTGTACTTGATAAGACTGAATGCTGAAATTGAATCAAAAGGTGCATAAAAAGGTATTTGTCTAAGGGTGTGCACACTTATGCAGCCAAGAAAATGAATCGTGTTAAATTCGCATTTTAACATCACAGACATTTGTCCTTTTGACTGAGGTGTGTACACTTTTGAATGTTTTAGACCTGCAAGGGGCTCACTGTGCCCCATTTTGTGTGCAGATCATCAGTGACCTTATGTTTTTCTGCGGCACGCACAAGAAAGAGTTTGACTCACGCTGGAAAAGCTTCACTCTCGTCAAGAAGTCAATGGAAAATAGGGTGAGCTGGAACAATAAGGGGTTTAGACCTGCTCACTGTCATTTGTTTCAATAAGTAACTTACAGGATGATTTAAATCCCTTGTCTTTATATTTTTGCAGCTTCTTGGGAAAAAGCAGCACATTAGAGCACTGCTCATTGACCGGGTTCTGCTCCAGCATGAGGTTCGCTTGGTAGCATCAACAAACGCACACGTGATCGAAAATAAATCTTGTGAATTTTCCAATGGTGGAAATGTTATTTGTTTTTTGTTTTTTTTTTGTTTTTTTGGGGAGCAGATGAGAAAGCTGGTGGTTGAAGGCAGTGAATACAGAGTGGTTCATCAGGAGCTGCTCTGTGATCTGCTGCTGCTTTCTACCAGCACGTACAGCCAGGTAGAAAACTAAATCAGAACATCATCTGGTTCAAATTTTTACATGAATGCTGGGAAGAAACGGGAGCTAACTGTGCAAACACACATATTCCTGCAGGTACGTAGCAGGGCGCAGAGTGTGCTGATGACAGCAATGGGAACTTATAGCTTCTCTTATAGAGACATGATTCCCCGTATGTTACAACTGCTGTCTCCACAGAACACCGCAGGCACAGAGCAGCAGTTCAAGGTACTGTGAACACACACGTCCAACACGTGACCCCTCAGAGTTGTCTCTCTCAGTGTTGCTGAATATAAAAGACATGCAAAACTACACTGTGAATTTTAATAGATGGCTTTGTTAGTGTCACAGGATTGCTAATGCTGTGGATTCTGCAATGATTTTGCATGCTTACAACTAGATGCTGAAGCAGGATGCCTCGTCTTGCTTCGTTTCCTTTTTTCTGCTCACATTTTGCTGAGCAGTTTTTGCTAAATAATGTACAAACAGAGGGATAAGACACATGGAATAATTTTTATACGGCTTTTTGTGTCTGTTACCGTACATCACTGTGACATAGTTAGGGATCCACAGTTTACATAGCGGGCCAACAGGTGGCAATAACTGCTAGCCTATTCAACATAAAAAAGAAAAAAAGTTTTATGTGATTTCTTGGAATTTATATTATTTTTTGTGTACCTGTAGCCTCTGAACAATAACCTATTCATTTATGGATAACAACAAGGTCATCACAAAATGTTCACAAAGCAATTCTCTTTAATGTTTTGTTTTTCTTTTTCCCTAATTTCACTTGTGGTCTTCTTGGTGTGTTATTTCTTTGGGACCATGTTTTATTTTTTAGTTTATCATTGCAAATAATTTGTGTCAGTGCATTTCAATTAGGACCCTGACATACTGTAAAAAATGATGAAATTTAGAAAATACCCATGTGAAACCATGAAATGAGCAACAAGACTCGAGATAGGTGTTTTAATAAAACCGTGCTCTATTAGGCAGTAAAAGTACACAATACATATACAATGAAATAAGGATTTAATGGTACATCTTAAATTGCACATACCTCAACTTTTAGCACACAGTTCGATACAGATGAGAAAGAGCAGCAGAAAATTCTAGTTTCTTTTCACTTGATTTATATATATCTATATATATATAGATATATATGGTTGGATAAGCTATATGGTTATGTACAGCAAAGCACAATATGTACTTGTTAGTCTACTTTGACCTCTATTAGGCGTACAAAAGTGTAAATGGCCAGGTGCAAACTAGTAGGCAAAAACTGCACCTGCTGTTAGGGACAATAAATAAATGCTCAAATAACTTGCCATAAGCATAATTTATATGACTGCAGGGCTTGCCTCCTATTCCTCCAAATGGTGCTGTAAATCATTCTCACACTGCTAAATAAATACCAGCAAGTGGTTTGTCCACTGACATCATTTTATAATGACCGAATCTTGCATTGGTCTGGTGTTGAGTGTTTTAAAAGGTAGCTTGATTTACAAATATTTTGTCATGGCTTTACAAAAAAATGTTTTTGTCACAATCAGTTTTGAAATCATAGCTCTCTCAACACATCACCTTCTTCTCCAGGGTACTCTGTACTGTCTCTTGGGTGCTCCAAGTGGTTTCTGTCCAGCCAGCACAAGGGACTGGGACTGTGTCGGGGAGGTGTGGCCCGCTCTGGTCCGATGCGGGCTATCGCACTCGGTGACCCTGGAGAAGCCCTCCATCGGTCGACTGTTTGATGACATAATTGACAGGATTCATCGTTTGCACGACACCATTGGGATCTACTTCACTGTAAGGCACACATCCAATAAAAATCACCAAACCAGCATTGTCTGTGGTCTGTTAAGTGTGGGTCTTTCTCCTTTGGACACTTCCTTGTCTAGGTGTCAGAGAGATGTGTCGAGATAGCCAATCAAATCGCACAATCTAAAAATGCTGCACCTTGCTTGGAGCTCCCATCCAAAGAAGAAATAAAAGAAGGAATTCAACGTCAGCGAATCAGAAATGTTGTTGCTGCAAGGTACGAATATAAAAAAAAATGCAAATGTTTTTTTCTTATTTTCACTACACTATGAAAATACTTATACAGGAAATGAAATATGCACTATATGAAGTGGAACAGCAAAATTCCAATGTAGGACAGTAGAGGAGAGTTGGGAGAAAAATAGGCCAAGACATTTTCAATCTTACCCCGATGCACTTGTCATAAGGTTTACAGAAGAGCTAGTGGACAGTTTTGGTTGTCTTTGTAGCTATTACAGGTCCTTCTCAAAAAATTAGCATATTGTGATAAAGTTCATTATTTTCCATAATATAATGATAAAAATTAAACTTTCATATATTTTAGATTCATTGCACACCAACTGAAATATTTCAGGTCTTTTATTGTTTTAAAACTGATGATTTTGGCATACAGCTCATGAAAACCCAAAATTTCTATCTCAAAAAAATTGCATATCATGAAAAGGTTCTCTAACCGAGCTATTAACCTAATCATCTGAATCAACTAATTAACTCTAAACACCTGCAAAAGATTCCTGAGGCTTTTAAAAACTCCCAGCCTGGTTCATTACTCAAAACCGCAATCATGGGTAAGACTGCCGACCTGACTCCTGCCCAGAAGGCCATCATTGACACCCTCAAGCAAGAGGGTAAGACGCAGAAAGAAATTTCTGAACGAATAGGCTGTTCCCAGAGTGCTGTATCAAGGCACCTCAGTGGGAAGTCTGTGGGAAGGAAAAAGTGTGGCAGAAAACGCTGCACAACAAGAAGAGGTGACCGGACCCTGAGGAAGATTGTGGAGAAGGACCGATTCCAGACTTTGGGGGACCTGCGGAAGCAGTGGACTGAGTCTGGAGTAGAAACATCCAGAGCCACCGTGCACAGGCGTGTGCAGGAAATGGGCTACAAGCCACTTTTGAACCACAAACAGCGGCAGAAGTGCCTGACCTGGGATACAGAGAAGCAGCACTGGACTGTTGCTCAGTGGTCCCTTTTTTCGGATGAAAGCAAATTTTGCATGTCATTCGCAAATCAAGGTGCCAGAGTCTGGAGGAAGACTGGGGAGAAGGAAATGCCAAAATGCCAGAAGTCCAGTGTCAAGTACCCACAGTCAGTGATGGTCTGGGGTGCCATGTCAGCTGCTGGTGTTGGTCCACTGTGTTTTATCAAGGGCACGGTCAATGCAGCTAGCTATCAGGAGATTTTGGAGCACTTCATGCTTCCATCTGCTGATAAGCTTTATGGAGATGAAGATTTCATTTTTCAGCACGACCTGGCACCTGCTCACAGTGCCAAAACCACTGGTAAATGGTTTACTGACCATGGTATTACTGTGCTCAATTGGCCTGCCAACTCTCTTGACCTGAACCCCATAGAGAATCTGTGGGATATTGTGAAGAGGAAGTTGAGAGACGCAAGACCCAACACTCTGGATGAGCTTCAGGCCGCTATCGAAGCATCCTGGGGCTCCATAACACCTCAGCAGTGCCACAGGCTGATTGCCTCCATGCCACGCCGCATTGAAGCAGTCATTTCTGCAAAAGGATTCCCGACCAAGTATTGAGTGGATAACTGAACATAATTATTTGAAGGTTGACTTTTTTGTATTAAAAACACTTTTCTTTTATTGGTCGGATGAAATATGCTAATTGTTTGAGATAGGAATTTTGGGTTTTCATGAGCTGTATGCCAAAATCATCAGTTTTAAAACAATAAAAGACCTGAAATATTTCTGTTGGTGTGCAATGAATCTAAAATATAGGAAAGTTTAATTTTTATCATTACATTATGGAAAATAATGAACTTTATCACAATATGCTAACTTTTTGAGAAGGACCTGTATATGTAGTAAATGTAATTGTTCTGAACATATTTTCTTGCTTTATTACAGGAAGTATGAAAAGCTAGTCAATGACCTGTTGGACTGCCTTGAAGACAGAGACTTGTAAGTTGTTTCCCTACCTGGACATTTTATGTGCGTTGTCCTCACAACGTAGACATTTATACAAAAGATGAGATCGCTCATGTAGCAATCAACATAGGCACGGCTAGTATTAGTTCAGAAATATTAGCGATTTTAGTATACAGATAACATATTGTTTCTGATCCATTTATTTATTTTTCTAAATGAGATAACTATTTAGGTTTTTGATAATTGGAAACAAAACACAGAACTACATAAAAGCTACTGTTAGCACTTCAACACAGCTAGAAGCAGCAGGAAATTAGAGAAGTAGCGGTTTAAATCTCTGTGAGGCATTGCTTCAAAAGTAATGGGTTTGTTAATGATTTATTTATTGACTGTTTTTGTGCTGTAATGATTCAGGCGGTAACTATCAGAAATAAAGTAACCCAACTACATAAATGCTAGCATTAGTGAGGCAGAAAAACATATAGCCATAGAGTAATTGAGAAAAGCAATAGTTTAAAACTACCATAGGCCAATACTTCTGAAGTTGCGGATAATTTTTAATCCATTTATTGATTTTTGCTGCATGGCAACCATTTAGGCAGATAATCACGGTCAGAAAAAACCAAAGCTACATAAATGCTAGCATTAGCCCTGCTTTTAATTCCTTGCAGCATGCCGCAACAGAAGATTCAAAAAGTTGCCATTTAGAACTCCCATAAATGCTTACCTTAAACATTGTGGATCCCTTTTGATTAATTTATTGACCTTTATCATCAGACAGACAACAAGGCAAGTTATCATAGTTGAAGTGAAAATAACTGAGCTACAGTAGTTGTGGATTATCTATTATCCATGTATTTTATAAGTGCTTGTTACATGGCCACCTTTTAGGCAGGTAATCATTGGATGGAAGAAAAAATAAATAAAGCTACATCATTTCCAGCTTTTAATTCTCAGCATCCGAGGAATAAAAATACCACAACTACATATAAGGCAGCATTGAAAATGCAGCAAAATCATATAATACAAGAAGATAAAGGGAGTGGTTTAAGACTCCCATTGCGTCTATGACCAATTCCTGGATTGTTTTTGTCAATTTAGTGAGACAATCCTTGTTCAGCAGCTGTCATTACTGCTATTGCTGGAAAATGTTGCCTTAGGAGTGAATAAAAGTCACCATGATAGAAATTCATCCAGTAATGAGTGATATCCTGCCAATCTGGCATTAATGACAGCTCTTTATACTGTCTACTTGTATGTATCTTAACACGGCGCTCCCTGGAATAATTGCCCTCCGACTTATTGGTTCTTACCAGCTTAGCTGAATGATCATATTAATTGGTTTTTCAACTGAATATATTTAGTAGTTTCACAAAGAATTACTTTAATGCTGCCTAAAATATTTTTTGTTGTGTGCACTTTTTTGTTGTTGTCTGCTTTTGGTTCAGGCCCTGGAAGTTTGAGCACATGGCTACAGACCTGTTGGTTCTCCTCCTGCGAGACGATCATCCTCTTCCACCTGATGCTGTCCTCTACTTCACACAGACCCTTGTTCATGACTCCATTAGCATACGCAAGGTGCATCTGTGCGTGTGTGTGTGTGTGTTTGTGTGTGGGGGGTCTTATTATTGGGTTTTTCTTCATGGTCTATGAAATCTAAACACTTTCCAGCTATCTGCTTTTCCGTCAGGTTATAAAAATGGAAATAAGGTGGCTAACGCGTTTTGTGTGTGTGTGTGTGTGCTGGTTCTCCAAATGTAACATGATGCCTGGAAACATAAACGTCCTTTTTTCTTTCTTATGCCTGAGCACCTTATCAGCATAGATATTGAAAATCTGCTCTCACCTACAGATTCAGGTATTATATGACATAGTTTAAACAAAGATGTTCAGCTTTTATACCAAACATCATAAAGTTTACTCCAGACAGATCTCATTACATTTATCTTTCACAGTAAATAATATCTAATAACACACAGCAAAGCGTTAACCAAGGTTTATTGTGTTAGATTGTATCAGATATTATGTAATAGGAAATTATGTGTGTACACTTGGGTACAGAGAAAGCTATAAAGCGTAAGTGATTCACAATTACTGCAAAGAATGCATTTCAATTTTGCTTAAGGTTGTACAAATTTACTCGGTTAATTTTTATTAACGTTGCACTGTAGATGTTCCAGTCACACACCAGTGAGCATACAGCCCCCACCACACTTATTGGCAACCCTGATAAAAGTGTTAAAAGGCTTAAATGAATACAGATTTAACTTTGGTAGCATAATTTTACACTGACAAAATTTAGAAAAATACATCCTATAATTTCAGTCAGGCAACTTTATTTAGCTAGCGCTCTACAAAATCCTAAAGTGTCCATAGAGCTTTATAGCGAAAATAAAGCAAAGACACACACACCCGCTCACACATTCTTGTCTTGCTAGTAGTAATGAGGACCTTCATTAATGTCCATTCGTTTTAGTGACTTCATTAGGCCTAACCCAGACACTTTTCCTAACCCAAACCATTACTGATCTATTCCTATCACTAACTTTAAAGGGGGGGGTATTATGCAAAATGGACTTTCTGAAGCTTAATATCCTGAGAACTTGTCTTTACCTCATTAAAAACATGCCTGAAGTGTTGCTCTGACCCATTCACGCATGTTAGAATAATCTGTCAAATCAAATCAAACTTTATTTATAAAGCGCTTTTCATACAAGAAGTTGCATCACAAAGTGCTTTACAGATTAAAATGACCCCACATAAAACCACCTTCCCTTCCCTCTCCCACAGATTTAAAATCATGGTCACAGTAATACCCCCCTCCCCCCAACCCAACTCCCATGCACACACACAGTTAAGAGAAAAAGTAAAAAAGGACATTGGGCCGAGTGTAGATGAACCATGCAAGGAAACGCCATCAGAGGAGCCATCTGCCCCGGCAGCGGTAGACTAACAGCAGCAGCCGAGGCATCGACACAGGGCACCCAGTGGAGGCAAGGCCAAGACCCCCACCTCCACCCAAGCGCTACCTGGAGAGCACCCAGGCAGCCACAGCCGACCACCGCTCCCGGGGCAGAGGGCTCCCACAGAGGAAACACTGGAACGGGGATTAAGATAAATTAAGGTATAAAAATAAACAGTAAATTAATGTGCTAAGATTAAATAGTAAAACTGATAAAAATATAATCATATAAAACATGCAGAGCAATTAAACAAACAGTAATAAATAATAATCAGTTAAAAGCTAAGCTAAAAAGGTGAGTCTTGAGCCTGCTCTTAAAAACATGAACGTTCTCTGCAGCCCTGAGGTCCTCTGGCAGCCTGTTCCAGAGGTGAGGGCCATAAAACTGGAAAGACGCCTCGCCATGCTTGTGTGTCCTGACTTTTGGGGTGACAAGGAGACGGCTGCCAGAGGAGCGCAGAGACCGCGAAGGTTTATATGGTAAAAGCAGTTCAGAGATATAAGAAGGCCCAAGACCATTAAGAAACTTAAAAACCGTTAAAAGAACCTTAAAGTCGATCCTGAAATGTACGGGGAGCCAATGCAATGATTTTAAGACCGGTGTAATGTGTTCCCGCCTCCTGGTCTTCGTCAGGACACGTGCTGAATTTTGTAGTAGTTGTAAACCTGATATACTCTTTTTGGGAAGACCAGAAAGCAGGGCATTACAGTAATCAATTCTACTGGAGATAAAAGCATGCATCAGTGTCTCCGTATTGGCCAGAGAGAAAATGGGGCGGACTCTGGCAATGTTCTTTAGTTGATAAAAACCTATTTTAGTAATATTTTTAATGTGAGGAATAAAAGTCAGCTCAGAGTCAAAAATCCCGCCCAGGTTCTTCACTTGTAAAGAGTCTCTGTGAGTCTCTGCTGGTAGTTCTCGGGGTTGCTGAAACGCCTGCTCCCACCTATCCCCGCCTTTTCCACCCATCTCCTCCTCCGACCTTGCATACTCAGCCGAGAGCCTCGGCCCTGCAGAGCTCCCCTGTAGTCATGTAGTCATGAATCTCATTCCAAACCATCCTGTGTACAGTGTGTGTTGGCAAGACACATTTAGGTCCTCATTCAGCCTTGTTTATTAACTTTCTAATTTTTTTAAACTTTTAATTACTGACTGTATAAATGGGCACAATTAGGCAAATAGTTATTGTCTTGTAGCCATTCCCTGATTCATGAAGATCAAAATACATCTACCTTAAACTAATGGAAGGTTCTATTGTCTTTCCAGACAAGAGAGTGGCAAAAAGAAATTGACTTCTGTGTCGCAATATATTTATACCTGAAGGAAACAGGAAGTATCTGATTACTAATGATTAGTTTTAGATACTGATCAACCTAAAACAAACAAGTGCAAATTCACAACAAATACTTACTTCTGTTAGACTATTAGCAGGACTGATATACAGTATGTATTGCTGGTGATTTTATGAAAATCGATAATTTTGTACGGTGGGATGTTTTGTCTTGCATTGAATACTTGTGCTCAAAATAAAGGGTGTGCTTTTTTAAATAGTTTAGACTGAGAATATGCTTAAGGCTTTTTACACATCTTTACTTGGGGTGCCAGTTACTGTGGAGAACACTGTGTGATGAAGGAAAGTATGGGTTTAGTTTGCACTAGATCCATTGATAATACACGTATGGAATTAGGATCAACTTGCAAATCTTCATGTTAGAGGTATAAAACTCTATAACCCTTGGACCATGCTTGTGTTGAGCAATCAATGCTAATTTTCTTAAAAACTCAACTTAAATAGACATAATTTGTCCTAAGTGTTAGGATAAAAGCAGAAGAAACAAAGCAGCAATGTACATTCTTATATCTTGTGTTTCACAATGGCAATCCCCAAACAGCTGTTGATCATAATTCAGTAAGCCAGTTAAATGTAGCATAAAACAGTAACATCAGCATTTTATCAGAGGCACAGGAGATGGCCAAACTCAGCCAGATCACAGCTACTGCACAACTACTACAGTATCTCTTGCTTTTTCCTGATTGCGGTTTTTACCCATCTAAGTTGCAGATTTCTTTGGGTGGGGTTAGGGGGTTAGGGTATAGGGTAGTTCTTCTACTTCTTTTGTTGACTGTAGCTTGTTTTAAAGTGACCAAATTTACAAACAAAGGTGTCTTCAAACAGAATTGTGAAGAACAGATTTGTAAAAGTAGATAAACGATTGCTCTGCTGCAGCACAATAAACAGTCAATTACCAATCAGTCATTGGTGTCCAGTTATGTTAGGGCCTTTTCTTTATATAGTCTTTGCTAATAATGTGCCTTGAAGGTAGTTTGTAATGTGTTGCTAGAGTATTTATAACTTCAACTCTTTCATTTTGTCATGTTCCAACAATAAAATTATATGTATTTCATTGGGATTTGAGATTTTATTAGAGATTTTATTTTTGATTTGTGACAGACCAACAGAAAGTGGTGCATAACTGTTAAGTAAAAGTAAAATGTCTCATGGTTTTGAAACTTTTATTTATACAAAAACAATCTGAAAAGTGAGGCATGCTTTTATATTTAACTCCTTGTGTCAATGCTCTCCAGAACTTTCACTGCTATTACAGCTATCTTTTATGGCTACTTTGCACATCTGTAGACTCAAAGTTTATCCATTGTTCTTATCTAAATAAATCAGATTGGAGGAAGTGTTGTTATTGGCCATTTTCAAGCCTTGCCACAGATACTCAATTAGGTTATTTCGTCCCCAGCATGATGTTGCCACCACTCAGCTGATTTAAGCTGCCTTCTCCATAACCTTCTCCCTGACCTGTCTGCTTCTTTTGGTCTTCTTGATGCTGCTTGTTCTCTAATGTTTTCTAACAAACCTAAAGAGAACAACTAATGAGGTGACTTCTGAAGACAATTAAAGAAGCTAGATACATAGGCATACCCCACTTCAGATAGTTCCCTCCCAAAAACAATTATCTCTGCATTATTTTCCTTCCACTTTCTTCCACAATTATGCACTACTTTGTGTTGGTCTGTCATATAATATCTCGCATCCCTAATGACCTTAAACCAGGTGATCTCTAATAAACAAGACCTAAAAATAATATCCAAAGACTTTATTTTGTTCTGTACAAAATAATTACAAAAATAACCACATAAAAATAACTCTAAAAAGTGTATCCAATAGGAGATTAACGATAAGACTGAAGGACGGATGTTTTTAATCTTTAGTAGTAAAAAAAACACAGTTTCAAACTTAAAGGTCACATAACAGTCATCTATCTGCAGGCAAGCACTGATCAATATGTCAAAACTTTCTAGAGAATAATGTGGCTGAGAGAGGAATAAAAAGCATAAAGGACTGTAAAGGACAACCATAAAGAGAAATCTGGCTTTTAAAAAATAGTACAACAGAGCTGAAGCCTGGACTAAAAATCAAGGTTTGTGATTCAAAAAGGTGACTTTAAGTTTAGCTGTGATGTTTTTCTCACTCCAGTTAAAATAAAATATCTCAATGCAAGGATATTCGTGATATTCTTGATAACTCTCAAGTCTGCCGGTGTAAGAATATGGCTGAAAGATACCTGCTGTTGGATTAAATGGTGTAAAACCTATACAATTTTGCACTCATTCACTTGTACATTAAACCTGTGACACATTAACTTATTCCTCTTATATGTTTAGCCTCATATTTATTTTTATCCGATATAGTCAGCATTACAGGCAGATTTTGTGATTTGCATGTTTTTTTAATTTGTGGGGGATTTTAGGAAAAGGGATTACATTTAGATTTAAGATTCGTTATATGATGCAGATGCATTTATAATCATCAGTTTAACCTTTCTTTGTATTAGGTCGCAATTTCTGCAATGGCTGGTATCCTGAAACAGCTGAAGAGGCCGAGGAAGAAAGTGGCTGTTAAGCCTTCAGATATCAGTGAGTTTATACACTCCAAACTAAACCCATTATCGAACTAGATCTATGAAAACTTGTTTTTTTTTCCCGTTTTTCTTTGGTTTTTTTATATTTCAAGTTTTAATGTTGAGTTTTATGCAACCATAGTAAACAGCTTAACTGCTATTTTAAATTTGGAAATTGTACTAGTTTCTGACCCATATTTCTTGTTGCAATCAAGCCAATATTTACATATGGGCCTGATATAGGTGGAAAATGTGCTGAAAACGATCCCCAGATGGGTTCCTCCATGGGTTAATGAACCACCCCATTTTAAGTGTCAATTACTTGGCCTTTTTCTAATGTTGGAACTTCAAGGTAATTTTAGGTTGTTAAGTTTAAGTTGTGTCTCCATATAAAATTGGCCCTTTAAGGAATTTGTTAAGACTTCAGTATATCACGACCATTTCAGCAGTGAGTGACATCACTTATCAGTGCCAAAAGGCCATATCTTCTCATTTCCCTCTGAGTTATAACCAATCAGCATGAGCTGACAGCAGCTCCCGCCCAGCTACACCACCGGGCTTTTTCCGAGTACATACCCCAAGGCAGGTACTCGGCTGCTTCCTGAAATGGCCCCGAAAACGGCCCTATCGGGACGGCCCGTTAAAGTAGAGACAGCCGCATGCCATGAGGGTCCAGTAAAATTACCCGGAATTTCCAATTGGGGATACGCACCTAATTTTCATCCAGTACAACTCTAGGTAAAAAGTGGGTCCCATATGTGTCCCATAAACGTTGCTCAATTTCAATAGATTTTCCTTAATATTCACTTTAGACGCAGTTTTTACCTGCATATGGACTGTATTTATTAACCCACTTGGGTCCCAAACAACAGGCCCATTATGAATGAACTGAGACCCAATTACTACTCATCTCACAGCTTGAGCAGAAGTCATGTGGCGCCCACATACACAGGTTGGGAAACACAACTGAAATTAAAAGGAACACTGATTGGTGCTGCGTGGTTTAGTTATTAATTTTCCTCTTGGTCGGGGCTGGTTTTGCTACTGCATGCCGCTGGGGGTGTTGCTGGTCTTTCATGCGGTGTGGAGCTGCATGTATGATCCCAGGAGATAGTTGTGGAAAGTGTGAGATCCCTTTTGTAAGGTTTATAACTGTGACTTTGGGTCAGAGTGGGGGTGGTGGCTTTTCTGGTGGCATCTTTGTATCATCTGCGGGACCCTCTGTCTTGAATACCCACTGTTCGCTCTGTGGTGTATAGGGATGTAAGAAAATATCGATAAGCTGATATATCGCAATATTTTATGTCACAATATTGTATCGATATTCAAAAGCAATGTATCAATCTTTTTTTTATTTACATTAAATCATTAACGATGACAGTAATTTCTGTAGTAAAATTAAAAGTATGACTGGTAGTTGGTGGCTGTTTTCACCGTCATTTTAGTGGATCAACTAGATGTAACAATAAAACTGGATGTGTTGTGCATGTAACAGGTTGGAGTGTTTAGACTGCTGTGACAGTTTTCTACAGTTAAATTAAGTTGTAAAAATCAAAATATATAGTCTTACTCATAGTATTGCAATATATCGTATTGTCCCCCCTGTAATGTGATACATATCATATCACCAGATTCTTGCCAATACACATCCCTAATCGTTGGTATTCTCTGATGGTAGTCCTGTGCGGGGTGTCTTACCTGGGGGACGGGGGGGACGGGGGGGGGGGGGGACGGGTGTATTTTGCATCATGGGTTCCGGGGGTCTTGTGTAGTGTGGGGGCCATGTCCTGAGTTGTTGCAGTCTGTGAATTGCTGGGGGTGTGCGCAGGTGTTTCCTGGTTGTGCTGCTTCTAGGGATTGCTCTAGTTGTTTCGCTGTGTCCTAGCTCCATGGCACGGCCAGTTTCATGTACTGTAGCTGTTGTGTCCTGAGGTGACTGCTTTGGGTGGGGTGGAAATTGCTTGCTTTAATGTGGGCTGGTGTGGGATATCTCTAAAGTTTCAGTTTGGTAGGTGGGTGGTTGTTTGGGGGGAGTGTTTATCTGGGGGTATGTCACTTGCTGCTGCTGGTTTTGCTTATGTCTGTGACCTTGGTGGCTGCCCCTGGGATTGGTAAGGATGCCCTCCTCCTGCAGTTTAAACACTACCTCCACCACTGTGCATATTTACATATAGACACACACACATGTTGTTATGACTTTTATTTAAATATCTTAACGGTCCAACAAGACGGATATCAAATTTTTTCTCTTTCGTAGAGCAAATCTGCCACTAACACTGCAAGGGGACCAGACACACCCTACGTTTTGCATAAGCTAATATGTAACACCTTTTTTGTGTGTGTTGTGTAATAATGGTTGCATTTTCCAATTAGGTGGTACTCAGGATCCAGAGGGGATTTGTGTGGGGGATCGTGAGGGGAACCGCTGGCTGCAGTATGACAGCAACAACCTTCCTCTAAGCCAGGAGCAGTGGGACTCTCTGCAGTATGTGGAGAAAACACACTGGGGCTACTACTCATGGCCAAGGTAAATACGAAATGACTAATTGTTGTGGTGGTGGATTTGGAAACTGGAAGGCGGATTAACTGCTTAGTTGGAAGGAGCAAAATAGCTGATTGACTTAAGTGCCTGTTTGATTTGAGGCTAGTCTTTGTGGATCTGCTCCCACGTTTATGTCTGACTGACTGCTGGATGACTGATCTGGGTTGCTGGATAACTTGCGGGGGGTTGAACTGACTTCCTGTCACGGCCCAGCCCAGATAAGGCAGAATGAACGACTTCCTGCCTACCCTAAATAGAAGAATTGATGCATAGGCAGAGGCTTGGCTGTCTTGGTATGCGAACGGCATGCTGAGTAACTGACTTTATAATCATCCATTTGTCCTCGCCGCTTATTTGAAGACAGCGTGTGTCTATCCAGAACTTTTTCTTCCTTTGTGTTGTTATCTATTAATCAGAGCAGCCTCTTCTTTTGTCTCCCGCTCCTTTCAGAGAAATGATGATCTATGCATCTTCTGAAAAGCCACAAGATGACCTGCCATACGAGGAGATGAGTGAGGTTCGTGCTGATGCTCCGCCACATACACACATACACGCACACAGAAAAAATAAAACAAAAATGTCTCTGTGGTGCTCTATAATAGCATTCACTTGTGTGTCAATCAGGGCGAGAAGATCATCTTTGAGTACTTCTCAGAACCTGACTTTATTGACCAGTTGATAGAGTTTCTGTCTCTGGAGGATCGGAAAGGGAAGGACAGCTTCAACCCGCGCCGCTTCTGCCTCTTCAAGGTGTTGATTTAAACTCTCATCCAGTGACAATGTGACAACTGTTTAACAAGGAAGCGACGCAGCACACCGCCTCGGGCCGATGCCCATTTCCACCAAGGCTGCAATTACTGTCTTTGTCTGCTGCAATTTATTTTTCTGCCTAATAAAAAAAGTCTTCTTCCTACTTACCAGTCTAACCCTAACGCTTACGTTTGATTGGCAGGGGCTGTTTCGTAACTATGGCAACATGTTTTTGCCAGTACTGTGGCCTCATCTGGAGCAGCTCGCCAGCGACCCCCACGAGAGCTCGCAGCGCTGCGTGTGCGAGATTACCGCCGGACTAATCAGAGGCAGCAAACACTGGAGTTTCAGCAAGGTGCTGCACAAACACAACAGAAACTTTCCACTCCACTAGGAAAATGTCAAAATCAGTAAACACTTTCATTATTCTGTTTGTGTTAGGTGGACAGGTTATGGCAGCTTCTCTGCCCTTTGATCAGGACAGCCCTGAACAACATCACTGTTGAAACCTACACAGACTGGGGCACATGCATCGCAACAGCTTGTGTGAGTCACTTAGCCGCACCTCTGAGAAAAGTGGATTTTTATATAGTTATTTTTAGCATACATTTTAAAGAATCAGATTTAGTATGAATCTGTTTGATTTTCAGTAATTCTGGCAGCTTTTCTGTTGAGATTATAGCTTCTGTCTGTTAACAGTCATCCGCTATTTGGGAAAACATCTAAAAAAAATATTGATGGAAAATTAGTTTGTTCTCTTGAAAAATTACGAAGATATCATTTGAAAGTTAATTTATTTCAGCAATTCAATTCAAAAAGCATTCATTACAAACAGTGATATAGTTCAAGTATTTATTGCAGTTAACTTTGGTTATTTGTGGGCTAACTATTAAATAAAACCAAAATCCAGTTTTTCAGAGCGTTAGAACAGATAACAAATAGCAGCTTGCAGTTTTATCGAGAAAACTGCTGACTCATTTACATTAGGGCTAGAAAATCATGCATTTGCGATATTATTGCCAAATATCGCAATGATGATATCCGTTGCAGATTTTGCTTACTGTTGTCTTGTGGGAGATTGCAATGCTCTCCCGGCTTCAGCATCTTGGACTCTAATGTGTGTTAGTTGTGGCCATATACTGCAGTGAGATTCAGTCCAATACTGCCAAAGCCACAACCTCTATCTAATGCTCTCCATTCTGGAAACCAAGTTACACCAACTTGTTTACAATCACTGGCTACAGATAGATGTTGATTAGGTAAAATGAGTCAAATATGGACCGTCCGAAGTAAAAGTCCTGTTGTTAGGGGGCGGGGTTTAGGTAACAACATCAAAATAACCTATGAATGTGTTGAGTCCTTGTCTGTGATGACACAGAAACTGTGGTACAGGTCTGACCCTGTATGTGGAAAGTATTACACCTTCTTCTTTTATATTCTTCTTTAATACTTTGACACAGCAAAAACCTTTGAACAACTTTTGATCCCCAATGCCTTCAGACTATTCTGACTCATTTTGAAGTCTGTAAGTTAAAAGCTCTAGGAGGGGTTCGTTCAAATATGATGTGTGTAAATGGCCCAACTTGTCTACTGTCACTGGACATGGTTTGTTTTTGATTAGGTCAAGGGTGTAAAATGTGGACCTTTCAAAGCAAAATGTTACACTTCCAATTATGCGGGGGCGGGGCTTACGTGATGTCAGCATTTGATCATTGGGCTTTAATGACGATCAACCAGAACAAGTTTAATGCCTTTGCGACTTTCTGCATAAAATACGTAAATTTCCTGCACACCTGATGCATCTGTTAAAGATCTTAAATTTTCCTATATGTTTAGGCCAAATACCCCAATTGATTTTCAGGAAGAATAATAAACAGTACAGATTAAATAGACCTTCACAGCACTTTCACTGCTCGGGCCTAAAAAATGGAGATTCACTTTGGATGTAATCAATGGTCGTTTTCACACCTGATAGTCCGGTAGACTCTGTTCAATCGGGGACCAAAGCTTGAAAATTGCTGCTTTTTTAGCTGGTACGGTTCACTTTCAAACTGCACTTTGTCAAATGAACGGAACGTTTTGAGCAACATATTTCCCTCCTCACCTGTGGTGGCTCTGCACCAAGAAGCACTGAACACAGGGACACTTCCTGTTCCACGAAATGTAAACTAACATGGAGTGCTAATCAGAATTAAAATAACATGGAGTGCTCTGTTGTCTTTGGCAAATGTGCCAGACAAATACGTTGCAGCGATGGGCTCAGCATAAGCAGAGAACAAGGGAGAGTTGTTGTTGCGAGGTTGTTTTGGTTGTATTTACCCAGAATGCTCTGTGATATAGTCCGTTTCCTGCTTTCGGAGCAGCCCCCACAGGGTTCATTTAAACCGAGCAGAGACCTGGGTTTTTAGGTTGACCAGAGTTCCATTTTCTTAGTTCGCATAAGAGTTTGATTGCACATTCACACGTCCCCAAATGAACCTGACTTTCTGAGCAAATGAATTAGTTTGATTAAAGGATTGAATGTTGCTCACTTGTCCAAAGTTCTCTTGTCTGGTTGAATTACATTTTGTGTTAAATTTGGAAATAAAGATCCTAGATTCTGGTGGAAGAGTGGAGAGGCACATAAACCATGTCGAATTTAAACCAAGTCATTGATGATGGTGTCGGTTCACTGTAGCAATCTGGGTTTCCTTAACACCTCAGCAGAGCCACAGTCTGATCATCTCAATGTCACACTTCATTGCTGCTGTAGTTTATGCAATAACCTGACCTCGTATTGTACTCTACAGTACATACACATTTCACACTTTTTTCTTCCACACAACTTTCCATTAATCTGCTAGTATATGTTATAAATAAGAAAATTTGAGACACCAGACCCAACAATGTTGTATAGCTACAGGCTGCTATTAAAGCAACCTTTACCTTTTGGTAGGCTGGCCTTTCTGTCATATAAATTCTTTTTTAGTTGGTCTTACAAACTGAAAATCAGGTTTTCATTAGCTGTAAGCCATAAACATCAAAGTTAACAGAAATAAACGCTTGAAATATATCCCTGTGTGTGTATGGAAGCTATAAAATATAGGAGCCTAACTTAAAAATATAATCAACTTTTTGACAATATTAGAATTCCTTTTGAACTATATTTTAATTGCAGGGTTAAACTGACAGCACCTAACAATGCTGCAATGTGGTGTTTCCTTATTTGTAATTTATCTGAATAATAACTTTTAAATTCTTATATCTTGTCATATTTTATCTGTCAAAATGTTTTTTGGCCTACTTTGTGTGAATATCTAACATTTTTTTAATTTATTGATGTAGGAAAACTGAAAAACGAAGAAGGGTGCAGACATACTGTAGCTGAGTGGATTGCAACTATTTGCCCGCGTCAAATAGCCAGCATAAAAATAACACCATTCTGCCCTGTGTGCGTCCAACAGGAGGGCAGAGACCCCAGGAAACTCCACTGGCTGTTTGAGCTGCTGATGGAGAGCCCCCTGAGCGGGGAGGGCAGCTCCTTCAGGGACGCCAGGTATTAGCAACTATGCACATGCTGTGTGTTTGTGTCACCTACAATATTTCCTGGGATTCAGATTTCAGGCTGCAGTGGTAACCTGAGCTGACACATGCTGCCGCAATATAACAAAACAACCCCCTCCACCTCTTCCTCCTCTTGCTCCTCATCTCCTCTGCTGTCTCTGTCAGTTTGCTATATGTGCTTCAGGGAGGTCTCGCACAACAGCAGTGGAGGGTTTCTGAACTGCTGCACCGCCTGCTGGCCTACCTGGAGCCCAAACTTACCCAGGTGTATAAAAACGTCAGGGAACGTATAGGAAGGTAGACATTTACTTGATTAGATCCTCAAGTTTATAATCTCATTCAATTGTCAATTTTAAGCTCACATTTATCTCAGCCGGGCGCTTTGTTTTCCCCTTCCTCTCCTCTCTCACCCAACTCCCACCCTCTCTCCAGTGTGCTGACCTATATATTCATGATAGACGTGGCCCTGCCCCACACCAGGCCCACCTCTTCCCCCCATGTGGCAGATTTCGTCACCCGAGTCCTGGAGCGGCTCAAGCCCCTCACGTCGGAGCCCGAGATCCACAACCACGTCCACGAGGAGAACACCCAGGAGACGGGCGAGCGCACCCAGGCTGTCAAGCTGCTCAAAACGGGTCAGAATGTGGAAGTCTGAAACGAGACGTGGGCTACGGGGGAGGAGGAGGGGGGAGTATTTAAATGTGCCATGACAGCTTGTTCTCCTGTTGAAACAGAGGATACACACTGAATGACATAAGTTAAAAGCTTCTCATTGATTCACCTTTTTGAATTAATTTTTGAAAAGGTAGTGAGGTATTGATCGATGGCATATTCCAAGGGTATGTGTTGAAGCATTTAAAAAACAATTTAGGGGAAGGACAACAATTCATTTGTTTGGAGGTTACCTCTAAGATGGAATTTTACAGGTCATGCAGTTCAGTAATTGCTGCAGGATTTTTGTTTTGCTATTGATTTGAGCTGCAAATGTTATTCTGGAGAGCCTTCTGCTGCTTTCTACTCGTATTCAAAAACAGTTGACTTTACCTGGGTCTGTTGTGTAGTCAACAGGTTACAGCACTGTCTATAGTTTATACCATAATAAGGAACAGATAAGCAAGGTATTGCTGCCCCGCAGGTTTGTGACGGTAATTCAGTTTTTCCTTGCATGTAACACCATAACACATTACATCTATAAAGTGCTGAGTTTTCCACTCATATTACATTAGACAGAAGTAGGCTTTCTTTTTTACATTACCTTGCTGAAGAGTGGCTCATTTCTCCATTTTAAAGGCTGCAACAGAAGAAAGTTTGTGAACTGTAATCTGTTTTGTAATGGACTAAATACAGATATTCTGTAATTGTTTTTGCCTAATTTAGAGAGATGTGGAGGATTTTACTGTATTTCTACATTTCAGGCAATATAGCTTGCTCACTTTAGGCTGCGATTCAGTTTCAATTCGGTTCATAACCTTAATGGGCAGAATATCTAGGCATCGCCAAAGTGTTGAGGTGCTCCATGTTGCTGCCCTCAGAATCGGATTTCTGCTTTTTGCAGATGATGTGGTTCTGTTGCCTTCATCAGGACATAATGTTCAGCTTTCATTGGAGCAGTTCGCAGTCGAGTGTAAAGCAGCCGGGATGAAAATCAGCTCCTCCAAATCCGAGACCATGGTCTTGAGTTGGAAAAGGGTAGAGTAACTTCTCCTGGTCGGGAATGAGGTCCTGCCCCAAGTGGAGGAGTTCAAATAACTTGGGGTTTTGTTCACAAATGAGGGGAAAAATGGAGCAGGAGATTGCAGACTGGAGCTGCGTCTGCAGTGATGTGTTACAAAACACACGATATTGCAAGATATTAAATAATTTTTCTTTAAGATCAAAACATGTAAATAGCAGTTGTGTCTAATTTAGAAATTGTACTGGATAAAGCTATGAATTACAGATAAATTGTTAAATAATTAATTTTATTTTCATACCTATACAGGAGCCTTGGGCAGCCTTTCTACCATAAGCTATAGTTTTTTTATACTAGCGGAAGAGGCAACGTCACACCGTGTGTGTGTTAGAGGACCAGTTGCTGTGTCACAGCTCTGCAATTAAACAGAACTTTAATAATATTTTAACAAGAAGACAAAATGATGAGATTTGACATTTGTCTATGGCATCTTATATTATTATTTAGCATGATTAGCATTACTAGCATTACTAACTATAAACGTTGGTCTCTGTGGGTGCTCTCTGAGACTTAGTGAACCCTTACCCTAACATTTCCTAAGTCAACATGTTCTGTGACAGAACTGAACTCTTCAAAGGGATAAAACAGAGTGTTATTGCTGTATTGTGTTTACCTTCCTGTTAACTGCTAACATCGATCTCCTGATTTAACTTGGAAGAATATACAGTTCTTTACTAAAATTTTCACTACGTTTTGTGTTTCCTCTGACTTTAAGCATGTGTTAACATCTTTATTAAAAACAGCTAATTGATTTTGTAAATAGTCGTCTTTCCTCAACAATAATTTCCTCACCGAAGAGTGTTGTTTGTAGTTTTAGCTTCTGATTGGCCAATTCCTGGTCATGACCAGTCGAGCGTAAAGTCAGTTCTGGTCAGAGGATTTCTCTGTGCATGTGTTTTTTTAACCTCTGTAAATTGTATTTATCTCAGGTTTTTTAGATTATATTAAACCTTTAAACAAAAGGTTTAATATAAAGGACTCATTTAATTTCTCATGTTAATTTCAGAGAAATGCTAATCTTTCAAATTCTTTACTCACCATTGCACAAACTAAATATCTGCTCATACAAGTCATTACTTACTAAATGAGATGAACTGTGTTTTACCAGGAGATTAATGCAGCAAGATCACAGCGCAGAGTTTGCATGTCAATTCATTTGCCAGGGAAATCCTCTGTGTGTGTGCATGTTTGTATCTATATATGTAAAGGTTTGTGTTTGTTTGCAGTGCTGAAATGGTTGATGGCAAGCGCAGGGCGAACCTTCACCACCCCTGTTCAACAGCAGCTCCAGCTCCTGCCTGTGCTTTTCAAGGTAACAACACACACACACACACACCGATACACACACATGCTAACTCACAGGTCCCAGCATAGCATTATTACCCACTCAATCTTACTTGCCCATTAAACACAATTTCTCTCTTCATTTACTGAAAATGGTGCGTTGCTGTGTCTTCCTGCCTCTCTATCTCACTCTTGTATTTGTCTCCCCCCACAGATTGCCCCGGTGGAGATTGATGAGAGCTATGATGAGATGAAGCAGGATGCGCGCACGTGTCTTTCTCTCATGTCCCAGGGCCTGCTCTATCCGGAGCACATCCCTCTGGTTTTGGCAGCACTAGAGGAGGTACACACACACACACCTGCATACACAACGGGATGCTCATAACCCATGCTGCTCTATGGACCTGCTGTCAGTGTTTCAACCCTAATCCTGCCCAAGACGTCGGTGGGCAGCATTAGGGTGGTTCAATTTAGATTTTAATAAAAAATATTTTAAATCCATATATTTTTTTCCTTCCACTTCAAAATTATCTGCTACTCTATGTTGGTCATTCACATGAAATCCCTACCAAAACATTAAAGTTTGTTTGTTAAATTTTGAAAAACATTGAGGTATATGAATATTTTCTCTAAATAGTTCCCAAATGTACCACCTATAAAAATGATTGATTCCTTTGATTTTTTTATTATCCTTTTATTGCTTTTACATATAAAACATATTTTACATAAAATAAGTGACTGCATATATATTCACCATCTCTAAAGTGACTGACCTAATTAAACAGAGGTCCAGCCAGTTGGTGCTAGTAGTTTCACAATGAGTGGATTGGAGATCAAGATTTGCAGGAATTTGTTTATGTCCAGCTCTCTCATCTTCCTGTTCCAGTATTTTAATCAGAGCTCTGGACTTTGACTAGACCATTGGAACACTGCAATTGTATCTTTTCTTTCAGGATTTGGTTTTACTTTTTTTCCTGTGCATCACCATCCAGTCGTGTATCCTAAGTTCAAAGATGCTAACTGTTTTTAAATGGGCTTTCATGAACTTCAACACCTATCCCACTGACTTAGGAGCTGTTGAGCCTGAGATGTAGAGTTGAGATGAACCCGCTGTAAGGATTGTCCATCTCTTTAGGAGGCTTTCCACATGTGTGTAATCTTTCTCACAGTTAAATGAGTTCATGAATGTTTGTAAATTTTCTCCAAACCCTGACAAATTTGGTGCAGTAATGATTCAGATGTCATTCCTCCTTAGCACTACCTAACAGTCTTGAATGCTCCAGAACAAAGTTTTTATAAAGCAGCTCTTATTCCTGATGATCAGCTAATTAATGCATTTTATGACCAACAGCTGTCTCTGTTTGCCGAACAGTGACAAGGTGCAATATGTGCGGTATGTTGATATTGTTAATCTAAGGCTGGGTTTAAAAACTTAGAAAGACCACTGTCTACTGGGTTTGATTCACCTCATTTGTGAGTGAACTGAAATATTTGGTGGTATTATTTTGTATGTAAGGTTTTTTGACTTATATAGACTTGAACAACGTTTCTGAAGAACTTCCAGACATTCTGAGGAGGATTTAAAACTTGTGCACCATGAATTGCAATTATACGGATATAAAAGCGTTGCAGAATCCATCTTAACTTGGTAAAATCTCTTGGGTAATAAAAACAGGAGTGATCCGAAGACAACCCACGGGGACTAGGCGCTTCCATGAAGGTATACATTACATCCTTTTACTTTGATTAAGTCCTTTCCTTTGTTTGTCCTCCTCTCTGTTTAGATGGCGGGCAGCAGATCGTGGCACGCTCGCTTCTCAGTACTGACCTACCTCCAGATCACAGTCTTCTACAATCTGTTCACTCTACTCAGCTTACCGGCTGAGGTTATGCGCATCCGAAAGCTGGTGATGCATCTGCTCCTGGACGAACAGCTTGAGGTAACATGTTAAAAGAAAAAAAGGACTGGAAGCATAGGTTTGATGCTGTCATTTCTCGTAAAGCCTAACTGACAGAGGATTATAAAGGGGAACTTATCCCTTTGCCATTCTTTTCTGTTCACAATTGTTACTTAATAATAATCTCATATTCACTGCTACTACAGAGAAGTTGATTGAGCTGCTTTGCATGCTTTAGGAGTTCTGAATTATGTACAGTGGCTTGCAAAAGTATTCGGCCCCCTTGAACTTTTCCACATTTTGTCACATTACAGCCACAAACATGAATCAATTTTATTGGAATTCCAGGTGAAAGACCAATACAAAGTGGTGTACACGTGAGAAGTGGAACGAAAATCATACATGATTCCAAACATTTTTTACAAATAAATAACTGAAAAGTGGGGTGTGCGTAATTATTCAGCCCCCTTTGGTCTGAGTGCAGTCAGTTGCCCATAGACATTGTCTGATGAGTGCTAATGACTAAACAGAGTGCACCTGTGTGTAATCTAATGTCAGTACAAATACAGCTGCCCTGTGACGGCCTCAGAGGTTGTCTAAGAGAATGTTGGGAGCAACAACACCATGAAGGTCAAAGAACACACCAGACAGGTCAGGGATAAAGTTATTGAGAAATTTAAAGCAGGCTTAGGCTACAAAAAGATTTCCCGAGCCTTGAACATCCCACGGAGCACTGTTCAAGCGGTCATTCAGAAATGGAAGGAGTATGGCACAACTGTAAACTTACCAAGACAAGACCGTCCACCTAAACTCACAGGCCGAACAAGGAGAGCGCAGATCAGAAATGCAGCCAAGAGGCCCATGGTGACTCTGGACGAGCTGCAGAGATCTACAGCTCAGGTGGGGGAATCTGTCCATAGGACAACTATTAGTGGTGCACTGCACAAAGTTGGCCTTTATGGAAGAGTGGCAAGAAGAAAGCCATTGTTATAAGAAAACCATAAGAAGTCCCGTTTGCAGTTTGCCACAAGCCATGTGGGGGACACAGCACACATGTGGAAGAAGGTGCTCTGGTCAGATGAGACCAAAATTGAACTTTTTGGCCAAAATGCAAAACGCTATGTGTGGCGGAAAACTAACACTGCACATCACTCTGAACACACCATCCCCACTGTCAAATATGGTGGTGGCAGCATCATGCTCTGGGGGTGCTTCTCTTCAGCAGGGACAGGGAAGCTGGTCAGGGTTTATGGGAAGATGGATGGAGCCAAATACAGGGTCATCTTGTAAGAAAACCTCTTGGAGTCTGCAAAAGACTTGAGACTGAGGCGGAGGTTCACCTTCCAGCAGGACAACGACCCTAAACATAAAGCCAGGGCAACAATGGAATGGTTTAAAACAAAACATATCCATGTGTTGGAATGGCCCAGTCAAAGTCCAGATCTAAATCCAATCGAGAATCTGTGGCAAGATCTGAAAACTACTATTAACAAACGCTGTCCATCTAATCTGACTGAGCTGGAGCTGTTTTCCAAAGAAAAATGGGCAAGAATTTCAGTCTCTAGATGTGCAAAGCTGGTAGAGACACCCTAAAAGACTGGCAGCTGGAATTGCAGCAAAAGGTGGTTCTGCAAAGTATTGACACAGGGGGCTGAATAATTACGTACACCCCACTTTTCTGTTATTTATTTGTAAAAAATGTTTGGAATCATGTATGATTTTCATTCCACTTCTCACGTGTACACCACTTTGTATTGGTCTTTCACGTGGAATTCCAATAAAATTGATTCATGTTTGTGGCTGTAATGTGACAAAATGTGGAAAAGTTCAAGGGGGCCGAATACTTTTGCAAGCCACTGTATGTTGGTCTAAAGCAGGGTGTGTCCAAAGTGCTGCTTGAGGGGCTTTTTGCAGCCCTCTTAATGATTTTATGTGATCCCCGATCACAATTCTGCAATCGACCAAATCTAGCCGGTTAATACAAAATTTTAAAAGTTACAATTTTAATAATACAACAGAAATAATTTGTCATTTATTAACCAGGATACAGCAACCGCTTTAGAAGAAAGAGCGAGTTCCTGTTCTTGTTGCCAAGCTTAGACTAAAAAATTATTCTAGTCTAAAGAACCAAAAACAATCAACCCAAAAAACTATAATAATAATAATAATGCAATCATACAAGACCCTTTTTATGTTTTGGATCTACAATCATTTCACAGAATTCTGACAATTTTCTTCATTTCAACAAAATCTTGCATGTTTATTGAGCTGAAATAAATTTCTTTTAAAACTTTGATTTAATAAAAATACATTTTTTGGCCCCTTAAGTGCTTTGAACTAGGGATGGGCATAATTAATCGACGAACGATTAATTGATTATTAAGAATTTCATCGATTACTTTTTTTTTTACCGATCAATTAACGCATGTTCTGTTGCGTAGTGAGTTTTGAAGGAATGCAATTAATTTTGCTATGTGGCAGTAATTAAACACTTTACCACAAGAGGGCGATGATTGAAAATAAAACCCACAGGCCGACTCAGTTTCTTGCCAGTTTCTGTGTATTTCAAAAGTAGCATTGTCATGAAGAGGTCGCAGCAAAGTGTGGCGTGGGACCACTTTGACTAAAAAAAACAAACAAACAAAAGTCTCGGTTCACTGCCAACACTGCGTAGCTGTGTATAAGTACTTGAACTCACTTCTAACCCTGGTTAGAAGCGGAGCATCCTGCTCTTGGTCTCAACCTAGCATAAAGTCGGTGTTAGCACGGAGGAGCCGAGATGCACAACGAGCAGAGAAACTTCCTCACCGATTACTTTCTGAGGGAGGGTCCGCCCTACCTGGATTGCACCCCTACAGACTGGTGGAAAATGAATTAAACAAGATTCCAGAGGCTCGCCAAGTTAACATGGAGGTTTGTGTATCACAGCGACGTCTGTCCCTCACAGCAGGTGATCTCGGCGCTGCAGGTCAGACATGAAAACAGCCAGGCTGCTTTCGCTTCTGACCACAGCGCATGTTAACATGCTCATCTTTCTCAACACAAATCAGTAGACTGGTGCTAAAGTTGTATATAAGTTACTGTTTCTTTTTTTGTGTGTCTTTTTTACTCTGTTAATGAGCCTAATTTATTGTTAGGTACGCTGATCTCTCTCGTCCTCTTTCTCGACTCTTTTTGCCAAATGTAACACAAAACTATCAGACCTATAAGTATTATATATATTTTTTTTATTAAGTTATTGTTTAACATTACTTTTTTGGAGAAGAAAAGAATATGAGCGTCAGCTGTGTTAATGAGTACCATCTATTAACTGTCGGCTCCGCTGCTTATAGCTATTTTCTTTGTGCAACTACCGTGAATTAATTCCGTTTAACTTCCACAAGAGGTGTCCCACTTGTAATGAAGATCTCAATGAGGAAACGCGCTATTTTTCTATTCTCACTGCATTTTAATATAGCCAATGAACACTGAATTTTAATATAAAAATATGAATGATTAATCGAAAATCTTTCGTTAATTCTCCCGATGATCGATGAAAAGACAGTTTAATCGAATGCCGATCCCTACTTTGAACCTCATCAAGTTTGGACACCACTGGTATAAAGCATAAGCACAGGTGTATCTCAGTAAGTTGGAAACTGTTTTATTTATTCATTAATTATTCATTCATTAAGTTAAAAATTATTACGTGTTATGAATTGAAACATTTATTTCTGTTAATTTGAATGATTATGGTAATGAAAACGCTGCATATGTACAATATCTCTGTGTGTGAGGGCTTCTGAAGCTGTGACTCCACATCATGTGAATCTTCACCATACTCTTGAACGGGTTTGCTTCACAATCCTCTCAAGGCTGTGGTTAACACTATTGCTTGTGCTGCTTTCTCTGTCACACTTTTCCCTTCCACTTAACCTTCCATAAAAATACTGGACACTAATATTCAAATTTTATGCAAAGCTGAATTTTTGATTTGAATGGGAGCTTTAACTTTTTGAAATGAACAACTGGGATAAATCAGTTTTTTGATATTTTACTTTACTGAGATGCACTTTCTGTAGTTTTAACTGCTTTTAATTACTTCAGTAATTTCTTCTAGAATGTCAGTAGTTTAGCATTTTTGTCTCACTAAGTTTACATAAAACCTTTAAATTGATTTCCTACGTAGATCTGGGTTTACAGCAGAGGTGGAAAATGAATGGCTGCGTCTGAACTACAGCTACTGTTTGTGATATTTAGCAGAGCTGATGACTGCTTTGAAGGAGTGTCTGGGGTTTTTCTGCATCCACTCTTGCTGTTTCCTAATTCATGCATGGAGGATTAGTGGGTTCCTCCTCATTCCCTCCTTCAGTTCCTCTCCGTCCCCTTTATTTTCCCCTTTAATTTGCTGGTTTGAATTCTTAATGGTCTGGTATTTCTTGTGCTCCTCTTGCCATTTTTCTCTTTCTTCTCTGAAGGTGAGGGACATGGCCTGCACCACCCTCAGTGGTTTACTGCAGTGCCAGTTCTTCCCTCTGGACTCCTGTCTGCAGATACAGCTCCAGACGCTGAGTCAGACTTCCCTCCCCAAGGCCAGAGGAGAGCTGGCCTCCATGGGTACACACATAAAACTCGGACAAAATTACACAGCGAGGCAATCACAGTAATACTTGCCCTGTTACCCTCTCATCCCAGGGGAATTGTGAGCCTTGAAATTCTAAAGCCTGTTTTAACCCAGTGTGTGTGTGTGTGTGTGCGTGCAGACTTGGTGCGGCGCCACGCTGGAGTGCTCGGCCTTAGCGCCTGCATCCTGTCAAGCCCCTACGACGTTCCACAGTGGATGCCGCAGATCCTGATGGACCTGAGCGACCATCTCAACGACCCGCAGCCTATAGAGGTACGCACGCAAACACGCGCCCGTACTCAAATGACGAGCGCCAACCAGTGTGAGCTAAAGGAATACAATTTCATTCTCCAATTGAGGAGAAAATTATGTCTTTGGCCTTTCTTCAAGCATGAAGCAGTCGTACAATGTAATCCGCGGAGCAGACAGTGTACTGGTGAGGATAATTTAGTGCTTCTTTTGTTGCAAAGTGGGGGGAGATGACGAAAAATATGCAAGAAATGCATTTGGGAGTATATATTCATATGTAGAACAACTGACCATTCTATTACACAGGATACTTGCACTAAAGTCCACAGAAATGTGCATTTATTTGAAAAAGGAGCCAAACCCTTGTGTCTTTTTTTTCTCCAACCTATAACCTGGAATTAAATATATTTTAAGGAAGTTTCGAAACAAAATGATTATTATTATAAAACAATAAGAAAACATGACCCCTTGAAGTCTTTCATGCCTTGTTTCCAGACTCTCTACATGGTTTTGAAAATGTATTACCATTAAATATCTAAATAGTGCATATTTAGCCCCTTTCTAAATACAATTCAGTGGAACCAGTTGCCTTCAGAAGTTTCCTAATTACTGATTAGAGTATGGTAAAGGCTTTAGAGAACATCCCACATCAGATGAGACCAGAATGTAACTTTTAGACCTACATACAAAGTGTTGTGTATGGGGAGAAACTAACACTGCACCTGAGAAAACTATCCCTAAAGTGATGCATGAGGGTGGAAGCATCATGATATGGAGATGCTTTTCCTCAGCAGGACAGGGAAGCTGATCAGAGTTGATGGGAAGATAGTTGGAGGTAAAAACAGGATAAAATTGGAAGAAAACTTGTTAGAGGCTAAAAAACACTTGAGACTGGAGCAAAGATCTTAATCCAAAGTATAATCTGTAACAAAAAACAAAAAGTGACCTTCAAAGATGCTATCCATACTATCTGGCTGGAACAAATCCAAACACTGGATCTGACTTATTATAAAATCATTCATGGCTTGTTTAAACATTCCTGGTGTTTCACTTGTGTCCCATTAAAGCACTAGTTTGCTGCTTACAGATGCCTTAATATTAGCATCATCATTAATAAGCTTTGTTTTAAGCAAAAGTCTGAGTACAAATCTCTTTACAATTTTGACTGGCATCTGATTGGTATGTCTAAACTGCTTCAATCAGGAGTTACAAACACTAGTAATAGCAGCATTTATGATCTGTTTTTATAGAGTTGCATTGTTTATAAATGTCGCAAACAGCGAAGGTGAGTGGTCTGTGGACAAAATTAAAACTGACACCAGGAAGATTATAGGTAGCTTTTCCTCTTTTAATGCTAATTTGACTTTTTTATTCTTGAATTGTTGGGTGGGTACATGATGGTGCATCATGCGACCATGTTTGAATCCCAGCCTGGAGTTTGCATGTTCTTCCCCCCTGCATGTAGGCTTGGGTACCTTCAGATTTTTTTTGTACTTTAACAATACCTGGTTTTCGATACCAGTACCTGAATGATACTTCTTTTTCAGTACCTGTATTTTTAAGTCTAATTTTAAGAGAGAGAAAAAAAGTACTTACTGTAATTTTCGGACTTTTGAGCACACCTGAATATAAGCCGCACATTCTCATGTTGTAACATGAGATATTTACACAGAAAGACGGTACACGGAAGATTTTTCTTTGTTTTTATTTGAGACATGCTTTTTTTTCGAACTCTGCCTGATAATCAGCAGTAGGGCGCCAACACGGCATCAACACAACAGCAACATGCCTGGTTAGAAAATAAAACATACTTAAGCCTACGAGAAAAGTAATTCGTCGCTATCTTCACCTTACTCTTGAGCACTAAAGCCACTGAAGTCGTCTTCTTCAGTGTTCTTATGTTCTCTGAAAGCTTTTGTCGTTTTTTTACGCTGACTCAGTTCTTCCTGCTCCCTCCTCCAACGTCTCACCATCAATTAATTGATGCCAAGCTTATGTGTTGTAGCTCTTTTTCCTTCTTTGACGGATCAGCTCGATTGCCTTTAACTTAAAAGCCGCATTATATGCATTTCTTCCTCTTTTTTTTGATGATGAAGGTGTGTGCATGAAAACTAACTGTAGTGACATGTCTGTCTCACTTTTGCTCTTCCTGCAATAGTGCCCCACAGAGGCCGTTGGCCAGTAAAAAAAAAGATCTATAGACAAGCCGCATTGTTGTATAGCCTGCAGGGTCCAAAGCGTGTAAAAAAGCTTGCGGCTTATGATCCGAAAATTACGGTAAATGTTTTTTTATTTTATTGAACTAAGCAAAAGCACAGCAGACAGTACACTATAATTTAACAAACATCTTTCTTTGTAGTGCAAGAATAAGACACAAGATTTAAGTATTTGTATAAAAATATAGAAAGGTAGTATTTACCTTTTTTTTAGTGCAAAGCAAAAGTAAACACTATCAAGACAAATTGATGTCATGAACGACGAGGTGCTGGTATTTCCATATTTAGCAACACAAATCTCATCACAGCTGTTACATTTAGCCCTTTTGTCGCTTTTTTGCACAAAATGCAGCCAAACCGTTTTCTGCATGTTCTATGTTACGCTCGCCAGGCAAGTGGAGAATGTGTTGTAAACAAGAGGCGGGGCTGTGTGTGAGTGAGGGACCAGCATCCTCTGGTCACTTGACGCGCAGCAGCAGAAGAAACGGAGTTGTGCGGCTCATTAACACAGACATTTTACAGGGAAAGTAGAGGAATTTAACACAGAAAAAGCATTTCTTTTATTACAGTAATGAACAAATTTTTGGGGTCGGTAATAAAAAGGTACCGACACGCATGCATGGGTTCCTCCAGGTACTCCTGCTTCCTCCCACAGTCCAATACCATGACTGGTAGGTTAATTAGTTACTGTAAATTGGTCTTAGCTATAAGTGTGTGATTGCAGGGTTGTGTTGCATTGTGAGGAACTGGTGACCTGTCCGCTTAAGATAGGCAACAGTCAACAGTTATCCTGCATGGATAAGCAGGTATAGACAATGGATGGATGCATTGATACACATGCACCCCACACGTTTTAGATTATTTGTTTTATGTTTTGAAAAAATAGAGTTAAACATCCTCAAACCTTTCAAAAACAGCTTAAAATACTTTAAGCATGAAATCTATCATTGTAACTATGAATCTTCAAAACTGTTCTATGCATAGAATTCATAATCATAAAAAAACAGCATATTCATTTAAAAGTGTGACACAACAATAACTGCAGCTACAAAATAATCATAGAAGGACATAAACTATCCAGCTTTCTCTGTGGGCTCAACAGAAACTGAGCACTTCTTATCAGACTCAATCCCTGATCTGTGTGTGCCATAAATGAAAACAATCACTCTTTCTTTCACTGTAGAATTGGAAATCATAGTCTGGGTGACCTGGGGAGAAAATGAAAGGGTAAAACTGTCACACATTTGGGGTCATACACCAGTTTTTTTTTCAGGTATAGAGCCGATGCTTTATCAGAGGAACCACTGCTAATCAAGGACTGGTCTTAGTTTACAGCAGGAATCAGTGGCTCTTATTGACCCACTTCAAACTCTACCACCGCTGCAGCTTTGTAAGGTTATTTCTGTCCTCTTGGTCATCTCTGTAGTTACAACTCAACCTCAAAGTGACGTTTTCTTGCATGTTGATTTAAAATGAATCTCGAAAATGATTTTAATAAATCTTTGAGTTTGGGTTGCTCGTTTTCTTAAGGGCTCTGAGGGCAATAGTGTAAAACAAACATGCTCCATGTTTAAATGATGAGAACATCTTTGTGGTTTCACTGATTCACGGCCTAATGCCATGTTTCGAGCTCTTGTTCAATCAGATGACTTTTCACTCAGAACTTGTTGTACTCTAAATAATTGCTACCCTGCATTTTTTAAAGTTATATCTGGCATTTTAACATTAATAAATAATTGTTGCCTCATTAGTTTTTTATCGGTGTAAACATGCAGGATGATCGCTGCCCAAAACCAACCACTGCCGTTGGATTTAGCTCTGCATATTTTAGATTGCTTTGGATCAGCTTTGTTTTTGCACTCAAAACAGAAAATTTATGCTGATTTGAAAGTCATTTTTCTGTATCTATATCTCCACTATTAGGTCCAAGTGTATGTTTTATTGTGAAAAATGATTAGAGGCTTTTACAAGGTGCAGGAATATCCTGCTATCAACATCCCACTTTATTGCAGGATTTTAGCACTTAGTCGAATGGAAATGCTCCACACAGTGTCAACTCATCCATTTGGGTAATATATACTGGATTGGTTTTCATCTTCAGTTGAACATCTAAGATTTTATATTCTTACCTCCCCAGAACAGTTACAGTGCTTCTGAAAAGTATTAACATTTTGTTGTGTGTGTATTAAAACTATGAACTTAAATATATTTTATGCAGTCGACCAGGGTTCTGCAGCCTTTAGGATCCAAAGAGTCATCCCCCCCCCCCCTCATTTACAGCCGCAAATATTCCATGACCTACTTAAAAAAAGACAACTTATAATTTTTATAAAAATCTGCAGTAGAAATGTTGTTTTTTTTTGTAGAACCATCATTGTATTTCTGTTTTAAAAGAAATAACTTCTCCAAAAAGAGGATGGTTAGATTTTCTTCGATGGGTTAATATTTGTGGAAAATGTTGAAAAAAGCAAATTCTTTCAATCCTATTGCGGGTAGAAATCTAAAGAAATATTACTGATGCTTTTAGTGTTATGCAGTTGTGAAAGTTCAATGCAATTATTCTGTGAAAAACTGCAATAGACCAATGCAAAGTAGGAAATAAGCACATGGCTTACTCGCATTTTTGCAAACACAAATTTGAAAATGGTGTTGTGCATTTGTATTGAAACCCATGAGTCAGTGCTTTGTAGAACTACCTCCTTGTCCATTCTTCTCTGCAAAACAGCACACCTCTGTCAAACTGGATGGAGATCAACTGAACAATTTTCTAGTCTTGCCACAGATTCCCAATTAGATTTACTGTCGGTCTGGACTTTGGACTATTCTAACTATTATTATGTTTTGATCTGTTCCATTGTAGCTCTGGCTGTATGTTTAAGGCAGGAAGATGAAACTTCACCCAGTCTCATGTCTTTTGCAGCTTCTAACAGGTTTTCCTACAGAATTACCTCTTTTCGTCAACTTTGACCAGCTTTTCTGTCCCTTGTAAACTAACCTTGCTTCAAACATCTCTACAACTTTATCCCTGACCTGTTTGACATGTCAGTTGGTCTTAATGATGCAGTTTGTTCAAACAAACCTTGGAGGCCTTCACAGAACAAAGTTGGACTCTATTTACTAATTAGCCGACTTCTGAATCCAGGGAGTTACACTGGATTTTGTTTTATGGGTGCGAGATTAAAAGGACCACGAATGAAAAACCAGGCCACCCTGAATAAAGACATAAATTATTGTCCTTCAACTTCCCAATTATGCACAATTTTGTTTTCAATAAAATATATACAATAAGGTAAGTGGTAGCAACGTGACAGAATTTAAAATGTAAATGGGTGTGAATACTCCTGTAAGGTGCTGTAGATTGAAATGGTAAACTAGAAAAGCGCTCTGAGAGCACCGATGCGCTCTGAGAGCACAGACCTCCAGGCAGCCAACCCCCCCCCCCACCCCCCAGACGGTGATCCGTATCACCACCAAATTCCAATCACTTGTTCCTGGTCCCATTGCAGACATTTCTTGAAATTGTCATCAAAATCCACCTATAACTTTGAGTTATGTTGCTAACTAGCAAACAAACAAGCATTGCCTCCTTGGCAGAGGTAAAAAATCATCTAGCTTGCAGGTTTGTACAAGCATCATTAATAGTGGATGATTTATACAGGCTCTGAAGCAACACACTGACATTTTTCAGAAAAGGTCTTGTTTATTTCAGAACAGCAACATCAAGCTACTTCCTGCATCCACTGCAAGAGAAGCAGCAGGTCTGCGGGAAAAGGTTCCTGGTGCTAAATTTGCTCAGCTGAGACCAGAGGGCCTGTAATAAAAAGTAGGATTAGTGGCTTAGTGAGGTAACTTTTAGAGTCATCTGTGGGATTCCCTGCCATAAATCTAGTTTGCTTCAGACTCGAGATAGGAAATCACTGGAAGGGAAGAACAGTCCATTCAGTTTCAGAAAATTTAAAACAAGAGAAAATTTAAAACAAAAACTTCAAAACAAAGAGAGAATGTGAGTCTATTCAATCTTTTGGTTAATTCAGCTGTTTTGTGTGACTGAGCTTACTTATAGATTAGTCAGTGGTAGACAAAAAAACGCGGATTATTCTAGAAATGCCTTCAACTGAATTTTAAAGATGTAAGATTGATGCAAACCAACAGTTCTTCTTTTGAATGACCACTAAACTGGAAAATATGTATTTATAGACTCCTGAAGGGCGTTAGTTTTATCATAAGCCACGAAACATGCAGGTTTCCCCCTTTTTCTCGCTAAATGAATCCATCCATCCATCGTCTGTACCCGCTTGTCTGCACAGGGTTGCAGGGGGGCTGGAGGCTATCTTCAGCAGTCATGGGCGAGAGGCGGGGTAAACTCTGGACAGGCCGCCAGTCCATCACGGGGCAAACAGAGACACACTTGACAAACAACCAGGCACACACTCACACCTAAGGATGATTTAGACAGATCGGTAACAGTCATGTTTTTGGACTGTGGGAGGAAGCCGGAGTACCTGGAGAGGCCATTCAAACTCTAAAAAAAAGAAAGAAAAGGGTTAGCAGCATAATTAGAAAACATACTCAACCAGTGGGACGTTTGTGCTTGTGGTCTTTTAATTTCAGTTTTTTTACTTTGAAAATGTGAATAAAATCTCTAGTATTCCAACCTACAATGTTCCAAGATTTTTCAGGTGATTTTCAAGACATTTTTACATCTTAGAATTCAATTCACAACAAATTCAACAATTTCACTTCGCAGTTGATGAAGGACCCGGGCTACGTCAATCGCTGGGTCCTTAGAAGGATGCAGCCTTTGAATGTGGACACACCCTGTGTGTAAATAATCTACATATGTTCACACTGTAGGTCTTGTAGTAACTGAAATATGACAGCAAACATGCCCCAGTGTGAATGGTTCTTGGCCTTAAAACGGCCCGCATACGCAGAAGAAGATGTCACACACAACAAGCCTTGTTTACGAAAGTAAAAATATAACCATAGCTTGCTTCTACTCTTGTGTGAATGTGCTATGCTTGTCTGAGCGTTTGCCTCCTCAGGCGCAGATTAGTGACATCTGTCTCGTGTCAGTGACGTACAAGACGGGTTTAATGCTCTTTTGCATGGAGTGTGAACGTAGCCTCATTGATGTGTTATAAAAATTCACTAACTTTCCAATGATATTGGAATTTACTCAAATGCACCTGAAAATTTAAAGCAGCAAGCATGTATAAAGTAGCCAAAAATGTTAATCCTTCTGTTGAATGGTCAAAAAGGGATCCAAAATCATTTTAAAAACCATTAAACGTTAATCAGTTAATGTTTCCCGCTAACTGCCAGCAGGTTGCATGGATTCATGATGTTCATCTTTTTGTTTTAAAGATGACCGTGAAGAAGACCCTGTCTGAGTTCAGGCGCACTCACCACGATAACTGGCAGGAGCATCGGCAGTGCTTCACCGACGACCAGATTCTGGTGCTCACCAACCTGCTGGTGTCGCCCTGTTACTACGCCTAGATGTCAGTCTGCCTTCCTTCCAGGAGGAAGGAAGGAAAAAAGTTCCTCCTTTAAGCACTGCTGGGAGCTTCTGTCTGTGCAGTCAGTGATGATAAAGGCTCATCATTCTGGGGAGAAGATCTCTGTCTGGATCCTCACGTGCCGCTGCTGGCTTTTAGCCAGAAAGCATCTGGGGACTGAATGGTTTTCAGTTAGCACGTTGCTCCGTGGGGTTTGTTTTGCTCGCCTAGTGTCACAGCAGCCCCAGAGGAGGCAACAGTGTTGATAAACGTGTGAATTCAGTCTCCTGCAGCTCTGATCTACACAGAGACTCCCAAATCTTTCTCTTCTTTATCGCACCATGTCACTCCACTGTTATCTTGAAGGAGGTTTCTGAAAAAAATATGTAGGGTAAAATTTTGTATCTAAATACAGTCGTGAAAAAACTGGGACACCCCATGAAACATTCAGTTCTTTATTAAGAAAAGTTCAAATAATCTTATCTTTTAAATATCTATGCAAAAGAAAGTGATTTAACAGTAATAAACTGAGAAATAAGAAACAAACCTTCCTAAAAATATATTTTTTTTAATTCTTTAGCTGAGGAAAAAGTTTGGACACCCTACCCCCTGATAGCTAGTGTTACCGTCTTTGACTGAAATAACTTCTTGTAGCCATCTACACTCCTCACTATCAGCTGTGAGTTTCCTGCACGTTCAGCCAGTTTCAGATCACTCCAAAGCATTTCAGTGAGACCCAGATCTTTGCTTTGGCTCAGCCCAGGATGGATTTACTGGTACATTTTGGCTCACTGTCATATTGAATTGTCATATTCCTGGTGTCAAAATAATTCATTTTTAGACTCATTTGTCCTGAGAGCATTAATCTAGAAGTCCTGGTCTTTGTTCTCTCTAGAAAACTGGCCTTTATGTTTCACGGTGTTCAATCTCACTTCAAGAGTCAGGAGCACACCTAATTAGTTGTCTGTCGTTTAAACAGGGCAAACCTTTAAAGTGCTGAGTATTGAAGCTCTCTTTATCATGCAGCTGATTCAATTCATACTGTGGAATTTGTAGCTGTTTTTAGTGAGAATGAATGTGGGGGGTGTCCTAATTTAATCCTTTTCAGAATTTACTTAGTTTGTTGGATTTTACAGGACATTGTAATTATGACAGACATGTTTTTTAATTGATAATAAATAGCATCGTGTTCAAATATGGTGGAAAAACGAACAGGCAGTCACATGGCATCCTAATCTGCACATAATATCAAATATATTGTTTTATTTTATGTTATACTGATATAATGGTACCGATAGGCTGACATTATTATTTAAATAAAAAGGTAAATCACACACATTATATTGTAATAACAGCACAATGTTGTAATATACAAATATGCACTGAGATATCAACTTTAGTAGCTGTACATGATATTCTGCGAGGTGCTCAAATATGCTTCTCTTCCTCCTCTACGGATAGCATTTAGTTTTGTGCCAAAAGGAAAAATGTAACTTTGTACAGACGACACTGCGGCCAATAAACACTGATAACTGGTTTCAGCTGTCTGTGTGTGTCTAAAGAGGAACGCATATAGAGCTGTCAGTCGCTTGTTCTGAGTATTGATTTCTCTCTGACGTATCGTTGTCGGGTTTGATGTGTCTGAGAGATACGGTGGCAGGAAGAGAAGAGACTGATGGCTGATGCTGGAGCTCTGGTAGGGGATGATAGTGAGGAGAGGTGAGTGTAAATACAGGATAAATGCACTGAAATTCAGTTCTTAATAGTAGTTTATATACACTCATCATAGGCATTAATTTTGTATATATTCTGAGCTTCTAATGATTTATCTGGACCGTTCTTTCTTTCTGGATGGAATGATAAGACGACATGCTAAGATGTCTGAATCTTCTCAAATCCAGACGGTGGAAATCATACACACAGGCTTATTTATATAAACATTTACTCCCACTAATATTTGAACAAATATCCCTTAGCGGGTTACATCTCAGCTACATGCTTGCAGTTGCCATCAACAAACTTCTGGAGTAATTCTGGATTTAGAGTAATCACTCTTCTTGGAACAGTTAGAGGAGTTCATTTAAACTGGTTGGTTTCCTGGCTCAGACTTGCCTCTTAAGCCAAGTGTTCAATTCAGGCACTCCCAGAAGCTTAGTGTCGGCCCGATTTATCCAATTCAAATCCAGAATACCCAACTGAGTCCAAGTTTCAACCATCTGACCCAAACTGGGACTGAGAGGAGTATTTGGAAGAGCCAAAGTGAGGCTTTCATAGCTAAGAACAATGTACCAACTGTCCAGCATGGTGGTAGTGGCATCATGCTGGGGGTCTGTTCTGCTGCCACTGGATAGGCCAAAAGTGCTGGTATAACCATTTTAATTGCCAGACAAGAAAAAGTGAGCTATCCGGCCACAGACACATGGTGGTGGCGGTATCATGCTGAGGGGCTGTTCCACTGTCAGTTACACAGCTAGCAGTAGGACCACATTGAAACAATTGGCAATTTCTGCAGGACAAACCACCCAAAACTGGTTTTGAAATCAGTAAAACAGAAAAACGTAAGCATTTGGAAAGCCAAGAATTGAATCCTACCAAAAACCTATTAAATATTTTAAATTGTTAATTGCTGAAGAACATTAAACTAGAAATTAGTGGGCGTTTATATATATTTTGTGCTTGCATTTATCATTTTGACTGGATTAAAATTAGTCCAGCACGATAGTAGGAAAACGTGTTGATGTAAACCTGTATGGAATATTCTGACAATATCAATTGACCTACATTCTCTAAACTTTTTCTTTTCCATCATTACAATATTGCCACCATTTTATGAGTGTCATGACATGCCAACAAATCCATTTCACTAGAGACGATATTTCACAGTAAAACGTCCCTGTTGACACCATCATTTGTTACCAAGTACTGCTAGTCGACCTCATTTGCTATTGCCGCTCCTTCAAATCTTTGGTCCGGCTCTGCATCCATGAAGCCTCCTTTTCAACTCCTCTGTGTTTTAGGGTCGTAGTTCAGATATTAGAATCCATAATAAATTCTAACTTTTGTTATTTCAAGTCACTGCAGTCATCTTCTGCATGAATATCCCTTCCTGGAAAAAGAACGCCTCAAATAAATTGAACGGCCCAACGTATGACATTCAAGGAGATGGCAGGTGTCTAGCAACTTCTAATCATCGCTGCATCTTGCATCCAAGTTGTTGCCACTGGGAAGAACTTAGTTTTTTATTATGTATACAGAATATTTCTAGAAGTTAATCAAAAAAGTAATGTAACATGAAAGTTTCACCATTCTCTATTTTCTTCTCCTTTTATCCAGCAGATAGAATCGTTTCCAAACTGAGTAGTGAACGTTAATATGGACCAAATAAGAACAAGAATTGATTTATGGATAAGATAACAAGTGAAATGCACCACTATTAGAACGACAGTATTTGGAAAAGCTTGATTGAGTGCATGGGGAAAAACAAGGCTAACAGAAGTCTGGGAGTGAAAGACCACCCTCGCCCTCCTGCTCTGAAAGCCTGCAAATTGTCACAGCAGTGCTTTGAGCTAAGCACCAACATTAGCATGTTAACATAGCAATCTTCACATGCTGAAGTTTACTTTGTAAATATTAACACACAAATCCAACAGGGGTGTTGGGAAAAACCCCTCTGGTGGGATTTCATTTCCACCAAATACAAAATCACTGGAGATGGGAATGTTTAATTTCATTTTGGAAGCTTTAAATTACAATTTTATAACATTTTATATAGAAAGGGACCAAATAATGACATCTATTCATGTTATTTTATTAAGGACATATATTGTAAGTCACAAGTTTGTCTTCAAGAGATGCAGTAAAGCACATTTTTACCTGCAATTCGGGGAACATTAACATTTGCTGCAAAGATAGAACCTGATTGATTTCCTGCATCTCAATCCCAGAAATGTTTAACAAAAGTGGTTTTCCCAATAAATAACGGATACAACATGTTATATTTAATCTTGACAACCTATTTCCGGTGTTTGTTGTTGCTTTTGTAGCCTTTCTCTCACTATTGCTTCAAGAGAAAATAGATGTCTGTCTGGGTCCTCGGGCATGGTAGTCCTCACTGCGTCAGCCAGCTGGAACAGGTACTCCGTGTTTTTACCACTCAGACCGGTGGAGTTCAGGATCTGGTTGGCTATGTCCTCCAAGGGCGCGGGGCCGAGGTAGTTGGGGTTGTCCTCGTTGCCGATGTAGAGCAACGTCGGGCTCAGCGAGTGGTTGGACTGAGTACGGGGGTGGAAGGTCACCGTGATGACCTGGTAGCCGCCTTTTTCGCGGTAGTCGAGGTAGCGCTTCACTTCCTCCTCCCGCCCCGTCGGCAACTTGTAGGCGACGCCCCAAACACACCCCTGCAGAAGAGGTGGGAAAGAAGACAAAACGGGTGTGGTTGACTTATGGTGGTAAGAAACAGCTGCTTCATAGCCTGCATCTTGACTTGATAAACTCATTCTAGAGAAGCAACATTTAACTGGATTTCACTCACTTCTGGATCCTCGACCAGAGTAACAACACGACCGGGCTGCAAAGAAAACACGTTGAGAGATCAGATTCTTTGGGATGCCATACAAGCAACCATTGACTACAGCTACAGTACTCCTCAGTAAACAAGAACACAATCAAAAAGTCATTTGATTTCATTAATTTAATTCAAAAGTTGTCCTATTATATAGATTTATTATAAAAGTGAGGGCTTTATAATAAAAGTGAGGGCTTTTCAAACGCATATGTCAGTTTATTTTGATGATTGTGAGAAAATTATGTTTCTCTGAAAATTAAAATATTTCATACGACTTGTAAAAAACGGACTTATAACACATTTATTCTGTTATGGCTTACACAATAAGAATAGTGAGCTAAAAGCCGTAACTACTTCAGGTTTCCTCTAAAACCACTTCCAACTGCCTATTTTGATAGTTCAAACGCACCTTATTATGCAGAGTGGAAACCGTCTTAGCACCACCGTAGAAACTAATATCTACCGTCTTTCTTATCTCCGCTCTTGAGAATATAGCCAATCAGCGCCAATGAAAATGAATGGCACTCCTGGATTGGAGGCTTTGCAGACGGCAGCCAATAGCATGTCAAATAGCATTCAGTGTAGGTATTTCAGCTTCCCAAACTGCATTTTCTTATGAATATTTTATTTATGCTCTACAAAAAACTGCAAATAGGCGAATCCACAAATACTGAATAGGTGGGGCTCCAGTGTACTTTAGAGGAGTTGAGTGGAAGGAAAAAGTGCAGTAGAAGAAGGTGAACAATTATCGAGGAAAACAGTATTGTTTTTATTAGTCTTGTGTGATATTAACATTTACTGAGTCACAATCATGAAATGAACAAAGATAAATGCTTGGAATATGTAACGTGTATTAAATGTATGTAATATATGAATTTCACTTTCTAAACTGATTTAAAGAATAAAACTATTTGATAATCTAATATATTGAGCAGCATCCTGTACCTTGATACCACTAATCTCCTCGTGCCTACTCAAGGTTATCTACTGCAGGTAAGATATTAACTAATTTTATTCTGCTAACAGAACACACTTAAAAAATAATGGTGTTCCTTAAACAACCCTAACATATGTCCATTAAGTCAACATAAGTGTCTCAGAGAGTTTCCCGAAGTTCTTTTTCCTGTCCTTGAAACCGTTTGTTATAAAGTGTTTCTCTGTACAATGCTTTCATTGTCAAACAAAAAGTTAATCTTGTGTAATAATAAATAAAATATAGATAACGTTTATTTTTCAGGTCATATTTTAAGGAGCAACTTTCACAGTAAGATTCAATCAACACCATTCAAAGAATTATAAATCTAGACGTCTAATATTTGTTTTGAGCCAAACATCTTATTAACAAAATTGTTGTATGATAGTATCCAAGTGTAATTAATTGCATATTATATTACTACTTACTACTTTCATTTAGACATACTTTGAAACACTATTTAGGTTTCAATTTGCTTGACTGAGCCGACAGTTTGCTTAATTTTCTTATTTTCCAGGTTACAGTTTCTTTTTCTATCTGTTTCAGTTGATAATTATTTTATAAGATTTTGCTGCAGTTTTTTTTTTTTTTTTATCTGGTGTATTTTTATTTTTATTTGTATTGTGTTTGTAGTATAATTGACACAAAATGAAGGCAGATTCTGCATAAGACAGCTGGAGGGCTTCCTAGACGTCCAAAATGACCATGCAGGTGTGTTAAAAGAAGCAAGTCATCATGCTCTGGCACTATACGGTGTCAGGTAGAGATAAGTAAACTGGTTATGTAAAATACAAAAATAACTTTTTGATAAATACAAAAAGTCTAATTTACGGAAAGACGCATCTTAATAAAGGTGGAAAGTTTAAAACCTCTGCAACATTTTCCCCAAGAGTTTGGTGCAGCTGAACTTGGCTTCTGATTGGGGACTTGACTAAAGGGCTATTACGCTTTGTTAGGAAATCAGGACAAACTTTAATCAGCTCTAGTTTGAACACCTACAGTGGTTCAACCTAAACTGATCGTTTTACACTGACAATAAGGTCTTAAAACAGTTTGTGAAACCCCTAATTAAAATAAATAAATAAAAAAATCAAACAATGGCGATTTAATACTTTTCTTAGTTATTTATACCACCTTAAAATGCTTCCTACAGAGTATTTAAAATGCTGTTGGCAGGTATTTTACCATCTCTGAGTCATCAGCTCCCATTTCTGCTCCAGTCAATTGATTGGTTATTACACTCCCTATGTCAAAAACAGCTTTTTTATTTGCTTTTATGGTAAGCAGTTTTGAGAATGTCAGATGGAAACATAAAGGTGTCAAGAATACTTTAGCTATCTGTTTTTTATTCATTTTTGCTTATGCAGAAGTTTTGTTCTGACAAAACCATGTTTGATTTACCTGAAGATGAGGGTCAAAAATACACAGGATGATCAAACCATGACTGACTTTCTATTAAAATTTCCAACTATATCTTTAAATGCACAATTTAACTATATGTTTTTTTTTTTAAGAATACAAGTTGAATGTTGTTTTGTTTTTAATGGTAACAAAAATGACATCTTGGCTGAATAAAGGGACTACTACAAGTCAAGTAACTTGATTTTTTTCCCCGGTTGGGTTTGTTTTTCCTCATCAGAAATACAGCGCAAGAATAAAACTACACGATTATTATAAAATACTCTGGCATATAACGGTACATATTAAGGATGTGTATTGGGAAGAATCTGGTGATATGATATGTATCACAATACAATGGGCGATACAATGACTACATATTGTGATTTTTAAAACTTAATTTAACCATAGAAAAACTGTCAGCTTTCTAATCACTCCAACCTGTTTCATACTTTAACACATCCAGTTTTATTACTAGATCTAGTTGATCCACTGGAACGAAGAACGTGAAAACAGCCACAAACTACCAGTTATTCTATTAATTTTACTACAAAAATTACTGTCATTATCAATAGTTACATTCAAATTCTAAAAAAATAAAAATAGATACATACTTTTGAATATCGATACAATATTGTGAGATAGAACATCGCGATATATATCGGCCTATCAATATTTTCTTACATCCCTAGTACTTTTTTTAAATCAAATATAAACATTACAGTAACTTAAAAAAATACTGTTTTGGTTTTGGTATGCTGTATTAATTTGTTACCTACACTACTGATCTTGGTATCGTTCTAAGTTCTTCTAAGGCTTTTATGGGTGAAAAGTTTGTTTTGATATTCAACTGTTAAAAGTCCGAATTAAATTGATGACCCCTGATCCAAGAAGATGTAGCTTGATTGTCAGGGGGGGAAAAAACGTTATTTGTGTTTTCACAGGTGAAATAAATTCTTACATTTAGTTTTACATACTTCATAACTATCAGACTATTTCGTGTCAGCCTCGTGTTTTAGATTTTGAGCTAATCAAAGGTGGAGCAGATTGCTTAGAGGCGCTGACTTCAGCGAAGCCCTTCAAACTTTAGCTGCTTCTTGTTTTCACATGACATATTATTAAAGTAGTCAGAAGGCACCCACCTTCCCCGGTACTCCGCGGTGGTCGGTGCTGCCCTGCCAGAACCGGCGGCTGAAGCCCTTTATGTAACCGACTCTCTTCTCCTCGTACGGGAAGTCCACTTTCCATATCAGGGAACCGTACCCAAAGACCCACATGATGACACGGTGCGCTAACTGTCCGTCAAAGACAGCAACTGGACGGACTCGTAATGGTTTATTCAGTCATCTACAGCTTACACCGACGGCCCCACCATTATAACAACCCGGCATTTTTACCTGTCACAGCATATCACCGACCTAGCTGTCACCCTGGGAACAAGCGGTCAAATCAACCACGTTACGTAACTCTACTTCCGTTTACCACCTTTCGCTATAAAGTGCAGATGTACAAAAATATTGCAGGTTTCTGGATTCATATACGAGACAATATGTAAATATCATTATAAGACAAGTATTTTTCACCGGGATTAAAGATTTAACGCTCACTTAGTCTTGACAGGTTATTCCTTTGAAGCCGTTTGAAGCAAGCTTTTGGCAAGAACCTTTTCACAACATTTTCATTTATTTATTTATTTATTTACTCATAGAAGCTAGTCTTTGGTTCCAACCGACACCAAACACTTCAACATAAGCATATGTCAAGATGTCTGGTGGGAATCCAAAGAGCTTTAGAGGCCCCCGGCTGGCGGTGATTATGTTTTAATTTACATAGGCTACTTCATGTTTCACTCAAAATGCTTTTTTTAATGCCTCTAGTTTATATGGGTTTTGTTGTTGTTAGTAAATAAGTGATTACTCACACATTAAATATGAAACGATGCATCATATTAGTGGCAGAAGTCCCATTAAAGTCTGGTAATTTTTTTCGGTTTTTAAGAGCGATCCTGCCCCATGGAAGCCAAGTTCAGAAACGTTCTAGGCCTACTTGGATGCAGCCTTTGTTTCACCAGCAGTAAACATCTGTAGCAATCTTTAAACCATGAAGCACACAGAGCCTTTTCCTGACAGCAGGGGGTGCTAAATTTCTGCTTCCAACAATGTGTCATATGCTGCCAACTAAAATTCTCTTCATGCCTGCATGTGTGCGCCGATTCAGAACCAAATAAAGTGAACAGCACCAGTCTGGCTTGTAACAACGGCTTCACGAATGGCAGCCCTGCTCATTCTGCTGCTTCTGACAGAGCACGGACAGAAAACCTGCGTTTTTCTATGTAACCTGCCAGTGTTGGATTGTGGCTGAAATCCCCAGCCGGGATGGAGGATGCTGCAGAGGAAACATCTGCCATACAGAAACACTTGTTCAACCCTCTGAAGGCAAGCCAGCAGAAGACCAAGTGTCAGCTTTACAGAGAGAGGGTATAAGTGTGATGTGCTTATGGAAATGAAGGCAGTAATAATGCACAGGGGCTCTTTGGTTTCCTGACGCGCTCTTAATCCTTTCACCCTGTTATCCTTTGTCTAAATTGTTGTCATAACACTGCCTTTAATCTGAAAACAAGATGTTCTCTGTGTGCTTCATGCATTTGAATATAATGAACTAACAACACACTGACAGGAACTGTGAGCTACAGATGAACTGGATTAACTGGTTTGAAATAGGATTCTGTAACTTGATTAAGTGGATTTCTGTTATAAACTGGCACTATATAAGAAACTGAAACAAACTAAATTGAATTAAATGAAGATTATAATAAAACAACTGTTAAGATAGTTTAGTAGTTTTAGACTTTTACACAGTCATACTGTTTGTGTTCTATTAACAGGATTTCATCACATTGTTCATCTAATAATTCCAAAATAATTTCCAGATTTAACATTCCAACATTCACAGTCCTTCGCATTCAGCTTCAAATATAAAATATCAAAGTTCACCATAAATCTATGCCAAATTTTTCTGCATGGGGCAGGCTTTAAATACAATATGTGACATCCAAAAACAAGAAATTTTAGGAAGGGACAAAAGTATGCAAGGCTTCAAGGAAGCCAAAGCAGAACTGGGGAATTTCAAAGGAAAGAAGGGTGGGAGAACAGAAGGAAAGACACAAGTAAGGAAGTACAAAGGTAAATAAAGAAGAATGGAAACAACAGAGGAGGGAAGGAAGGAGGACACAGGGAGGGAGAATGGATACAAGCACAGAAAGAACAAGGAAGAACACAATAGCAGAAGTAGGACATTTCAAAGGAAAGAAAGGCAGAAGAAAAGGAAGAACAGAGATGAACAAACTCGGATGGACACAACAGAGGAGGGAGGAAAGGCCACAAGCAAGGAAAGAACAGAACAAAACGGAAGAGAGGACACACAGTGAAGGAGATGAGGAAACAAGAAAAGAATAAACAAAGATTTTATACAAGGATAGATGGATGGAAGGATACAACTTTCAGACGATGTCAAAGAGAATAGGCTGTATATACAAATACTTTTCTATACTCTATTTCATATTTTTATTTTTAGACACAGGAGAGAAAAAACAATCTCACAAAAGAGGCAGTACAAAGGTAAACAAAGAAGGATGAAACAAAGGAAGGAAGGAAGGAAGGAAGGAAGGAAGGAAGGAAGGAAGGAAGGAAGGAAGGAAGGAAGGAAGGAAGGAAGGAAGGAAGGAAGGAAGGAAGGAAGGAAGGAAGGAAGGAAGGAAGGAAGGAAGGAAGGAAGGAAGGAAGGAAGGACGGACGGACGGACGGACGGACGGACGGACGGACGGACGGAAGGAAGGACATTTTATTTGTACAGCACACTTTCAACAACAAGGTAGTTCAAGGTGCTTTACATGATTAGAGGTAAAATAAAAACAGCATTAAAACACAAAGCATATGAAGTAAAAACAGCAAAAAAGGAAGAAGCACACAGATACTTCAAGGCATTAAACAGCAAGAAACAAACAAAACATGATATTCAATTCAATTCAAAAATACTTTATTGATCCCAGAGGGAAATTAAGTGTTGGTATAGCTCATATAATTAATTCTTTAAGGAGTTGTTGTAGATGATGATGGCTGTGAGCAGGAAGGATTTCCTGTAGCGGTCTGTATTGCAGCGAAACTGAAGAAGCCTCCGACTGAAGACGCTCTGTTGTTGTATGACTGTCTCATGAAGAGGATGCTCAGGGTTGTCCATAATTCTTTTGATTTTATGAAGAATCCTTCTTTGCATTATCATCTCCAGATTTTCCACAGTTGTCCCAAGAACAGAACCAGCCTTTTTTATCAGGTTGTTTAGCCTTTTTATAAAAACATTACTCAAATGCAGCTCTAAACAGATACGTTTTTAGTTATGATTTAAAAGACCTCAGTTTTTCAGCAGCTTTGCAGTTTTCTGGAAGTTTGTTCCAGATTAGAGGAGCATAGAAACTAGGAATTAGAGGACCTGAGTGGTCTGGTGGGTTGGTCTAGTAACAGCATATCTTCAACATACTTTGGTGCTAAGCCATTCAATGATTTATAAACTAGTAAAAGTATTTTGAAGTCTATTCTCTGAGCTACAAGGAGCCAGTGTAAGGACTTTAGAACTGAGGTGATGTGCTCTACTTTCCTGGTTCTAGTGAGGACACGAGCAGCAGCATTCTAGATCAGCTGCAGCTGTCTGATTGACTTTTTAGGCAGACCTGCAAAGACGCTGTTGCAGTAATCAATCCGACTAAAGATAAACGCATGGATGAGTTTTTCGAGGTCCTGTTGCGACATCATACCTTTAATCCTAGAGATGTTCTTCAGGTGATAGAAGGCTGACCTTGTTATTGCCTTTCTGTGACCCTGGAGGTTCAGGTCTGAGTCCATTACTATACCTAAATTCTGTGCCTGATCAGTAGTTTCTAGCTGTATTAACTGAAGCTGTGGGCTGACTCTTGATCGTTCCTCTTTAGGTCCAAAAGTAATTACTTCTGTTTTGTTTCTATTCAGCTGGAGAAAGTTATGGCTCATCCATTCATTGATTTCCTCGATGCATTTACTTAAGGTTTGAATTGGTTCAAAGTCACCTGGCGACATCGTAATGTAAAGCTGAGTATAATCTGTATAGTTATGGTAGCTAATCGTGTTTGTTGTTATAATCTGGGCTAGTGGGAGCATGTAGATATTAAATAGGAGGGGCCCTAAGATGGAGCCCTGTGGCACCCCACATGTGATTTCTGTTCGTTCTGATGAAAAATTTCCTATTGAAACAAAGAAGTCCCTGTTCTTTAGGTAAGACTTAAAGGAAGGAACAATGAAGGATGGAAGATACAACACATTGGAGGAAGGGAGGTAGGACACAAATATGTAAAGCTCCAAGGATACTAGAGGAGAAGTTGGGCATTTACAGGTAAGAAGGGCGGTAGAAAAGTTGGAAGGAAGGAAGACACCACTCGAGAAGAAATGACACAAGCAAGGAAAGAACAAAGAACACAAGAAAAAAAAAGAGATGACACAAAGGGAAGCAAGAAAGCATTGATAAAAGAAGAAAGAAACAAAGGGTAGACACAATGAAGTGTTCAAGGATATACAGGACAGTGAAGAGAATCAAGTCTGTAAATTCAAAAGCTTTTCCCTAGTCCATTACATATTGGACTAGGGAAAAGCTGGCGACCTGTCCAGGGTGTACCCCCCTCTGGCCCGATAATTGCAGGGGATAGGCACTAGCCCCCCCACAGACCTGCATAGGACAGATGGTATAGATCATGGATGGATGTTTACACTAACCACATAGTAGTCCTGCATTAATGGTGTTTATTATTAATCTTTACAGTTGGTCTCAAAGTGGACACAACTCAGTTAAAATGCCAGGTTTTTGTAACATAAAAAATGCTTTGAGAAATAATTTCAACTGCTCCCCTACATGTAATGACAGAAATCCTGTACAGTTCAAGTAAAAAACTAATTTATTAACTATGTCCACATCCTTAAAGCACCTTTTGATTCTGTTTATTTGCACAATGAATATAGTACTCTGTCTGGTTTATATGTGCAGTCCCTAATAAGAACCAGGACCAACAGGTCATGAAATGGTGGTGGAAAAATATTAAGATACCCTGGCAGCTAGAACAATATATTTGGACTAGTGGTGTAGAGGTTTAAGAAACCTTATCATTCCAGACACCCCAAATTTGAGTCCTTGTAAATTATTATTTCATTTTATTTGTTGCTGTGTTGGTTATTGGCAGACCAATAAGCCAGTTTAAAGGATTTACAAATAGATTTATTCGGAAGTCCTTGGGATGCTGTTTCTATGAGTGCTTAGGAGCCGCAGCTGCATGTCTCTGCTGCAGGCGGCTCTGTTACAGCTTGTTACAGGTCCGTGTTGCCTGCAGCCTCCACCTGCAATAGTGAGAAACAATTTCTGCTGTATTTAATAAGATTTATCACGAGTGAGTGAGATCCAGCGCTGTTATAACACTTAAAAAGTAGATTTAGGCTGCCCAAGTCCAGCCCTCGAGAGCCACCATCTTGTCATTTTTAGATGCATCTTAGAATCACATGAATGACCAGGCCTCTGCAGAGCTGAATGAAATACTGATGAAGGAATTTAGGTGTGTTGGAGAGGGATTGAATAAAGAAGTTGCTGAGGACTGGAGTTGGGCACCCCGGCTGTGAATTGCCGGACTAATGAGATCAGGATGAGAAGTAGCCAAATTTAAGGAGTGAATTGGATCAAACCAGGTCAAAAATGAAGGAGTGTAGGACTAAAATTTAGCACTACTTAATCTTTGGTTGCTTGCTTAAAAATCGTCATGGCAATCTACAAGACGTAAATTTGTCAGTCTGCAGGGAATGAAAGCTGCAGATCATGGTCTGATGAAACCAACAGAACCACATAATCTGCAAAAAAATAGAGACCCAATCCTGAAGCCACCTAAACTACTTCAAAGTCAAGATGGAGCAAATTTTATGATGTGCATATTTATACAGATAGGTTTTGCAGTTTTTTCTTTGTTTTTTTAATGTTTTTCTTCCCTGATTTGTTTATTTTTACCCCTTCTCTGGGCTGCCACCTTATCGTGGTGGAGGGGTTTGAGTGTCCTAATGATCCTAGGAGCCTGGTCCACCATCCTGGCGTCTCGGTTGTGGGAAGTGGTTTGCCACTAACACTGTTTACAGTGGGGAGGGTGTGCTGCTGACCTCGACGCTGGATTTTTTGGGTCGGTGGATGGAATACTTCGAAGACCTCCTCAATCCCACCGGTACACCTTTCAATCTGGAAGCAGAGTCTGGGGACTTTGGGTCGGGCTCTCCAATCTTTGGTGCTGAGGTCGCCAAGGTCGTTAAAAAGCTCCTCGAGGCAAAGGCTCCGGGGGTGGATGAGATTCGCCCGGAGTTCTTCAAGGCTCTGAATGTGGGGCTGTGTAGATTAACACGGCTCTGCAATATTGCGTGGACATTGGGGGCTGTTCTCTTGGATTGGCAGACCGGGGCGGTGGTCTCCCTGTTTAAAAAGGGGGACCACAAAGTGTGTTCCAACTACAGGGGGATCACATTTTTGAGCTACCCTGGTAAGGTCTATTCAGGTGTTTTGGAGAGGAGGGTCCGACGGATAGTCAAACCTCGGATCCAGGAGGAACAATGCAGTTTTCATCCTGGCCATGGAACACTGGACCAGCTCTACATCCTCAGCAGGGTACTGGAGGGTGTGTGGGAGTTCGCCCAACCTGTCTACGTGTGTTTTGTGAAATTGGAGAAGGCGTTCGACCGTGTCCCTCGGGGAGTCCTGTGGGGGGTACTCTTGGAGTATGGGGAACCGGGCCCCTTGAAACGGACTGTTGGGTCCCTGTACGACCAGTGTCAGAGTTTGTTTTGCATTGCCGGCAGTAAGTCGTGATCGTGAACGTGATCTACAGCTTTCGCTGGAGCGGTTCGCAGCCGAGTGTGAAGTGGCTGGGATTAGAATCAGCACCTCCAAATCCGAGACCATGGTCTTGAGCCGGAAAAGGGTGGGGTGCCTTCTCCGGGTCGTGGATGAGGTCCTTACCCAAGTGGAGGTGTTTAAGTATCTGGGGGTCTTGTTCACGAGTGAGGGAAAAATGGAGCGGGAAATCGATAGATGTATTGGTAGGGCATCTGCAGTTATGCAGGCGCTGTACCTGTCTGTCGTGGTGAAGAGAGAACTGAGCCAAAAGGCGAAGCTCTCCATTTACCAGTCGATCCACGTTCCTACCCTCATCTATGGTCATGAACTCTGGGTGGTGACCAAAAGAACAAGATCACGGATACAAGCGGCTGAAATGAGTTTCCTCCGTAGAGTGTCTGGGCTCTCCCTTAGAGATAGGGTGAGATGCTTAGTTGTCTGGAGGGGGCTCAGAGTAGAGCCGCTGCTCCTCCACATCGAGTGTCAGTTGAGGTGGCTCAGACATCTTGTCAGAATGCCTCCTGGACGCCTCCCTGGTGAGGTGTTCCGGGCATGTCCCACCGGGAGGAGACCCAGGACACGCTGGAGGGACTATGTTTCTCGGCTGGCATGGGAACGCCTTGGGATTCCTCCCAAGGAGTTGGAACAAGTGGCTGGGGAGAGGGAAGTCTGGGTCTTTTTGCTTAAGCTGCTGTCCCCGCAACCAGACCCTAGATAAGCGGGGATGGATGGATGGATGGATGTTTATTTTTACAGTAGAATTGGACAGAATAAGAGTCATGGTAAAATGGGAATAGCCTTGAAATGATTTATTATGGTCATAAGAGCATAGCCTTTAAAAAGGGGTGTCAACACTTTTGAAAACTACCGCATTATTGAAATAAACTAACTTATCAATTATTTTTTCAGAAGTAGGATTCCTAGGATTCATTAATAGGAGCGTTGCACCGTGGCTATCTCCCTCAGTCTACCTGTTCCTATTCTTGGACGAGTTGTACTGTAAACTGAATTTCCCCTAGTGGGATCAATAAGGTATTCATTCATTCATTCATGGCAAAATATGGTTTTTATTTTACATCCTTTGTTTCTAGCAGTAGTCTCCTGCAGGGACAGATTAGAAACCGGTACCATTTCCTGTTGTTTTCTTAGCTTCATGGCAGTGACAGCAAACAACACAGACAGTGAAAAGCAAACAGTCTGTTCTGCATCACATTTGTTTTCTAAGTAAAGTATCTGTTTAATATGATGACGAAAATGTCATATTTGTGCTGTCTTTATCCCTTTACTGGATTTAAATGGTAAATATTGCATCTCAAGTCTGGTAGATGCCAAAGATGTTGCAGTAAAATGTGAATGTGATTCAGGAGGGATACATACAAGAAGAATGTGAAGTCTTGGGAAATTTGCTCTGTCAGGTTTTGAGTTCTTTTATAGATCATAAAAATCCTGTTTTAACCTTGTCTAATCCACTCTGTGCTCCCAATGTAATCTCATGAGTCATCATATCAACATGAGGATCTAATAAATCAAATAAACCATTGTCCCAAAACAAACACTGCTGAGGCATTAGTGGGGCAGTTTTCCTCCCTTACTTCATAATTTAAAAATACTGTTATCTTCTTCTTCCTGTCGTCACACTTGTAGCTTTTTTAGGGTGTTGACCATAATGAACATTGACTGAAACCAAGTTTTTATTTTATTAATTTTTTTGGGCCAGTTGCTCTATCATAAAATCTCACTTCCATATACGAGGAGTGTACTTGACTCAACATGTCAGGACACCCAGTGAGGACCATTCAGCGCATCTTGCCTCGCCCAACAGCACCCACAGGAGGAGGAGGAGAAGGAGGTGGAGGAGGAGGAGGAGGAGGAGGAGGTCGTTGGTCCCGTGAAGTCTGTCGCGGCCAGATTGGGGTGAGCTGATCAACAAAACAACAGACAGATGACAGTTTAAATAGATTTTTCTTCAGCTGTGATCACAGTTCTTCCTCAGCCATGGCCACATGGTTATTAACAATCCCATGACAACGGGTGCCCTCCAACCTCAGCAGAGAAGTAATTTTAATTTAACGATGTCATCCTTTTCAATGCCAGCATCAGATCTGAAAATGTTTCTTTGTTTCAGAGGGCATGAACTGACGCCACACAACACTTTGCAATTTGATCTGGATGACTTATGGAATAGAAAGGCCTTGTTAGGTGGTGGAAGCGTGTTATTTGTAAAGTTTTTACACCCAGAAGGAGACAAAGTGTGTAACAAAGAGTGCTAATAAATTTGCTAATGGTGACATTTGAAAAAACAATGAAAAGGATTTGTGTTTTTAGTTTAAAATGTCCTGTTTCAAAGCGTTCCATAATACAATGCATACTAACAATGATTGCACGCCCTTTGGAACAGAAAAAGGCCCACAGCATCCTTGATGATCTATCATGCTCAATTTAACTCAAAAATACTTTATTTGTGCAAATAGGAAAACAAATGTCATAGCTCATATCATCAAAGTATCTTCAGAGTTATTGTGGATGGTGGGCAGGAAGGATCTTTGGTAGCAGTCAGTCACAACAAATCTGAAGAGGCCTCTGACTGAAGGCTCTTGCTGTATGACAGTCTCATGACTGTCATTTCATGTGAACAGCTCAATATTTAGGTAGCAGAGGCGATATTCCACATGTCCTGGATGACACCATCACCTGCTGGCAAGCACTGCTAATCCACCACATTTGCTTTTGCTGCTCCTGAGTACTTTGTAGAGCATATCTAAAATATTTGAAAGAAAATGCAGCTTAAGAAGCTGAGACACCTTGGTGCAATGCTACACGACATGCTATTGCCTGGTGTTTGGAAAGCAGTCAATCCAGAAGCTCCATTAATTTTCTTTGGAGCTGATGGGCTGTTCCCCTAAGAGCGGCAACAAGGACGACTGTAGATATTAGCTTCTAGGAGGGTCTCCACTGTGTGTAATAATCGATATTAGGGTATGATTGGTGTTTAAGCTAATAAAATAGGCAGTTATAAGTGTATTTAAATGGGGTCTTAAGGATTTTCTGATTTTAGCTATTTGTGGGCGGCTGTGGTCCCTAACCCCCATGAATACCGTAGGTCCACTGTGTATTCAATTCAGAGAAAGTGATGGGCACATGGAGTCAGCAAGTGGACAAAGGTTTTGCCTCTTCCTCTGGTTTACTAAAGCCACCCTGGGCAACTGCTCATACCAAAAACCACCACAAAACCAGAGGAAGACATGTTTTTAGTTTGTAAATTTTAGTTTAAAATGACCATGATACTATGCACTCTAACAACCTGTATGTTATTGATGTTACATTTTTATATATATATCTTTAGAGGCCAAATATTAAATGCCAAAATTATATATTCCTCCTAATCTTTATTGTATTGTCTTGTGCTGAGTGGGTTTCCTGGTTGGTAATTGGAAAAAAACTTATTTAATTCTTTATGTTTCTTTTTTTTTTCTTTTTTTTATGCCAAGGTGTCTTTCTCTTAGTCCATTACAATGTATTTTTCTAAGTAGAGCTTTAAACATCCAGAGCCTCTCTTGAGTGTTTTGGGGTGGGGTGGGGGTGGGGGCTGGGGTTGTTTTTCTGCTTAAACTAAAGGCTACGTTCCTTTTCATTGCCACCCACCCATTAAATAATTTGTCAATCAATATTTTCTTTTTTCTATTTGTAGTCTACCTGAAGCTCCTTTTTTTCATTTCTTGGTGTGCTCTGGAGAACGATTTCTTTGGCAAGTGCAGCCTTTTCTTCTCAGCATACACGTTCGGGATCTTTTGACTAACCTCCAATTTTTTGTTGTTCTTTTGCAGCAGTTGAGTTCTACAAAGCTCATCCAAAGGTCTCCCGCATATTGACTCATTCAAACAGCACATACACACACACACAAATAACATAAATTAAGCTCTTGAACCTCTGACTCAATCTTCAAGCAGCCAAAGTGAAGAATTGGCCAAGTGAGCCATAAAAGTCCCCTATAAGTAAAGAGCAGAGTTGAGAGGGCCATTTCGGGCTCTGGGGCCTCTGTCTGTTTGATTATGAACTGCTCATATGACTCCTGAGATTGCTCTCACAGGCTCAAACACAATCTTAATGATTGCAGCCACATCTATCAGTGGTGCTGTATTCCCCAAAGACTGAGAATCTATTATAAGTAAAGCAGCTAAGGAGTCTGAGATAAGGAACATATTCCTAACAAGTCAGCGTATTACGTTACGTATGACATTTTGCATTCATACGCAAACAAACAATCCCACTTTTCCCAAAAAGTGTTGACTCCTCATCTGCGTGTCTAACATCAAAAAGCAAATGTTAAGATAAAAAGGAAAGCATTATAAAAAAGAACCTTTACAGCAACCTTTATATATATTGGCAATCTTGATAAAGCCTTAAAATGAATACTCTTATTGCAGTTTCATAATTTTACACAGATAATTTTAGAGAATCTTTAATTTGAGAATGTTTATTAATTGGGGATATATATATATATATATATATATATATATATATATATATATATATATATATATATATATATATATATATATATATATTAAACTTACCCTTGTACTATAACATTTCACAAGATGGGAGCATAAAGAGAGATCTCTGATTGTTTTATACTCTTCAATTTAATTCGGCTCACACCACAGGTTTTTCATAGGATTTAGGTCTGGAACTGAGAAGAAGATTGATGGAGACTGACTTTGTGTCTGGTGAAATATTTCTGTGTTGATTTGTTGATATGCTTTGGATATGTGCTCTGTTGTGATTAACCATTTTCAGCTTTTTGGCAGAGTCCACCAGATGTTTATTTAATCAGTCCACTCCTCAAGAGCTACCTTACTGCAGCTTTTTGATGCATCCCTTCTCCAACACACTTGAATCAAATAAATGACTCGTTACTTGGCCTCTGGAGAACTGAAGCTGATGAGATAATTTAGCTACGCCTATTGTGAGGATAAAGTGATTGTCAAAAAAAAAATCATATTTTATTTTACCCTAGCTGAAGAGTTTGTTGAAAAAATGTTTAATCTACTTTCACCTGACTGAAACACGCCATTTGAGTTAATGGGTTTAGATAACTTTGTGTGTATGTTTATGTTTGCACATAGGGCAGAGAAAGAACCAGTTGACATGATAGAAACATAAAAACTGATTGGAATAATGAACTGAAGGATTTATTGGAATTTATGTATGATTAAATTAAAAGGACTTTTCTTGCCTTGAGATAAACTTGTTGTGATTGAATTGAATCTAATAGCTTTTTTGGAGACGTCTTTGAAATTTTTATTTTTACCTCACTTCATAATCATTGCCCTGACAGTAGATTTAAGTAGCTTTAGCCAAGTAACTAATTTCTTGAAGCTATTTCTGCCCTATATAAAGAGCAACACACATCCAACTCACTTAAATCGCATGTTCTTTTGTCTTTCCTATTTTGATAGGGAGAAATGGGCTTACAAACTCTGATCAACTTAAAAAATGTAAATGTAAAAATGCTTCTGATACATTTATTTGAAAGAGTTTGTCAGGGGTACCTAAAAATGGGCAAAATTGATTTTGTAAAAAAAAAAAAGAAAATTCATAATTTGGAGTTTTTTCCCCCTTGTTTATAAATGTGCTAAAATTAAATGCTGGGGCTTTATTATGCAGTCAAATTTGCAGAAAGTAAAACATATCACTTTTGGAAAACGTTGGATGAACACTGACCGTAAAAGCAGAACTTTCTGTCTGCAAATCGTGTTTGGTGTGTTTTGCATGAGACTGTTGATATTTTCACCAGATTTAAGAACTTTAAGAATTTTTTTGCTATTTACTGGTAGATTTGTTACTGTGGGGCTAAACAACAAACTGATGCTGACAAACTTTTAAACAGACTTTAAACAGATGTTTTTTTCAAGTTCCTGTCTTACAATAGGGTTTGTTTGTTTGTCTGTTTGTTAGTTAGTTAGTTAGCAACATAACTCAAAAACTTTTTAATTGATTTTGAGGAAATTATGAGGAAATGTCTGCAACGGGACCAGGAACAAGTGATTGAAATTTGAGGGTGATCCGAAAACCACCATTAAAAAAAGATTTTTGTGAATAACTACTGAACCAATAATAATATCAGTGTGAATCTGAGTCTGTTCTCTCTGAGTGATTTTCTAGTGTTTAAGCTAGGACAGATAAATAAAGGTTCAAAGATGATATGCAAATAATTTGGCATCATGTTAATCATTATATAGAATTGACATACTGGAGGAACAGAGAGTTGCTGGCATGCTTGAACGCAGCTTTGTTGTGACAGAGGTAATGCTCTAACACAAGCTTGCTATTAATTGAAAGTGCAAGATGGGATAATGCTCCATCTGTTAAGGCAACACGGATGGGCAGGGGTGAGCAACAGCAACTCTTTTTCAGCAGTATAGTGAGATACAGCAAGCAGATTAAATATTTAACTTGTGAACCTTTTGCTCCATAAGTATAGTTATAAAGGGCCCAATAATGTGAAATTCACACCTACGTTGGCAAATCTTTAGAATAGATTCGTATAGAAAAAACTAAACTCTATCAGCATTTAGAAAACAATCCTTCTCCCTATCAGTGCTAATTAAAAAAACTGTTTTAATTCTAAATGATGGTGTTTAAAACATTTGTCATCACTAAGGTATTGCACGATGTCACGTTAGGTAAAAGTAAAGAGCTATCTTAAGACCTTAGCAACCAAATTGTTGTAAAGAATGCCCAGTGCATTGGTTGCAGACATATTTTTAACTTCAGAATGTTCCAATAAAGTGGAACATAGTGTGGAAAGTGAAGCATAATCATTGAATTATTAACCTGTTTTAATTGAGGAGCCAGAAGAATAATCAGAAGAGCTTCCCAAGGAACCCTTGTAGAGTGATTAACGAGGGCATTGATTGAACAAATATAGTTTTTTTTTTTAAAGATAATTATTGCCCTGAACTGCGATGGCCTCTTTCCACACTCACTGTGCAAGACTAAGACTCCACTAATGAAGAAAAAAGTATGGTGACAGCTTGATTAAGGTTTGTGGAATATTTGGACAAGCCAGTGATATATATGTTAATTCTATACTGGTGCTAAGGTGTAGAAAAGCATTTGTTTAAGTAAGTAAGCTGCTAGCCATCTGATTCTTCTCCGGGTATATAATTTATTAAAATGATGAGGTCTGGTCAAACATGGTCACACAAGGGTCGAGTTCAGCAGAGAAAAGGTCACCAATTCACAGTGAGAATGGGTTTTATACAATACAATGACGTGTCAACAACATCGCAACTGTTGGTATCTTTAGACAAAACAATGGGAAATATATTAGCAAGAAAAAAAAGCTGCTAAAATGGCCCAGTCAATAACCTGACTTTACCTTAATTAAGAAAAAGTGGGAGGAACTGCAGATCAGAGTGCATAGTAAAGAGTCTACAGAACTTCATGATTTGAAAGTAGTCATCAGACAGAATGATGTAATTACCAAAAAATGTATTTTCTATAAAGATTTACCCCATTTCATTGTGTTCAAAATTTATTTTTATTTATTTCTATTATTTGGGCAGGTATAATTCCACATTACTTTAAATATTCTTATATATCTTACTTAACATCTGAATAGCCCGGTTAGAAATATATCAACTGAAAATGAATTGATTTAAAATTTAAAAAATTGGTTTAAAACTTTTTCTCCAATGTATCTGTGTGAAAATGGCTTTAAAAGTCCAGTTTGTCACGTCAGAAAAGCGTCTTATCACAAAATTTCCTCAACCATTCCTCACAGCTGCTGAAGGGGTTCATCTGAAACAAGATACCTTTGATCATGAAGCAGACATCTGCAGTTACTGAGAGCAAACAGCTCTAACTTGATTCATCTGTCCAGGGGACATCTCTCCAAAGGGCTGGGTCTGAACGTATATGTTTACTGGTTTTATAGTTTACATGCAGCAAACATTTTTTTCACGCTGTGTTTGTATGAAACGCTGGCTTCTTGGAGGTTACTATTCATGTTTAATAAACCACATTTAATAGATTTATTTTTCTGTTCAGTCAAAGTTGTTTTTATTTTTATGAGACTTCCATAATTTGCTTTTGTTGACTTAACTTTTAATCCATTTAATTTTGGCCGTGGGCAAGACACTGTTTCTATAGAGTAATGGGGGGGTAACAGTACAGAAGCAGCAGAGAGGTGGGTTAAACTACGACTCTGCTTCCTGGTGTGGACCCTGGGTTGTCAGTGTTTTGGAGGACTAATAAATTCGGCCATATTCCTAGAGAGAAGAGCTGCTCCATCCAAAGTGGGATGGATGCCATCTCTCCGGATCAGACCAGGTTAAACATAAGATCTCTCTCCTCAAAGACTTTGTTAGTAAATGACTTGATTTGTGATAATCACATTGATTTCCTTTGTCTCACAGAAACTTGGTTGCAGCAGGAGGATTATGTCAGTATAAATGAGTCAACTCCTTCCAGTCATTTAAATTTTCACATTCCTAGAAATACTGGGCGAGGAGGAGGAGTTGCAACAATTTTTCGTTCTGATTTACTAATTAGTCCCAGACCAATTGATAGCTACAGTTCTTTTGAACATCTAACCCTTAATTTTCCTCATCCAAGTTGCAAAACATTAAGACCATTTTTGTTTGTGGTTTTGTATCGTCCACCAGGCCCTTACTCTCAATTCTTGGATCAGATCTCACATTTTTTATCTGATTTAGTATTAAATACTGATAGTGTTATTATAGTGGGGGACTTTAATATTCACGTGGATACTGAAAGTGATAGCCTAAATACAGCCTTTAATGCTATTTTAGACTCAATTGGCTTTACTCAAAAAGTACAGGGATCGACCCACTCGGGCAAACACACTTTGGACCTTGTACTGACATACGGTATTGAGTGTGAGGAAATAACAGTCCGGAATATTGCTAAAATTAGAAACATCCTGTCCAGGAGTGATGCTGAGAAACTAGTCCATGCATTCGTTACCTCAAGGCTGGACTACTGTAATTCTTTACTATAAGGTAGTCCACAAAATGCCATTAAAAGCCTTCAGTTGATCCAAAATGCGGCAGCAAGAGTTCTGATGAATATTAAAAAGAGAGATCACATTTCTTATGTTTTAGCTTCCCTTCATTGGCTCCCTGTTAAATCCAGAATAGAATTTAAGATCCTTCTTCTTACATACAAAGCCCTTAATAATCAAGCTCCATCATACATCAGAGATCTAATTGTTCCTTATGTTCCTAACAGAGCCCTTCGCTCTCAGACTGCAGGTTTACTTGTAATTCCTAGGATTTCTAAAAGTAGAATGGGAGGCAGATCTTTTAGTTATCAGGCTCCTCTCCTGTGGAACCAGCTCCCAGCTTTAGTCTGTGAGGCAGACACTCTGCCCATATAATGGGGGATTTCAATTTTCATGTGGACACTGAAAGTGATAGCCTAAATGCAGCCTTTAATACTATCTTAGACTCAATTGGCTTTTCTCAAAAAGTACAGGGACCCACACACTCAGGTCAACACACTTTGGACCTTGTACTGACATACGTATTGAGTGTGAGGAAATAACAGTCCACCCACATAACCCGGTCTGACCACTTTTTGATAACTTTTGAATTCACTTTAACTGACCATCCTAAATCTGAAAGAAAATTTCATTATAGTAGGGCTTTATCAGACAATGCTGTAACACGTTTTAAAGAATCTGTTCCATTCTTACTTTCCTCAATGTCTCAGAGTAACACAGTGGATGGCAGCAATTCCATTTCTAACCCTTCAGAAATTGATGGTCTGGTTCATAGCGTTACTTCCTCATTGTGTTTGGCTTTAGATAGTGTAGGCCCTTCAAAAAGAAAGTAATTAGCCATAGGAGGCTGACTCCCTTGTCTAATGCAGAGCTGCGTACTTTAAAGCAGAATACTAGGAAATTGGAGAGAAAATTGCGCTCTACACACCTAGAGGATTCCTATTTAACCTGGAAAAACAGTCTACTGCTGTATAAAAAGACCCTTTGACAAGCCAGAACAGCATATTTTTCATCATTAATAGAGGTGAATAAGAACAATCCTAGATTTCTTTTAGTATAGTTGCCAAACTTACAGAGTCATAGCTCTGTTGAGCTAACTATTCCCCCTGCTCCTAGTAGTGATGACTTTATGGGATTCCTTATTAATAAAATAAATTCTATTAAAAATTAAATCATTGGCATCCTCCCAAACATGATTACTTTTCAGTAAGTGAAGTAACATTGGAGATAACTGTAGAGCCTCATTTGTGTTTGGACTGTTTACCTTCAACTTGTATGTTGGACCCAATCCCAACCAAATTATTTAAGGAAGTGTTCCATTTGGTTCCTGGCCCCATTTTAGATATGATTAATCTATCCTTAGTAAATGGATACTTACCACAAGAATTTAAAATGGCTGTAATTAAACCTTTACTTAAGAAACTTCCCCTTGATCAAGATGACTTAGTTAATTACAGACCTATGTGTAACCTTCCTTTCTTATCCAAAATCCTTGAGAAAATAGTTGCTAACAAGTCTGTGAGCATCTAAACAGTAACGAGCTGTTTGAAGAGTTTCAGTCAGGTTTTAGAGCTCATCATAGCACTGAATCAGCACTGGTGAAGGTTACCAATGACATTCTCATGACCTCAGATAATGGACTTGTGTCTGTTCTGGTCTTGTTAGATCTCAGTGCTGCTTTTGACACAGTCGATCATAATATTCTCCTAGATAGGCTTGAACATGTTGCAGGGATCAAAGGAACAGCACTAGGCTGGTTTAAATCATATTTGTCTGACATATTCCAGTTTGTTCATGTAAATGATAAATCTTCTACATGCTCAAGGGTTACCTGTGGACTTCCAAAGGGTTCTGTGCTTGGACCAATTCTTTTCACTCTATATATGCTTCCAATTGGTAGAATCATTAGACAGCATGGGATAAATTTCCACAGCTATGCTGATGATACACAACTATATCTATCCATAGATCCTGATGAATCCAGTCAGTTAGGTAGATTACAGGCATGTCTGGAAGACATAAAAACATGGATGACTCTAAACCTTTTGCTTTTAAATTCTGACAAGACATAAGTTGCTGTCTTTGGACCAGAAGCTTTAAAAAAGAATCACTTCCTCTGGATTGCATTAAATTGGCCTCCAGTAATGACATAAAGAACCTCGCCGTTATTTTTGACCAAGACTTGACATTCAAATCCCATTTTAAACGGGTTTCTAGGATTTCCTTCTTTCACCTCCGGAATATTGCTAAAACATTAAGAATGTAAATTTCTCTTCATGCACATTTTGAAATGAATTACAACCATTCATGTTTCACATTCTTTGGCCTGACCATGCAGAGGAGATTTAAGATATTGCCTCTGCAAAAATCTGTATAGATAAGCTTTAAGCCCAGTCACTCCAATAGAAATTAATTCGCTAAAGCTTCATTGAGCCCTGCTCCAGCTAAAGCTGGAACTTTATCAGCATGTCTCAACAGAGAAGTGTAATAAGAGCCTGATCAGGAGAGACTCCCTGTGTTTTATTTATATAGGCCTTCTAAAAAAAGCACACCTTTAATTCAAGAATTTTCAGAGCTTTTATCAATCCCGCACAACTCTTTTGAAAAGATCATTTTAGCTGGTGATTTGAATATACATGTGGATAGCCTTTTAGATCCTTTAACAACAGATTTTTTTTTACATATTCTGAATTATATGGATTTTTGTCAACATGTCACACAGCCGACTCACAACAGAGGACACACCCTCGACTTGGCCATCACGTATGACCTGTCCACCAGTGTGCCCTCTGTTCTAGACTTGGCTGTCTCTGACCATTACTGTGTGCTTTTTAACATCACCAGTTTTATCCAGCAGGAGACCTCTGTGAGAACTGTCAGTAAACGTTATCTAACCTCTGAAGTGGCTGCAGGTTTTCTTGAAGTTTTAGAAAAGAGACCTCCTACTGCTTTTCCTGCCCCCTGTGATTTTATCGTCTATGATTTCAACAGTAGGCTTCAGTCCACTCTCAACCTGCTTGCTCCACTAAAAGTTGAAAGAGCACACTCGTAACTTGCATCGCTGTGGAGAAATGAAGACCTCAAAAAACAAAAGAGGAATTGCACAGTGGCAGAAAGAAAATGGAGGAAAAATTAAATCACGATAAATCATCAAACATACACAGAATTTCTCAAAGCATACAATAACGCAGTAAGAAATTCAAGAAATGCATAATTTTTCAAAATCCTTTCAGATCATAAAAATTATCTCATAATTCTTTTTTCCACCATTGACAATAATTTTAACTGGTTCTAATGCATTTCAGAAAACCCCCTAATGCTCTCTGTGAGGAGTTCGCAAACCATTTTAGAGGGAAGGTAGAAACCATCAGATGCAGGATCTGAGCATATGTCTTTACCAGAGGAAACGCTGGACAGTTTTGTCCTGGTAGAAGCTGAGATTCTTGATAAAGTTTTCTCCTCAGTGAGGCCAGCCACATGTCTCTTGGACCCACTCCCTTTTCATGTTTTAAGCCATTTAATGGATCTTTTAGAGATGAGATTTTAACCTTAATGAATTGCTCCATTCAGATGGGGGTCTTCCTTGCTTTAAAGGGGTGGTGCGGCCCCTGCTAAAGAAGAGCAACTTAGATTTTAATGATTCTAACAATTTCCGACTGGTATCTAACTTACGGTTTTTAAACAAAATTTTTGAAAAGCTTGTTTTAATTCAACCTAGTTCAACAATTTTATTAACCTTCATAATGTCCAAGAGAAATTTCAGTCTGGCTTATAGGGTGAACCACAGCACTGAGACGGCCCTTTTGAAGATGAAAAAAAAAAGATATTTTAGATTAAACTATAGCACCTTTCAAACAAGCTATGAAAAACTTTAATTTTTTCCGGACTTCGTCTGTTTTGATTTTGTGTCTGAAAGCAATCTTCCTGACTTTGTCCGGATACCCTTTACCGGTAATTTTACGGATGAAGATCTAGTAACAAGAGCGGACTTTTCGCGATATGGTGTTTGCATTCAGAATGTCAGGTAATGTTCTGGGAAAGCTGGAGGGGTGTGGGGCGATGGGGAAAAGGGGAGGGGGGCAGGGAACGCAATGAACGTATTGATGACGTATAAATGTCACTATTTTCCTTTCAGCTTCTTCGTCAATGTCTCTTAAGCGTTTCCATGTGCACAAAATTGCACACATCACAAAGACGAGCACTGCGAGTAGATCTGCTGTTTCGTCTACCATCTTTGCAATAATCCATTTGTTTGGGGAAATGACGTACGCCCGCCGCACTAAGCTTACGTCATATCCACATTGAACTCCACCCACTCCCCCCCACCCCCCAGACATTCCTCAGGATCCTCCGGTACATTTCTTGCTGTGTGAAAGCAGCCGAAAGGCAATATTCCGGAAAACAGTGGTGTATTTGAAAACACAACTTGATGCACAGAGGCTGGCAGTGTGGGTTTTACTGGATCTAAGCGCTGCCTTTGATACAGTGGACCACACTATTCTTTTAACCCATTTAGAACAGATTGGCCTCTCTCTTGCTGTTCACAAATGGTTCACATCCTATCTCACAGACAGGACTTTCATGGTAAGTTTAGATACCTGCTCCTCCAAGGTCCACAGGATTACATGTGGTGTGCCTCAGGGTTCAATTTTAGGCCCAGTGCTCAGGGCCCCAGAGAACGTTCATGTTTTTAAGAACAGGCTCAAGACTCACCTTTTTAGCCTAGCTTTTAACTGATTATTATTTATTACTGTTTGTTTAATTGTTCTCCATGTTTTGTATGATTATATTTTTATCAGTGTTTTACTATTTAATCTTAGCACATTAATTTACTGTTTATTTTTATACTTGGGTGGAGGTGGGGGTCTTGGCCTTGCCTCCACTGGGTGCCCTGTCGGTGCCTCGGCTGCTGCTGTTAATCTACCGCTGCCGGGCCAGATGGCTCCTCTGATGACGTTTCCTTGCATGGATCATCTGCACTAGGCCCAATGTCCTTTTTTACAGTTGCTTTTAACTGTGTGTGTGCATGGGAGTTGGGTTGGGGGGAGGGGGGTATAACTGTGACCATGGTTTTAAATCTGTGGGGGAGGGATGGGAACGTAGTTTTATGTGGGGTCATTTTAATCTGTAAAGCACTTTGTGATGCAACTTCTGGTATGAAAAACGACTTTATAAATAAAGTTTGATTTGATTTGAACCATTACATGCTCCCTCTTGGCAGTGTCATCAGAAGACATGGAGTGAACTTTCACAGTTATGCTCACGATACACAATTGTACATATCCGTGTCTCCAGATGACTCACATCCGATGGATGCACTTTTTAACTGCATTGTAGACATCAAATCCTGGATGACAGAAAACCTTTTTCAGCTCAACCATGACAAAACTGAAGTTGTAGTCATCGGTCCTGAGACTCAGAGAGAGAGACTTTTACCAAAACTACAATCACTGTCATTTCAATCAATCAATCAAACTTTATTTATAAAGCACTTTTCATACAAAGAAAATGCAGCTCAAAGTGCTTTACAGATTAAAATGACCCCACATAACCCACATTCCCATCCTTTCCCCGCAATTATAAAAGCGAAATGACAGTTATTACCCCTTCCCAAACCCATTTCCCAAACACACACAGACACACACAGACACCTTCCCAAAACACGTAAGATCATTGGTAGACACTAGGGTGAGCTCAGATGAGTCAGGTACGTAAGGAAAACGCCATCAGGAGAACCGTCTGCCCCTTCTTTACAAGTGAGGAACCTGGGCGTGACTTTTGATTCTGAGCTGACTTTTATCCCTCCCATAAAAAAATTACTAAAATAGGTTTTTATCATCTAAAGAACATTGCCAGAGTCCGTCCCATTCTCTCTCAACACAGAGACACTGATGCATGCTTTTATCACCAGCAGAATTGATTACTGTAATGTCCTACCTTCTGGTCTTCTCAAAGAGTATCTCAGGTTTACAACTTCTACAAAATTCAGCAGCACGTGTCCTGACGAAGACCAAAAGGCGGGAGCACATTACACCCTTCTTAAATTCATTGCATTAGCCCCCTGTATGTTTTAGGGTTGATTTTAAGGTTCTTCTAATAGTTTTAAAGTGTCTCAATGGTCTTCAGCCTTCTTGTCTTTCAGATCTGCTTTTACCATATGAACCTTCACGGTCTCTGCACTCCTCTGGCAGCCTAATCCTTGACATCCCTAAACCGAGGTGTCTTTCCAGTACTATGGCCCTCCCCTCTGGAACAGGCTGTCGGAGGACCTCAGGGCCACAGAGAACGTTAATGTGTTTAAGAGCAGGCTTAAGACTCACCTTTTTAGCCTACCTATTAACTGAGTATTATTTATTATAATCTGTTTAATTGCTCTGCATGTTTTACTTACCTATATTTTATCCATGTTTTACTACTTAGTCTTATCATATTTATCGACTGTTTATTTTCAGTGGGTGCTCTACAGGTAAAAGTCAATTAGACAGTTGCAGCTGATCCAGAAAGCTGCTGCTCAGGTCCTCACTAGAACCAGGAAAGTAGAGCACATCACCCCAGTTCTAAAGTCCTTACACTGGCTCCCTGTAGCTCAGAGAACAGACTTTAAAATACTTCTGCTAGTTTATAAATCATTGAATGGCCTACTGTCACTTCAACAACCCACCAGAACACTCAGGTCCTCTAATTCCAGTCTACTCAACATCCCTAGAATTGGAACCAAACATGGAGAAGCGGCTTTAAGTTGGTATGCTCCTCTAACCTGGAACAAACTTCCAGACAACTACAAAGCTGCTGAAATACAATTATTTTATATCACAACTAAAAGCGAGAAACCTGCCAACTCCGGCTTCCTAATTAACACGGTTTTAACTGGTTTTTAATCCTTTTTTTTTATTTTATTTTTTTATGACTAGTTTTAACCGTTTTTATCACCACTAAGTTTTAGCGACCCATTTCTTTTTATCGGGGCGTTTTTAATCAGAGCACGGACTCTATCATGGCTCCACTCACTTGTAGCTCCGGGTGTGAAGGCTGCGTCAACCTCACCAAGAAAATCATAGTTGGAGCAGAGGAGCTCTACTCTCCACCAAATCCAGGACCACGAGCGCGACGTGGACATCCTATTCGGACGGACTTTCGCCACCGCCACCAGTGCCCAGCCGGCCGACACATTTCCCTGCCAGCCCGGTGAAGCTGTGGAGGGGGAATCCATCGCTGGGTCTCCAGGCGGACTCAGACTGTCCAACACCAGCGGCAGTATAACAACTGCGGCAGAGGAGGAGCGCTGGTTCCAGCTGGGGGCTAAACCAAAAGCCCCCATTAGCTCCACTCTGGTGCCCCAGGGTGCATGGTCGACGGTCGGGCCTGGCAACGGTGGGGGCGCCCGGAGCGGCCGCCACCGTTCTCCCCCTCCAGGCCTTCCGTTGTCTAACCGCTTCAGTGCCCTGGAGCACGACTTTCCTCCTCTGGCCGTCCCTCCGACCGCACCGAAGCCCAGCAGTTCCACAGGACCGCTGCCCATCCCCTCCCAGCAGCCGGAGCACCAGTCGGATTCCGGTAGCCATCCACGTCGCACCAAACCCAGGACTACGGCCGGGATCCGCCGAGGAGTGCTCCATTTCACCCCAAATCCACGGAACGAGCCCTCGGCACCCACTAAACATCGTTGCAGTCCTGGGGAAGCCAAGCTGCCCAACAACCAGCAGGTCCTGGACAGCGAGGGATCCTCTGCTCACCATCAGCCTTCAGACCAGCCACCGACCACGCTCATCATTGGAGACTCAATAATCCGGCACATTAGGATGAGAGGAGCCGTTACTCTTTGTTTTCCGAGGGCTACGGTAAATGACATTTCTGAACAGATCCTGGAATCCATCCGAGGCCACCCAACTGTGAGTAAAGTTAAAATTCATACTGGCACCAACAACATCCGTAAACAGCAGTCTGAGCTCCTAAAGCGGGACTTTATTCATTTGTTTAATCTTTTAAAAGACAAACACCTATCTGTTTTTATCTCTGGCCCCACTCCCACCATCAGCAGAGGAATAGGCCGTTTCAGCAGGCTGCTTTCTCTGAACACCTGGCTTTCCACTGCCACCGTGATGCATAACATTGGTTTTATAGACAATTGTCCCTGCTCCTATAAACTCAGTCCTGATTTTAACAGTAACTCACATATCGGACTTGGACCTTGCTCCACTTTTTTCATTCCTGTAATTATCAGCAGAGAGCGAACAAATAATCATAAAGTGAACAAATGCAACCCAAATAATCTTAAACAGTTGCTAAAAATCCCACCTCCAGTAAATCATACAGTCACTCCATCTCCAACCACTATTAATATGGCACTTTTAAATGTTCGCTCTCTGCTGAATAAAACTTTAATAATAAATGATTTGATTTTAGACCATAAACTTCAAGGTTTATTTTTAACGGAAACATGGCTGAGTGCAGATGCTCCTGCTGTTCTTACAGAGGCCTCTCCACCTAATTTTAACTTTTCTTATTCCACCAGGAGTGGCCAGAGGGGAGGTGGAACTGCTTTTATAAGTTCATTAACCCTTTCCGCCAAACCTGTTTTACTTGATAATTTTACCACTTTTGAATATACTGCCTCTGTTTTTAGCACTCCTCAGATTTTATGTGTGACAGTTTATAGGCCTCCTAAAAAGAGCAACAATTCTTTTAGCTGGTTATTTTAATCTACACGTGGATAACCTTTTAGATCCTTTATCAACAGAATTTTAAAATATTTTGAATTATATGGATTTTAGTCAGCATGTCATGCAGCCAATTCACAACAGAGGACACACCCTGGACTTAGTCATCACGTATGGCCTGTCCACTAGTGTGTCCTCTGTTGTTGACTTGGCTGTCTCTGACCACTACTATGTGTTTTTTAAAATCACATGTTTTATCCAAATAGAAACCTCTGTGAGAACTGTCAGGAAACGTCATCTAACCCCTGAAGTGGCTGCAGGTTTTCTTGAAGTTTTTAATTAGTTTCCTCCTGTACCTTTATCTGCCCCCTGTGATTTTATCGTGAATGATTTTAACAGTAGGCTTCAATCCGCTCTCGACCTGCTGGCTCCACTAAAAGTTGTAAAAACTTATTCAAAACATACTATACCATGGAGAAATCAAAACCTTAAGAAATTAAAGAGGAGCTGCAGGGTGGCAGAAAGGAAATGGAGGGGGAAAAAATCACAATAAATCATCAGATATACATAGAACATCTCAAATCATACAATAACGCTGTAAGAAATTCCAGAAATGCATTCTTCTCCAGAATTATCTCAGAACATAAAAATAATCCCAAAATTCTGTTTTCCACCATTGACAACATTCTCAATCATACCTCTACTGCACTTCAGAAAACCCTCTCAAACACTCTTTGTGAGGAGTTTGCAAACCACTTCAGAGGAAAGGTAGACACAATCAGATGTAATATTTTATCTTCTCAGAGTAACATGGTTTTAGACAAATCTGAGTGTGTGTCTCTACCAGAGGAAACGCTGGACAGTTTTGTCCTGGTGGAAGCTGGGACCCTTGATAAAGTTTTCTCCTCAGTGAGGCCCATTACAAGTGCCCTGGACCCGATTCCCACCCGGTTTTTTAAAGCAATTTCATGAATCTTTTAAAGACGAGATTTTAACCATGATGAATTGTTCCCTTCAGACGGGGGTCTTTCCTCCCGCCTTTAAAAGGGCGGTAGTGAGGCCCCTGCTGAAGAAGAGCAATTTAGATTTTAATGATTTAAACAACTTCCGACCAGTATCTAACTTACCATTTTTTAAACAAAGTTTTAGAAAAACTTGTTTTAAATCAACTTAATGATTTTAGTAACGCTCATAATGTCCTAGAGAAATTTCAGTCTGGTTTTAGGGTGAACCACAGCACAGGGACAGCTCTTTTAAAATTTTTAAATGATTTTAGATTAAATTATGATGCTCAGAAGGTAACAGTGTTGGTTCTACTGGATCTAAGCGCTGCCTTTGATACAGTAGACCACACTATTCTTTTAACTCGTTTAAAACAGATTGGCCTCTCTGGTGCTGTTCATAAATGGTTCACATCCTATCTCACAGACAGGACTTTTATGGTAAGTTTAGATACCTGCTCCTCTAAGGTCCACAAGATCACATGTAGTGCGCCCCAGGGTTCGATTTTAGGCCCAGTGCTTTTTAACCTTTATATGCATCCTCTTGGCAGCGTCATCAGAAGACATGGAGTTAACCTTCACAGTTATGCTGATGATACACAGTTATACATCTCCATGTCTCCTGATGACACACGGCCAATGGAGGCACTTTTTAACTGCATTTTAGACGTTAAATCCTGGATGGCGGAAAACTTTCTCCAACTCAACCAGGACAAAACTTAAGTTTTAGTCATCGGTCCTGAGGCTCAGAGAGAGAAGCTTTTACCAAAACTACAATCACTGTCTTTTAATCCTTCTCTACAAGTGAAGAACTTGGGCGTGATTTTTGACTCTGAACTGACTTTTATTCCTCACATAAAAAATATTACTAAAATAGCTTTTTATCACCTAAAGAACATTGCCAGAGTCCGCCCCATTCTCTCTCTGGCCAATACGGAGACACTGATGCATGCTTTTATCACCAGTAGGATTGATTACTGTAATGCCCTGCTTTCTGGTCTTCCCAAAAAGTATATCTCAGGTTTACAGCTTTTACATAATTCAGCAGCACGTGTCCAGGAGGCGGGAACACATTACACCTGTCTTAGAATCACTGAATTGAATCACTATTTAAACTGTTAGTCAGAAAGGTTGGGTAGGGCGATGCATGAGTAATCTCTTTCCCCTTCATGTTCTGGCCAGACATGTTTGTATTAAATACTTAAACACCTTCTGGGACTCAGTCTTCTTTTATTATGGAAACCCTGAAGTATTTTCTGCCATTACACTTTCTTTGGTCTATCTTTCAAGATAATAACACTTCAGCCTTGGAGTATATAACACCAACTTTGTGTCGTAAATAGCACTGGTCTTTGTTAATCTAATGCTCTTTGTTCTGGCTACTATTTACATAGATATTTATAAATTTTGTGTTTTTATATCTAAATTCTTGTACAATTTTAATGTGAGTAAACCTCTGGGCAAAAAGCAGAGTTGGTATGTACTGACTTATTTACTGAGGGCAAATTGTTCTCTTTTGTTCCATCACTTCCAGTCCTGCAGTGTTCATGCAGGAGGTCATACCTGTTGCACTTAACGGTCTTGCTTGCTCTATTTGTTTTGTGAATAATCTCTGGTATGCTCCTATTTTATCAGCACAGAAAGTATGCAGTCACACCCGGAGAGTGTAACTATTCAGGCACAGGAATATGACTGGAAAATTGACTTTTTAGGTAAAAATAAATCAGATCTGGTGGACAGCTGGCAGGGAGTCATGACCAGAGTGGAGTTTTTCATATCAGAGCAAGAGCTGATGTTGGTGTCAATCTGGCTGAAGAGCCACAGAGGAGATAGAGATGAGATTTAGTCAGACAAAGAAAAAAAAAAGATAAAGCTGATGCCCATTCTGGAAACGAGTAGGAGTTGATGTCAGAGATGGAGCCTCGCATTTGACTAAGAAAGCCGAAGCAGATGACGAAGAAGACGATGAGCAGAGTCTGAGTTGCGTCAGAGTGGAACCAAGCAGATAATTGCTGGAATGAAGCCAGCATAGAGCTGCGGGAGTCTGAACTGAAGTCAGAGAAAGAAGTGAAGTGTGGAGGAGGAGCAGCAAGATGAAGAGGTGTTAGTGAGGAAGGCTTTGTGATTTTTGTTCTCTTTTTGTTTTATTTCATCTCTCATTCTAACTGTGTGTTGGCAGTTGGGGTTTTTGGCTGTGAGAAGCTGACAAAGAAAAATTATGCTGTCAGTCCTTGTGTTGCTCTTGGCAGGTGAAGACGACGGATTTGATTTGACAAAACGGAGACTGTTTGTTGCTCTAGAGGCAGAGGATTTTTGAAAAGGACACTTGACAGACTCTACTTGGTAACCGCAGGAAATAACTATTTCTGGAAATATAAACCTGAGCAAACAACTTAATTGATCATTTAGCTCATATGTTGTCACCTTTGCTCAATTTCACAAGTTTTTTGTGACTCATGACAATACACAAAGCTGTTAGGTAATGGACTGAATAGTACATTTTAAGGTGGAGCTATCGTTCCACATAATAATGTTTTTATCTGCAAAAACAGTCCTTTCAATCCTTTGTACACTTGTGCTTGAAAAAAACACTAAGCTAATGCATACACCAATCAGAACGTAACAATATCGCTGCTGAGAGGTTAAATAGTGTTAAAAACATTGATTGTTCGGCACCTATTAGAGGCTGGGATACATTATGCAACAGGTGAACATTTAGCCCTCAATGTTAAGGCAAAGCAGAAAAAATGGGCAAGCATAAGGATTTGAGGAGGAAAACAAGAGCTAAATTGTGATGGCTAGCTGACTAGTTTAGAGCAGCTCCAAAACTGGACCTGTTGTAGGTCGTTCTAGGTCTCGTCAAAAATTGTCCAAGGAAGGAACAGTGCTGAACTGATGACAGGCTCAAGGCTCAGGAATGCATGCAGGCCCAAAGGTGAGCTTGTAAACATCAGAACTACACCACAGAGCAATGGAAGAAGGTGGCCTGGTCTGAACAATCATGTTTTCTTTTATATTACATAAATGGCCAGTTGCATTTGTGTCCAGGTTGCGGTAGGGAAAAATGCAAGGTGGTGGGAGGCACTTTGACACTTTTGTACATCCTACCGGTACACCCTTTCATTAAGAAAAAATGGTTTAGGAATGGTTCAAGGTTCAAGGAGCACTACTATGAGTTTGATGTGTTGGCTTGAACCCTAAGGTCCCCAAATCTCAATCCAATTAAACATCTGTCATCATGTTTGTTAAGGTTTGTTACTCAACTGCATGAAACACTTAAGAGACCAGATTATGCTGTTTATTGTTGACAGAATGAAATGGTGAGCTCTGGGTTTTCCTACACGGAAGCAGTCAAGTCTGTCTGGAAAAGAGAGAATAGGGTTACTGATGCTCAGCGGAATGGATTGGACCGTTTATCATACTTTTTTCTTAACAGGCACTGTAGAGCGGTGGGAATCCCAGAGTTGCTTTAGCAAACAGTGAAAGAATAGATATTTATTATTACTACTTTTCTTTGTTGCATGTTTTTGACTTGACTGATGCTGCGTTTAGGATTAAGTGCCCATTAGCAGGGAGGTATTGATAAATACTGGTTTCTGTTCTCCCTTACTTTTAAATCAGCAGCTTTTCCCAATGTATAGGCGAGATGGCAGATGCAGTGATGTACTCCAGCTATGTAGGTTCGGTTTCTCTTCACACAAAAGTGAGAACATCAGTTGAGTATGGTTGCTTGGAGTGAATCCAGAAAGTGGGGGGAATGCTTGGATTTCACAAAGGGCAACTCACCAAGACTCCCCAGGTTTCCAAATCACGCAGGGACACAAGGAACGAAGCACTGTAAAGTTCAACAAGTAATTTTTTTTTTAGATTGATTATCGCCACCATAACAGACAATCAGGCAACCAGCGGAGAGGAGCATTGATCCTAAATACCTGAACCTGACTAATAAGAATTTGCAGAGGAGAGTGACTGAGGAATTGGCCGCACCTAGAAGACTGCTGAACTGGAAGAGAGAGATAAACAAAAGAAAGAACACAAAGAGAAATTGTCTTTCAAGATTATGACACCAGTGGGATGTGCAGGACAAACAAATCAGCCACAAATCGTTGACCTTTAAACTCGCTGAATTTAAGGCATGTGCTGCTAGCATCTTTTTGCCAGAGATCACAGCGTACCATTTGGGGTGTAGTGGAGTTGATGCCTTGAAAAGTCAGGTCTACTATTATGAGATAGGCGGTCACAATGTTATCCCCCATTGGTAACTTTTAGACTGATGGTTTGGTGTTCTGGAAATTTGCCTTGATGACAAATCCTAAATAGCCCTGTGCTCTAGAACATCTTCTGTTCCCACGCAACAGCTTTAGTCTCCTCTTCTTAAATCTTTGCACTGCTGAATGGAAAGAGTTAAAGTCCTTCACTGCTGGTGTGTTAAGGATTTTTGCTTCTCGCTTTATTTCAGTTCTCAGAGTATTTCAGTGTACTCTTTTTAATGTTTCAGAGATTTTTTTTTCCTGAGGTATCTCAAGGTCATTATCTCATTGAAGCATTTTTTTCTCTTTCTTTCTCTTTTCTTTCTGCAGCAGCCTTGCACTGAGCTCAGTTCAGATGGCTTTCTTTTGGGGTTGATCGATGAGTACGCTGCACTCAGGTGCTCACTATGTTCGATGTGCATCATACAGATGAAAGAGCCGCAATTGCTATGTGCAGACCTTTAGATGTAATCTGATTTTATAAACATCAAACAACAGATTTAGTTCAGCATTCTATTTAACAGTACATCTCAATGACAAAGCAAGACTCCGTTTTGATTAAGGAGTTTTGCAAATGGATGGAAACTAAAATGGTGACTCATTTTATTACTCCAGTGGGTTATTGTGGATTCGGCTTCTATAAGTGCTACCGGAGATGCTTCAACAACTTAACTGTGCTTATAAACAGCCTAAAACTAATTAGTTCTACAGCTGTCTATATAAGACCTTTTGGCTAGCGTTGTAGAGAAGTATTTTGGTCTCCTGTTCAAGAGTGATGGTAGGACAGAGCAAAATATGTATAGATACATTGGTCTCATGGTCCTGCGCTTTGGTCATATGCAGTTTGTGGTCTATGCCACCCCCAACACTCTTTCTATTCCCTAATTGTTTGTTATGGTTGTGGTAATTAAGCCCTTCTGTGAATATTTCAAGTTTAATTGACCTGTTGCTTATTATGACTGTCTTTATGTTCCTCTAGAGCAACTTCAGTACTCAAGGGCAACAATACTGCAACTTTAAGATGAGTCCCTTCTCCAACAAACTTGAATCAAATCAATAGGTCATTACTAGGGGTCTGTGGAGCTGAATAGCATACTGGTAAGAGAATTTAGCTCTTTGCTTTAGGTGTGATGAAGAAGGGAAAATTTTAAAAGTTGAAGAATTGTAGCTCTCAAGGACTGGACCTGCGGACCCCGGCTTTTGAAAATCTTGGAAGTCTCCAACTAAAAATCACCATTTTAACTCTCCCCAATTTGTAAAGGTTCTAGTCTAGAACTCAGTCCATACCACATGAAAGGTTAAACAGATTTTGTTCACAATAATCAAAATGTGAGATATGATCAGCAGCTTTTCATTGATGGATCAGCTCTCAGGTCAGACTCTGTGAAGGAGAATGGTTGATGAGTGACTGGCAGTGTAAACTCAAAGTACTTAACAATCAGGAAATGGAGGGTTACCTTTCCAAGGTGGTCTTCAATTTAGATAATCTGTGAAGTAACAATAGAGGATTGGATTTGACCAGAGATTGTCTCTTCTGCAGGACATATAGGATATATGGCTATATATATATATATATATATATATATATATATATATATATATATATATATATATATATATATATATATATATATAGGGTGATATTAGGGAGAGGATCCAAACATAACATGTCAGCATGGTAGTGGGGGGGTGACTTTTTTGCAGCCACAGAACCAATGTAGTCACTAAGTCAACAGTGAACTGATACTGAAAATATTATAGAATCAAAAGGATTGATACTGTCAGTTTAACATTGGGTCCTCCAGACTGATCCTAAACCCAACAGTAAATCTACAACAAAAAAACAAAAAAAATCACTGTATTTTTAAAGTCAAGACCTTAACTGGATTGAAATACTCATACAGTACTTCAAGAAATTTGATCAGAAACAACAAGAGACTTATTAAGTTATACAGAACATAACTAGCTCAAGTTATTGTTGCATACTTACAGTTTTGTTTAAATGTTCTGCCATAATCTGAAACCAGTCCATTTTTACTAAAGGTTATCATGCTGTTAGTAGCTCATGAAGGCCTTCGTCAGGGCAGCACTTCGGTAGCAAAGCCTTCGATTTCGAGATGTGAAAAAGCTCGTCAAATTGCACAAAAACCTCTCAGCAGCTAATTTAGAAAAGGTCCCAAAAAGTACCTGGATGCATCTAAAACCACGAGGAGCAAGATCGTCTGATCTGATAAAACAAAGATAGAAAATGTCTTAGTTGGCTGCAACTTATAAGACTCTGGGCACTGATCATTATATCATTAGCACAATCCCTAGACTACATGGGATAAAGGTAAAGATGGCTTCAGAAAAATACAGAGCGCCAAGAAAACATGAGTGGGTCCAGGAAAATTTTTTGACCTAGTGTGAGTTTGGACCAGAACCCACTAGAGCATCTCTAGAGGGATCTGAAAATAGCTGTGCAGTGACTCCCCAACCTGCACGAGGTTGAGTGTTACAGCCAACAAAAATGGGAGTAACTTTCATAGAATAGTTATAATAATCTAAACCATTCCTTTGTTTGTGTTTGCTTTAACCAAGTACAAAGTGATGGATCTAAATACTTCAGTCTCATATTCTTGACACATTTACAAAACTTTTGAAGACCTGTTTTTGCTTTCCTCATTAGGAGAACTCCCAGTACAGTAAAAATAAACTGGCTGCACCATAAGATGATTCTGAAACATGCCAAAATGTGTAAATATTTGAAGGGCATATGCCGTGTTTTTAGTTTCTATCTCCAAGAAATAAAAGTAGCACAGAAGAATGTCATCTTTACACATCTGTGCCCTAGTTTTAATGATGAAGTGGTAAAAGAAAAAAAAGACTGAAAGCAATTCTGTCAAGATTATTTCCTTATTCTTATGTTGGTAACAGCTCACTTGGAAATAGAGTATTGTGCAAAAATGACAAACGAAGTCCAACATTTAGAATTAGGATTGTTTTGGTGAATAACAGTCTCCCACAATGATAAAAACAGTCTCAAGAAGAATTGTCTGGTGTCTGCCAGTCACTGCATATGGTTACCTCATTGCAAAGTTAGCATTTGATGGTGTATACAGGTCCTTCTCAAAAAAATAGCATATTGTGATAAAGTTAATTCTTTTCCATAATGTAATAATAAAAATTAAACTTTCATATATTTTAGATTCATTGCACACCAACTGAAATATTTCAGGTCTTTTATTGTTTTAAAACTGATGATTTTGGCATACAGCTCATGAAAACCCAAAATTCCTATCTCAAAAAATTAGCATATCATGAAAAGGTTCTCTAAACGAGCTATTAACCTAATCATGTGAATCAACTAATTAACTCTAAACACCTGCAAAAGATTCCTGAGGCTTTTAAAACTCCCAGCCTGGTTCATTACTCAAAACCGCAATCATGGGTAAGACTGCCGACCTGACTGCTGCCCAGAAGGCCATCATTGACACCCTCAAGCAAGAGGGTAAGACACAGAAAGACATTTCTGAAGGAATAGGCTGTTCCCAGAGTGCTGTATCAAGGCACCTCAGTGGGAAGTCTGTGGGAAGGAAAAAGTGTGGCAGAAAACGCTGCACAACGAGAAGAGGTGACCGGACCCTGAGGAAGATTGTGGAGAAGGACCGATTCCAGACCTTGGGGGACCTGCGGAAGCAGTGGACTGAGTCTGGAGTAGAAGCATCCAGAGCCACCGTGCACAGGTGTGTGCAGGAAATGGGCTACAGGTGCCGCATTCCCCAGGTCAAGCCACTTTTGAACCAGAAACAGCGGCAGAAGCGCCTGACCTGGGCTACAGAGAAGCAGCACTGGACTGTTGCTCAGTGGTCCAAAGTACTTTTTTTGGATGAAAGCAAATTTTGCATGTCATTCGGAAATCAAGGTGCCAGAGTCTGGAGGAAGACTGGGGAGAAGGAAATGCCAAAATGCCTGAAGTCCAGTGTCAAGTACCCACAGTCAGTGATGGTCTGGGGTGCCATGTCAGCTGCTGGTGTTGGTCCACTGTGTTTTATCAAGGGCAGGGTCAATGCAGCTAGCTATCAGGAGATTTTGGAGCACTTCATGCTTCCATCTGCTGAAAAGCTTTATGGAGATAATGATTTCATTTTTCAGCACGACCTGGCACCTGCTCACAGTGCCAAAACCACTGGTAAATGGTTTACTGACCATGGTATTACTGTGCTCAATTGGCCTGCCAACTCTCCTGACCTGAACCCCATAGAGAATCTGTGGGATATTGTGAAGAGGAAGTTGAGAGATGCAAGACCCAACACTCTGGATGAGCTTCAAGCCGCTATCGAAGCATCCTGGGCCTCCATAACACCTCAGCAGTGCCACAGGCTGATTGCCTCCATGCCACGCTGCATTGAAGCAGTCATTTCTGCAGAAGGATTCCCGACCAAGTATTGAGTGCATAACTGAACATAATTATTTGAAGGTTGACTTTTTTTATATTAAAAACACTTTTCTTTTATTGGTGGGATGAAATATGCTAATTTTTTGATCCATATAGATACACAATCTTCTGGTCTTACTGGAACCCTCTTCAGTCCTTTCTGCACAGGGAATATGGCATCCTGGTTAATCAAAACCGCTGTCTGAAAAACAGCTGTTAGCCATATCCCTGTAAAGATCATGACATTTGAGTCCATAATATGTTTGTGGTTGTTGATGAAACGTTATATCTCAGCAATTTTGTTCACCAGAGATCAGACATTAAGCCAGAAGAATGCTAGGAAAGAACATAAATCCACTATTACATTAGCTTAACTCAAAGCCCTCTGCTCTTACCCCATTTACAGCCTCAGCTGCTGACATCACAGACACAGCAACACCCAGAATTATGATACATTTGGCTTCAAAAAGTCATGGCTGAGGTCTTTGCACAAATGCTAGACTAATGTTAGCTGCCTTCTTTCGTTTTTTTTTTTTATTTATTTATTTTTTATTTGCTGAAAATCTGGCTCAGAACTCTTTGTGGTTTTAATTAATCATGAGTGGACAAAAGTTTAAAGGAGTTTCCTGTTTCACCAATGGAGCTCTTTGTTTTAATTGCTGTAATCATTAATGTCGGGTTTTATAGCAGCCTTGTGCACTGCACTCAATATGGCTCTCCGTTGAGCCTCAGCTAGGTGTACCTAAAAAATCTTCTATTGACTTAATCTTGATTGACTTCCTTTTTCTAGATAAAACATTAGTGGTATTTAATTATACCGCCTTTTGCAACTAGCAGGAAAATTCAACCTAAATGAAGGGCAATCAGATGCTTTAAAGGTACCACCACCTGAAGTGTTTAGACATGTATTGACTTTTCATTATGTTTTAATGGTGTTCATGCATTTAACATCACATCGTTAGACATTTTTCAAGCACTTGCAGGAGATGCTTCTCCTTTTACAGCGCCATCTTCTCCTTTTGTTTCATTTTATTGTGACAGTGCAAGAAATAAGTGCCGAAGCGGAATCACAAATGCAATGGAGCCAGTTGGTGGCTTTCGATGATGAGGTGGCCACGACTGCGCCATGGGTCAGATTGGAAATTTAGCCGAGCCACCAGGAAAGGTAATTGTTTTCCAGGGATGGCAAGGGTTACATGAAGTGGCGGAGAAGGGGGGACTAAGGGAGAAATTGGGGAATGATAATAGAAACGGTGAACGGAGGGTACGAGTAGGCAAAGCAACCCGAGGCGCCACTCTCTCCTTCTCCTTCTCCTCCCTGTTCCTGTCCTTATCAGATAAGCGGACGCCTTCATTTTAAAGCAACTACCAGACATCTCCAATGCCCAATGTGTGTGTTCTTGTGTGTGTGTGTTTTGTGACAGTTATGGGAGCTTGTCATCGTGCCCCCCCATCCCCAGATCAATGGAGCACAGTTTCCTAGCAACCTGCTGATCGGGAGGAAAGAGGCGGGAGGCAGAGGGGAGGATGAAGGGGAGCGGCATCACATTAGGAATGAGAGAGGGAAGGAAAAGAGGGTGAGATCAGCAGTAAAGAATGCTGTGGTTGGATGACAAGAAAGGGGACCTAAGACAGTAGAGCTTAGCGTGTCAAATCTGTCTTTGTGTGTACAGTAAGTTGTGGGAGGAGGAGGCAGGAGGCTGCAAGTGTAACGTGAGGTGTGCTGCAGCAGCAGTTTGGGACTGACGACTCGATGTTGATCCTATCACGCACCGAAAGCGAACATCAAAGTGGTGACGCCAGCAGCACAGTTTCTCTCATTTAGCTGCTGATTTAATTATCTTTATCTTAAAGGGGGAACAAAGTGGTTAAACGCAATGCGTTGGCAGGGAGCAACAGCGGCGGGAGGAAAAGAGAAAACCTGAATGGGGGGGATACATTTTGACAAAATGTGGAAAAAAACGAGGAGTGGGGAGGAGAGCAAGGACGAGGGTGTAGAAACGGTGGAAAAAGAGAGATAAATGGGCGAGTTTGATGATCAGGTGTTGGTTGGCCTCGTGAGAGATGCACACATATGCTCCAAATCGTCTGTGGTATTTGCATATTCTCCCTACTCTTGCTCTCTCTCTCTGCCCACGATGCCAATGAAGAGGAGGAGGAGGAGACAAAGGGAGGATAGGGATGTCATTATGAATAGAAAAAGAAGAGAAGTGAGGGAGAAATAGCTGCACATCCCAGAGGTATCCTCTGTGACTGAGTTAGAATAACATGTGGAGGCAGAGTGGCTGTTAAACTTTATGGAGGATTGAGAATGGACAATTAGCATCTCAACGATTCCCCCTCTGTTGTCATCATACCCCTCCTCTGCTTCTCTCCTCTATCTGCTCACACTTCCTAACTCATTTTACCCCCTCCCACCTCTCTCTCTCATTTGGCCTAAGAGTTCATAGCTGCACCTACACACTCCTGTTCATGCAGACACGCAAATAGGGCTCTTCACAAGTAAAATCAATGCAAACTAAATGTTGTGTGCGTCAAGTCTGGGTTGGTTTTTCATTCAGGGAAGTCTTAATGCTTCTGTGTACAGTGAACCTGCATGAAAATAAGATATGCTGGTTTCCAGAAGGTTCCTACATGAATAAACAGATACTTAACTACAAGTAGGAGCATTTTAATTAACCACAATATGATCAAAAACTGGATTTATTTAAATAATCCAAGTAGATCAAGTTAAGATGGAATTTATTACACTGACTGAAATACTGTATTTCAATTATTTATTTCTATTAATTTGATGGGTATGGCTTATTGTTAATGAAAAAGCTTCTCAGAAGGTTTTCAAATAAACTTAGACCAAATAAATAAGAATTTGTATTTCAGAAATGTTATGTTAAGGTCATACAGTGGTCTACACAATCATGGGAAAGACTACTGAGGAGACAGATGTCCAGCAGACAGTCACTGAAACCACAATAACAGTGATCCACAAAAGGCCATTGTCAAAGAAGCTGGCTATTTACAGAATGTTCCATCCAAATAGAATGTTTAGTGGAAGAAAAATGTGTGGTGAATAAATGTGAATGAGCAGGGATAACCACAGCCTTGAGAAGAATTTGAGGCAAAGCCTGTTAATGAGTTTTTGGGAGATTCACGAGGCTTGGGCTGTGGCTGGATTCAGAGTTTCAATCAAACAATGATGTATCCAGGGGATAGACTACAACTGTTGCATTCTTGGTGTAAACCACTTTTCAACCAGCAACATCACAAACATACCTGGACCAAGGAGAAAAAGGATTAGACTGTTGGTTAGTAGTCCAAACTCCTCTTTTTAGACAAAAGTGACCTACCTATAAATTTTAGAGTTCTTCGTGCTTCCCTCTGGTGACAAGTTTTATAGGGATGAGGATTTAAGCTTCCAACCGGACTTGGTTCCTGCCCGCACTGCCAAATCCACCAATACCTGATTTAATAACCAGATAATTGAATGGCCAACAAACTGGCCTGACCTAAACCCCACAGAGAATCTATGGAGTATTGTCAAGAGGAAGATGGGAGACACCAGACCCAAAAACGCAGATGACCTGGAGGCCCCTAACAAAGCAACCAAGGCTTCCTGAACACCCCAGTAGAACCACAGGCTGATCACTTCTATGTAACACAGCATTGATGTAATAATTCAAGCAGAAGGAGTCATGACCAAGTATTAAGACCATAATACTTGTAAGTAGTTCAACATTTCTGTATTAAAATACATTTTTATTGGTATTTAACTTTCAAATTTTATGAGAAACTGAGTTTTGGTCTTAGTATTGTTTGTACTGTTACGTTGCAGCAAGAAGATCCTGCGTTCAAATTCTAGGGTCCTTCTGCATGGACTTTGCATGCCCTCCTTGTGGTTTCACTCTGGGTGTTCTGGCTTTCTCACACAGTCCAAAAAATGCATATCAGGTTTATTTTCTCACTCACTTGGTTATTTGTCAACCCCCACCCTCACAACCCTGTAAGGATTAAGCAGATACAGCAAGTGTTGAATTAAAGTATTTGAACTTCATGACGATATTCTCATTTGTTGAGTTGCACATGTATAGCAGCTTTTGGTTGAGCTGGAATGCCAGCCTCACAGGCTGCACTGACAATAAGAGACCTGTGTGCATGCCCCTGTACTCTGTGCATACAGCTCCAAAGCTCCATCTGGTTGAACAGTTTTGTCATCCAACTTCAACTTTTAACTTGAACTGGAAAAAGAAGCACTAGAAAAGCTGCCAGAGAAAACTGTACAGTCTCACTCAGAAGACAAGAATTTTGTCAAGCTGTTTTTCATTCAATGCATCACAGTTGTGAAGTAATTCTTTTTCAAACACATACATATAAAAACAAAAAGCATAACAGCAGACATGGATTGGAATTACATACACAAAAGGGAAATTGAAAGATACACTGACATAAAGAAAATAACATGAATAATTATTGTTGAAGCCATATATGTAATTTAGAACAAAGTGACGGATAATTTAGTGTGAATGTTTGAATCAAATTAATTTTAAACATAATATGCAGTGAATGTAGGGGTGGCTTTTGTAGCACTATTTATATTTAATTATTTACTTTTTATTACTTAAATATAAATAGTACTACAAAAGCCACCCCTACCTTCACTGTCACTCACAATTTCTAAATAGAGTTGAAACCAGCAGTTTACATACAATGAATAAAAAAATTCACCTTTTTTTAGTTAAATTAGGCCAAACTTCTTTTTCAGGTCAGTTAGAATTACCTAAATGATTTCTATTTGTTAAATTCAACAATAATGAGAGAAAGAATATGCAAGAGGTTTATATATTAATGTCTTCAAAATCAGAAGTTTACATGCATTTCCTCAGTATTTGATAGCATTGCCTTTGAACTGTATGACCTGGGGCAAATGTTTTGGGTTTCCTTCCACAAGCTTCAGATAATAGTTTGCTGGAATTTTGGCCCATTCATCCTGACAGAACTGGTGTAACTGGTGTAAGTCAGGTTTGTAGGACACCTCACTTGCTCAAGCGTTTTCATATCTGCCCAGAAATTCTCTATGGGATTTTGACAGCCTCACCAAAACATTGACTTTGTTGTCCTTAAGACATGTTGTAACCACTTTAGCTGTAAGCTTAAAATCATTGTCCATTTGGAAGACTGCTTTACATCAGAGCTTTACCTTCCTGGCTTATGTCTTTAGATGTTGCTTCAGTATTTCCCTATAATGTTATTTCATCTATTTTATAAAGTGCACCAGTTCCTCCTACAGCAAAACAGCCCCACAACATGTTGCTACCATCCCATACTTACAGTTGGGATAGTGTTCCTAGGCTTACAAGCGTCCCTCTTTTTCTTCCAAATGTAACTATGGTCATTATGGTTCCACTTTAGTTTCTTCAGACCACAGGACTTGTGTCCTTTGTCCCTGTGTGAATTTGAAAACTCAAATCTGGCTTTTTATGCTTTATTTGGAGTAATGGCTGCCTCCTAACTGAGTGGCCCTTTCAGCCCATGTTGGTTTATGACATGTCTAACTGTGGATATTGACGCTGTCTTGCCAGCTTCAGCCAGCCTGCCTCTTCCCTAAGTCTTTGGGTTTGGGTCTGGGGTCAATTTGCACATTTGGAACCAAAAAAGGTTCATCTATGGGACATCGAACTTGTCTCCTTCCTGAGTTCAAACTTGTTTGAAAAGATGAACGCAGCACTTTCAAAGGAACTGGAAATTGTTCCCAAGGATGAACCAGACTTGTGCAGCTCCACTGTTTTTTTTTTTACTGATTTCTTGACTGATTTCTTTTGACTTTCACATCATGTAAAACCAGAAAGCAGTGTGTTTGAGGTGTGGCCTTTAAATCTATCCACAGGTGCACCTCCAATTAACTCAAATGTGTCAGTTAACCTATCAGTGGTTTCCAAAGCCATGATATCATTATCTGGGCTTTCACTCATTGTTTGAAGAAATAGTAATCATTTTCTGTAATAATTTAAGCAAGAAGAAGAAGAATGTGCAGAGATAATGCAGCAGGTGACTGAATATGTTAAATTTTGGCCTTTAATTGTGACATTTTATTGGGCTGGTGTGACTGTGTGCTATTTTGACATTCCCTGCTAGAACAACCCTCAGGAGGCACCCTGTTCATTTGGCAGGCATAAATCGGCTTTTTTTCTTATGTCTGTTTCAAGCAAGGTCTGTATTTTATCGTATCTGTTTTATTATTTATGCTTTTTATGACGCAACTGTAGGAAGGCTGAGTACAAGCACTTGTCTCCCATGCTGTCTTTCTGTTGCGATTCCCTGCAATGTTTGTTCCCTCTCCAATCCTCAATCACTGGAGGCAGACCAAACAATAATTTAGATTTATTTCGCAGTTACAGATTTTGATTTTTGGATAATTCTGAATGTTCAATTTGTAAGGTTATAAAAGACAAGCAGAGAGAAAATATATTTATTATTATTTCTCCTCCTATTTGGACACCCCTATCAACAATGCATTTCACAACTAACTCTGGTTATATATTCATGTGGTAATGTGCCATTATTACATAAATGAATCCTAAATCATGTCCCGTTAAGCAAAACGTAATTGAAAAGTCAGAAAAGAACATAAAAAGATGGTAGAATTTGGGAGAATGTCTTGTGAAAAATAATAATATGGACCAAAATCTCTCAAGACTATTTTCTTTTATATACAGTTAACCCCAGTTTTATTCCAAATTCTGGTGGATTTAGGTTTAATTAGGGTGATGGAAATGAGGCTTTCTAACCTCTAAGACTTGAAGCTCATCACCAAAGATAAATCATCAAAATACCAAAGGAAAAAGCTGTTCAGCAATTATAAGGAGGGTTTGATATAATTCCAATCAAGATTTCTTTCTTTGATAATTAAAAAAAGAAAGATGCCTTGTGATGTTTGGATGTGGTTGAAAAGTTGTTAGCACTGATTAATTGGGCTGTTATGTAAGTTTGACTTTTAACATCCTTGTTTAGTATTAATTTAGATGGAACATCTGGGGATAACAGTCAAATGTTTAACAAATTATTTTAGGGTAAATCTAAAAAATAACTCACTGACTCACTGATAAAAAGATATCAATGGATGTAAAGTTTTTGAAAGGGAGACTTCCTGACTACATTACTTTGGATCTTTACAATTCTGTCATTTTTTATTTGGTCACCTTTGCTGCTTGACTGGACTGACAGTCATGGTAACGTCATTATTACCCATGACTGTACTTGCTCCATCTGCATGTTATATAAGTCTGCTTAAATTTCATAGCATAGTATAGCATAGCATTAAACACATGATCAGTTGTATGTATGTCCACTTTCCTTTAAATATCTACACATTCATCTGGAGAAATTAATAATTTCGCCTGCAGAGGTTATGAGATGATAAACATCAATTATAGACAATTGTATTTAAGGTTTTGCATCCCCATCTTTGTTAGAAAATGACTTTCCTGAATGGGACAGTAATACTAGTTTGAGCAGATTTTTGTAAAATAGTAGATGAAATCATGAGTAAGCTGCCTGTCTGTGTAATCCGCAGGTGTTCACTTCTTGTGAGATACATGCAGCTCTGCCATTAAACCACTAAAGGGTTATCCATGTGTTCTCTGCAGCTAATTTGACATTCTGGAGGCCACAAGGTAGAAGGCCAGGAGTCCAGGCAAAAGGTGACAGCATGTTCCTTGTTACTAGTTTCCCTGTTCATTATCCACTCTGTGAGTGTGGCCCTCGGACACAAACTGTTCGGACCCTTGACCCCCTGCCCCGCCCCCCAATCCCCAGCTGTAGGGCATGGTGTACCACAGGCTGAGAGGAGCTGCATCACCACGACAACCAGCAGCAGCAATTTGGTCAGGAATTACAGTCGTTTTGCAGGCCACAGACACACTGAGGTCTAAATATGAACACATGATTAAACCTGTAAAAGTACATGAGCTAATCAGCTATAGATCTTTCTTTTTTCCTTTCATTTGGCCACACCTGCAAGTACATCCACCCCCCAGCCTTTCATTGTGTCTCTTGTCAGCATTCCTACGCATTTTTCAAATCAAAATTCAACACTTCTTTTCAATCCTTTTTAGCTTAAGTACAATATGAACACAGAAGACCAGAATTAATTTGAGACAGATTTTTCCGCTTAGGTCAGGCTTTAAATATGCAAACACCACTGAATGGATAGATGGATAGACAGATGAATGGATCCAACATTTGGACAATGGAATAGAGATTAAAGCCAAAATATACCTGTAGTTTTTCATACTCTATTTTCATTTCCACATGTATCCAGGCCAGTAAGGTTGTTTATACACCTGATAGTCTGGTAGACTCGGTTCGATTGAGAACCAAAATTGCAACATTGTAGCTTTTTTTTGCTGCTGTGGTTTTCTTTCATTGTCAAATGAACCAAACCTTTTGAGCAATATATTTACCTCCTTGGTGGCGCTGCACCAAGAAGCACTCAACAGAGGGACAATTCCTGTTCCGTGAAATGTAAACCAACATGGAGTGGCATCAGATTTTAGCGGTTTTATGATTGTTCTGTTGTCTTCGGCAAATGTGCCAGAAAAATACGTTGTGGCAATGGGCTCGGTATGAACAGAGAGCGAGGCAGAGTTGTTGTTGTGCAGTTGTTTTGGTTGTATATAACCAGAATGCCCTGCGCTATAGTTCACTTCCTGCTTTTGGAGTGTCCCCCGGCCCATTTAGCATTTATGTAAGCAATCACACCGCACCAGAGTTCACTTCAACCGAGCTGAGACTAGATGGACCAGAGTTCCCTTTTTTTGTCTGCATCAGAGTCAGATTGTGCATTCACATCTCCCCATTCGAAATGGACTTTCTATGCAAACAAATTGGCGTTCGATTAAAGTGACTAAACAGGGCTTGTGTGAATGCACCCTCAAAGACTTATGTCTTGGGCTACATGTGGCTCAGTGGACTAAATATAGGCACAGCAGTCCCAGGTTCAATTCCCGACCCAGGGTCATTTGATACATGTCTTCCTCCTCTCTCTCTGCCCTTCTTCCTGTCAAGCTACTACTGAATATAGACCTCTGGCACCACAAAATCTTTAAAGGAAAAAATAGCTAAAGTCCAATTCCAGACTTTTCTAGACTACAAAGAAACCTTGTGTTTTTTAGACATACACACAGACGCACACCTACACACACACACACGCGCGCGCGCTCGCACACACACACACACACACAAACACAGTCAGACAGGCTTTGTTTGATCCTTGTCGGTCACTCTCCATCTGCTGGTCAGATGATCAATGCTAATGCCTGCTGAGAGTCCTAATGACACACAGATCCATACACAGATGGACTGCACGTTTGCTCTGGTCTGGCCGCGATGCGTGGGGGCGTCCGTTTGTGCATGCTTGTGCACACAGGAGCTAATGTTATTTGTGTTTAGAAATTGCAAATCCTTCGATGAGGACAGGTCGACGGTATTGTTATAAATGAGAGCGAGATTGCCGGGAGGTGACCTCTCCCACGTTCGCACACATTCACACACGTGGCTGTTTGCACTATTGGCAAGCGGAATTAGCAAATGTATGAGCTACACAGAAACTCATTACAACACGATTAGAGACAAACCTCCCATTTAATCACATTTAGAAAAGGGTGGGTGCCTGTCAAACGCACTCACACCGACACGCAAAGACTCACTTACACATGCACTGATACACACTCATACTTATGCAGAGATGACCCTTTCTGTATCATCGTTTTATGAGTCCGACTGACTCATGAAATGATGCTCTTATAATTATGTTCTCCCACCACTCTGGAGGTTAGTGTTTCAAATGACACCAAGAGTCTTTCACTTAAACATAATCTCACCTTTGATATTATATTACAGTTAAGAGCCATATTTCTTTATGTGTTACTTCCATTTACAGCACAAACTAGGTGAACTTCAATGTCTTAAGCTTGGCCACAACTGCACCGATTCAGTAGAATAAGTATAGCAGACATAATTGTTTTCTCAATAAAAATATTTGTAACAAGGGCTTTAAAAACTATAAATTAAGGTACAGTCAAAACCTAAATCATTTCAGTTTGATTATTTAGTGTATTAGTATTAGTGTATTAGTATTTAGTCACAATAAATGTAATCTAAAGGCACATTAGACTGTATAAAAAGACATAACTTTTATTCCTCACTATCTGACATTAAATCAAACCACACTTTTCTTGTTTTAGGTCAGTTAGGATTACCCAACAAATTTATATTTGCTATTTGATAAATGACAGAGAATTTCAATAGCTTTTTTTAAATTTAGAAGTTATATATACTAAAATTATGTTGCATTTAAACAGCTAAAGAAAAGCTCATATCTATGTTGTACCTTTTTAAGTTTCTAGTAGGTTCATTCAGAGCATTTGAGAGAAATGGAGGCACACCTGTGGATTTTAAGGCAAGGAAATTAGACAAGATATCCGAAAGAGAATGGTGGACCTCCCCCAGTCAGGTTCATTTTCTAATAGAATTTCTTGATGCCTGAATGCACCATTTTTATCAGTTTAAACATTTATAGGTATAATTAATATCTAGCCCCAATAATGCTCAGGACAGAGATGGGTTCTGTGTCTCAAAAATGGATACATTTTGGTTGGTCAAAGCTGCTGGTTGAAACTGGTAAGAGAGTGCCATCATTCACAGCTAAATGAGTCCTGTAACATGGCCTGAACAGCCACTCCGGGAGCAAGAAGACATTACATTAACACAAACATAAATAGCCTGGCTAGAGTTTGCAAATGCACTCAGTGAGATATATCTTAATTTTTGTATGCATGTACTTTGGTACTGACTCGAAGCTTCAGAGCATCCTGCATCATATTGTAGGGCTGTTTCACTGCAGAAAAGACTGGAGAAGTGCATAAAATAGATGGCAACACAAGGAAGGAACATTATATGGAAATACTGAAGCAACATCTTAGGACCAGGAAGTTATAGCTGGGCTACAACTGGGTCTTCCAAATGGACAATGAACCTAAGCATACTGGCAAATACATTGCAAATTGGCTCAAAGTCAATATTTTGGAGTGGCCAATAATTCCAAGCAAACTGTCTTGAAATCTTAAAGGTTATGGGGAGCCTCTTTTATGCATCTGATATTCAGTTTACCTGTTAATTTTTATTTGGATCCAGCTTGGGTGATTAAATGGGTCATTTAGCAGCTTTATTTGATTTCTCAGAGATTCCTTGGCTGTGTGTTTGGAGTTATTGTCTAGCTTATAAATCAATCTGAGTTTATTCTTTATATCCTTTACAAGAATGTCAGAACCTCTGCACTCCGTCCTGCTCATTTCCTGTCTTAATTATTGTCTGCACCTGTGTCTAATCCCAGTCACCACCTGATCGTCATTTCCCTCTGTATTTAAGCCCTTCACTTCCTCTCACTTCCTGTCAGTTTATACTGTTTCTTCCCTTCTCCTCATGTCGGTCTGGTGTCCCTTCTTCGTCATTCCAGTCCTGCCATCATGATCTTCATCATCATTGTCATCATATCTTCAATAAATAATCATCACATCTTACCTTCTTCTGCTTTTTGGTCCCTGCTGCACCCGGATCTCCTGAATGAACTGACCCCAATGATGGACCCAGCAGTCGCTCAAGAAATCGCTGCCCTCCACAAAGATGTCTGGGACACCCTCACAAAGTCTCCATCTTTCCTCACCCTCAGGTTCCAGAATGTGTTCTCCCCTCAGGATCTCACCACGCTGGTAAAAGAGGCGGAGTGGGATCAGATCGTTGGTCCACCCTCCACCACCTAACCGCCGGAGGAGGCCTCGCCGTGCTGGGACTGCTTCAGGGAGCGGGGAGCAGAACACCAGTCCCATGCCAACAGCCAGCGTGGCAGCTGCTTCCGCAAAAGATCCTCCACCGGCCGACTCAGCACTTCTTCCTGCCTGTTCAGTCTATTCCTGTCTGGCTGCGTAGGTCGAACCAACATCCGATCCAGAGACAGAGGACTAGCTGGAGCAGCAGTCCGCCTTCATAGACTCAGTGCTAGCCTACTGTTCTCCTGGCACCAGACCACGAATGCACGAGCGTCCTCCACCATCTCGCCATAGAGAGCTGCACCACCGAGACACGGCTGCTTTCGGGGTGTAAGTTACCTGCTGTCTCGCTACTGACACCTCCTACTCCGGCCTGTCAGTAATCCCCTCCAGCCATCTCTGCTTCAACCACTCTGCCAGTCTCTGCTTCAGGTGGCCTACCAGTCTCACCAGTCAACCTGCCTGTCTCACCAGTCTACTCACCAGCTCTTCCCACTCCTGTCTGTCCTTCAGTCGCAGCTCAGGCCCTCAGCCCAGACACCATCTTGACTCTGACCACCAAGTCAGCTGCCATCATGGCGTCATGGGTCATGGCGATCCTGGGTCATGGCGCCAGAGCTCCCGAACGGCCCGTCTCTGTCACCAGAGCTCCCGGAGGGGGCTCCCGGAGGGGGTCCAGGATGACCTGTCTCCGACCCCAGAACCCGACACTAGGTTGCTTCATCGCCGGCCTCACTTAGCTAAGTCTCCACGTCGCTGGCCCCCCTTGGCCAGGCTTCTCCGTCGCCAGTCAGTCAGGGCAGAACCATCCGGCCGCCCACCCAATTGTCGTCCTGTTAAGGGACACCTTACCAGCCGTCCGCCGAAACTCCAGGTCCTCACCGGATGCCCCACCGGTCAGCCGCCGGAACTCCTGGAACGTATCCACAAGGTAATTGGGATCCCGTCAGTTCATACTGTTTCTACCCTTCTTTCTCATGTCGGTCTGGTGTCCCGTCTTCACCCATGCTGCACCCGGCTCTCCTGACAAAGAATGTCTCAATACATTTCGCCATTTTTTCCTTTAGTTAAATAAAGTCTTCCACCATAATTCTTCCATCAAACTGCACTGTTGGGGTGGTGTTGGGTTGATGAGCCATCCAAAGATTCAAATTTTAATCTCATTACAAAATATTGTTCCAGTATTTTGTTGGCTTGTTTAAATGTTATGTACAACACAAATGAGGTTCAATATGCTTTTTTCTTTAACAGTGGAGTCTTGTGCAGCATATGTACTGTACCATTACTGTACTTTTAGTTTTTTAATGGAAAACTGTTTTTGAATGATTCTCAATGGACAATTCAGATGTTTATTTACATCTATCCTCTGTATGTTTCGCAGCCTTATCTTTGCAAATGTCTAGAGACAGCTTACCCATCATTAAATGCTTTTCGTGTGATACCTTTGTGATGAGAAACCTTTTTATTGGTCTCACTTAGCTCTAAATTGGCTAATAATAGGCATTGGCTTGCTTTCTAAATAGTCTTCAAAGGCTTTGTACACCTCATTTTCTTCATATTTTCAATTCTTTTTCCTTGTCATAAGACACATCCTAATTTGTCTTGATTTCTTTCTGTGTGGACTACTTCATTTGTGACCAACATAATGCAGTTTCTGTACTGTTACCCACCCATTACTCCATAGAAACAGTGTATTGCCCACGGCCAAAATGAAATGGATTAAAAGTTAACCCAACAAGAGCAGATCATGAACATCTCAAAGATAAATAAGACTTTGACTAAACAGAAAGATAAAACTATTAAATGTGATTTATTATAAACATAAGATCTCTCTCCTCAAAGACTTTGTTAGTAAATCAAATCAAATCAAATCAAATCAAACTTTATTTATAAAGCGCTTTTCATACAAGAAGTTGCATCACAAAGTGCTTTACAGATTAAAATGACCCCACATAAAACCACCTTCCCTTCCCTCCCCCACAGATTTAAAAGCATGGTCACAGTTATACCCCCCTCCCCCCAACCCGTCTCCCATGCGCACACACAGTTAAAAGAAAAAGTAAAAAAGGACATTGGGCCGAGTGTAGATGAACCATGCAAGGAAACGCCATCAGAGGAGCCATCTGCCCTGGCAGCGTTAGACTAACAGCAGCAGCCGAGGCATCGACACAGGGCACCCAGTGGAGGCAAGGCCAAGACCCCCACCTCCACCCAAGCTCCACCTGGAGAGCACCCAGGCAGCCACAGCCGACCACCGCTCCCGGGGCAGAGGGCTCCCACAGAGGAAACACTGGAACGGGGATTAAGATAAATTAAAGTATAAAAATAAACAGTAAATTAATGTGCTAAGATTAAATAGTAAAACTGATAAAAATATAATCATATAAAACATCCAGAGCAATTAAACAGACAGTAATAAATAATAATCAGCTAAAAGCTAGGCTAAAAAGGTGAGTCTTGAGCCTGCTCTTAAAAACATGAACGTTCTCTGCAGCCCTGAGGTCCTCTGGCAGCCTGTTCCAGAGGTGAGGGACTGGAACAGAAACTGGAAAGACGCCTCGCTATGCTTGTGTGTCCTGACTTTTGGGGTGACAAGGAGACGGCTGCCAGAGGAGCGCAGAGACCGCAAAGGTTTATATGGTAAAAGCAGTTCGAGAGATAAGACGGCCCAAGACCATTAAGACACTTAAAATCCATTAAAAGAACCTTAAAGTCGATTCTGAAATGTACGGGGAGCCAATGCAATGATTTTAAGACCGGTGTAATGTGCTCCCTTCTCCTGGTCTTCGTCAGGACACGTGCTGCTGACTTGATTTGTGATAATCAAATTAATATGTTTTGTCTCACAGAAACCTGGTTGCAGCAGGAGGATTATGTCAGTATAAATGAGTCAACTCCTTCCAATTATTAACATTTTCACATTCCTAGAAGTACTGGGCGAGGAGGAGTTGCAACCATCTTGCATTCTGATTTACTAATTAATCCCAGACCAATTGATAGCTACAGTTCTGTTGAACATCTAACCCTTATTTTTCCTTATTCAAGTTGCAAAACATTAAGACCACTTTTGTTTGTGGTTATGTATTGTCCACCAGGCCCTTACTCTCAATTCTTGGATCAGATCTCACATTTTTTATCTGATTTTGTATTAAATACTGATAAGGTCAATATAATGGGGGATTTCAATTTTCATGTGGACACTGAAAGTGATAGCCTAAATGCAGCCTTTAATACTATCTTAGACTCAATTGGCTTTTCTCAAAAAGTACAGGGACCCACACACTCAGGTCAACACACTTTGGACCTTGTACTGACATACGTATTGAGTGTGAGGAAATAACAGTCCACCCACATAACCCGGTCTGACCACTTTTTGATAACTTTTGAATTCACTTTAACTGACCATCCTAAATCTGAAAGAAAATTTCATTATAGTAGGGCTTTATCAGACAATGCTGTAACACGTTTGAAAGAATCTGTTCCATTCTTACTTTCCTCAATGTCTCAGAGTAACACAGTGGATGGCAGCAATTCCATTTCTAACCCTTCAGAAATTGATGGTCTGGTTCATAGCGTTACTTCCTCATTGTGTTTGGCTTTAGATAGTGTAGGCCCCTTCAAAAAGAAAGTAATTAGCCATAGGAGGCTGACTCCCTTGTCTAATGCAGAGCTGCGTACTTTAAAGCAGAATACTAGGAAATTGGAGAGAAAATTGCGCTCTACACACCTAGAGGATTCCTATTTAACCTGGAAAAACAGTCTACTGCTGTATAAAAAGACCCTTTGACAAGCCAGAAAAGCATATTTTTCATCATTAATAGAGGTGAATAAGAACAATCCTAGATTTCTTTTAGTAAAGTTGCCAAACTTACAGAGTCATAGCTCTGTTGAGCTAACTATTCCCCCTGCTCCTAGTAGTGATGACTTTATGGGATTCCTTATTAATAAAATAAATTATATTAAAAATTAAATCATTGGCATCCTCCCAAACATGATTACTTTTCAGTAAGTGAAGCAACATTGGAGATAACTGTAGAGCCTCATTTGTGTTTGGACTGTTTACCTTCAACTTGTATGTTGGACCCAATCCCAACCAAATTATTTAAGGAAGTGTTCCATTTGGTTCCTGGCCCCATTTTAGATATGATTAATCTATCCTTAGTAAATGGATACTTACCACAAGAATTTAAAATGGCTGTAATTAAACCTTTACTTAAGAAACTTCCCCTTGATCAAGATGACTTAGTTAATTACAGACCTATGTGTAACCTTCCTTTCTTATCCAAAATCCTTGAGAAAATAGTTGCTAACAAGTCTGTGAGCATCTAAACAGTAACGAGCTGTTTGAAGAGTTTCAGTCAGGTTTTAGAGCTCATCATAGCACTGAATCAGCACTGGTGAAGGTTACCAATGACATTCTCATGACCTCAGATAATGGACTTGTGTCTGTTCTGGTCTTGTTAGATCTCAGTGCTGCTTTTGACACAGTCGATCATAATATTCTCCTAGATAGGCTTGAACATGTTGCAGGGATCAAAGGAACAGCACTAGGCTGGTTTAAATCATATTTGTCTGACATATTCCAGTTTGTTCATGTAAATGATAAATCTTCTACACGCTCAAGGGTTACCTGTGGACTTCCAAAGGGTTCTGTGCTTGGACCAATTCTTTTCACTCTATATATGCTTCCAATTGGTAGAATCATTAGACAGCATGGGATAAATTTCCACAGCTATGCTGATGATACACAACTATATCTATCCATAGATCCTGATGAATCCAGTCAGTTAGGTAGATTACAGGCATGTCTGGAAGACATAAAAACATGGATGACTCTAAACCTTTTGCTTTTAAATTCTGACAAGACATAAGTTGCTGTCTTTGGACCAGAAGCTTTAAAAAAGAATCACTTCCTCTGGATTGCATTAAATTGGCCTCCAGTAATGACATAAAGAACCTCGCCGTTATTTTTGACCAAGACTTGACATTCAAATCCCATTTTAAACGGGTTTCTAGGATTTCCTTCTTTCACCTCCGGAATATTGGTAAAATTAGAAACATCCTGTCCAGGAGTGATGCTGAGAAACTAGTCCATGCATTTGTTACCTCAAGGCTGGACTACTGTAATTCTTTACTATCAGGAAGTTCACAAAATGTAATTGAATGCCTTCAGTTGATCCAAAATGCGGCAGCAAGAGTTCTGATGAATATCAAAAAGAGAGATCACATTTCTTCTGCTTTAGCTTCCCTTCATTGGCTCCCTGTTAAATCCAGAATAGAATTTAAGATCCTCCTTCTTGCATATAAAGCCCTTAATAATCAAGCTCCATCATATGTCAGATCTAATTGTTCCATGCATTCCTAACAGAGCACTTTGCTCTCAGACTGCAGGTTTAATGGTGGTTCCTAGGATTTCTTAAAAGTAGAATGGGAGGCAGATCTTTTAGTTATCAGGCTCCTCTCTTGTGAAACCAGCTCCCAGTTTTAGTCCGTGAGGCAGACACTCTGTTTACTTTTAAGGCCAGGCTTAAAACTTTTCTTTTTGATAAAGCTTATAGTTAGAGTGGCTAAGGTCATCTTGAGCTATCTCTGTAGTTATGCTGCTATAGGCTCAGACTGCTGGAGGACAGACTGACCACTTCTCTTCACTCTGCTACTTTCTTTTCTACTACTTTCACGTAGCATTATTTGCTGTTATTTTGACTGTTAACTCTGTTTTCTCTTAGTGTTTTTCTCTCCATAGAAGGTACACCTGGTCTGGTATCCTGCTTAGGTACACTGCCATTTGGACAGGGGACATCGACAAGGATGATGGTCTCAGCGGCTGAACATCCCCCTTGTCCTGTTATCAACTTTTCACCTTCTTTAACATAGAAAGTACTCTTATACTAGATCCTCTGTTCTTTCTGTGTCTCTGTTCTGTCTTCTCAAACCCCCAGAGGGTTGTGACAGATGGCTGCTTGCGCTGAGCCAGGTTCTGCTGGAGGTTTCTTCCTGTTGAAGGAGAGTTTTTCCTCTTCACTGTTGCTACATGCTTGCTCAGTATGAGGGATTGCTGTGGTTGGAAATCTGCATCAACGGGACGCAACCTCAAGTCAATGATTCGATGCAATCTGCTGGGATTCCTTACATAGGAAACTAACCAAAACTTTCAACTAATTGGAATGCTTGTTGATTGTATTGAAATTACTTTTCTTGTAATTTGCCTTGAGATGACATCTGTTGTTAATCGGCACTATATAAATAAACTGAATTGAATTGAATATGTGAATTTCATGTCCTTTGCTCTACTAGAAACATGCTGTATTTACAGAGAAAACATTGGTGTGTTCAATACTTATAATCCCCGTTTCCATGTAGATGCAAGATCAAAATCTGTGTGCACGAACGGCACACAGACACACAAACCAACCGGATGCTGACAGATGAGTTTTTATTTCTGGTTGTATATTCTCTCCGCTGGCAGTTTAGACATATATTACCGCTAACACACATACTGTATATCAAGAAAATATGTATACACACACATTCACACGCACATATACAGTGACCTTCTCTCTGCTGAGTAGGCAAAGAGTCAGGGGTCAGTGCTCGCTGTCAGCTTGTCAGAGCTGGGAAGAGAGAAGAGGCCAAGAAAGGCAAGATTTTGTTGGGGAGGGAAGCACAGACCGATGCTCTGGCTCATCATTCAATAACGACTAATGCTAAAAGCTGCAGCCTATATCTGTCTAGCTTAATGTCAGCTGATAGAGTCACAAGAGTTTTAAATGCTTGTGCATTTTCCCCCCATGTGCCTTACAGACAGATGATGCATCACATCATGCATTGATGGCTGCTGTTGAAACGGATAACGTGTTTTGCAGCATGCCCCACTGAGCCTGCGTTCTGTCTGACCATTTTCCTCTGTCTTTTTATTTTATTTGACGTCTTAACATCCCATTAACAAAACAAAAGTTTCCTGTACTCTGCTCCTCTAACTTTCCAAATTATAGCAGATAATTATACACTCTGCTTCAATTTCATTATGCAACAATTAATGTTCTCATGGTGGCCACAAAACTTACTGAGCTTTAAGTTGGAAAATAGATTTTTTTTCTCTCAGTTGTGACAATATTTTAACGAAGAATATTAACACAACAATATGCTTTTGTCTAAGCCATTCTATTCTAGCTTTGGCTGCATGTTTACATTTGTCCTGCTAGAAGATTAACCTCCGCCCAGTCTCAGGTCTTTTGTAGCCTCAGGTTTTCTTCCTCTGTATTTAGCTTCATTAATCTTCCCATAAACTCTGACTAATTTCCCTATCTCTGCTGAAGACAAGCATTCCCACAGCATTAAGATGCTAGTGGCATGTTTCACTGTTGGGATGGTGTTTTCAGGGTGGTGTGCACTGTTAGTTTTCCATCAAACAGGGCATTTTGGATCAAGACGAGAGAGTTCAGCTATGGTTTCATCTGACCATAGCATTGAACAGCGGTTTGCTTGTTGCAACTCTTGCACTGCGATAAAATACATTACTGGTTTTTGTAATCCAGTAAAACTGTGTGCGTTGTTTGTTTTGTTTTTCAAAGAACTCTGTTATGTTTCTCTCTTCTTTAAAACAAAAATAATAGTTATTGAAATTAAGATTGCCATTAAAATCTTTATAATGGCTTTTAAAATATAGAATTGAAATGTTACATTTTGCAACATTGAATTCTTTTTACAGTAAATTTAAGTTTAAAATTAAAGAAATACAAAGAAAATATTTTTTTGAAATTTTAAAAAATAGCAAGGACATGTTCAAACTGTTGAATGATCAACATGATTATTTCAAGAGGCACATTGTTCCTTATTTCCCCCAAGAAATCATTGCTATACTTTATTTTTATCAATTTATTTATTCCAAATTTAAAGGATTAATTCTTATTTATTTTAACATTTATTTAACAAACTTATTTTTAGATAGCATTTTAAACAAACATTTGAATAAAATTAAATATTCCAAGTTTTAAAACATGCTTTTTTATTCTCAGGGGAAAAAATAAATTCTTGCTTCCTTTCTGTTTAAAGAAACATCAGACGATAAAAATTTTTATGTAAACACAATTATTAAAACTACTCTCTTACTACTGTGAATTAAATTGCAACATTCTAATCAATGGCCCAAATTAATTATACCTTAATCTTATTAAAGGAGAAGTCAGTGTCTGAGTAAGTATTGAACCTTCTCTATCTGCTCTGGTAATCTGCAGTTCTTCCCCATTTTTGGTGTTTCTCTTTGACAGGGACCTTGAAAAAATATCATTTGATAAGGCCACTTGGTCTGAAAGGTCAGCCTGGCACAGCGGGGGGGTGGGGGGGGGGCGGTATGGGGCAGGTGCTAGAGAAGGAGCACCAGCAGAGTATGAGGGAGTTGAGGTCCCACCAATGGGAAACCGTGTGATGATGTTGAGATAGTTTCCATAGTAACATCTCCTCCGCCCGTCTCCTCTTGGTTCTCCAATGATTCCCCTTGCACACAAGAATTGACATACAAACATGCACACAGCTGCATGCTCGGACTTCCTATCTTCAGGTCTGCAAAGGTTTTTGTGGTCAAACCCTTTTGGTTTTGTATCTGTTGCTCAAATAATTTTGCCTCTTCCTGCTCCAGCTGTGCCGTCATACTGATAGTGTGGCTCAGCCATAGAGCTGTTTTTTTCCTCTGTCTAACAGTCAACTGCCTCGCTGGAGTAAACAGAGTATGCACATTAGTAAACACCTCCGAGCACCAAACAACTGTTAGATTAAACAATCCTCCAAAGATGAGAACCACTGTGCAAAACAGGAGGAAAAGATGTTTTTTTTGCTGCCAGCTGCACTTCTCCAACAGAGTCATTGTTTGTAGAGCATCCTCGATGACGTCACGGTTTTTCTGCTTTTTACAGGACACCCCAGCCGCCAGTCAATTCCCCAGCTGCTCTGCTCCCTGGCTTAAGGTGTTGGTAGGAAAAAGCAATTTTAACATAGTGTCTGTGGGGTGAAGCATGTGTTGGCTTGTCAGAGAAAGACAAACACTGATCCGAGAAACGAGAAGGGGGGGAGCAGCTGCGAAAGAGAGCCCAGGGAGAGCACTCCTGAGCTGGGCTCAAGCCAGCTGGAGTCCCACAGAAGATTAAAAAATGGTATGATGGACTTACATGTAGGTATTGGAAAAACATGTCCCTCATGACACTTACATACAGGAATCAACTTTCAACACTGCTAATAGTGGCTGCCAATCAGAGGCTGTGACAGCAGGTGTTATTTTACTAATGCTTTAGGGATTGGATATAGCCTTGGATGTTAAAGACTGTACTGGAAAATTTAGATTTATTTTAAGCCACAAAGTCAAGCCTTTTACTCAGACTCTTCAGTGTCTGAATCCCAGCCAGTCAATATCTGTGCTTTAAATGAGCAGATAAACCTGCCTGAATGCGAGAGACTGATTCAGATTCTAGTAAGACGAAAATACTTTGAGGTGAATCCGTACATCTGCTAACAAGGCTAACAACTCCACTGTTTAACATCAGTTGAATTTGTTAATTGGTGAAGTGGTTTTGCGAAGAAATATCCAAATGTAGATTTCAAAACAGAAGACGTAACAGGGTTATGCTGAAGTTAAATCATTCATTGGCAGAAAATATGACTGCCTGCCTAATAATGAGTTCATCATGAACTGGTCGTCTTGTTGAAGAGTTTACTGAAAAGCAAAGTCACAAAATTGTGTATCCAAACAGGGAACAAACACAGAGCCATACAGTGACAAACAAATGTGGGGCAGCAGTCAAGTGAACAGAGAACAGACTAATGGAAATATCTTGCAAGGGAATGACTGACAAGAGAAGTTTTTAAACTGTGGAGGATGAATACCAGATCGGGACCCGGAGAGTCCAATTAACTGAATGCGTCGTTGTTATGTTCAATTCAATTCAATTCAATTCAAAAATACTTTATTGATCCCAGAGGGAAATTAAGTGTTGGTATAGCTCATATAATTAATTCTTTAAGGAGTTGTTGTAGATGATGATGGCTGTGGGCAGGAAGGATTTCCTGTAGCGGTCTGTATTGCAGCGAAACTGAAGAAGCCTCCGACTGAAGACGCTCTGTTGTTTTATGACTGTCTCATGAAGAGGATGCTCAGGGTTGTCCATAATTTTTTTGATTTTATGAAGAATCCTTCTTTGCATCATCATCTCCAGATTTTCCACAGTCGTCCCAAGAACAGAACCAGCCTTCTTTATCAGGTTGTTGAGCCTTTTTAAATCCCTGGCTCTGATGCTGCTACCCCAACAGATGACGGCTGAAGAGATTACACTCTCCACAACAGACTTGTAGAAGATCTGCAGCATCTTGCTGCAAACCTTGAAGGACCTAAGCTTCCTCAAGAAGTACAGTCTGCTCTGTCCCTTCTTGTAGATGGCTTCACTGTTGGGCCTCCAGTCCAGTCTGTTGTCAAGGTGAACTCCGAGGTATTTATATTCCTCAACCACCTCCACTTCTTCTCCCATGATGGAAACAGTTTTTGACTTATCCCTGTTTCTTCTGAAATCTACAATCATCTCCTTTGTTTTGTTCACATTCAAGGTGAGACGATTGTTTCCACACCATGTCACAAAGCGGTCCACCAGCTCTCTGTATTCAGCTTCTTGTCCATCTCTGATACACCCGACAATTGCAGAGTCATCTGAGTATTTCTGCAGATGACAGGTCTCTGATTTGTACTGGAAGTCTGAGGTGTACAGAGTAAAAAGGAATGGTGAGAGTACGGTCCCCTGTGGCGCTCCTGTGCTGCTGACCACCTGGTTTGACACACAATTCTTCAGTCTCACAAATTGTGGTCTGTTGGTCAGGTAGTCATTGATCCAGGCGATTGTTGAGGGCTCCACCTGTGTCTTCAGGAGTTTCTGACAAAGCAAATCAGGCTGAATTGTGTTAAATGCACTAGAGAAATCAAAGAACATGATCCTCACAGTGCTGCCTGCTTTGTCCAGATGACAGTGGGTTGGTTGAAGTAGGTGGATGATGGCATCTTCAACTCCAACTCCACAGCGATAAGCAAACTGCAGTGGGTCCTGATACGTTCTTGTTTGCTTACTCAGGGGTGCCAACAGGAGTCTCTCTAGGACCTTCATGATGTGGGATGTCAGGGCAACGGGTCTATAGTCATTGATGACTGATGGGTGAGTTCTTTTGGGTACTGGAACAAGGCAGGATGTCTTCCACAACACTGGAACCTTCTCCTGAGTTAAGCTAAGGTTGAAGAGGTGCTGCAGAATCCCACAGAGCTGCTCTGCACAGGCCTTCAGGACTCTGGGGCTGACACAATCTGGACCTGCAGCCTTGTTCCGGTTCAGTTTCTCCAGCTGCCTCTTCACCTGACTTTTGGAGACAGACAAGTGGGAGGGGGAGGCCAAGGGGGTAGCAGCATTTCCTGACGTGGTTGAAGTCAAACTTGTGGAATTAGAAGAGTCCATGGCTGAGGTGAAGGATAAAACATCCGAGGTGTAACAGGAAAGCCGTTGATCAGAGGATAGTGGGATGTCTGTTTGGCTGGGAACAGGAGAGGGGGATGCTGAGCTAGTTCCTGAACTGAACCTGTTGAAGAATGTGTTCAGTTCATTGGCTCTGTCCAGACTTCCATCTATCCAATCCTTCCTGTCCTTAAAACCTGTGATCTTTCTCATTCCTGACCAGACATCTCGGATATTGTTCCTCTGTAGTTTGTTCTCCAGCTTCTTCCTGTATACCTCCTTGCTGTCTCTGATCTTGACCTTCAGTTGCTTCTGTATACTCCTCAGTAATTCCCTGTCTCCCTCCCTGAAGGCTCTTTTTTTCTTGTTTAGCAGTTCCTTCAGGTCACTGGTGATCCAGGGTTTGTTATTAGGGAAGCATCTCACTGTTCTGGTGGGGATGATGTTGTCTACACAGAAGTTTATATAGTCAGTCACACACTCAGTCATGGCATTGATGTCCTCTCCATGTGCTTGGCAAAGAGTCATCCAGTCTGTGGTTGCAAAACAACCCTGCAGGGCTTCTTCAGCTTCCTGTGACCATTTTCTCACAGTTCGTTTTGTCACAGGTTGCCTCTGAACAAGTGGTTTATATTCTGAACAGAGAAAAACAAGATTGTGATCTGATTGTCCCAGAGGAGGTCTTGGTTTGGACGTGTATGAATCCTTTACATTTGCATAAAACAAATCCAAGGTCCTGTTTTCTCTTGTAGAGCAGCTGACATACTGTTGAAATGTTGGAAGTGTAGTAGAGAGCGAGGCATGATTAAAATCACCAGATATTGCCACAAATGCATTGGGGTGCTGTGTTGGAAGCAAGAGAAGAGAAGAATAGGGAAAATGACAAATGGACACAAACCTATGTGAACCATTAAGTATGTACTTAGGAAACAGAACACCAAACTCCAAAGATGACGACAACACTTGCCTGTTTTTTCCGTGAGGAAAAATGTTTACTTGCTGCTGAACATATTTCAGCTACTAACTGGTTTCACAATGAAGAGGTAATCAGTGTTATTCTCTTCATCAGTCAGTGATCACAATGCTATTCCTGATTGGTGTATATTATACATCGTCATCTATATAGATAGCAGATATTTATGTTAAAATTAGAAAATCATTACAAGATGATACCAAGTAAGTTAACTGAATTACAAGCCTGGAATGTTTGTAAATGTCTGCTTCACATTCTGAAAAAAAAGGCAATTAATTTATTTCAATAATACTTTATTGATCCCAAAGGGAAATGAAATGTCATAACTCATATCATCCAAGTATCTTCAGTTGTTGTAGATGGTGGTTCTGTAGTCAGGAAGGATCTCAGGTAGAGGTCAGTCTTGCAACGAATCTGAAGAGGCCTCTGGCTGAAGAATGCTGCTTAATGAGAGTCTCATGACTGTTGTGACATGCTAACAGCTCAATTTCTGGGCAGCAGATATGATATTCCATCGTAACATGTCCAGGATGACACCACCAGTTATTGGCAAGCACTGCTAATCCACCTCATTTGCTTTTGCATCTCCTCTTTAAATATCTGTCTGGCTCCATGGTTAGAAAGCCAGGTAGAGAGACGTTGGAGTTGGGGGTGATCCTAACCCATTGGGATCAATGGAAGAGATGGTTTGAACTTCCTCCTTCTCTCTCTGCTCTTTGGTCCTGCCCTACATCCATGAAGCCTCATTTTCAACTCCTCTGGGGTTTGGGGTGGTAGTTCAGTTATTTTTTTAGATTTTGAGATCAGCTGCTCCCTTTTGTAAAAACAATACCTTGTTGTCATGGTTACACATCATAATAATTGTCCAAAAGTAAAACAGTAAGGGCAAAAATCCTTCTAGCTGCCCAGCTTCCAAAACCATGGCGAATAACTTTCCAAACATACAATGCCAAAAAGCTGAAAAATAATTAACCAAATCTACAAAAAGAACAAATCAGAAATAAAGTAACAGCTGTACCAACATGGTGTCCACATAAGTAAAGTATTCAGTAAACAAAAATCAAGTAAGAAATGTTATCGCTTAAGCCTTATACTGTACTGTGCAAAGTCAGGTCATGTTCTCTTCTAGGAAAATTATGTTTATATACAGTGTACTGACAGATTGATATATATCTTGGTTTTGGACTACAGCTACTTGCTGAACTAACGGAAAAAACCCTGTTGAATTTGATTTGTTTTTAGTTTAAATATGTGCATCTTATTTTTCTTCTTATAAATAAGTCATCCTGGAAGCAGAAAGAAATATTATTTCTCATTTCACAGTTTGTACTTCAGCAATTTAGAATTTATTTATTTTTTGAACATTTAGCATGCATTTTATTTAAATATCTTCATCTTTATATATATATTGGGAATTTTTGTGTTGCATAGTTTGGAAAAAGATTTGTAACACACCATATAAATTACTTGAAAGGTTCTGTATTTTTAAACATACATATTGCACAATAAATGTTTTTAGATGCCATTCAATACATTTTTGAAGTCAGTGGTCTGCTGCAATGTATCTGGTATGTGAAAATGTTCAAAAACAGTCATTTTGACATATATAAACAGAAGAAAATGTATCGCAATAAATATTGCTCCCGCACATGCTTCAAATTATATCGCAATATAGATTTGAGGCCTTATCACTCAGCCCTATGTTCAATAAACCTTTTTTACAGCATTATCTGATAAAGATCTACTTTGTATAGCAAAAGTAGCTAAATTTGTTATGAGATTTTCATGATTAACAGTTTTGTTTTTTGCAGTGAAACATTGTAGCATTTGCATTTTTTGAACAAATGAGCTGGGTGAAGGTAGCAATGTTGTTCTTTGAGGTTTTTACAACATCACTGCCCTTTTGGGGCCATATCTTCATCAGACCTCGACATGCTCACCTGGATTTAATTTTTTTTAATGGCGAAAAGGTGCTCTATTTTTAGTTCTTCTAGTTTTGTTGTCATTTCTTCAACTTGGCTTACCTGCTGGTTTCTAAAACTATCACCTCCACATTCTCAGTCATACTGAGTCATCGGATGAGTTACATTTCATCAAACATTGATCAACAACCACTCTTATTGTTTAACTTTTTTAACTTCTTTGACTGTTACTCAAGTTGTGAAAAATACTCATCAATCTTTCATTGCTGTAATAACTGCAATGCACTCCAAAATGTAAATATTTTATGAGTTTTTATTGTTGAAAGATTAATTACTTGTTTTCTAAGGTTATATGTCAGTTTAGTGAGTTTTTAATTGCTTTATTACAGGGATTCTTCTTTGTAACACAATTGTCGTGTTGTAACTTACCTGTCACTTTTTTATCCAACCTTTGATAGGAAATAGAGCTGTCTGCCACATAATATTTTGAACTAACCATGTATCAATTCATTCCGGCTTTGCTAAACTCCACAATTAGTTAACTGTAAGCAAATGTGTTTTGTGACTTCTACAAATATTATCTCTGTTTTGGTTTAATCACAATCTGTCAAATTTTATGTGCCAAATAAACAAATGCCAAAAACAGGTGTGAAACAAAAACATATGAAAAATTGTACATCTTTAGAGGTGGGTAGTAACTAGTTACATTTTCTTGAGGAATTTTTTTTTAAAATAATTTTTCTTTTTACTTTTTCTTGGGTAATATTAATATGTAGTATCACTACTCTCACTTGAGTAATATTTCTTAATACTCTACCCATCTGATGGCTACTTTTTATTTTATTTGAGTAACAAACATAACTGTCGAAGTAGTCCTGCTTTTACTTAAGTACATTTATTGGATGCTCTACTCACCTCAGGATTAAAAATACATTTAAAGGTAAGATAGGAGTATTTTTATGATTATTACCCCCATATTTCTTTAAAATACATAACTTCAAATTGCTTGACAACATATGGGTTTACTTAACCACTAACCAAGAGTGAAATACTTTTTCCTGATATTTTAAGAAAAAAAGACAAAAAACCTGAAATTCTGCCACGATAAGTAAAATTTTGAGCACATATTCATAGTGCTGCTTCAAAATACATCTATAGAT